>CM048840.1:9549264-10149264 GCA_026545765.1 Plantago major
AGTTGAGTAGGAAGAAATTATTCTTTCACCTTTTTTTAATTCGATTAACACTCCAAATTGATACGAGAGAGTCACCTCCAATAATTAAATGATTGTTTGTCGTGCTTCTCTTCCGTGTGGAGGCCGATTAACTAGTTCGGAGGGTCGTTTCACCATTCATTGATTCATTCACCGACTATTTCCAATGATGAAGGTACTTGGCATGGTTGAAGAATTTTTCCTGTTTGATTTTCTTGCAAATTTGGTGAGAAAGAGGAAAAGTAATTTTTGGTAGTTAAGATATTTGAGAGATCTCGTTAAAGAAGATATATTTGGGGAGGATGTGTTTGATTCCATTTCTAGTAAAGAAAGAATGGCAGCTTGACAGCTTCCCATTTAACATGAAAGGGCATAACGGGAAATTCAATAAAATGCTCTGGCATTAGGGATATAGCTCTGGCAATATCAGTACCCATAATATTTTTGTAACTATTCATGCATTGCATCGTTTAAGAGAGTTTCTCTTTTGATGTATGTTGATGTCGATTTAACACAAATACACTATACATCAAACTCATTCTGGAAAAGAAAAGGAAAAAAAGAAACTTGACCAGATTCAGTGCTGAATACACGCTTTCATACCTAATTCCTGCTTTAGTTATACTTACAGGACAGTCCAATTATCAAATTCATTTCACAAGGAAACCATCTTGGTACTGACAATGCAATAATGCTTGTTGAAAACACATAAGAAAAAGAAAGGCTTTTTTACCCATCTGTACATATTGAGGGGCTTTTTTTCATCTAGCCAAAGCAGATTTGTTGCCTTACCAATTGCCATTTGTTGGGCAAATGGTAGCATACATGTAGCTATCAGTAAGCCAAACATGGGCAGTACCAATTATAATTGTGGACTCACATGATAGACCCAATATTTACACAAAGTATATTTTCAGTCCCTCACGTGACAAATTTGGGCCAGCTATGCAAATATCAAAAATTGATACTATCACAAAATTGAAAGAGTAACTCATTCTCAGCATTTTCCTCAAATTAGACAAAACAGAAAGACAAGTTCCACACTGCTCAAACCTTGATCATGAAATGGTTTGTAGGAAATGCCATGCATTTGGGCTGTAGTTTTCATGATAGCCAGCAAACTAGGTAACTATGTTATACAGTCGAAGGCCGCGAGTTCCCTCCAGCTACTACATCACAGTATATTGGGTAAGTTTTCCGAATTCAAACTTGGGAATTTTTCCACCATGTATTCTGTTGGGACATTACATGATTGTTTATTGGATACACAAGATGAATTCGAAACTATGCTATTGCTTGCTGCCATGTTCACCACCCATTGTTACGATTTCTGTACTTTCAAGTAGCCTAGGTTCGAATTTCCGATCTCGGCCTTTTCAAGCTTCTAAATGTTAAAAGAATTTCCGTGTCATTTTAGCTGATAATAATTGAAATAAATGCTTTTGGGTCTAATTTTTCCCTTTTTCTTCCTTTCAGTTTTTCATGTGCTGATTTAAATGGAAACAAATTGACCGAGAAGAGAGTTTTGTCTTATCGAACAGGTAATTAATAATTACTCATCTTATTTTTGCCCAAATATTAATTATGTCTTGGTTTTAAACTTTTAATACTTATGTTGATGAAATTGCGATCCTTTGGAAAAGGTTCATTTTGGGAGGTCTAATAGCTTTGATGGCCTTGACACTAGAATTAACCAGATGAGAGTCGAGTACATTATCGGAGGTTTCCGCTATGTTATCCGAATTGCAGTGTAATGTGGTTGAAGCTAAAGTATGGACTCACAATGGTCGGATCGCCTTCTTGATTTACCTCAAGTAATTTAGGGGATGGTGAGAAATGTTCTTAAAGGGGATTTTAATCCATGGTTAGGATTTGATCTTGAAAGGGCTTCCTAATTTTTATACCAATTTATTGTTGTCGGGCATTAATACTTAGATATATGTTTAATCGCTAACAGAGCTAATACTACATTTAAAAGGGTGTTCGACTTGGAGAAATTATTGAGGGTAGTAAAACCTGATAAGGTTCTTATGATTTAATTTTAGATGAGCTTCCATTAATTTTCATCGAGTGCTATTCGGTTTTTAGTTATCAATAATATTACATTTTTCTTATAAAAGCCCTTGTCAAATAATCTAGTAAATAAATGAATGTAGTACACGTACCCAACGCTAATGTCCTACTGTTAGAATTCGAGCATGGGCACGGACATTGTTGTTGGGCATTTTTTTTCCAAGTGTCAGACATGAGCTTTTATTTTCGTCAAGTGTTAGGCATCGTTGTTGGGCATTATATGTCATGGGCACTACTAACCGACATGGGCACGGGCATTGTTGTTGAGCTTTATTTTTCATCAAGTGTCGGGTATGGCGCATGAGTATTGTTGTTGAGCTTTATTAAAAATGAGACATGGGCACAAACATTGTTGTTGGGCATTATTTTTTTCCAAGTGTCGGGCATGAGCTTTATTGCTTTATAGTTTGGCTACATTGCTTTAGTTATGTTTCTGGCACGGGCCATGGACATTGTTGTTCGGCACGGGTACTACTATTAGAATTCGGGCACGGGCCACATACATTATAGTTGGCATTTCTTTTAAAATATCGGACATTGTTTATTAAGATGCGACACGAGCATTGTTTTAATCAAGTGTCGAGCATGGGCATTGTTTTTCTTCAAGTACTAGCATTATAGTTTTTCGGGCACGGGCCATAGGCATTAGTGTCTGGCATGGGTACTAGTGTGTTTCGGGCATGGGCCATAGGCATTAGTGTCGGGCACGGGTACTACTTTGTGTTTCGGGCACGAGCATCATTCTTTGGTAGTGTCGGGCTCGGACATTGTTTTATGTTACGTGTGGGGATCCGTTTTAATTAAGTGTCGAGGCGGTGTGTATGCCACAGGCCTTATTGTGAACAATATTTTCATGTACTAATTTCTTTAAAAGTGTCACCAAAAGATTGAAATTATGTCCAACTTGGCCGAACATAGTGACACAAATTGACCCATTTCTTTAATGATGGACCATATCTAAAAACTGACTTAAATGTCGGGCATTGTTCCACTTACTTATTGGGCACGGTCATTGTTTGTCGGACATTGTTTCACCTAAGTACCGGGCACGGGCATTGTTTGTCGGGCACGGTATATCCCAAAGTTATCCTTCTTTCTATCTTTAAAATTAAAACTCATGTAATCACCACAATTGCTATGCAACAAACTCATTCAAAATTAGCATAATCATTTAATGCGATTTTTCATCACTGAAGTTGATTGAATCATCTATCAGAAACACACAAAAAAAAAAAAGAACTAATGGGAGAAGAAGCAGCAGGCAAAGGACATAGATATGAACTGTAATTCAAAAATGTAATTAGCAATTAAGTCCAAAATTAAAACAAAATTGTGAGTTTGTTATTTGGATATGAGGATATGATAATCTCACCTAAATAAACACTAGTATCTATCTAATTAAGCCTAAAAAAAAGGAAAACAAAATACAAACCTTGGCTTCACATAGCTTGGAGAAATAAGAAAATTAAAATCATAACATTCTCCCCAATTCTAGTAAACCGCAAACCCAAATACTACCATTTTCTTCTCCAAGCCGCACACATCTTCCTTCCTGACACAGTCGCAGTCTTCATGTTTAGCACCGACCTGGGAAACCCATTTCTTCTCAATCGATTTGGGGGGAAAATTAGAGGGGAAAGAATTCCTTTGGTGGTAAATTGCATTCAGTGTAGCTTGTCCAGTACTTTGTCCACTACTTAGATGTCACGTGAGCTAGATTTAGGGTGTAGTTGTAGCCTGTCCGGGAGGTATTTTAGACCGTTAACTGAAAACTGTAGTCATTGTAATCGCCAAAATCAATGTTTGGCTAACTGCAAAAATAGGGGCCCAATGTGTACCCATTGGAAGCTCCCCCGAAAAAGAAAGAAAAGGCAAATGACAATTTACACAATAAGCCTCGAGAGACTTTTATTCATAAACATTGGAACATGATGAAAGTACATGGAAACCACCATTACAGATAACAAGTGGAATTAGTAGTTGCACTAGGACAGTTCACAACAAAGGTATGATCCTCGTAAAACTAGGGCTTGGAAAAACAAAAAACAACCTTCTTCATTAAAGGTTGTCATGGCAGAATAAAACCTGCCACGGCCAAAGCCCACGATAACGCAAGGCAAACAAACGTGAAACTGCCAAAAGCAACCACCGTGACACAAAGAAATGACATTCAAACGACTGACAGACAACCACTCGAAAGACCTTAAAGAAAATGACCAAGCTTCGAAGAAGCTAAAAACATTAGGGTTAGGACCACTTGAAGCAAGTCGATACATAGACACAGCCCCTACCGTCAAAAGAGTTCTCAGCTTAACAATGACCGTGGAACAGCTTCCTGGTTGAGGAAGCTGCAAAAAAGGGGATTCACGGACACGTTTTGCTGGAAAAAAAAGGTAGACCTCGGGGCTGAGCTAGTGACGACCTACGCCAATGGACCCAAAAAGAAAACTATCTGCTACGTACAAGAGCTTTACTGAAGAGTCGGACGGAGGCATTCTTCAACTGATTAACAAAGTATGTCGCACCTCCAGAGTTTCTGGATAAGTAGGTCGATGATGTTGCTCCTCATGCCGCTGCAATTCTGAATGTTTAAACCGACCAAAGTCCTTCCGAGCATGTTCAGAAATGGGAAGCATTTATCGGACACAAAAGAGCAACCGGAAAGAGAGAGTATCTGCATGTTGAGTTGTGAGGCATTGGCCAAGACTGAAATTCCAGCATCGGTTATTGCGCTCTGAGAAAGGTCCAATTCACTAAGAACTGAACAGCTTTTAGCAATTGCCATCAAGCTCGTGTCAGTTATGTTTCTGCAGCCATCAAGGTTCAAAAGCTCAAGGGTTTCACCGTGAATAGTGGCAATGGCATTAACCACATTGTTGGTCAGGTTCACGCATCCAGTCAAATTCACCTTCTCCAAACTGGCAACTGACCTCTGAACTAGAGGTACCAAACCAGAATCGGTAATTCCCTGCAGACCAGTAAGATCGACATGAGTCACTTTTGGGCAGAGTTTCCCGACCATGGCCAAACCAAAATCTCCGAATCCGGGACAATTACGGATGGTCAATGACCGGATGGAGTGGCAGAGCGAAGTCACGGGAAACCCAACTCCCAAATCACGGATTCCCAAACAATTTGTTACAGAAAGAGCCTTCAGCTTCTCGCCAGAGTCCAGAAGAATGCCAAAGACCCCATATTGTGTAATCCTGTGGCACTCTTCCAACTGGAGACTTTCAAGAGAGATTGCTGCTTTGGAGAAAGTAGAGACTCCGTTATCGGACACAAATGGACATTTTTTAAGAACGAACATCTTCAGAGCTGGGCAACCTTTACCGAGAGCTTCGAGCCCAAGATCAGAAACACCTCCACAAGCAATCACGGACAAAGATTTCAGGTTCTGTAGCCCTTGGCCTTTGCCCATGACCCAGAAGCCCCTCTCGTTCACATTTTGAAGGCCAATAAGTGTAAGATCGGTCATTGCTTTACCATAGTGTCCAATTACAGCAAGGGCCACATCACTTATATTGAGACCCTGAAACTTGGCCTTGGTCAGGACATGACCAGCTGACGAAAACAGACTTGCAACTCCCTGGTAAAGCCCACAAGGAGGCAGTTCTTGACGGAAACATATTTCAGGTTCGGACAGTAGCGGCCCAGAGCTTGTAAGCTATCGTTACCGACTTTCGAGCAAGACTCCAATGCAACAGACATAAGATTCGGAGAGTTCATTGCAATTGCGATCAAACCTTTATCAGTGATAGATGAACAGTGGGAGAGGTCGAGCTTCTCAAGAGAATGGACCCCATTAGCGATTTCACACAACCCTTCATCGCCAATTGATGAGAGGTTCCAGAGAGAAAGGGCTCTCAAAGATGGGCAACCGTTAGATATAGCCTTTAGACCCGAGTTTGTCAATCCACGAGTTGACGAGCTCCCTTTAATGGAAAGTTTGCCTAAACCACCACGGCCTGCGGTTCCAACAGCAATGGCAGCCAGTCGGAGATCTGTGGCATGTTTCCCTTCCAAGCTTCTAGAAAGACAACCATCAGAGTCGGTCTCCTCATCTTCCTTTTGAGCACTAGTTTCAAGGGCACAGATTTCCTCCTTTCGGATGGTACTCAAAAGCATGAGCCAGCGCTTGGATACACCAGCACAAGAGGTCCTCTCTTGGCCACCGGGAAGACGTCTGAAAATCTCGAAAAGGCACTCGTCAGGGAGAACTTCAATGGATGGTTGCTTCTTGGTCTCTCCACTGACAATAAACGGTGCATAGACGCGAGATCTCTTGCGGGGAGCAAGATACACATCGACATGGCTGTTGCGTGATGGAAACAGGCTCTGTTGCTTGGGATTTGGGTAAAGAAGCCCCCCAGAACAGAAATCACCAACACCTGAACAAAGATGTAAAAGGATACATCAGATAGTGTTGATAAAAGGGACCATATCAACAAACTCTTATCAAGATCCATCAAATCAAAACCTATTACCAGATCCTCACATCATAGAAATGCATCACATAACAAGACAGTAGAAAAGTAGAAAGTCCAACTTAACAACATAACTAGGTTTACAGCTTAATTAGGTAGCAAGTACTTTAATCAGTTCTAAGCAACATAACTCAAAATAGGATTCATGCTTTAGATACCATAACAATTCAACAATTCACATGCATGTTTGACACAAGCATATCCTCACTAGAACTATAAATTAGCATCTCCAAATTTCATATTCAAGAGAGAAAATAGTCCTGAAATCTGCCTGAATAATCACCTTACAAGAATCTCACAGGTTTGTTAAATAGACGCATCACAAGTAACACCAAGGCATCAAAATGAACCAAAAATACAAAAGAATCAATTTTAACTATATGAAATGATCTACCATAACAAACAATAGCCAATAAACTCATAAAAATACAAACTTTACCCCCAAAATCACAGACTATTCCACTTTAATAGCAAAGTCAAAGCATGCAGATACAGAAAAAAATTACAAAACTAAAACTTCTAAGCAAAACCCAGAAAAGATCAGGGCCCTTACCACTGAAATCGAAGACTTGAGACATGGTGGCAGCTCGGAATCCCCAATTTGGAAGCGGTGAAATCCAAGAAACCCTCTTGAGAGAGCAAAAAGTGACAGATCAAGCAAGAACAGGGCTAATAGTATTATAATCAACAAGGCTTGAGAAAGAATTCTATGCATGAGCAGACAGAGTCATTAAAGGGGCAATAGATTGATTGAAGGAGCAATTGAAAACCCTAATGAATAGGGCAAAAAGAAGAGGAGCAGGTTACAAAAAGAAAATGTATGAAACGAGGAATTCACACAGATGGAGAAGAAAAAGTGTGTGGGTGTGGTGGTTATATCTTATGCATATCTTTTGTTGTCAAGAAGTGGGCCTACCTGTATTTCTTTATTGAGCAATTTGTTAGAGAGAAAATGGTTACATGCAATGAACCAAATATTTCTCCAATGTTCAATGTTTCTTCACCTTTCAAGATACTAAATCCAACTAATACTCCCTCCGTCCCGGGTTGATCTTCCCATGGCACTGGGCACGGGTTTTAAGATAAAAGTGAATAAAGTAGGAGTAATATTGATAAAGTATAAAAGATAGTGTATAAAGTAGGGAGTAATAGTGAATAAAGTAGGAGAAATAGTGTATAAAGTAGGAGAGAGATTTTCCATTTAAGGGATGAGAAGATGAAGTTGGGACGGACCAAAATGGAATGCGGGAAGATGAAGCTGGGACGGATGTAGTATTAATTTACATTATTTTACTCTATTATATAGGCTGTTGTTTCTTTAATTTTTAGCAATATGATTATTAGGGTGCCTACAAAATGAAATTTAGTTACCTTAGATAAAAACAATACCTAAAACGATTTTGACGTGAGCAGGTATATTTATCGCATGTAGCTAGGTGGCGATTAAGAAAATAATTTACTGCAGGTAAAAATAATGCCTAAAAGGGGTGAAAGTATGTTTAAATCGTATATGGTAGATTGCATTAAAAATAAATAAATATAAAGTAAGTCGGTTCAGTCAATATAGTACTTGAACAGTTATGATGTTACTATAGATAAAAATAATGCCTAAAACGGTTATGATGAAAGTGTGTACGGATCGCATAGAAAGTAAGTCGGTCCAGTCAAGATAATACTTAAAACGGTTATGATCTTAATATGTTTTTGTCGTATGCGGCCTATAACGGTTTGAAAACTTTTAAAGAAGAGTAGTAACATTAACTGTTTACTTTTAGCTACCATATGTAATTGTAAGTCCATCTAAATGATTCTGTTCTACTGCCCATTATCTCTGTCGCGTCGACATTACTCGCTTCTATTCACTTTGTAACTCTTACAATTATCTCTCCAATTGAATAAAAATCTATTTTATTTTAACATTTCTTTCAAACTTAATTATTCTTTTCATTTTCTTTTCTCATTTCCTTTTAAACTTTATTCTTGAATTTTCTTTTCTACAAATGTAATTTTAAATTCAAATAATATGTCTTTTAAATTTTAGAAGTAATGTATAATTACTGTTGAGGGGTTTAACCTCGAACACTAACTAACTAAACTATTACAAGCAACTGATCTAAGACCCTCTACTTGAAGTCAAGGCACTGTCCGAGCTAGAGTACAGAAAGAAGTAGCCGGAGGAGGGATTTAGAAAGGGTTATCCGGATTGCGTATGTGAATCCGGTAAGAGACTTTACTCAAGAGAGAGTTGGAAACTCTCAATGTAATAGTTATGAGGAAGGCTATGACTTGTGACTTAGGAATTATGTCTTACCTTAAGGTCTTGGACCTTGTGCTATATTTATAGAGACCATATCTTATGAAGTGACTCATAAGATGGTGCAGTGTATCTTGATTTGGACAATGCTTTACATTTGGCCACAACCCGATAGTGAACAATAATCAATCTTGATTAATGGGCACGAGAGGGTAGTTTGGACCTTTCCCTCTGAAATCTTATTCATACGTTTGGTCCGTGTCAGTCCCTCGGACAGATCTGTCTGTTTGGTTGATCTGCCCTTAGGTAACTCCGGGTGTCCGAACCAGATGTTTCACGGAAGTATCTTAGTGGTTCTGTTATATATATACGTTTGGTCTTAATGCGATGGTGGCGTCCGAGATTTTCTCGTCCGGTCCATTTAGCATCCTAGGACTGACAGTTTGTGGTACTTGGAAGGACCATGTGACCATTTGTCAGGTTCGGAAGTCCTACACCTAGCTTGGTCGGATCCAGCTGAGAAGGTGTGTTGACTTGTAAATACTAGTTGACCTGGAATGGTTTCTTTTAGGTCGGACCATTTGGAGGTCGGACTAGTACTGAATTGGCTATTCTAGCCTTGATACGCTTTAGGACACGCTCTGTGGCGCCCTTAACGGATTGGACACATGTCCGTATCAACAATTACATTTTATATTGCTACGGATATTATTATCATATTTGTAGTAATGAAATAATTAAAAAAAATTAAAAGCAGCAAAGTAAAAAGAAAAGAAATAACTAAAAGAACAGAAGGAAAACGAGAAACAGAAAGAAGAGAAGAAGTAAATCAGCCAACCTTAATTAAAAGAAAAAGAGAAAAAAAAAATAATAAAGAAGGGTTTTTATTTGGGCATTGGCTCGCTTCTCTTGGAATCTGAACGGTAGCTCCACCACTTTACTGCTGGTGGAGACGGCCTAATACCTTAAATGATTTTGGCGTGAGTATGTATATACCGTATGTAGTTGGGTGACGATTGGAAAAATTGTTGTGGAAATAATACCTAAAACGTTATGATGATAGTATACTCGTGCACTTGCAAACGTTATGTTAATAATAATATGTATCTGAGTACATTACAAAAGTTGATCTCCATCAAAAACACTGGGAAGAAAAGAAGGGACAATGATATAATATTGCATGATTCATATACTACTAGGTCGAATGAATCTTGGGGATATACTGTATATTGGAAGAAGATAGATAGGATGTCATGTGCAGTTGATGTAGCTGCTAAAAATAGAATGAAACCAACTCTGATGATTTACTTCGGCGTGTTAAGATCCGGTGGCAATTTTCAAGTCTCGAGTGTTTTTTTTTTTCTCAGGTGAATGAACCAACTCAATAAGCTTTAAACTACCTGGTGACGGCTCCGTGACGCGTCACCGGTTGGTGACGGGATCCGTGACGAGATTTTGCTGCATTGGTGACGCGTCATCGTGCCGTCATGAAATTTCAAAATTTTTTATTTTTTTAAATTTTTAAAAAACATATTTAACATATTATAAGAGTGTTTAGAAATTGAAATTAATAAAATTGCATTTTTAGAACTCGTTTTATAATTTATTGAGCAAGAATATATTACAACAAACTGCAGAGAATTTAAAAACCAAATGGAAATGTAACAAACACACAACACAAAAATGCATTAAACTAACAAATACACACTACACGATTGGGCAAGCTCCACAGTCAACGCATCCTCCAAATATGTTCCATCAAGTCTGCTTGGAGTTCTTCATGCGTGCACCTACTGTGCATTTGCCGTGAAAATTTCATGTATTCCGGGATATAATTTATTGTAGATTGCGCTCATCGGATAAGAACTCCGTCAATCACATGGGGTACATTCTCACGGGTATCTTGTTCGAACTCTTCGATTTCCTTGTCATAGTTTAGGTATTTGTGGCGCTCATCCTCAACTATCATGTTGTGGAGTGTGATGCAGCAATCCATAATCTTTTTGAGTGTGGCCCTGTCGTGTCCAAGGGCCGGATTTCGTATAATTGCAAATCGTGCTTGCAGTACTCCGAAAGCACGTTCCACATCTTTCCGGCAAGACTCCTGGCGCTTAGAGAACTTGGCTTCTTTGTGCGTTACCGGATTCGGGATGGCAGGAACAAATGTAGCCCAAGCTGGGTAGATGTCATCGGTTAGGTAGTAAGGCATGTTGTACTGATGTCCATTGACCTCAAAGTTGACCTGAGGTGCCGTGCTATTCAGGAGATCGTCGAACACCGGTGAACGTTGCACGATCGACAAGTCATTGTATTTTCCGGAAATCCCGAAGAATGAATGTCATATCCAAGTATCTTGGGATTCTACTGCTTCTAAAACAAGGGTGGGCTTTTTGCTTCTGCCTTGAAATTGACCGTGCCACGCCTTGGGACAGTTCTTCCATGTCCAGTGCATACAGTTGATACTCCCAAGCATGCCCACAAATCCTCTTGCAGCGTTGATTGCCAGAATCCTTCGAACATCGGCTTCATTGGCCCTCCGCATGTATGTTGGACCAAACTCAGCCACCACAGTGTCACAAAAATGCAAAAGACACATGAGAGCCGTGCTTTCACCAAGCGGTGATAAATCGGCTAAATCGGCTAAGCCCATAAGCTAGCATGCGAATGGTGCGATAAATTTTGTAGTGTGGTTAACCGGTCGACGAGCATCTTGCACAAAGAAATCATCTTGACACCACCGTGATCACCCATTCGAACAACGGCCTCTCCATTCTGAATCTCCGTCGAAATTTATCTGCATATGGTATGTTAACCCCGAAGTAGTCTTCCTCCAATAGTTTGCCATGCTCTTCTCGATTTCTGTTAATGTAAGCACGCTTCTTCTTAGGCCGTCGTGGCTCGTCCGGTTGTTGCTGTTGTTGGAATTGTTGGATCATATTTGGTACGTTTTGTATTATCATGCTTTGGATTTGTGCGAAAGAATTGGATGAAGAAGAACCAAGCAAGCATTCATCATCAGATGATGAATTGGACATGATTATCTTTGGAAAATTGAAGTAGATAGAGTGTTTTCTATTTAGTTAAGATAATGGAAGAATTGATGAATGCAAGTAGTTTGTTGTGTCTGAAAATGTGTTCTATGGTTGCATTATATAGACAAGTTATGGGAGATGTGTGACTCATTTCTTAGTCATAGCTGAGTCACAATGCATTGGATGCCTCATTAATTGAAGATAAGATGTCTGAGAAATTGAAGACAAGATGCCTGACAAAGCAAAGATAAGATGCCTGACAAAGTAAAGATAAATCACAAGACTTACTTTCCGTAATTCAAATAATTCAAACTCATATTCAAATTCAAATTCAAAGTACATTGATTTTATTACAACGGACACTTGGAAGAGTAAAACACAAACAAGCCACACTTCGGGAAGTAAAAAACAAGTCACACTTCGAAAAGTAAAAAACAAACAAGTCACACCTCACATAATTTGAAAAACAAGCAAACTAAAACAAGCTCCCAACTTCAGCCATTACTCGGACGAAAACAATTCCTTCTGCAGTGCATCACAAACTCCCTTATGTTCTGGGGTCAAGTTGGCATAGTTCCCCATAAGTGTCATCCACATGTTCATCTTCTTCTCCTTCATCCTACGTTCCTCCTTTTGGCGGGCAAACTCCAGCTTATGTCTTTCCAACTCAAGGTATTGGGGATAACTTTCATTAAAGTTAACCCATCCCTCACTCATTGCGGAGTTGCCAGAACTACCACCTCTAGCCATCTTATTTGCCTTGTCACGACCCATATGCCGTCTGTTAGTCCTGACACTGTCCTCACTGTGGCGCTTGCTCCCACTACTAGCACCTGCTAATTCCATTGGTTGATCATCATCATCCGGAACCTCAACCCTCGGAGTTGTTGCGACCTTCTTGTATTGTTCCTCCAAGTTCATCCTCGTTTCCCACTCTGGGTACTATTTCATGGCATCCCACTGCTTGAACAAGATGAATCCGGCGTTACAACCTGACTTCTCTTTATAGAATTCATGTGCTGTTTCAGTTACATTGGCTTCATTGTAGCCACTCCGATCGCCGACAACCCTAGTAGCACGATCCACACAAATCAACCACCAATTAATGTCGTCTAAATCTCATCCGCTTAAATCTGAGACGAAGTGAATCATGACTCCGCTTTTTTTCCATACCGGACATCTTCCCATCCCTCCGCACATCCTCGAACTTCTCCTCGACTTTCTTGAACAAACTTGCGTACCTCTGATTCGTGCCAATGATCGGATTTGTGCTAACAGCCATGTAACAAGAGATGAAAACCAAGTCCTCATTCGTGTTGTAGAGTGAGCTCCGTCCTTCCCCTTTATTGGTCGTCCGTCCTTCCGTGTCTTTGGCTTTTCCTTTCCCACGCCTCCGGTTCGGTTGAATTTCCGGCTGCGTTTCAAGAACGACTTCCGGTGCTTGCAAAAATATTGGTGTTTGGGAGGTTGGAGAATGGTAATTTTGAGTGTAGGGGTCTTGGTAGGAGCTTTGGAACAAAGGACGAACGAAGCTCGGTTCACTACAAAAAAAATGGGCTTTAGCGACGAATTTATCCGTCGCTAAAGTCCACCGATAATCGCTAATCCCTTAGCGGATTAGGCGATGGATGAGATGCCCGTCTTAAAAGCAGGCGTCTCAAGCGAATTAAGGCAGATTCTTATCCGTCCCTAATTATGACGGATCATCGATTGACCTTAAAATGCGATTTAGGGACGGATAAAATCATGACGGATAAATCTGTTGACCTTAAAATCGCGATTTAGGGACGGATAAAATTTCGACGGATTACTATACATCCTACTTGGTTGGAATTTGAGGCGGATTCTAACCCGTCTCTAAATGTCCCACCTAATTAAGCCAAAATCGGCATTTTTAGCGGATTCCTATTAAATCGCTAAAAACCTATTTTAATTTTTAAAATTTTAATTCTGTTTCACATTTTACTGTTTTCACACAATATAATTGTAGATAATATACGAAACAATTAAATTGTATTAATTAACAATAGAGATTAACGAATACAAATTATCGAACGAAGACTAAATATCCGTACAGAAGATGAAATGTGTATATGTAGCATAAACAACATAAGCATAAGTCTAATGTAACTAAGAATCGGCCGGAGGAGGCGGTCGTTGTTGGGTCGTCAAGATCATTTGGGTCAAAGCATCCACCTGCTGAGCCATACGAGCTTGGTTCTCAAGCACTTCTTTGGTAGCGCCTTGGTTTGCTCAATCTCTTCCTTGTTTCTAGCTAACTCCCCTTGGAGAGGAGTCATCATCTCCTGGACCTGGTCCTGTGTGAAAACATCAGCTCCTGTGGATGCCTGGGACACTAAGAAGCTATGACCCGTCAATGTAGGGCCCAAACTTCCAATTCCATACAATCGACCCTTGTTGTCCATTGGGTTGACGACAAAGAAGATCTGGTTTTGCTCTTGAATCGACAGCTCCCGACCGTCGATCCTCCTCTCGATCTCACTCTGCAATCGTAAAGTGCATACGAAATAAGATACAGTTTTAGGAATTTCTTATAATATACAAATACAAATGTGAACCTTAACAAAGAAACGTACCGCAATACGCTCGGACTTCTCGTCCACCCAAATGCCGTCCTTTAGCTTAGTCTTCTTGAAGTGGTATAGCGCGGTCTTGGGGTCCCCAGCCTGGATCTAAAGAACATACATGGAAACAAGTAGTAAGTTGGTAGAAATGAAAGCAAAAAACATATAAATCATCTTCCACAGTGGATAATGAAAGTAAAAAACACAAGTAGTAAGTAATTAATATATACACTAACCGCCATCTGATGATCCGTAACAACAGCTCGCGACCCATAATGGTGTCTGGAAGTGCCCGTACCATCGATCGCCAGTTCTCTCATTCTTTGCCTTTGATCCACGACAAGGGTTCCTTCGATTACTCCACCAATGCCTTGCTCATCCCCTACAAACGATGGCTTAGTGCCATTGTCTCTACATTTTTTCGCAGCATAAACCATTTTCCTATAGAGGTCTGACCCTAGCCTCTCGAAAACCGACCACAACTGGGGAAGCAGGGCATTGGAAATGTAGTAGGTTTTCTACAACAATTCCACACAACATAGAAATTACACAAGGTAAATGAAGACAACAATTTAAAGATAACACATGCAACAAATTCATTAATGGTGACTAACATATCACTCAAGTTCAGTGGCTAACATACCACTCAGATTGTCCTAAAATTTACTAACACAATGGTGACTAACATATCACCCAAGTTCAGTGGCTAACATACCACTCACATATAGTAGCTAACATACCACGCACATTAACACAACGATTAAAACAACAAATAAAGCACTGTAACATTTAAGCTTACATGACTCATCCAGTAAAAAGCCTTCATCCCTTTCGAGACACGTGACCACTTCTACTTGCCATGAGTAACTCCCTCATGCCCCTAAAATGTCGATCGATTCTTAGGAAGCATCGAGGGCAAAATTGTTATCAATGAGAAAGACAAGAAACAAATATTCATTAGTATATATAGTTAAATAAATGGTATGTGACATATACTTGTCTTAAGTTATGTTCTACAAATGCATAATATGTACTACTGCTGGCATTTGAGAACAACAAGCTTCCCTTCCACATATATAGCACCGGGTGTCAAAACTACAAAGGGGCAATCGTCAGGGGGTAAGTCAGCCCAGACATGTGATTGGCCCGTGCTCGAGCTCGGTGGAGTCTTAGGAACCGTAGACTGGCTGCTCCCACCAATATCAAAGCCCATAGAAGGACTACTCGCTCCACTGGGTGGTGTACTGCCTGTACCAGAACCACCAGGGATCCCACTCGATGCGGGGGGGACGGTATGTAGGTCTCCTATGCCGCGACATCTGTAAAACATCTGACAAATAAAGAAAAAATATGTTAGTAAATTACCGTGAATTTGCATGTAAAACATATACATTTGACACGTACATCCATGAACGATCGGGATTCATAATTTGATAATTAACCTGACACGTCTAAATTTATTAGATTTATAATTACATGTATAGCATTACATATTTAGTTTCATTACAATTACAATTACATTCTTAATTATGATATGTTAAGAATTTTATGAATTACATGCATTTCTGATTAAAATTAATTTTTATAAATTTTAAATTTCCATTTAACTATTAACATTACAAATTGTAGATGAAAATAGTATTAATTATTTTTATGTTAATACGAAAAAACTATATTAAAATCACCAAAATCACCAAATTGTCTCCAAACACACAATTAAATCTTCCTAATCCTAGTACGTATACGAAAATATCAAATTAAATACCCTACATACTTACAATCATCCTAACATTATACTAACAATCCAATTTCACAATAAATATATCAATTGCACATCTCAAAGTTAACACGATACGTAATATAAGCTAAACTAGCTACTACATACTTCCTATAAACATACAATTGCTCAAACTAGTCGAAATTAACAAAATTCCCAAATTTGAAAAAGTAAGGGTTTTAGCCAAAATACCTTCGATTACGGTGAAATTAGCCGAAGAAAGATGAAATTGATGGACCGCCCGAGTTCCTTGTCCCACGAGCTTCGAAAAGAGTCTAAGATTGGCCGGAATAGTTGAGTTTTGGTCGGACTTTGAATTTGGGCGAAAATGGCAAGAGAAGGAGAAAGAAGAAGGCAGAACAGAAATGGGGAAGAAGAACACGTTATGTTCGCCTTATTCCGATTTAGCGACGGATATACCAATCCGTCGTTAAATCGAATTTTTTATTTTTTTAAAAAAAAATTCTTTTTCACTTTAATTTTTAGTCAATCCTAATTCGCGACGGATCAGTCTATCCGTCGCGAATTAAGGACGGATATTTAATCCGTCGCGAATTAGGGACGAATTGAGCAAATTGCTCAATCCGTCGTTAAACTATAGCGATTCGTCGCTATTTGATTATCCGTCGCCAAATCCGTCTCTAAAACCGAACATTCTTGTAGTGGTTGGGGTTGTTGAGAAGTGTTTTCGTCGAGCTTTTGCATCAACTCTTGGTAGGATCCGGGAAGGGCTGAACATAAAATGCCCTGGACCGAAAAACCGGCCCGAACCGGCCCAAAAAATCGGTTTTTGGGCTGACCCTAAACCTATTCGGTCCGGTTCTCGGGTTGAAGAAATTGGAAATTTTGGTTTTCGGTCCGGGCCGGTCCAAAATCGAAAAACCCGGGCTGGACCGACAAAACCGAAATTTACATAACTCAAAACCTAACCCCCATTCCCAAATCACATTCCCAAAACCTAGCTCCTGCAGTCCAATCACCATTCCTCCAGTTGCCATTCCTCCACACCCACCTCCACCTACGGCGCTCACCTCCACCTCCGCCTCCCTCTAATCCAATCTCCGATCTCCTTCTCCTTCTCCTTGTCCGATCTCCTTCTCCTTCTCGTTGTCTGATCTCCTTCTCCTTCTCCCACTACAAGAAAATCAGTAAAAAACGACGTTATGGGGCGAAAAATCCATCGCCCCATAATGACGGATTGCTAATTGGGGCGACGGATTCTATCCGTCGCCCCGTTTGGCGACGAATAATTATTTGACCTTTAAAAAAAATGAAATTATTAACGACGGATAATTTTATCCGTCGTTAATATTCTAATTAAAAAAAAAACAAAAGGGCGGATACCTATCAAATGCCCTAAATCTTGACGGATCGGCCCGGAATGGTAGCGGATACGTGTCAAATCGGCTGAGAGGGTTTTATGCTTGATTATGACGAAAGCGAGAATCATCATCTTCTTCATTCTTCTTCCTCATTCTCTTCTTCTCCTCTCTTGATTTCCGGTGAAGTATTCGTTATTCCGGCCAATCTTGGTGCCTAATCGAAGCTCGTGTGACAATGAGTTTGGTTCTTCGATCAATTTCATATTTCTACCGATTAATCAAGGTACTTTGGCTAAAACCCTAGTTTTTAAAAATTTGGGGATTTTGTTTATTTTGATTAATTTGAGCAATTATATGTATATATGATAAGTATGTAGTAGTTAGTTTAGTTAATTTGATCAATTATATGTAATTTGATATGTAATTTGTTCAATTTGATATATATATATATATATATATATATATATATATATATATATATATATATATATATATATATATATATATAACATACTACATACATATCATACTACATACCTAACATATATACATATCATAACTAAATATGTATATATGTTAGGTATGTATATATATATATATATATATATATATATATATATATATATATATATATATATATATATATATTTTTAATTTGATAGTTAGTTTAGTTAATGATATGTGTATATGTGGGGTCTGTAGTATGATATGAATGTATGTAGTATGTTAAGTTTGGTATGTATGAATGTATGTAGTTAGTTTGATTTGTGTGTTAAGTATATATAGTTAGTTTAGTTAATTTGATATGTTTGTTAAGTATAGAAGTATGTAGTTTTGATTTGATAAATTTGTATGTTAAGTATGTAATTTGATATGAATATATGTAGTAATTCGATATGTATAGAGTAATTAGTTAATTTGATATGTATGTTAAGTATATAATATATGTACTAAGAGGTTGAAATGATTAAAATATATGCCCAATTTTGTAACATATCGAACACTTAATTAATAATTAATTTATAAGGAACATATAATAATTAACAATTAACCTCCACAATCTTCTTATCCGAATTGGAATCGGTCTAATAAATTAAATACGATCTAATCAATTGGAACGTGTCAGGTTAAAATTAAAGTATAAAATGAATTCCTACCGTTCATGGATGTACGATAAATGCGGTAAATGGCGCGAGTTTCTAGGAGTTTTGTAGAAGGGTTAAATGTTTCATCTCGTTTGCCATGGGACGTCCGGTTTGTCTGTTGGGGTTGATAAAGTGTCCTTGCACATTGGAAACCTGCGAAACAAGCAATTTATAGCGCCTTCTGATATTCGAGCACTTGCGACGTTACAGTTCATGCACGAGTATCATGTATGGATTCATCACGGTGAGAAGCACCGTCCATGGCATACCTCGATGGAGGGAGAGGCGGGGTTTGGGGCCGCCTATCAGTGCCTTTCTACTTGTTGGAACATGTGCATGGTGTATTGGGAGGAGGATGTAGATGCATTGGAATGCAAGTTACATGGTAGGGGCGTCACAAGTGATGAGGAGGATCGTGCATGAGAATGAGGAGTTTCATCCGTTTTGTCTCTGAAACTTGTATAACTAGTAATCATTAGTTGATATATATATATATATATATATATATATATATATATATATATATATATATATATATATATATATATATATATATATATATATATATATATATATATATATAGATATATATATATGAAACCAAACAGTATGGTAAAATTGAAGCTGATGTAACTTATATTATGTAATGCCGTAACAATTGACTGGAGCTAATATAACTTATATTACATAGCAATTGATTGAATTATTGTGAAATTGATTTATTATAAGTAAATGAAAGACCTCGATCTAATGAATTCAAGCGTGTCGTTATTATCTAATTATTGATGAATCTTGATGGTTCATGGATGTATTGTCGTACTCTCAATGGCAGAGTTCAATGGAGTTTTCTGAAAGGGGTTGAAGGTCTCATTGCATTTGCAATGTCAAATCCGGCTTGTGTAAAGGATGGGTTGATAAAGTGCCCTTGTGCAATGAAGCGGTCGAGAAACAAGCAATCGTGGCTCTAAGCGGTAGTCCGGCACTTGAGGAAAATGGATTCCTCCTGCGTATCGGTATGGAATCATCATGGTGAGGAAGCGACCGTCAATACATATGACCAATATAGGCGTGGAAGGAAGAGAAAAAATGAACAAGTCGGGGAACAAAGTACATCTGAAGGCGATGCTATTCGAGCTCGAGTCGAACAAATGGTGTATGATGCTGCAGGGGTAGAGTTCAGGGACACAACTAACACTAAAACCGAGGTGGAGGTGGAGGAACCACGAATCCGAGATCGATTATTCTTTGACTTGTTAGAATCATCGAGGAAATCGGTTTATCCGGTGTAAGCTCATGAGTTGTCTTTCTTTGGCTCGGCTAATGAGTTGTAAGGCTAACGGCCAACAATCTAAACGAGCTTCAATGAATGGGTTGACATAATGTGGACCTTTGTCTGAAGAAAACCTAGTTCCACTGACTTTTACCAAGCGAAGAAAAAGATGCGGGGTTTAGGGTTGCCTGTGGTAACCATAGACTGTTGTCCGAAAATGTGCATGATATATTGGGAGGAGGATGCAGATCTAATAGAGTGCAAGTTTTGTGGTAAGGCAGCAGTCAAGCATTACAAGGAGGGGGAAAAGAAGCGATGAAGAAAATCTCCCATATAAGAAAATGTGGTACTTCCCTCTAGCACCTCGTTTGAAAAGATTGTATGCTTCAAGTGCTTCTGCGGATAAAATGCGGTGGCACAAGGAGCGAGTAATCTCGGATAATGCAGAAGATCACTCCAAGAAAGCCTGTTAATAGCCACGGAAGAATAGCGGCGGAATCTATCCGTCGCTAGCTATGACGAATCGCTAGCTCTAGCGACGGATAAAATCCGTCGATAGTTTTAATGACGGTTACGCCTATCCGTCGTTAACCATAACGACGTATCGTCGTATCCGTCGTTAAACCTAGCGACGGATAATCTATCCGTCGCTAGATTCTTTGACCAAGAAAAAAAAAGGGAAAATAATTTTTTAAAAAAGCTGGAACTCTGGCGGCGGATGAAGGCTTATCCGTCGTTATTAGACGGATAGCCTATCCGTCGCTGGAGTTCGATTTTTCTGAAGCATAATGCTTCCTTCCCCATTTCTCTTCTTCCTCATTCTTCTTCCTTTCTTCTCCTTATTTCGCCCAAAGCCATTCCGGTCCAAATCTCAACCATTTTGTCCATTCTTCGTGTACATTCGAAGCTCGTGAATCAAGGAGGTCAATTGTGCCGTCAATTTCAAATTCCATCCGCTCATTTCTCTGGATTCGAAGGTAAACCCTAATTTTTTTATATTTGGGAATTTTGTTACTTTGGACTAATTTGAACAATTGAATGTAAATGGAGAGTATATAGTACTTAGTTTAGATGTAATTAGGTAATGTTTTACCTTTGAGATGTGCAATTGATATATATTGATTGTGAATTTGAATTTTTAGTATAGTATGTTTGCAAGTATGTTGGACTTTTAATTAATTTGATATTGGTGTATATTTAGTAAAATTATGAAGATTTAGTACCTCGTTTTGAAACCCTAACTTTTTGACATATTTGGAAAATTTAGTTAATTTAGACTAATTTAAGCAATTGTAATTGTATGTTTAATTAACTTTGAGATGTGAAATTATTTGAATTGTTAATTAGTATAATGTTAAGTATGTCGTAGTTTTGATTTAAGTATGTTAAGTATGTTAATTAAGATTTGCAATTGTTTCATTTGATAAATTTATACATGTACTAGATTATAAATTATGAGAATTTAATTAATGAAGTGTGTTGATATAATTTGGTGATTACATTCGTAAAATGCATGTAATTTATAATTTATAAATTCGCATTAAAGGGTTGGAATGCTTTATTTGTAATGGAAATTTTGGTAAGAGACAAAAACTTTATAACATGCAAGAAATGGGGAAATAGGAATCGAGTTGAAAAAATACGACCTAATCAATTCAAACGTGTCAGGTTATATAATCATCCAATGAACACCGATCGTTCATGGATGTACCAAAGGATAGTTAATGGCAGAGTTTTACCTAGTTTTGTGGAAGGAGTTGATGCATTCGTTACATTTGCATTGACACAGACTAATTGTTTGAGTTGGGGGATGATGAAGTGCCCTTGCACCCAGTATAAATGTAGAAATAAGCAATTTTTACCTCCAGAAACGGTAGTGGAACACTTGAAACGTAAGGGGTTTGTAGCTGAGTATGACGTATGGACTTCTCATGGTGAGACATACAAGCCGTTCATGGATTATGAGAATTTGGGGAAGCGTAAAAGAAAACAGGAAACTGTGATGGGAAGTACTCAAAATACTTCTACATCTGATGCTAATAATGATCATGAACGAGTTGAGCAAATGGTATATGATATTGCGGGTCTAGAGTTCATGGACACCAGGGAGCCAGTAACCGAGGGGGATGCGGAGGAGCCTCCGAATCCTGAGGATCAGGTCTTCTTCGACTTGATGGAATCCGCAAAGAAGCCGGTTTATCCGGGGTGTAAGCACACCGAATTGTCATTGTTGGCTCGGCTAATGAGTTAAGGCTAATGGCGAATCGAATCGAGCTTCAATGAATGGGTACAAGTAATGTCAGACTTTGTCCGAACGAAACCTAGTTCCTGACTTTTACCGGCGAAGAAAAGATCGAGGATGGGGTTGCCCATGGAAACCATAGATTGTTGTGAGGGTATCGCATGATTTATTGGGAGGAGGATAAAGATCTCTTGAAGTGCAAGTTACGTGGTAAGGACCGTACAAAGCGTTACAGCGAGGCGCCTCGAAAAGCGTCGGAAGAAAAATCTCCCACATAAGAAAATGTGGTATTTCCTCTAGCACCTAGTTTGAAAAGGTTATGCTTCAAGTGCTTGTCTTTGATAAAATCTGGTGGCACAAGGAGAGAGTAATCCGGTAGAGGTAGAATGGAGCATTCATCGGACTCACTGCATGGAAACACTTGACGAGAGCTATCCGAGTTTGCATGAACTGAAATGTCTGATTGGGCCTTTGTACGGATGGTTTTAACCCCTTTGGAAGTGACCGGAAGTACTCTTGTTGGCCAGTTATGCTGACACCGTCCAACCTCCCCCGGTGAGTGCATGAAGGAACCGTTCATGTTCTTGACTGCTTTGGTGCCCGGTCCATATGATCCAGGACAGAAGGTGGATGTGTTCTTGCAGCCCCTAATCAAGGAGCTGATCGAGTTGTGGGAAAAAGGTATCCGACATATGATGTGTCAGCGAAGAAGAACTTCAACTTGAGGCACTATTGTGGACCGTGGTGATTTTCGACTTACTCCATGCTATGCTATCTGGAAGGAAAACCGCGGCTTTAATGCTTGTCCACATTGTTTGAATGACGATAGTGCATTTAGGCGAAGGAGGCGGAAAGGAATGTTGGTTTGATCATCGTAGGTTTCTACCAAAAGATCATCCGTTCAGGAAGAACAAGACTCAATTCTTGAAGGATCGAGTAGAAATGAAAGGGCCCCCGACAAAACTTACTGGTGCATAGATACTTGCAGAGATAGAAAATTTGGGTCTTATGAAAATGGCGAACTTGGGTCGAGAAGCATAACGATAAAATTAGCAAAAATTGTGGATGGAAGAAGAAGCATCTTACGGGACTTGCCTTATTGGAGCACTCTTCTTATCCGTCACAACTTGGATTTCATGCACATTGAGAAGAGCGTGTTGGCGCTTCAACACGATTTGCAACATTACGGGAAAACAAAGGATCTGATTAAATCTAGATCTGAGTTGGATACATTATGTAATAGGCGGAGTTGACAAAGCGGAATGATAAGGGATTGGCCCAAGGCGACTACAATTGACATTGAAGCTAGGAACAATTGTTTGATTGGGTGAGGGATTGAAGTTCCAGCGGTTATGCATCGAACTTGGGAGGGTGTGTGGATTTGAAGAAGACAAAGATGTATGGGATGAAGAGCCACGATTGCCATGTGTTCATGGAGAGGCTTCTCCTGTTGCATTTCGAGAACTACTACCTAAGCTATATGGGCGCTCTATGCGTCTGAGCTTATTTTCAAGAATTTATGCTCGAGGTGCTTGAGGATGAAGTGTTAGCAAATCTTGAAAGCAACATACCATTGATTCTATGCAAGCTTGGCGTATCTTTCCACCGAGCTTCTTTGATTCTATGGAGCACTTGCGGTTCACCTCCCACATGAAGCGAGACTTCTTTGGACGGTTCGATGTCGATGGATGTATCCATTCGAGAGGTGTGTAATAAAGGCATCCATTTACGTAAAATGTTCTTATTTTGAAGGAACATTATCTTACCTAAATATATATACAACTTACGGTATTTGGGAAAATTGAAGAAATGCGTCAGCAACAAAGGTAAGCTGAGGGTCGATGGCGATGCATCGTGAGACGAGGCGCCATCTTACTGCTATTACTTTGGAGACCACGTGCCACTAAGGCATCTAGACCGGCGAAATGCGGAACCGTATGAAGTTCAAAAGGATGATGAAGTTACACTTTCAATATTTAGGATCTCGGGTAGACCTATGGGCGAAAGGAATCTGAGAATGGGCGAGATAAGGAGGTGAAGGCATCCCACTATTATGTCCTCTCGGCATCTTTGAAGTTGATGAATTTATGAAGATCTTTGCTAGGTGAGCATCTTACTTATTATAACACATAAATTTGAACTTCTAACTACTATCTAATCATGTCATCATGTCCACGGCGTTTTCAAAAGCGTTATGCGAAGATGGATCAAATATGGCGGATGACACACTTGAAGAAGCGCTTGAAGAGAAGTTGCCAATTGAATTTCTGATTGGTTAGGGATTATGTCGAGATCCTGCAAACCAAGTCACATATCCTTACTTACGTCTTTAGCGAGGGGCCATTCGATGAGTATCCGTTTTCCATCGTATATAGTAAATGGTCTTAGATTTCACAAAATGGATTACGACCGTCCAAGTCTACTAGCAATTGTGGGGTGTGTGTGAAAGGGCTGATCAAAATGGAGGTGATGATTTGTTTGATTTCTATGGAAAACTTAAGCGAATTGTGAGGCTTGAATATGCGTGTGCCTCTGAAAAGAAGCATTACATTTGATGTCGTGGTATGATCCGGTCAAAATGGTGCGAGGGTGTCTGAGCAATATCAAATGGTTGAGATTAACCATAGGAGGAGGTACTAAGTACGAACCTTTTATCTTGGCGGATCGAACACGTCAGTGATGTTCATTGAATATCAAGCCTAAAAGCGATAAAGCGAATTTGGTTGGCGCGATACATACAAGCCCGCTCGAGTTGAATGCGTTCATAAGGACAAATCAACTACCAACTCGTACCAAGAAGAGGTTGTCGATGAAACAACGAGAAATCTGTAGGCGCTTCGTGATGAGTACATTGACTGCGAAGACATATATGTAGACTTAACCATTGGTGGCGAGGATCGAGTATGTGTGTAGTGTAGAGTAGTATATGTATCTTAATTGTTATATGCTTACTTTTCCCATTACATGCCGACTCGTGTCTTCATTTATACTAATCTGATTTGTTTGTGTTTGTCATGTGCTTTTGGGATGCCCAAAAGAAAGTGTAGTTACAGTTCAGCTCTAGTGGGACCGGGTTCCTGCTTGGCTGAGAGTAGTCACAGTGGATCGAGACTACTCATGTTAGTCGGACTCCTAGTGGATCGAGCATGGGGACGTCTGGTGGTGGTTATGGGCCGGGATTACACTTTGACGGGTGTCCATATACCGAGATCGTCGATGGTGCTACGTGGGAGGGGAAGTTGGTGTTGTTCCCTAATGGCAGGAGGAAGTAAGTATTATATATACATTTGTAGAACATAACTTAAGATAAGTGTTTATATATATGTCACATGAATTGTCTAATAAATATATGTACTCTTCTATATGTCATTCATAACTGCAGGTTGTGGCCTCAGCAATCTTCAGACGACCTGGATGAGATATTCAAGCTTAGGAGGGAGTTCTTAGGGCCGGAGGCGAAAAGTGGAGCACACTCGAGGTGAGACGAAGCACTTCTACTTTGATGAGCTTCGGGTAAGCTTTTATATTTCGACAATTTGTTGTGGTATGTTAGCCACTTAATTGGGTGATATGTTAGTCACCATTGTGTTAGTAAATTCTAGGACAATTTGTGTCGTATGTTAGCCACTTACTTGGGTGATATGTTAGGCACCATTGTTTATCTTGAAATTGTGACCTTGGGGCATTAATTTTTACTTTGAATGGAATTGGAATGTAGAAAAAAATACTACATTCCGTGACTTATTCCCGGATGTGGCTTTGTTTTCGAGAGTTTAGGCTCTGACCTGTATAGGCATATGGTGGCTGACATGAAAAAATACCGAGACAAAGGAAAGCCGCCACAGTATAGGCATATTGGGGACGAAGAGTGGGCTATGTGGCATGAGTATTGGAGACTTAATCACGTCGAGGATCAGTCCTACAAGAACAGTGAACCGGTGGTGAGCCATGAAATGGTAAGAACTCTGCGAGCATCACTTGAGTCACAGTTGTTATCCTTGATCGCCGGATGTCGAAGTATATATATGTGTGTTCTGATTACAACATGATTTGTACACATGTGTATTGCTTTCATTTATACCAATTTACCACTTGTTTGCATTCCTACCAACTTACTAACTACTTGTTGCAATATATAATGTTCTTTAGCTGAACCTGAACCAACCCAAGACTTGCCTAGAGCAAATGAAGATGGGAAGTTCAAGAACGGCGTTTGGGTGGACCAGAAGTCCGAGCTTATTGCGGTATGTGTATTTACTAAGTGTTATAGTTGTATATGCATGTGTATTATAAATTAAATATGAAATTGTAGCTCATTTCGTATACACTTGACTATTACAGAGTGAGGTGGAGCGGATCATTGCGGAGAGGCTGCTCGAGGGTGAGGAGTTGTCCGTGGAAGAACAAGACCGGATCTTTCTACAGGTCAACCCACCCGACAACAAGGGTCGGGTTTATGGTCTTGGTAGTTATGGCGAGACACTGACGCAGAGCTTCTCCGTGTCCCAGCAACAATCTCAGGGACATGGTGGTGTTTATACACAGGGGCAGATCGAGCAGATGGTGAATGAAGTAGTGACTCCTCTCCAGACTGAGATTGGAAATCTCAGGGATGAGCAGGCTCGTATGAATCAGAGGATGGAAGAGCTCTGCCGCTTGTATATGAGCCAGAATACCCCCGGTCCCTCGTCTTAGTGATGTTGTGATATTTTGGATACTATGCTACTTTTTACTTTGTTGGATATTTGGATTTATATTCGGATATGTAGACTTTATTTTGGATAATTTATTTTTTGGACGAATCGTTGTTGTTAATTAATGCAATTTCTCCTTTGTGACATATCACTATTACATTTGTTGAAAAAAACAGGTGAAAATTATAAAATAATTTTAAAAAAAAAAATTTAAAAAAAAACAGTAGTTTAGCGACTTATCCGTCGCTAAACAATGAATTAGGGCGTGCTAGCCCTAATTCGATTAGAGACGGATAATTATCCGTCTCTAATGGCGACAATCGACACCTATCCGCCAATTCAACTATTAGCGGCGGATACAAATCGTCGCTAATTAAGCTTAGACGCCCGTCATTAAGACGGGCGTCTATCCGTCGCTAAGGCCGTCGCTAAGGCCTTAGCGACGGATCGGCAGGGGTTTAGCGACGGATAATTCCGTCGCTAAACCCCTGTTTTTTTGTAGTGGATGGTAGAATGGACCATCCAGCAGACTCACCCGCATGGAAATCGTTTGACAAGACATATCCATAGTTTGCAGCCGAATCTAGAAATGTACGATTGGGACTTTGTACGGATGGTTTTAACCCGTTCGGGAGTGAACGTAAATACTCTTGTTGGCCAGTTATGCTAACACCGTACAATCGCCCCGGTGAGTGCATGAAGGAGCCATTCATGTTTATTGCGTTGGTGCACAGCGAAAGATCACTGGTGGCGTTGGATGTTTTCTTGCAACCCCTAATCAAGGAGCTGATCGAGTTGTGGGCCGGATGGTATCCTGCATATGATGTGTCGACAAAAAGAACTTCACCTTGAGGCGGCTCTTCTTTGGACCGTGGTGACTTCCTGCGTACTCCATGCTATCTGGAAGGAAAACCGAGGAAATATGCATGTCAACATTGTTTGGAGGATCTGAGATGCATTTAGGCGAAGGGTAGTGGAAAATTTTGTTGGTTTGATTGTCATCGTGGGTTGCTAGAAAGTGACCATCCGTTCGGAAGAATAAGGATCAATTCTTGAAAAATAAAATGTAAATCGACAAAAAGCCCGACAAGACTTCTTGGTGCACAAATTCTTGCGGAGATTGATAGGTTGGGTCTTATGAAGGTGAACTTGGGTGGATGAAGCATAACGAGAAAATTGGTAAAAATGTGGTTGGAGGAAGAGAAGCATCTTGGGACTTGCCTTCTTGGAGCAGTCTTCTTATCCGTCACAACTTAGATTTCATGCACATTGAGAAGAGCGTGTTGAGAACTTATTCAATACACTTTGCAACATTGAGGGAAAAACAAAGGACCATGCGAAGTCTAGATCCGAGTTGTCAGCGTGGTGTAAAAGGCTGAGTTGACAAAGAAGGATGAGAATGGTAAGTGGCGGCGTGCTACACAATTGACAACGCTTCTAGGTCAATTTTGTTTGATTGGGTGAGGGCATTGAGTTTCCAGATAATTCGCCTCAAATTTAGAGAGGTGTGTGGATTTGAAGAAGACAAAGGTTTATGGGATGAAGAGCCACGGTCGTGTGTTCATGGAGAGGCTTATCCGGTAGCATTTTGAGAGTGCTTAGAAACACGTATGGTGCTATCACCGAGTTGAGCTTATTTTTCAAAAATTTAGGCACAAGGGTGGTTCATGATAAAGTGTTGGAAAATCTTGAAAGGAACATACCATTGATTCTATCTGGCTCGGCGTATCTTTCCACCGAAATTTGGTTTGATTCTATGGAGCACTTGTCGGTTCACCTTCCTCATGAAGCGAGACTTTTGGACGGTTCGATGTCGATGGATGTGTCCATTGAGAGGTACTTGGGAAATTGAAGAAGTATGTCAACAACAAAGGTAAACTGAAGGTTCGATTGCAAATGCCTACATTAGAGGAAGCGCAACATACGCTCTTATTACTTTGTGAACCGTCCCTACGAAGACATCAAGGCTCAAACGCAGACACATTAGTAGTTCAAGCGGATGATGAGTTTTCCCTATCATCTTGAGTTATCGGGGAGACCTCTTGGTGCGACTAAGAAAGAATATCTTACGGATAAAGAGTTGAAAGCGACTCAATATTATGTCCTCACTAATTGTCTTTGAGGTTGAGCGATATATGGTACTATTTGCGAGGTGAGCAACCATTTATTTAAATTTTAATATAGCTATGAAGTCTCTACTTCAATTATAGACTTATCATCGAATCAATGTTTTGCGTTTTTCAAAAGCGTTGTTTGGAAGAAAATCCTCGGATGACAAAGGATCTGATAGAGGAACTACTTGACTCTAAAATTCCTGAAATTTCCAAATTGGTTACGAGAGTATGTCCGAATCAATTAACAATGTCACATGCATATACTTAAAGGCTCTCGTGAAGGGCCATTCAAAAGGTCTACACATTCCGGGTTATATAGTGATGGCCTTAGGTTCCACATTTGAATGTAACACGGCCACGGCGACAAGCAATTCCGGGGTGTGTGTTAAGGGTGCAGAAGATTATGGAGACACTACTTTGTTTGATTTCCACGACAAGCTAAAACGAATTGTGAGGATTGAATATTCTGGCTTGCCATTAAACGAACCTTCTTGTTTGATGTTGAGTGGTATGATCCTAATCCGAGATGCGAGGAAGAGCGAAAGTATGAAATGGTTGATGTGAACCGAAAGAAGAGGTGCGAACCATGTATGAACCATTTATTACGGCGACTCGAACGCGACAAGTGGTGTTTCTTGAATATCCAAGCGGGGAAAGCGATAAGGGGAATGGTTAGGCTGCGGTACCTATTACGTGCTCGCTCGAAAGTGGAGTACATTGAGAAAGGCGACTCGATTACCAACTCGTACCAACAAGAGGATGTCGATAAACAAGCGGAAGATCCCATAGAAGCGGATGATGAGTTGTTTGATGCACGAGGACCGATATGTAGACTTAGAGGATGGCGATAACGGTATATTATGTGTATTATAACTAGTTAGTAGTTGATAACATTTGAGTATTATAATACATTACGTATTATAACTTCGTCTAACACATTTTATTGTATTTATTACATGTTTTTGCGGATGCATGACAGAGCCGTCCACTATCGTCCCCACCATGCAGTGGCCGCATGATAGTGGTGGAGTCGGGGCAGTCGACGGGGAGGGCTCCGATGGTCGAGGCGGCGGTCTCGGATTCTGAGACCCCAGGCGAGAGAGCGGCGTGGCTACCGGTCGGCCAGAGACATCTTTGGAGGGCGACCACGATTGTCCCTACCTCGTGTTCGATCCAAACCATCCCAACGTCACATGGGACGGCTTGCCTGTGATTTTCCCTGTTGGTCCTGCCAAGTAAGTATTATACATTCTTCTTAAATATGTAAAACATAACTTATAATGATAGTTGACAAGTATAAATTGTTGTACTGAAGTAATATATATTCGTTTCTTGTATCTTATACATTGACAACAGCTTATGGCCTCGGGAGGTGCACAACAAACTAGGTGACATCTTCCGGAGCAGGAGAGAGCCACCGGGGCAGGGTGGTGAGCCACATCTCGGAACGCATGAGGGCCAAGTACTTGATGGTGAGGTAAGTTAAAATATAGCATTCCTTCGTTTTAATACGAGTGGTATGTTAGCCACTGTATGTGAGTGGTATGTTAGCCACTTTATTTGGGTGATATGTTAGTCACCATTGTGTTAGTAAAATTTAGGACAATGTGAGTGGTATGTTAGCCACTATATGTGAGTGGTATGTTAGCCACTATATGTGAGTGGTATGTTAGCCACTTTGTTTGGGTGATATGTTAGTCACCATATCTGTTATGTTGTTGTATCTTGTTAAATTGATGTAACATGGTGAAGTTATACATGTATTGACTTTGGATGTTGTATGAAATTGGGAGTGTAGAAGGAGTACTTCATTCCCAGCAGGTTGATCCCACAGATCTGGCGTGTTTACGGGACTGTGGGATCCAAACTGTACAGGGATATGGTTTGTTCGTGGAAGGACATTCGGGATCGGGGTGGCGAAATCCCTCCACAGGTTGATGCAGCGGAGTGGGCCATTTGGGATGCCTACTAGCGCCGAACTGATGTCGGGGCGTTGCACAGACCAGCAGCAACGGGCATCGATCGTCTGGCGGAAGGGCCGTTCACCACCTTGGGAGGCGATCTACTGTCACTGATTATTATCAATCGGTGAGTATATATGTGTTTTTGCAATCTAGTATTACGTGTATGTATTGTGTCTCTGCTGCTCTATTACTTGTAGATGATAAATTGTTGACTAGATCTGGTTTGATTCAGGTGGTCGTTCATCCCAGCAGTCCAGACGTCCGGTATACTCACAGGACCAGGTTTCGGAAATGGTAAACGATCGCGGTCAGAGCAGGTTGCTCGGCTAACGAAGATGGAGCAACAAAGGAGGAGATGGAAGCGGCTTGAGAACGAAAGGGAGGAGAACGGCGCCTTGATTCTGAATGGGCGATTCATGTCGATTCGCCATCACCCACACCCACCCGTCGATAGCTAGTTAGTTATGTATGTTCGGATTTTTTCATATTTACACTTGTGTGGATAATTTCTCGATTAGGATATTACTTTTTTATTCAAAATTTATTGAAATATTTTCCGTATTATTCATTTATTATCGAACATTATATTGATTAAATAGGTGAACTACGAAAAACAGGGATTAATATGAAATAAATAGTGAAGGATTAATAGTGACGGAATTAGTGACGAATTAACTAGTGACGGAAATAGTGACGGATTCACGGTGGCGAATTTGATTCGTCACTAATTCAATAATATGTTGGATGACGGATAGATTCTATTCGTCGCTAAATATAACGACGGATAGAATCTATCCTTCATCCAGTTTAGCGACGGATAGATTCTATCCGTCTCTAAAGGTAACGACGGATAGATTCTATCCGTCGTTATATTTCGATTAAAAAAAAAAAGAGTCAAATATATGATCCGTCGTCCAATCCGTCGCGAATTGGACGACGGATTATCTATCCGTCGTCCCAAATCCAGCAGGGTGACGGATTTTCTATCCGTCGCCATAGTTGGGGTGACGGATCGTTGAAACTTAGCGGATCTATCATGTCGCCCGATTTTTTTTGTAGTGTCCGATCTCCTTCTCATTCTCTTTCATCTTCATCCTTTTCATTTGTGTTGCATTTTATCCATTACAGAATTGGGTTTCACTTTGCTTTCTTTCGATCCAGAATCTGGGTAAGCAATTACTTACCAGGTGAAGTGAAGCAAAGAGAGGTTGAGTACAGCAAAAAAAAAAAAGCTTCCAAAGTACTAAGCATTGATTACTCTGTATAATTGTATTTGTCCTATTTCTCTTCTTTCGCTTTAGTAAGCCTGATGTTTCGTTTCTTTTTTGAGAATTGTAAAGCTGATGTTTGTGTGCTCTTTCTTTGTTCATAGGTTGTTTCTTCTTGTTTTTTTTTAACTCGGTTTTTTTCGGTCCGGGCCAGGACCGACCATAATTCGGTTCGATTTTCGGGACATACAAAATCCAAAAATTTAGGTCGGTCTTTTTCGGGTTCGGTCCGGTCCGGGCCGGTTCTGGACCGATGCTCAGCCCTAGATCCGGGTGTGTTTTCTTGCATCCACTTGAGAGTCTTTCCGTCCATGTCGTCGGAAAATTGAAGTGGATATGGTGTTTTTGAGTGAAGAGAGTGTTTTAAGTTTAATTAAGAGAGAAAGAGGAGTTGGAGATGGGATGATCCAAACATAGTCAAGACTGGTCTCATTTTATAGATCTTGAAAAAATAAAGCCGTTGGTGATTTTTATTTATTTTTTGCATTTTTATGTTGAAAGTTATAGCCGTTTAAAAATTAAACGGAATTTGAAATTTAAAAAAAAAAATCAAAAACCCGGGACACGTGGTTGCTGCCACTTTAAACTCTCCCGTCACTATGTGACGGGAGAGAAGGTGATGAGCTGCATTAGCAGCTCGTCTTATGTACTGAAAACAATTACCATTTCACATAATGCAACTCGTCTTATGTACTGAAAACAATTACCATTTCGCATCGTCATGCCACTAAACAAGTACTCAAGCAATTACCACTTGCTACGAATTAGGATACACCTTGAACCCACCGGACACGATTCGTAAACTGTCTCCCAATATACAAAATTAACATTACATATTTATGGTTCCAACAAATATTACATGTACACCGTCAAACCTAATGTATTTAAGATATTTGCATTACAATTACATTATTAACCATGATATTTTCAAATGAACATGTGATCTATGTAATTAAATAATGTAAGGGTAATACCATTGTCGAAGCCAGATTTTTAGGCTGGTACATTACTCCGTCCGCTATTTGGAAAATATGTTGGCCCCAGTGTACCAACATATGCCATTTATTCGGCCGCTATTCGAATACTTCTCAGTTAGTGACCCATCCTGAAAACGTTTCAGAGTAAGCACGACTGGATAAATAATTGTGCATATTATCAGTGTAAGTAGCGTTTTCAGCTCCTTTTAAGTTCTTTTGAAACTCTTAGGTTTTTACAGTAATTATATTTGAAATGTTTGCATGCATTTTATATTTTGCAATAAGATCAAATAAAATTGCATTTTATAAGTTAGTTTCCCAGTTGGGTAACAGATGGAATCTACGAATTCATGCTAATGTTTTTGGATGCTAAAATTCAAAGAAGTTATACTTTGTACTCACAGGTCTACCAGAGTTGTTACGGAACACAAAGTTGCATCAATTTGATAAAATAGTACCCGTATGAGATATTAACATGTACCTATACCATATATCAATTGTTACACTTAGTTTTGACATTAATGTATAGTGATGTGGAGGTTAATGGAAATAAAACGTACTTAAACGGTGAATATGTCAAAAATAATAATGCGAAATTTATACAGTGACAAATATCAATGAAATATATACGGATACGAAGTCACTTATACATTGATTCGGAGTGACTACTATCAACCAAAGGAACATTTATGCAATATTGCAAGTTTGCAACAACATTAGAAGGATTAGTCAAAGTTAAGCAGGTGGTCAAAGTCTTGAAACCTAGCTACATATTCTGAGTCACTATACTATAAAAATTCAAATAAAATAAACATTATAATAACGTGGATAATCAGCACTAGGTAGTACTCCAATCCATATTAGTGTAAAATATTACATGCTTTGGTGCAAGTTGATGCTAATCATGATTAAGATCTAAATGTATATTTAATTGCCGGCTTAGATGGAGGAAAGATTATGCTGAATCCCCAAGTTGATTTATAGAATCATCTTACTTGTATTAAACTATGTAACATTAACCATTGCTATTATTGATCAATTATGTATTTTGATTATTGAATTCCTTTATTGTTTGAGCTGGCACTAGTACGTAGTATGATTAATTAGACCGTCTTTATACAAATAATCAATGAGTTACATGTATGATTTATCAAATCATCTAAGAGGTTACTAATGTCAGTCAACTTAACACCTAAGTTGCATGTTAAACTAGCTTTTAATCTCGTTTAAAATCGTAGCTTTAATACTTAAAGACTTCAGAATGATTCTTTTATAGATTGTGTATAATTTATATACTTAGTGGTCCATAATCACACTCTCATCACTTAAAAAATGACCGATGAATTTAGACTTATAGTATAATTCTTTTAAATGATGTGTTATTCTCAAAAAGTATAATACACATCTGGAACAATTTGCTCTATCAAATTAAAAGCCTACTTGATTAGTGCCTCCTTAAGATAAGGGGAAATTAACTGGCAAATGCTTAATTCAAGTCCCTTAATTAAAATAAGTGCAACTTGTGATGATAGTCATTATTTAAGCATCCTTAATGACATAGTATTAAATTCATGTATCTGTAACTGAAGGCCAAGACCATTGAACCATCTACCCCTCTTAGTTGGGTTCACACTAACGTCATATACATGGGACTTTTTCCAATTTATCTTCAATAGTTCACACATGCACTGGGACCATGTAACGTCTATAAAATGTGCAACTTGGCCAATATTTGCATAATAATTTCATAAAGCTAAAACTTACATCTGAATTCTGCTACAAACATCTCCACGTATGTCACATTTATAATACTAGCAAGTTGTGCTCTATCCGTCTATCTCGAGTACTTTTAATCTCCCAATAAATGAGAAATCGACATCTCTTTAGCATGAAATCAATTTTCAGATCTTATTTGTCCGTAACGTATATGTATTTCATCTATTGGTTTAATCCTAGAAAGTTTACTTTGATATAGGTATTGACTATTGACCAGTCGAATCAGGAATTTATCACACTAACATACACTATTAAGGTTTAACGGGTTCTTAAAGTTTTCAACTCAGGTTTCGGATATAACTGTATGGATACGGGCAGGGGCGGCTCCACATAGGCGCAAGGGGCCTCAATGTTCGATTTTAGACGTGAAATATACATTATCTTTTTAATGATTTAAAGATATAGAATCTGATTTAATGAATAAATATACATGAAACCTGTATTTAACCAATTAAGTCTTTGCGTAAATGTTTGCCTTGTCAGTGATTGTGGGGGTTCAATCAACATTGTCCATTTTCGGCGTTTATGTCTCTTTGTTTTTTCTGTTCTATGTACATTCATTTACTTAATTTTAATCATTTAAATCTTAACAAAATTATTTGGTATCTAATTCCTCCATTTTATGAACATATAATTTTGTTTCCTTTTCTAACATGGATTTCTTTTACCATCAACTAATTATTAGTTATCATGTTCGTTTTCCTTTTTGTATAAGTAAAAATACATTAATATATTTAATAATTATGTTAGTTTCTAAAGTGGATGTGAATATGTGATGCACTCTTTTGATTATAGAGAATAATATTAGTATCTTTGGTATTCTCGCCCAAATTACATATCCTATTCGCATTATTTTTCAAAAGATAGATAAAAAGTAGTAGTAATAAATTTCAAAAACTTTGGTGATTATTAGATTTTGTTGTGAATAATGAATATTTATATTAGTTGGGTGGAATACATTTAAGTTATCCCTTATAAGTATTATTGATGACAAATGATATATGGACTTAAAATAGAAATTTTGTTAAGCCTAGATTAGAAAATTATAGTCTAAACCTTGTTCTTTACCATGTAATTTTGAAAATGTAATTCTCATTAATAATGAAAATTTTAGTTAAATTTATTTAAAATAATTCTACCAGCGTATATATTTCGCGTTCACTCACGGATACGGGTGAGTTCTATCAACAGGTTGTCAACTTGCCATTGACTTGGTTGATGAATGAGAGGGACATATAAAAGGCCAGTAACTGTCGCCATTAATTGGCATCTGTTGTAACAGTGCAGCATGTTTAAAATTTACTTAAAAATCAAGAAGAGGATTACCTAGTAACTTCAAAGAATGTGCTAATGTTACTCCCATAATAATTTCGATGGCCACATGTTGGAGTTTTAAATAATCCAGGTCACGTGAAGTTTTGCAAAACAGACACACATAGTACCCAACATGCATGCATCTTGTAAAGGTGATTCACTTGTGTATGAATCTAGCAGTAACATTAATTTTCTGGAACAAAACATCCACTAGATTGTCCAAGTTGTCATCCATGTTATCCAACTCATCCCACACTTCAACTTGCCTGAATTATCAAGATGGTGAATCCAGGTTCCAGTTTCATTTTTCTGTTATCACATACTATTTTCCTTTCCAGCAATGTTTCTTGCACGCAGGTCGAACAGGGATTTGCACCGATCAAGAAATTCTGATACATCTCGATGTTTCAACTTGCTTGTTTACATGAAATCGACTATGAAAATTCTTGAGACGTTTCTGTTTTTCAATACTCCAAAACACATCCCTGTAAATGGTTGCTCTTGCGTAGAGACTCAAGTCATACCGTACAGGTGCAGGAGCGGTGTAAAGATCTTTAATTTTGGTGTGAAAGAAATGAAATTTAAATAATACTACCACAATCTATAACAATCACTGGTCTTGTAATATGCAACAAACGACCTCTAGAACAAGAAACAAACCGGACAGTCATTTTCTCAACGAAGACAACAGTTGAATAGTATCAATTGCTGTAGTACTAAATCAAAAGAACAAGCACATTTTGAAGTCACAAATGCTAGAAATAATCAAAGAACCAGTCTCACTGCTACTATGTTTATGCTAATATCAACACTTATACGAAACAAGTATAGCAGGTCCTGGTTTAAGCTATGACAACAATGCCACTGTTGAAAATTTGTGGTCTTGTCAATCATACAGTCCTTCCTGCTCCCACACATCCACCAGAAAGTCTACCATTTCCTGTCCATTAACCGAATTTCTGGATGTCAAGAAACGAACCATGGTAATAAGCGAGAATAATGTTACTGTTGCAGGAAACTCACCGTCAATGGGATGGCCTGCGGGAGAGGTTTGTTGGTCCCAAGCAAACTTTCGTAAGTTGTGTTCCAACTATAAAACGAACAACAGATGAAGATTGATGAGAAAATTTTTGCCAATAGCCTGTGGCAATATGTAGTTTATGATATCTGGATTTCTCTCAATACTACTGCTTATTATCTCAAGTTCTCAACCCACACATATAAGTCATAAGGCAAATGCAAGTTGTCACCTCAATTTGGGCTCTCTTGGTTGTACAGACTTCTGGGGTCTTTTATCACCAACCCATTGCTGCCTTGTTTGGTTCCAAAGAAGAAGCCCTGGAAACAGAAAAGAGAAAGACCAAAATCAATTTCGTAAATCAAGACTGCTGATCAATGCTGGAAATTAACCTCTTCCAAGGTTTTTCCTAATGATATTCCATCCTACGAGTCTTAGCAATACTACTTCAGATTTAAGAATTAAGATGATGAAACAGCAAACAAATATGTAAGGAAGTTTCATCTTTCTTCATATATAATTATACTATTCCTTCTTCTGCAAGCTTAAGCCTCATAATGAGATGAACAGGGTGCCAAACCATTTGATGTCCATGTCAAAGACGTGCACTTGTTTCATAGGTTAAGCCCACCCTTCAGAAGACGGCTTGTCTTTCCACAAATGGACTGAGTGCATTTCACACTTTAAAGGTGGGATTTTGTCCATATCTCCATCTTTTACTCTGTTTATTCTTTGTTCCATAGATGGACTTTCAGCTTGTACTTTAGTTGATCCCATTATGATTTTTTTAAATAATAGTAATAAATACAGAAGTTTCCTGTAGAACATTTACCAGGTGGATAATTGCAGGAAAAAAAGAACTTACTCATTGAACCTTGAGGCTACGTCTAATGTGTTATTTATAAGGAATGAGTGTGTAAAACCGATAATTATCTAAGGGGGGTGGGGGTAGCAATTTGCACACACATCTTACCAAGTTCTACTTGCTTATAAAGGACAAGGATTCTGTTTCTTGTTGCCGTGAGGAAATATTACCAATTTATCATCCGACCTAAACTTTGGTAAATCTAGTGATGACAAAACAATTAATGGGAGGAATCTTGATAGATTTATCATATATCATGCATATCCCTCTTAACCCAGAACCACAAATCAAACAAAGCCTATTATACATACAATCACGGTACAGTGAACACACTCATCACCCCGATCACCTTAAAGCTTCCAACCTGATTCCGCTTGTGCTCCAACTCACTTGAGCACTTCAAGCACTGTTGGCCACTTTAATATGTCCAGCACTACCATACTACGCATATCTAAGTAGACATCAGTATAGCTTTATATTATTTCTTTAGAATGTAAAATTCTTGCTAAATACATTTGTTAACAAGTGTATAGATTATTTTTACTACTATGATCATTAATATGTTATATTACTATGTAGCTAATAATCCACACTTTAAGCGGCTCCCCAGTTCATGTTTTCTAATTTTGAGGCTTTCACAACTACACCTCCGCTTCAGGTGCTCTAGCTCATTACACCTCAGGTAAAAAGACCAAGGACAATAGAAGTTCTATTAATTCGAAAAATAAATAGGAAAACTAACAAGAAAAGCAGCAGGGAGGTAAGGATCTTAAACTTCAGGTAGTATTCTGAAACCCGATACTCAAACTTTAATGGGATAGCGAAGGATAGCATAGAGTTGACAGCTGTAATAATGTCAGAAAGCAGACGGTTATGTGGAATATTCATTGATTTAAGTTGTGCATTCACGGGCAGTACATACACAAGAAAAGGTTAGCATGGAAGTACTTGCCATGATTCACAAATTCACCGGCGTTGCTCGTGCTACCAGCAGTGCTCCGGCTATCGAGGGTCTGGTTTGAGGTGCTGATCGACGACATACTTCTTCGGGAAGGAAAGCCACTATTATCCATATCACCAGAACTGGAGCTCCAGAAATCCTCCGCTACACTATGCTGCTTAACTCGATGACCTTGAATTTTCAGTCCCTTAGCTGGCGCATCCACCGAAATTACAAGCGGCGGCTTTGTACAACATCCAAGACAACCTCTGCTCTGTTACAAGGTATGGTTATACCAATGCAGATGATTAGCACGTCATGAGACTATTAGACAGGCAATTGATTAAATCACATAAAAGAAGAGATTCTCAAAGTCCTTTGTTTTTTAGGCACAGAGTGAGAATTCTCTGTCAACTTAGTAGATCTCAATTACTATGAATGTTATACACCTCTATGCTTAAAGAGCTCATCAACTCCTGTCTCTACCAATATTCAATTTTTTAAAAATATCTCTCTATCAAAGATAGCTTCTATATATAATGAAAGAGAAATAGCCTGAAAGGGCATGTCAAGTATATTTCGTCCAAGGAAAAAAATAATGCATGTGGTAAGACTGTAAGAAGCTAAGAGCTCAATGGGCAAGCTTGATAATGAACTCAGGCACGTAGATGTACAGCAGCAACAATCAAAATGGTAGTGACAATACGGATTGCAAGAACCAATGAGAGGCGTTAATCAGCAGTGTGCGTTAATCTACAGTACTGAACATAATAGAACATGGTGGAAGATTACTACCAGGTAAGACAATCCAGTTCATAATGATTAATGAGACAAAACCACAAACAAACTGCAAAAATATGAGATAAATGGAACTCCAAGTATCCAACGTCCCTCAATTCAAACAAAGCAATTGAACGATAACTTAATATAAAGTTTATAATCAAGCGCAGAAGCAAACAAGATAAAGGAGCAACGACACACAGACAAAACAAAACCAAGGTCATAAAAGTTCAATGCTCATTCGTCTTACATGGACATATTTACATATGGCGTGATATTTTCCATCACCAGCAGAATAGAGCTTGAAACTGCATGAGAGAACTCCATAAAAGAACGTGGCACCTAACTTGATGCAAGCCTTCATTTAAATGACTAAACAATACCAATTATTCTTAGAAACAACTATTCCCAATCTTTATTCTGTTTCCTTTAGCAGGCTCCGTGTATCTAACCCAACTGTTTAGATCATCAAGCAGAAGTACACAGGCGAAGAAAAGGACACCTGAACCATTCTATTTACACATGCAATTGTTGCTTGCTTAAAATAGAAGCAAAACCAGAGATTCTCAACCACGTACAGAATATAACCAGATTTAAGATTAATCCCAAGAATAAACTGCTTGATTCCTCAAGAAACCTCTCCATTATTCTTGTCATCAAAGTACCAATTTATTCCCTAATAGATATACTATAATGCTACCCTGGCCTTTTTTCATCGTTCTATTTGTGACTTTGTTATACAAACACCCAACAACAAGATAATAGGGGCCTTCAATTTCTTACACCAACATGAGGTTAATAACAAAACAATAACATTGTAATGCTCCAAGATGAACAATAACAGAACTGTACAAATAAATTGCTTGATTTTCAAATACCCCTCAATTGTTATCATCATCAAAGTACAAATTTTGATTCCTTTACCAGTACAATGCCACTCTATTAATTGCTCCTTGTTCTATCCAATGACCGTGTTATACAAACCACATTACATAAACCAATAAGCTCGAATTTTCTAAATTCCTTGCATAAACATGAACTTAAACCAGAGCAAAAACATACACTACTCAAGATGAACAAAATAAAACTATGTGAGTAATTGCACAACCCAGTCTTCATTCAGTTAATTGAACAGTCCAATCTCTAATTAAACCCAATCTTGTTCTTGCTCGAAAATAACAACCAACTCAAACACACACAACAACAACAAAATCAAAATGGAAAGTAAAAATAGAAACACAAACATTCAGAGGGGCAGGAAAACTAACCCCATGCATGCAAGTAAATTAGAAATCCAAGAAGGGGATAATCTAAACCGCCAAGGCATTAACAAGAAACACTATCTCCTGACAAATTCTTGAGGAAAAAATCATTTCTTTTTACAAATCCCAGATCTCAAATGTTCAGCTGAATAAGCGTCTGCACTGCAAGAGATAGAAACAGAGATTAGTCGTTGAGTTTATCGAAAACCAGAATTGGGTGATTAACGAACTGATTTACCTTGTGGTGGGTAGTAACCAGAAATGGGTTCAATCGGTGAATTGTATTGGCTCTTGATTGGAGTATAGCAGAAGAGAGGAGATGGTAAAAGGGGCTTTGTGCTTAGTGGGCAAGTGCAGACTGTATGGACTATTGGAGTATGGGCTATGTGTCCACTTGGCATTTTGTGTAATTACATTTCTACCTCTTCACAACTGACAACTCGAAGTAAATTGGATTTTGTCAAAAAAATTCCGGCCGGGGTTGTTACCACCCATCCCCCAGTCGAAATAAACATAAAACAATAATACAAGTCTTCCCCACCCGACAAAAAAAAATCACGGAAACATGTAGGTAGGGGTGTAAACGAAACGAATGTTCGTGAAAATTTTACGAAAAAATTCAGTCAATACTCAATTCGCGTTCGAGTTTGACCTGTCCGACCTGTTCGTTAACAAACGAACACGAACACATAATTTATTGTTCGGTAGTTCGCGAACTGTTCGTGAACAATTTATATATATAATAAATATATATTATTTTAGACAAAGTAGTAGGTACTCCCTCCGTTCCATAAATCTCTTGTTATTTACTTTTTGCACAATTTTTAAAAGTTTGAGGAAAAAATGGTTAATATAGATAAAGTAACAAGTGTATGGTAAAAAGTAAGAAAGAGAATTGATAAAGTATAAAAGTGAGTGATTAAAATATTAATAATGGGGATAGTGGGTTTACATAAGAGGAAATGGAAAGTTTAATGAAACGTCCAAAATGAAAAAACAAAAAGTTTCTAATGGAATGAGGGAATAGTATAATACACATTTTACTTTTTAGTTTTCACCTAGCATAATAATAATCCTAATTTCCAATATTTGCCCCATTTATATTCTTTATCAGGTCACAAGTCACACCTCCTCTCCAAGCTGCCTCCTCCAAGCCGCCGCACCGCCTACACCCGCCACCATCCACCACCACCGCACCGCCTACACCTCTTCAGCCCATCGCCACCACACCTCCTCTCCCATCCACCTACACCCGCCACCATCCACCGCCTACACCCAACGCCACCGCACCACGAATCTGACTGCTTGTAAGAGACCTTTCCTTCTATTTTTGTAATATTTTTGCTTGATTTTTGGGGTTTCCTTCTATTTTCGAACACGAACAACGAACTGAACTGTTCGCGAACACGATCTTATAACGAACAAACAAACTGAACTATCCGCGAACAAAATCTTAACGAACACTAACGAACAAACATGAACATCTCAAAATCTTAACGAACTGAACATGAACAAGTGGATGAGATGTTCGCGAACATGAACACGAACATGAAAATTCTTAATGAACAAACGTTCGTTAATCTCAATGTTCAGTTCGTTCGGTTCGAAATACACCCCTACATGTAGGAGATTGTTTTTGTGAATTGTGAATATGTGATATTGCAATATCCTGTCTCTAGCCTGAGCCTGTGGTTTTTCCGGTTATGTGATGTGACTAGGACCGCTTAGTAAATTTTACGATTATGGTTATCTAACTGGTTATAGGTCATGGTTATAATCTCATACATAATAATGGTTATAATTAGGGTTTTTAACCAATCATTCCAATTTCCAAGTATCGAGTTACTATTCATTGACTCCAAAACTCAAAAATCTGAAACTCAAATATACTTCTAAACCTTATCAAAATCATAGTCAAATGTTGAACATAAAACTTCAAAAATCAACGCCAATGTAGTTACTACTCATCAACTCTAAATTTTAACTCAATTTGAGTTATTAATCACCGAAGTTTATATATTTTCATGATATTGTAGATTTTAGCAAAACATACCATGTAGATCAAGTGTGTTATTTTTCTAGTTAAAAAAAAAAAGTTCATAGAGGTTATAAGCTTACTAATAAACTTGTTCGTAATGTCTCACGCGAGGTACAGCCATTGAAAATGGAAGAATGCAAACCATTGAAACTTTATGTAAATATGAAGCCACCTAGTTTTACTGTACTTTTTTTAGATAAGATATCCAGCTATATTTACTTTAATTAGACAACTGATTGTATATATTAGTTGTGACTGGCCTTTTTTCCAAACTGGTTTAATTTTAATATATATTTTTTAGTAATTTATGGATAAAATTGGTATTTAGCGATGATTTTCCCGAGAGATAGTGACTCAATAACTGAAACAACCAATACGCAGGTTGTTGCCCACCAGTATGCAGGTTGTTGCACAATAAATTGTAATTATTGCAGCTAAATTATTAGACCCTATATCGTGGCCTTGTACCTTCTTCAAAATCGTTTTCTTGATTCAATTCAATTATGAAATTCTCGGATTGTATATTTTTAGATCTTCAGGTGTATTTTCTATTATGAGAAAGAAAGAAAAATGACGCCCTAGTTGCCAGTTGAATGATAAAATATACCAGTGCAAAAATTAAGAACTATCAACTATCTAATCAAATTAAGATGTTGTCCCTTTCAACACTCGTTGTTTGTTTCTGGGTTTTATACATGACCATGCATTGTTTAGTGTACGCACAAATCTTGGAAGTCATCTTCATAAAAGAATATCTTCTTGATTTCACCTCCAAACAAATTGCGGCCTCTACTTTATTCTAAAGGTTATGTATTATATGTGATATTTAAATAAAACTTATATTCTACAACAACTTTTATTACCATATCTATAAGATACGAGATAAACATCATATATGTTGAATTATTTACATGTTTAGGAATGTGGGTGGTGCGTGAGTACATGTATGATAAGCACGCGATGAGTTAAGTTATGCATGTAAAGTTTCTTAATTGATCAAGATATTGATATTTCATATTTTAGTTTCTCTCATAAAAGTTTTATATACTTATTGACCTGTCGAATATTACACTTCAATTCCGGTAAATTCTAACTTATAATGTTAAAGTTTTAACTCCCCGTAACAAAATGATAGTTTGAAGTTTGAACATTGGAAGAATATGACGTCTCCAGGGGTGTCACTGGTTTATCGCAAACGGTAAAAAGGCAATACAATAAGATAATAATATTTTTAAATTTCCAACTTAATTTAAGTATCACCCGTACACTTTAATTATATATGTAATCACATAATGATACCATTGGTAAATCATCCTCCCAAAGTATAAATAACATATTGAGAAGTTACAGGGTCATTTACGAGGTACGAACACTTAACAATATTATCTAATCAATTTTTTTATTTTTAAAATTTTCACGGATATTCGCTACACATGAATTCAAATTAACTGCGGGCTCCATTGTTTTAGGCTGCAAAGTTGACAATTGGCCAATGGACAAGAATATTAAGCTTTCAGAACCTTAATCAACAGTATTAAACGAACAAAACAATGCCTTTTTTTCCTTCCAGAGATAGCATATAAGCATATTAAATTTCTTGGATAAGAACAGTTACATTAATTTTAAGCAAAGTGGTTTGTCAAAACAACGTTCGGTTCTGAAGAATGTGTGCCATAATAAGCAGGAAGAATATATTCTGTGGGAAATACTCATCCTTATGCTTTGTTATATGCGAAATGTAATTCCCTCTGAATATTCTCATATCTCTAACTCAAACCATTGATTCTCATAATTATATAAACAAGCCCTCTTGCACTCTTTCAGCTTCATCTCATTCTTGAAACCTCTTCTTTATCTTACACACAACACAAGAGAGCAAGAAAAATATGAACTTTTGGAAGAATCTAAGGCAGCTTCTTGATGAGATGTTTCCTGAGTGGCAGGACAAGTTTATAGCATATAAAGTTCTGAAAAAGCAGCTCAAGCTGAATTATCCGAAGATGGGGAGTGATGATGAGAGACTGAGTAAGCGGCCGAGGTTGAGTTGCGACGACGAGGAGATTAATAAGGATTTCTTGAAGCTTTTGCTGCAGGAGATTAACAAGATTAATGGTTTTTTCATGGATAAAGAAGAAGACTGTGTTATCAAATTAAAGGTATCATTTTGCTACTACTTTTTCATTTAAATTTTCCAAATTTCCATTAAATTTTTTTGACCATTGACTAATAAAAAGTTCGTGCGCAGCTTCTTTTTTTAGCTAGCTGAAAATCTAGCTGGAAAAAGAATACTTGAGTAGCTTTTTTGAAAAAGAAGGAGCTTGTTATATTTTTATTCCGAAAATATTCCTACCCAAATTAACCTAAATTAGACTAAATAAAATAAGAATTAAAAACACCCATATTACCAAGCAACGAATTCTATACATCATGCACCCAATATTATCCCCCAGTAATTCTATACACATCAATTACTAATTTTTTTCATTACTAATTTAAAATGCTCAACGATTATTTCTTTCAACTTCTGATAATTTTGATAATGTTATTAAAGTGGCGATGTAAAATACATTAAATATATATTATAATTATTGGACAAAATATGATATATTATTATTTAAAAAACTATAGACTAATAATACGATAAGAAATGTTAAAGACAAGAAAAATAAAAGTAATGCCCTTTTATGTCATTTTACAAAACACCAGCTAGATTTTCAGCTAATTTGCTAAACACCTACATTTAAAACAAAGCTACTAACCAAATTTAGATTTCCAATTCTAACCACTACCATTAACTTTTCAAATGGCTTTAAATGAGCCATCATCTTGGTATGGTTTTTCTTGAACTAAGTGATCGGTATGTTAGTTATAGCCTATAGGTATAAATTCTTGGGGCCTAATTCAAATGCAAATTGAAATTGAGCAGATCAATAATTAGTCTGCAACCAGAGATAAGTCCTTTACTTAATTGCCTGTACTATCATAGCTTCTTGTTCTATACTGTTGAAGGTTGATTCATTGAATTTAATGTATTTTCAGCCGCTTTTTGGTGGATGATATCTATGTGTGATTTATTTGGCTTATTGGTTTTTCTAGATATTCATATGTAAAGAGGTAGTTTCATGTGTGAATCTTGTATGGATGATACCATCGAACTAGGAGTAGGGAGTCAGAGACAAATGGTAGATTTAAAATACATCAGAATTCGGATAAGCTGAGGCCAATTTTTTCGAGTTTAGGATCCTGGAATATATGGAACAAGGCAAGGAGTAAATGATGAACTGTTCGAGTTAAACTGCAAGATCAGATTAGCTGATGCCAAGTTTTCGGAATATAGAACTAGGAATGGATTGAATGAGGCAGGGAGAAATGTAGTATGCATTAACATGCCTAAGTTCGAAACGAAATAGCAATTTGATGCCACAAGAACGATCTCATATATAGCTAGTTTTTTAACTTTCAGGTACTGAGTACTGACCTTTTTTAATTTGTGGGACTTTGATTGTTATAGCTGCTGAAAGCTGAAGTTTCTGAGGCCAATGATTCGAAAGAAGAGCTTATGAGATTAGGAAGAAAGGTTGTAGATATTCATGGAGAGATGATTTTGTTGAACAACTACAGTGCTCTCAACTACATAGGTATGCTCATTTAAGCCTTTAACTTTGCTTCCTCTGGGTGTGTGTTGTGTTTACGAATTAGAAGTGTGTTTGCAAGTTGCGATTTTAACTGTTAAGTACATGCCGAGGACTTATGTTCCAAATTTGTCTGCTCTTATCTGAGCAGGACTGCTGAAGATATTGAAGAAGTATGACAAGAGAAGTGGCGATGTAATTCGACTCCCTTTCATAAGGAATGTGCTACAACAGCCATTCTTTCGGACTGAAGTGATAAACAACCTGGTACAGGAGTGTGAGATCTTGATTTGCCATATCTTCTCTCGGCATGAGCAATTGCAGCAAGATTCACCTGTAGATACTTACATCGGAGAACTTCCAGCAGGAACAGCTAGATTGATGGAAAGCCAGTATTTGAGGCTTAGCAGATCAGCTTTACAGACCTTGAGACAAATCAGAAGTCGAAGTTCGACTATAAGCATGTTTTCTCTTCCACCGATGGAAGCATAGTGACGAGTCTTGTAACTTGGCCCAAAATGTAGAGTGATTTTGGAGTGAATTTAACCTATGGCGTTATTGATACTTGGGACATTCTTGTGACGTTTGACATTTGTACTTGGTTTCGATGTGTACTTTGGAAGTCTTTTAGATAAGCAGTGAATCTTTTAACTTTCTGATGTAATTGGTCCAGCTCAAGGTAACTTCAAGAGCGGCATGACTTGTTCATCCCTACCTATAGGTAGACTTTTATGGAAAGGAGTCGGCTCCCCGTCTGCCTTCTTCTCGGATGCACAGACGGATCTCTCTTGTGCTCTCTATTCTATGTACCATATCCATATTTTCTCATGCAAAAAGTTCTTCCTTTCCATCTCCAGGACAAAGTGTCCATTCGTTTTTCTTTGTTGCCTTCTGTAGGGCATGAACCCTTGCTATAGAGATCTAGGTAATGTTGTCTTGAAACAATTCTGATGTGGTGATGTTGAAGTAATTTATACATGACAATTTTGAATAACTAGCGCCTGTAGCTCAGTGGATAGAGCGTCTGTTTCCTAAGCAGAAAGTCGTAGGTTCGACCCCTACCTGGTGCGTTTTGGTTTTTTTATTTTCTTTTGACCTACACGCATTTGAGTTTACGTGCACGATTGGTTTTGGTTTTTAATTTTCTTTTGTCCTACACGCATTAGTTTACCACGGGCCTGATTGGTTTTGGTTTTTTAATTTTCTTTTGTCCTACACGTACGAGTTTACCACGGGCCTGATTGGTTTTGGTTTTTTAATTTTCTTTTGACCTACACGTACGAGATTACGACGGGCCTGATTGGTTTGGCACGTTTTGGTTTTTTAATTTTCTTTTGACCTACACGTACGAGTTTACTACGGGCCTGATTGGTTTGGAAATGCTATTGGCCTTGGTCAAATAGTATTTCTCAAGCCGAACCAAGAAACGCGTTTGAATGTGTAGTTTGACCGGAAAATTAATTTTCTTTTGACCTACACGCATTTAGTTTACTACGGGCCTGATTGGTTTGGAAATGCTATTGGCCTTGGTCAAATAGTACTTCTCAAGCCGAACCAAGAAACCGTTTGGATGTGTAGTTTGACCGGAAAATGTCAAAAAATGTGGTGATTTGGTTTGGTGTATTGTGATGTATTTCAAATGTCGCGTTTTGTTTTTTTAATTTCTTTTGACCTACACGTATGAGTTTACTACGGGCCTGATTGGTTTGGAAATGCTATTGGCCTTGGTCAAATAGCATTTCTCAAGCCGAACCAAGAAACTCGTTTGGATGAGTAGTTTGACAGGAAAATGTCAAAAAATGTAGTGATTGGTTTGGTATATTGTGATGTGTTTCGAATGTCACTTTCAAGTCCGAAACGCACTTTTAAAATCGCATTTGGTAATTGGTTTATGCGCATTTCGGCTTGTGGGGTCCAATTTTGATCCATGATAATGACACTTTGCACTTCAATAGCATTTGGTGTTTGGTTTGATGCATTTCATGTATTGGCAATTTGTATTGAAGTTAAGTAAAACACACAAGTTCAACAATTCCAAAACATAATTTTGCCCTTAAATACTTCATTCACCACAATTACTATGACTTTAATAAGTCTTTTTAACAACAAAATCCCAAACTAATACAAACTTAGGTGAACAACTAAGTACTCTTAGGAGCTATGTTATGAAACCCGGTGGGTCGACCCGGTTCAACCGTGACCCGGAGGGGGTCCGGGCCGAAAACCCCCCAAAACCGGAAAAAATCAGGTTTTGCCCGGTTAAAAACTGGTTCGACCCGGTAAAGCCCGGTTAAAAACCGGTTCGACCCGGGTTTCTAAAAAAAAAAAAAAAAATCAAAAAACCCCAATCACAACAAAAGCCCTAATCGCTCAGTTCCTTTTCCTTTTCCTTTTCAGTCTTCTTCCTTTTCCTTATTTGCGGCTCATTCTTCTCCCGTTCTTCTCCTGTGCTTTAATGTTATTTGTTATTTTGAACTCAATGTTATGGAGTTATGGTGACTTTGTGTTTGAAATTGAGGCATATGTCGTTTATGCAATGTTTTCTATCTTTTTTTAGGTAAAAAATGTATATGTTGAATTTTTAAGGCATACATTATGTTTTATTTTTAAAAATATTTTTTATAGGTTGACCCGAGTTGACCCGGTTGAACCTCCTACAGTAGGTAGGCTGGGTTAACGTCCGGGTCCGAGTTTCAAAACACAGCTTAGGAGCCCTTCTCTATCATTTATGAGATTGTGATGTATTTAATACATTAACATATTGGATCTTTAATTGGTTGTGCTCTATGATTCATGAGACTACATATTAAATCTTATTTCCCATTCACTAAAGAGTTTTTTTCTGAAATCGGATTATGACAAATTCAACCCCGGATTGGCAACAATTACATCCAAACCCAAAACCTATTTTCTGAGTTGACCAACTAAAAATTAATTGGAAAAGAAAATGAATTGGACTCAATTGCAATTTATAAGTTTCATTTTACTACATATCAGACTCAAATATTTTATAAATTACATTATTCACCCAAATCATACTCCCTAAACTTTAATAAACCACAAAATAACCCCACCATCACCAACCATCTTCCACCACCTCTAACCACCATTTCCACCATCTCCATCGTCATCCGGTAAGAACTCCCTCTGATCCGAATCCTCTGCCCATTCCTAGTCATCCGATAAGTCAAACCGCGATAGCTAGCCAACCGATTTATGTGAGCAAACGAGATGTGGTGGCTTGGAGGCGCAAGGAGGAGGAGCAATGTGAGAGAGGCGCCAAGAAGGAGGAGCAAGGTGAGAGGCGCGGTGAAGGAGGAGGAGTTGTGATAGAGACGCGGTGAAGGAGGAGCTGTGAGAGAGGCGTGGTGAAGGAGGAGCTGTGGGCAGCGTACCGTGGAGAGAAGAGGCGTGGCTGGAGAGGGGAGGCGTAGCGATGGCAGGTCGAAGAGGAGTGGCCGGCTATGGTGAGAATGGCGTGAAGGGAGAGGAATTGGGGAGAGGAGGCATGAAAGAGAGAAAAAGCCAGAGCTGTTTAAAGCTCCGACCGGAACTGTAAAAGAGCTCCGATCGGAGCTTTTTTTAAAAGAAAATTGAGGGAGGAAGAAGATGGAGGTGGTGGAAATTGGTGGTTAGAGATGGTGGTGTGGTGTGGAAGATGGTGGTGGGGAAGATGGACTGAAATGCTAATAAGTAAAACTTTTGGGTGTTCATTTATAAGAATTATAAGTTCTATGGGCTATTTTTGTAATAATTAAAATTAATATAATTTTTGAATTATAAAGAAAAGATAAAATAGATGATAAAGTTGACTTTTGGGTGTAGATGTAATTCTCAAATTTGGCCTTTGGATTTAACTGTAATAGTCGCCAATCCGGGGTTGAATGTGCAAAGGGGCCATATTTAAGGGGTGGTTTTTGTAATTTTCCCAATTAGTAATTATCCGACCATTTTGCTTCAATCTGAATGCATCATTTCATCTACAAATAGCAAGTCAAGTATTTCTGCGTCACGTCAAAGTCTTGCGTCATATTTCTTTTATCTTTCTTTGTCAGCAACAAGTTATAACAAAAATTAATTAATGAATAGACAACAAAAATTTCAATTAACATCTTTCCACAGAAAGAATCAGACTAATCCTAGGACATGAAAAGGGTTTTTTCTTCTTGCTTTTTTCTTATGAGAGAAGGGCAGAATTCTCCTAAAATCTCTTTCACATTTCATTGTTATCAAAAAAAGAAAAAAAAAGAAAAGAGAGAGATGGAAAAATTCATGGTATAAAGAATCACCATATTTTGGGATAAAGATTGTTGATTGATCATAGAATGCTTACTGTTTTTGATATGGATCATTGATTGAAAAAAGAAAGTTGAGGAAGAAGAAGTAGAAACATTTTTGTGAGAAGAGTGAAAATTAATTTGGGGAAAGATACGTGAAGAGCTTTCTTAATCCTTCACCTCTGATTCGTATCATCCGAGTTTTAGCGAGATATGAGTTTGGCAGAATTACCGGGTCAGCTATATTTGATATGAAAGACCCGGTAATTGTTAGTCTGTACAGAATAAAAGATTAGGCTGGATTAACTTTTCTAAATTATCACAATCTGGTATAATTAATCATAGAGAGCAGCTCCTTAGAGTTCCTACGAAGCCAATATTAACCACTAATTACTCATTAACTTCAGATGACTGATTTTCCTACTACACGAACAAAAACCAAACCATGAACATGATTCCAGCTATGATGGCAGTGATGGTACTTGGTGGATATGGAACAACTTCCATTTTCTTCTCCAAGTGAGGAATCTCAGTGGCTTTCACATACTCATTAGCAGAAGTTGGTTTCGTCGATTTGGTGATGGAGGAGCTACCCTCGCTTTCCTCCGAAATTCAGCTCAAATGAAAAACGGGAATAGGCTATTGTACCTTCCAGTAAGTTTCAATCAGTCCAACTGACCTTCTGACAACCAACCCAACAGCTCAGACTTTGTGAACACGACCACCTGTGGAAACGAAGTACATTAGAATTCGACCATTAGCAGGAAAATTCATGCCAAGAAATGAGAAAGCTCGGCACTTAACTCGTTCGCGAATTCTCGGGTTTTGTCGAAGAAGAAGAAGAAGTCGACGGGAGAAAGGGAGCCTCTCCTTCGTTGCCAGTCTGCCATGACACGCTAACCAATTAATCATCTTAGCTCGGGTTCGAGCAATCATCCCATACATTAGCGAATTCCATTCCACTTCAGGTCTATCACCTTGTAGAGCGGTATACATGATTCACGTCTTATACTTTGGTAATAGTTGCATAGTATCCCACGTCCCATTATTGTGTATCAAAGATCTACACTTAAGGATACCTTTCATGCCACCGGGGACTTCCTGGTAATTGAGTCGCTATTGGACCAGAGGAAGGATCGACAAATCGACTCAATAGATGCAATACACCTTTTGGTAGCGGGAAGCATTGAAGCCGGTAATTAGCCGCAAATAGGACACTTTTAATCAATTGTACTCGACCCCCATAGCTTAGGAGCTTTGCACTGCAATGTCTTATCCGAGCCACAATTTTATCAATCAAGGGTTGATATTGCACGATGGTGAGCTTTTTGCTAGTGAGAGGGACGCCCAGATACCGGAACGGCAGTGACCCTCCCCAAAGCTCGTAACTTGATGAATTTCCGTCCTTATGTCCTCAGGAACGGCCCCAAAGTATATCTGGCACTTTGCTGGATTGACACTCAGACCTGTAGATTTTGAATAACAGTTGAAAGTCTGCATTAACAATTCAACTGATCGCGCATCACCTCTAGAGAATAATAATAGGTCATCCGCAAAACTGAGATAAAAAATATTCAGCTTCTCGCACTTTGCATGGTAGTTAAAATCCGGTACATTCTTTAACCCTTACATTAATCTATGCATATATTCCATCACTAGGACAAATAATATATAGAGGAGATAAAGGATTTCCCTGTCGTAGTCCCCGTCGTGCCTGGAGAAGCTGTGTAATTTTCCCATTAACCATGTATCTATAAGACACAGTCGTGACACATATCAGAAATGTATTTGTCAGCTCCCAATTTGGGTATTTATATATCCTCACTAGGGTTCACTATTCAGGGGTAAATAGATCCGTCCACATTATGGTGGAGATGCTATTGAAAATGCACATCTCAAAAACATGAGATGAGGAGTGCTATTGAAAGCGCTTCAAAAGGCGCGTTTGTAAACACGGCCCTAAAGAATGGCGGGCTTCACCAAACACGTTTGGGCAAAACAAACCAAACCAATCACCAGTAGACATGGGGTCAACCCTCCAATAGCATCACAATGCAACAAACCAATGAGGCCCTACAAAATTTGGGAAAGTTAAATGATAATTTGGGTATTTATGAAGAAAGGAAGGAAAATGCCTAAAAAGAACACAAAAGGGCTCTAGGTATTTTTTTTGTGACCTACACGCACGAGTTTACGGGCGAAATTTTAGTTTTAGGTGCACGAGATTGGTATTGTCCAATAAGTTTATTCTCAATATTAATTAATCGTGCAATTATAAACTCCGACCCAACTCTGGCCAAACAAATTACAAAATTTTGGATAGTTAAATGATAATTTGGGTATATATGAAGAAAGAAAGAAAAATGCCTAAAAAGAACACACAAGAGCTCTACGTAATTTTTATTGTGACCTACACGCACGAGTTTACGGACGAAATTTTGGGTTTTAGGTGCGCGAGATTGGTATTGTCCGATAAGTTTATACTCGATATTAATCATTCGTGCAATTATAAACTCCGGCCCAACTCTGGCCAAACAAATTTATAAAGTTTGATTGTCACAAGTCTGCTAAAATGTTTTTTTACAATCAAACAAGCACTTACGACCTAAAAAAGTAAAATTTAACACTGTAAACTGGGAATTTAGTTTATATTTATGTGTTCTTATGGTTTATGTCTGGATTGGTAGGTTTAAAACTTACAACCTAAAAATTAAAGTAAATTTTCGATACTAATAAATATAACAACAACTATCAGTTTACAATATTAAACCTACATATATACAAAATATTCATCATTCCTCTCCATCTAATGCCCGAGATTTTATCAGTTTGTATAAATAAAGAAAATTAAATTTGCATTATTTATTTTTTATAATTTGTTTTTTCACGTTTTTATCGGTATCTCTCCAATATTTAGGATGGTCCAAGCATAAAAAGGTAGGAAGGTACTAAATAATAAACTTATTTAAGTAATATTGTAGACATCACGAAAATAAGTTTTATTGTACATCTCTATCAAAATTAAAACATTTCGGTATAATAGATTGATGTTGATAAGCAGATTATAAACTCCAAGGACAACTACTAAGTTGATTCAAACTTACAAGGATACAACTCATACAACCTTATAATTTTTTTTAACATGAGCAAACGTTTAAAGTTGTGTTTATTTGTATTATATGCAGGGGCGAATTTAGGGGGGAGCACGAGGTAGTACGTGCTACCCCTCGATTATTCAAGTGAAAGTACTATTATACCCCTATGCAAATGTATTTGAATAAACTGAACAAATAATGTTTTACACAATAAAAGTTATAGTTACTAGTTGTGGCCTAGTGGTGATTGTGTTGAGCATAAGTCCTCTCCTTTTTTGTTGGTAAGGGTTCGATTCCTATTACAAACATTTTTTTTTCTTTTTCTCCTTTCCTATTTCATGTGTTCTGTTCTCTTTTGATTTTATTTTTTAATTTGCAGGAATCCCTTTCACTTTTCTCCTTATCAACTACACTATTTCTTATTTTTCTCTTTACTCCCAAATTTTCATGTTTTCCTTTTCATTATTTGCTTTATTTTTCAGAATCTTTTTCATTTTTTTTCCTTCCTTCTATTTTAATTTTGCACCATTATGTAAGATGCTACTATGTCCGTTACTAAGTTCTCATTTTGTTATGTTAATTGCTTGTTATATATTCCTTTCACCACAAATTAATTTTATATTATATTGAAAACTAAATAGAAATTATTTATTATAATTATCGGACTTTTAATATAATAATGTTAATAATAACTTATGTATTAATTATGATAAGCTTATGGTAAAATGAACTATTTAAAAGTAAAAAAAAGTGCGAAACTTATTTACGTAAAAATGTACAATTGACAAAAGGAAAAAGAACAATAAAATTAAAAGAGATGCAGTGCAGTGTTACATAATTAGCAAAAAGGAACACTACAATAAAAGCTTTATAATTTTCAAAAATATACTTCTTATAAATAATTTTTATTGAATAATTTTTTTTATTAATAAACATTCAATATTATTTCACAAATGATTTTAATACATCTTCGTGTACATCATATGTGTATAAACTATAAAGGATAAACAATTTTATATTCTCATTACAGGTTCATACTTTGACATAAGTACATATCTGGTCCTTGATACATTTTTTAACAACCCATGCAAAGGGGTACGGATGATGTTAGGGTGGTCGACTTTTGCCCTAAATCCCCATGCCCGTCCACCATCCTCAAATCAAATGACGCTTTCGCCACTATCTCTAATTCTCCTCGTACAAGGGTTAATATAGAGTACATCGAGTAAGTATATATACAAATGATTTTCTTATGATATAGTAAACTTTTAAAAATCTTTTAGATGTTGTATTTTACTTGGTTTCTTTTCAGGATTTGACTGGAATATTCACTTTGTATGAAAGACCGTGCACAAGCGACGAGTTGAAGTTTTGGATCGAATTATATATAATTCACTAACTCTACCAAGTTACATTAAAATGAAATTAATTTCATGCATAGTATGTCAATACAATGCTCTTTGTATGGCTGTTAAAGAAAGATTATATATTGATTGTAACGTGAAGCTTTTCGTATTGTCAACCCTCAATTCGGTTTATTTTTTATATACGTCCACATGAACTCAGAGGATTAGGTCGACATGCTCTACTAAACTACCATCTCATTTCAGTTTCTAATATAATAGTTTATACGTTCAAAAACATACTTCATTTATTCTTTAAATAATTATAAATCATGTTCATAACATGTCAATTACTAGTATATACATATCTGATCTGTATACACTTCAATAACAACCTGCGACAGAGCAAGTATTTGTCTGATTGTGTTGTTTAATCACATAATTCAATCGAACTTACATATTTTCTCATCTATTACAAACTTACAACTCATTAGGGGTTATATTAACTATTCATATAATAAATATAAAAATATAGAAATTAAAAATATTGGTAAGTCCAAAAAGACATTATTATTTTTTGAAAAACTTTAGAGGATAAATTTGGTTATTTTGATAAATATTTATATTTTTTTAATTTAAATGATCATAAGGTGAAAGGGACAAAGTGGTGAACCCATCTTATAATTCAAAATTTTGTCTTCCCTTATATGACATCTATATGTAAGCCGCACATAAGTTAGTGAGTGGGAGATGTAGCATCTAATAACCACGATAAAATTGATCTATTGTATAAGATTTATTAGTAAGTGTCTCAGGAGACGGTCTCTATATAATTTATCTAGAGACGAATCTATATTGTTAAGAACATCATTGGTGTTATTAATCAAAACACCTATGTTATCAACATTGGTGTTTTTTCATATTACAACCAAACTTTTTTTCGTTAACAACATAGACATTTTAACTAATAACATGGGTGGTTTTATTTATAACGTAGTTGTCTCTAGATAAGTTATTTAGAGACCGTTTCTCATGAAACTTTGTGAAGATTTATAGCTTTTTTCTTATTTGCACTTTAAGGATGACGATTCCATCCTAGGTAATGAGCTATTTATTATCTAATCTTTTAAATTTTAAATAAAATTCATTATACTTTAACACGTTCCCTTTCACGCGCAAGGAGAGATCGACGGTGTGATCTTATTAAAGTGGATTAATATTTGATGAGTCGGTTTTACATCGTCTCATCTGGTTTTTTTTACCGTCTTTTTATTATTCTTAAGTATAGTTTTTGTAGTTTTCCTAGAGTCTTTTTACTTGTTTTGTTCCTTGTGGATTTTGCAGGTATTTGGCTAAACCGTGCTAATTGAAGGCAAAGATGGTGTGTTTTATATGCATCTAAAAGATATATATATATATATATATAGAAGTCCCAATGCCTCGTATGGTTGCTAGAAGTGGAGCGGGGAAGACAAAATACCAAGAATCGGAGTTAAAAGGAGCAAAATCGAGCAAGAAGGACAAAAAGGGTAAAATTGTAATTTGTCGGAGGCCATGGCGCACGCCAGTTTGGAGGTGGCGCCCGCCAACACTGTCCAGTGTGTGTTGGCGGGCGCCAACTCGTCGCATAGGTCGCGATTTTGTCCTCAGTTCGCCCGTTTTCTTTCCTTTTCGGATTCAGACTTCGTTTTTTCCTTCTTACTATTAGTTAGAAACAGACGTTTACTTTTCATGATCATTCTTTTCAAGAACAAACACTTTGCTCTAGAGCTAGACCGTTTCAAAGGCAATTACCCGATTTAAGGTAATTGAACCGTTTTCTCTTGTAATCCGACGATTGACGTTGGTTAGGAGATTATCTACACAGCTTTTGCATCGATTCGTTTCCGTTCTTCAATTTATACCTAGGGTTTGTGACAACGAAGGGTAAAATTGTATCAATCCTCTTGAATCTTTGTTTTGTTCTTGGGATTATGTTTATTGCTAGTATGATTATGCCTCCACTTATCATGAGTAGTTAAACACCACTATTATGGGGTGGTGACTGATTCAATGCATGCTATCTAGGTTTTTTGTGATTCGAAGTCCATCGGGATTCGACTACTTGTGCCTTTTAGATTAATTACTATTCCTGCTATCACGTGTTAGGAATATCTGTTTAGATTTTGATCAGCAACATAATGACTTATCTTAGCTCAAAAAGGTGGTTAGTACTCTTGGTTCACTTGAATACTGTAAAAGAGGAAAATCACTAAGTATGTTAGTCTAGCAAATCTTGTATAGGATGTTAGGTCTCTGAATGTAATTTTTATATCTTTGAAGAAGACCAAGAATAGAAGGCATCAAGCAGGAGAGTTCAACAATTTTTGAAGTTTTGGAGACTGCACAAGATTGCTGAAGACGAAGGTCATCAGATACCTATGTCCAGATATCTTGAATAAACAAGTATTTTTCAATAAACAAGTTTTGCAAAAGATATCTGAAAACACAAGGTTTCTGAACGAGAAAAAGTGCCCACAGATATCTACACTCAGATACCCTGGATAAAAACTATGTTTCTGGGAAACAATGTTTCAACAGGTATTTGAAGATGTGAAGGTCTCTGGAAAGGGACATGCAATGCTTCAGAAAGCATGCATAGTTCCGTTGGCACTACAAGACAAAAATAGTACAATGCAATAAATGCGCAGACAGAGACATCTGAACAAAAGAGGAAATCTCTGAAAAGAGACAACGTCTTCTGCAGTACTATTTACAGATATCAATAGTTTGAATTTCATTAAGCCTAACGGATAGTATTCAAACGGCATGATTTTCAACTATAAATATCAACACTTAGAATGCTTGAATACACACTGAACACACCAAGAACTTACATCTACGAACTTATTCTTTCAAGCATACAAGCCTTCAATCTACTTATTCACTAGCTTACTGTTGTGACCAAGCTCTTGAATTCTAAGTAGCACGAAAGTTCTAAGTGTCCTGATCCTTAACAAGCATTGCTATATGTGAAGGAGTTGAATCAAAAGATCAAGTATCTAAGTTTCATTCTCTAGAACATTTAACATAGACTTGGGTCAGTAAAAAACATATCACCACACATTGTGAAGTGTGTTAAGTGATTCTTGTTCTATAGAGTATTCCTACGTAACAGAGAAAGTTATTAAGACTACTCACCTGACAAACTACCTTAACCAACACCTTAAACGGCGTGGAGTACATGAAGTACTTAGTTTGGGAAACTAAGGAATAACTCCAAGGTTACTGAGCATAGGAAGTACTTAGTTTGGAAAACTAAGGAATAGCTCAAAGGTTTCTGAGTACAGTAAATACTTAGCTGAGAAAGCCGGGGAATAACTCAGGGGGAACACTTGGTTGGGAACCTAGTGTAAAAGGAAATCAAGGATTAGGTTTATTGTAAGGAGAACTCAATATCTATCTTAGTGAATTTCTGTGACACCCCAGATTTTGACGTAGCTTAGTATTTTTGTCCTTGCATGCTTTTACTTGTGTTAGTGTATTTGTATGAAAATATATTTGAATTATTTTAATTTGTTGGTGTTATTGTTTTAGACGTTTATTATTTGTTTTAGAAGTCAATATAACTTGTCAATTTGTTATATGTGTGGTTATTTATTTTGTACTTTTTCTTAATAAGAAGAGAAATTATTTTTGGTGTATTTTTTCCTACTTAAAAATGTGATTATTTTTATCCTTTAATTTGTGGGTGTAATTATTTTAAAATAATTTGATAGTCATCTCTTAAATTTATCTTTATGAATGATTAATGTGTCAAGACTTATTTTTAATAGTCTAACTTAATAGAAGTCTTTATGTGTGCTTTATTGATGATTTATGTGAAGAGTCTTCCTTTTACTTAACTACAATACAAGCTAATTATATATGTTCTTTGATTGATTTATATTGTGAAGAGTCACTTTTGAATTATGTAATGTGCATGCATGTCCCTATGTTGTGTGTTTGGGTCTCTTAATGTTTAGAAATTAAAGTGTCATTTTATATTCATATATTTTAAAATAGAAGAGTTTGGAAACTTGAGGCTTCTTTAATGAATAAAACATATTTATTTCTTTTCATGTTACGGTACGAAAGGTCGCTTGTAATGTCGAATGTGACATGCTATGTTTCAGCTATGTTTCGATCAACGTTCTGATTTTCTTTTCGTTTCTCTTTTATGTTACTTATGCATGTCTAATTGTAAGTTAAATATTACAAAGGCATGTTCAATATTTTGAGTTTAATTGTTACATATGCATGCCTAATTGTGAGTTCAATTTAATTGTTCCAAGTGTTGCATTTTTTGTGTGTCACATTTTATTTTTGTGTACAATTGACCCTATGTGATACCAAAAACATTTTTGAACTTTTTCCCAAGTAAAATATGATAATTTATAATTAGTTATTGTGTTTAAATGTTTGGAAAAAAAAAATTAAAAGGTCTCTCTTAATTCTGCACCTTTATTATTGGTTTTAAAATGAGTTTTAAGTGCAATTTAAGCCATTTAAATTGCCATTTATTTTTAGCTCTTCAACCCTTTCACCTTCCCTAAATCCACCCTATAAATACCCCTTCTTGCAGCCACTTTTACTCACAAAAATTCTTAGTATTTTACTCCCAAAAATCTCCAAGTACTATTGTCTTTTCTTTCAAGTTTGTAGGAAGTTCTTCTTGCAAGTACTTTCATAGTTTTTGCTCTTCCTAACCTTCAAATGTGAGTGTTCTACAAAAATATATATATGTATTATTTTCAAAACCTGGAAGGTATTTTAATATGTTTTCAAAATTATATATAAGTAGTGCATGGTTTTCAAAATGCACGTCCTATTGCATAAAAATCAAATCACGAAAGAGTTTTAGCATGCTTCCGCTGATTTTGAAAGATTTATATATTTTTACATACATGATTGTTATTTTGTTTTGATTGACGGTTCAAGAAAGATACGTACGTTTGGTTCAGGTTAATTGGCTTGTAGTTTGGTCAGGTTATTGTGGCGAGCTACTTGTCGGTTTCCTTTGCCCATTCCCTTTAAATCGAGTGATAGAAGCCTTCACTGATTTAGTTGGGTCGTAGAATTCCACCCATGGCAGGGTCCTGACTGGATAGTTTGATCGACTATCAGGGAGACATAAGGCCTGTTTTACTGTGGGATTATAAGGAGCGGCATGAAATAATGTTTTTTTCGAAAAGTACATGTTATTGAAAGTATTTTCTATTTTATGTTTTTCAATGTTTATTGTTATGATTTTAATGAAAGTTTCACACGAAAATCTTCGAACACTCATTGAGGTTTTTCTCACACTTGTTTCTATTCCCTTCCTTGTAGGTGAGATGGCACGAAGAATGAACGACCGATAAACTCAAAGAAACTAAGAGAGTAGTCGATTTGGGATTTTTGTCAATGAAAATATTGTTCTTTTGTGTATTTCAAAAACTCATGTCATTTCCTGTTATATTGTTGAAAATCTTGTGGTTTTATTTGCCGAATAAAATATATTTTTATTCTAGCAACTTCAAACGAAAGTTTGTCTGTAACTTCGAATGTTTCCCTAAACGTTTCGGCTCTGTTTTTGCCCGACGTCCCGACTGAAATTTACTCCTTTTTAAAAACATAAAAGTCGGGGCGTTACAATTTCAAGTCCTGAGAAAGGGCGAGTGGATTAGTTGAGGGATTACGCCATCCTCAGATACAACTATTAAGATCTGTATTATTTACTTTCTGGAACTTATTACTTGCTTTACTTACCTTGCTGAGTATTTTCACAATTATATCTTGCTGAGCACGTGCACTTATCACAGAAAAGTCTTCCGCTCTCTGAAATTAAGTATCAGATATCTTCACAGATATATGAGAAGTGTGTTTATCGACAAAAGTTGTAAAAGACTATTCACCCCCCCCCCCAGTCTTTTCCTTTGCTGTTATCTGGACCAATGAGTGGTATCAGAGCAAGAGGTTCCCAAGCCTTTTGCACTGAACCTAGATCCCAGATAAGTGCCCACTAACTGCTTTTCACCTACACTTGATTTGTCTGTTTAGTGTGTTTGCTGCAGGATGTCTTTAAGTGACACTCCAATTCTCAAGCCAGAGAATTATGAGAAATGGAAGAACAACATGATGCTCCACCTAGAAGCCATCAGTGACGAAATGATCAAAGTAATAAAGAATGGCCCCATAGTCATTCAACAACTCAAGCAGGTCATGGAGGTTTCCAATGGTAGAGATAGAGTTCCCACTGATGAAGAACCAAGTGGTGGTTCCTCACAAACAGGTGCTTCAACCAGTGGAAGACCTACTGGTCAAATTGTTTATGAGCCAAAGCCGAGAGAGCTCTGGACAACGAATGATGCCAAGAGAAATCGACTAGATGGTCAGCTCATAATATCATCGCTCCACTCCAGAGCACATACAAGGTAAACTGTGGGGTAAAACGCGAAAGTGGCTCGCAACTAATTGAAGAAATCAGTTTGACGAGAAAATAAAGGAAAATAAGTTCGAAGTTTTGAAGCTTAAATTCCAAAACTTTAAACAAGGTCCCACAGAGACTCTTGAAGAACTAGATTTTCGATTTACAACACTGATGAGTGAAATGGCTGCACTTTGTGAAAGTGAGAGATACTCTAACTCTGAAAAGGTTAAGACTATCGTGAGAAGCTTGAATCAAAACTGGGAACATACTCAGTATTTTTATTTCAACCAAGGAATGCCAAATATCACTCCAGTAGAACTCTTTTCCCACTTAGCTACTGTCAACTATGAAACTACTCAGAGAGAACAAACAATTGCTGAGAAAGTTCACAATGTTTCTTTAGTAACACAAGGTACTTCTGAAAAGAAGGATACCAAGGAAATGACTTAGGAAGATGCTCTTGCTGTAAAGCAAAGGAGAAAATATGTCAGTCGGGAGCTTGAGAGAAGAAAAGCCAAAGAGAAGCTGAAAAAGCATCTAGGCTCAAACTATCACCAGTACAAGAATATGTAGCTGTCAAGCTCGCTGAACAAACTGGCTCAGCAAGCATCTATTACTGAGGAAGCAGAAATCGAAAACGATATCTGTTTCTATTGTCAGAAACCTGGTCATTTTAAAAGAGATTGCCCTGTTTTCAATGAGCTAAAGACAGGTGACAAGAAAGATAGAAGAAACTTCAAGAGAGGTCAGAGAGCTTTGCTCAATGAAGAAAGGAAAAAGATTCAAATCCAAATGGATGCTCTTGATATTGAGTCAGAATCTGAGGAAGAAGACTTAGATGACTCCAAACTACCTTCTCCAGAATTATGTGGCATCACTCATGAATTGGTTGACTTTGGTCAAAAGGAAAGGGGAATTATGTGGGGTTGCTGAGGAGATCTCTCCAGATTGCTCCAACATTCAGCCTTGCCTAATGGCTGACGACGTAACCAACATTTCTCAATTCATAAATTATGAGAGTGATGAGGAAGAAATCAGAGATTTAGAATATTTCAGAAGAGAACTTGATCTGTACAAAAGAGAATTTTAAATGGTCCGAGCTAGAGTCGACATTTTTGAAGAAGAAAAGAATTCTCTTGAGAGGGAAAATTCACAATTACTCAAGATATCTGAGAAAAAGGATGCTGAAAATGCATTTCTCAAAGCACAGATATCTGAGACGGAGAGGTTACATAGAAAGGCAATGGATATACTCCAAAAGGAAAATAAAGATCTTCTTTCTGAAAATGAGGAACTCAAGAAGAAATAACTATCTTTTCAATCCTATGCCAAAGCTAGTGACACTCTTACTGAAGTGCACTCTTATTTAAGAGACCCTTCAGAAAATGGAGGACTTGGGCTGGACACACAAATAAATAGCTCTACTACTCTGAATAAGAGTGACGAAAGAATAATGTTTGTTAGTGCTCAGCAAAATGGTTCTCAAATAACCTACAACATTGGTCAGAAAGCTAAGGTTGTTGACAAAGGAAGGGCAGTCGCGACCAAACCTTTGTGGGAAAAACAAGTCCAAAAGAAACATAACACTGAAAAGTGTAATCACCCATAATGCTATGTCTCTCAGAAAGGAAAAATTGCAGGAGCAGGTAAATTTTCCAACATCACGTTTTCTAGAAAGAAAGACGTTCCAGAGACTAGCAAAGTTGCTGAGAAGAGAACTTAGACAGCACCAGGTGCTCGAAATGGCATTGGCTATAAAACCATCGGGAAACAACTCGCTCGTGAGTATAAACAAGAGTAAGAACGATGGATAAAAGCCAGGATTGCGCATAGCAATCATTAGAAGTGGAAGAAAGAACAGGTTACGACCACTCTGAATTCCAGTGCTAGAAGAAGTCTGGCAAGGAAAGCTAAGTTTGCTGAAAAGCAGACTCAACAATCTGACAGGTATCTGAAAGCACCACGAGGAGCACCAAGGAACACACCAAGAAGGAAAATAGCTTTAAATGATAATGACACTAATCATTTAATTCCTCCTCATGTTCCAACAAGACAAAAGAATACCCCCAAGGAAGTTCATTCAGAAATGGATTCCTACAAGGAGAATCTTTAATTCAGAAGGTTCCATTGTTGGAATGAGAGCCTAACTCCATGTTTCATGTCTTGTGCAGAACACTCTGAGGAAGAACCCGAAGTGGAATTTTGATAGTGGATGTGGGAAGCACATGACAGGAGACAGAGCAAATCTGATTAACTACAGAAAATGCGATAAAGGACCAATTATTAGATTTGCTGGAGGAGATGAAAATTCAACCATAGGTTTTGGCAATCTGAAGTTTGGAGCTCTTACAATCTCTGAAGTACTACATGTTAAGGGATTGAAATATAATCTCCTAAGCATGAGTCAATTGGTAGACAAAGGGTACACTGTAAAGATCAAGTCAAAACTATGCAAAGTAATTGACAATGAGTCAAAGCAGATAGTCTTGGTTGCTAGGCGAAAATGAAATCTTTATGTTGCTGACTGGGCATCTACCACAACTGAAGAATGTCTCATGGTGAGTCAATCTAGCCACACTGAAGAAAACTGGCTATGGCATAAAAGAAAGAGTCACTTGAACTTCAAAACTCTGAACAAGCTAGCCAAGAAAGAATTGGTGGTTGGTTTACCCAAAATTGTATATAGAAAAGATGGTATATGCTTAGCTTGCCAAATGAGAAAACAATCCAAAATATCTTTCAAGTCTAAAACTAGACACTCCAGTGAAATGCCACTGCAAATGTTATATATGGATCTTTTTGAATCCTCTCCGAATTAACTATGCAAGAAGTATGGTCTGGTTTTTGTTGATGATTACTCAAGATTCACTTGGGTTGTATTTCTCAAACATAAATCTGATGCAAGGGTTGAGATACCCAACTTGATGAATAAGTTTGAAGTCATGAAACATGACAAGGTATCTCAGAATCAAATGCACTATGGTAATCGAAGTTTGTGAACCAGTACATAAAAGAGTTTTGTACCTGCAAAGGTATACAACATCAACTATCTTCAGTAAGAATACCACAATAAAATGGTGTTGCTGAAAGGAAGAATAGGACCCTAAAAGAAGCAGCAAGAACAATGCTTGCTGACACTGAAATAAGTGAAATCTATTAGGTTGAAGCTGTTAATACAGCCTGCTACACTCAAAATAGATGTTTGATTAACAAACACCATGACAGAACTCGTATGAAATTTTGATTGGTACCCCCCAGTATCAAACATCTAAGGGTGTTTGGTTGCAGATGTTTTGTTCTGAACAATGAAAAAGAATACTTGAGAACATTTCAACCAAAAGCAGATGAAGGAGTATTTCTTGGTTATTCTCTGAATAGCAAAGCCTACATAATCTACAACAAAAGAACACAAAAGATTGAAGAATCTGTTCATGTAGTCTTCTACGAAGGAAACAAGAAAGTACTCTTGAATGAAGAACTCTCAGATAGGTTCAAAGAACTAATGATTAAAGATTCTGAAGAAGAATCCTCAAAAGGAAACAACTCTGTCATTCACTTAGAGGATGACTCTAACGATGATAAGCAACCATTGCTTAGTAACAACCAGATGACTCTAAGATATGATGAAGAATTTCCTATGAGAATTCTAGAAATGGAACAGGTTATTGAGAACCTTCATCATGAAGAGGTTTCTAAGAATGAGATTGCTGAAAATCAAATTTCAGATATCTCTAACACTGAAAAAGTGTCAGATATCTATGGAATTTTTTGTGTGCCAGATATCTCAGATACTGCACAAGTATCTTATCAAGATCATATTGATTCACATTCAGATTAAAATGATACTGATCCTACTAGTTCAAAACCCATTATGAAATGGATAAGAAATCATCCTGCCAAGGATGTGATTGGTCCTTTAGACCAAGGAGTTAGAACTAGGAGAGCAATTGCTGACTCTCTTTATGGATGTTTCATCTCAAATATTGAACCTAAAACTATAGAAGAAGCATTGAAGGATCAAGATTGGATCTCTACAATGCAAGAAGAATTGGATCAATTTGAGAGAAACAAAGTCTGGAAACTGGTTCCATTTGTTGACGGAATATCTCAGAATCGAACCAAGCGTGTTTTCGTAAATAAAATGAATGAGTCTAGTGAAATAACCGTAAACAAAGCAAGGTTGGTTGCAAGGAATCACCCGCATGTAGGACTAGATTTTGACGAGTCATATGCTCCAGTTGCAAGATTGGATGCAATTAGACTATTTCTAGCCTTTGCAGCTCATAATGACTTTAAAGTTTATCAGATGGATGTTAAAAGTGCATTCCTAAACGGTGAACTTGCTGAAGAAGTCTATGTTGAAGAACCACCAGGCTTTGAGGTTTCCACATAAAGTAGAATGGTGTATAAGCTTGTAAAGCTCAGATGGATCAAACAGTTCGAGAGCATGGTATGATACTTTAGCCAAATACTTGCTGGAAAGTGGCTTCAAGAAAGGAGATGTTGATAAAACACTCTTTACTTTGAACCATAAAGGGAAACTACTTTTAGTTCAAGTATATGTTTATGACATTATATTTGGATCTAAAGACAAGCAACTTTGTGAAGACTTTGCGGAGCTCATGAAAAGTAAATTTGAGATGAGCATGATGGGAGATTAAACTACTTCCTATGATTGCAAGTCAAGCAACTTAATGATGGAATATTAATTAGTCAAACAAAGTATGCAAAGGATATGCTCAACAAGTTTAATCTAAAGCCTTCTGAAAAGAATCCTAAGATACTGTAACGCCCCGACTTTTAGCTTTTTAAAAGGGGTAAATTTCAGTCGGGACGTCGGGCAAAAACAGAGCCGAAACGTTTAGGGAAACATTCGAAGTTACAGACAAACTTTCATTTGAAGTTGCTAGAATAAAATATATTTTATTCAGCAAATAAAACCACAAGATTTTCAACATTCTTATTTTTAAAAGATACACAATAACTAGAAATGACATGAGTTTTTGATATACACAAAAGCACATTATTTTCATTGACAAAAATCCCAAATCCCAACCACTCTCTTAGTTTGCTGAGTTTATCGATCGTTCATTCTTCGTGCCATCTCACCTACAAGGAAGGGAATAGAAACAAGTGTGAGAAAAACCTCAATGAGTGTTCGAAGATTTTCGTGTGAAACTTTCATTAAAATCATAACAATAAACATTGAAGAACATAAAATAGAAAATACTTTCAATAACATGTACTTTTCAAAAAAACATTATTTCATGCCGCTCCTTATAACCCACAGTAAAACAGGCCTTATGTCTCCCTGATAGTCGATCAAACTATCAAATAGACCGCCATGGTATGGGTGGAATTCTACGACCAAGAAATCAAGAAGGCTTCTATCACTCGATTTAAAGGGATTGGGCAAAGGAAACCGACAAGTAGCTCGCTGACACAACCCACCAAATTACAAGCCAATTAACTCAACCAAACGACGATCTTTCTTGAACCGTCAATCAAAACAAAATAACAATCATGTATGTAAAAATATATAAATCTTTCAAAATCAGCGGAAGCATGCAAAAACTCTTTCGTGATTTGATTTTTATGCAATAGGACGTGCATTTTGAAAACCATGCAATACTTATATATAATTTTGAAAACATATTAAAATACCTTCCAGGTTTTGAAAATAATACATATATATAGTTTTGTAGAACACTCACATTTGAAAGTTAGGAAGAGCAAGAACTATGAAAGTACTTGCAAGAAGAACTTCCTACAAACTTGAAAGAAAAGACAGTACTTGGAGATTTTTGGGAGTAAAATACTAAGAATTTTTGTGAGTAAAAGTGGCTGCAAGAAGGGGTATTTATAGGGTGGATTTAGGGAAGGTGAAAGGGTTGAAGAGCTAAAAATAAATGGCAATTTAAATGGCTTAAATTGCACTTAAAACTCATTTTAAAACCAATAATAAAGGTGCAAAATTAAGAGAGACCTTTTAATTTTTTTTCCAAACATTTAAACACAATAAATAATTATAAATTATCATATTTTACTTGGGAAAAAGTTCAAAAATGTTTTTGGCATGACTTAGGGTCATTTGTACACAAAAATAAAATGTGACACAAAAAATGCAACAATTAGAGGAATTAAATTGAACTCACAATCACATATGCACATGTAACAATTAAACTTAAAATATTGAACATGCATACGTAATATTTAACTTACAAGTAGACATGCATAAGTAACTTAAAAGAGAAATGAAAAGAAAATCAGAACGTCGATCGAAACATAGCTGAAACATAGCATGTGACATTCGACATTAAAGCGACCTTTCGTATCGTAACATGAAAAGATATAAAAATATTTTATACATTAAAGAAGCCTCAAGTTTCCCAACTCTTGTATTTTAAAATATATGAATATAAAATAACATTTTAATTTCTAAACATTAAGAGACCCAAACACACAACATAGGGACATGCATGCACATTACATAATTCAAAAGTGACTCTTCACAATATAAATCAATCAAAGAACATATATAATTAGCTTGTATTGTAGTTAAGTAAAAGGAAGACTCTTCACATAAATCATCAATCAAGACACTCACATAAAGACTTCTAAAACAAATAATGAACTTTTAAAACAAACTTCACCAACATACTAAAATAATTCTAATATACTTCGAGACAAATAAAGTAACACTAATAAATCATGCAAGGATAAAAAGTACTAAGGTATGTCAAAATCTGGGGTGTCACATTCACCCCTCCTTAAAAGAATTTGGTCCCCAAATTCACACTTCAAAATTTTCTAAAACATTTTCGCACGAATAAACACACTTTTAATAAATCATACAAGACCCAAAAATACCAAGTTAACTTAAAAACTGGGGTATTACACCCACCCCTCCTTAAAAGAATTTGGTCCCCAAATTCAAACCGTTAAATCAATTTTCGACATAAGAAAAAGTTTTGGAAAAAATGAAGTTTTCCCTGCAAAGAACACATTGAACATGAAAACTACAAAACAAAAAAAAAAAATTTAGACTTCCTTTTTTTAGAGACACGATATGTTGTCGGAACGTCGATAGAAACATCAAAAACACTTGCAAAGTTACTGCCTACCTTTCATACATAAACAAGAAAAACTAAACCAACTTAAGAAATCATATTGCAAGTCCATGCACATGTGACCACCAAATAACAAGAATCTTAACTATTCAAATAACAAAAGTTGAAGCATATGTAATCAAACAAAATCAACTAGTAAAAAAATTTTGACAAGCTAGTTCAACTTTTGCATATTACAATTAAAGTCAAGAACATAAAAGACAAGAGAAAACAATGCAAAAGGTCAATTCTAAGTGTTTGATGCCTTTGAAACAATGATCATTTAAAATGAAAGGCAGATGCCGACTAGGAAAAAAAAACACCGCCTCCAACGGGAAAAAAAATAAATAAAAAAAAAGACCAAGCATGAAAGTAAGAAAAGGTACTTCGGAAAAGCGCAAAGAATGTTCAACCAGCAACTCAGCAAACTTCTCACTCAATTCCCCCAAAAGTCCGAAGACCCTATCCTGGCTTAGCCTAAGAAAAAAAACTTAGGCTCTGATACCATTTGTAACGCCCCGACTTTTGGGTTTTTAAAAGGGGTAAATTATCACGACGTCAGCAAAAACAGAAATAAACGTTTAGTGAAACATTCGAAGTTACAGACAAACTTTCGTTTGAAGTTGCTAGAATAAAAATATATTTTATTCAGCAAATAAAACCACAAGATTTTCCACATTCTTATTTTTAAAAGATACACAATAACTAGAAATGACATGAGTTTTTGATATATACAAAAGCACATTATTTTCATTGACAAAAATCCCAAATCCCAACCACTCTCTTAGTTTGCTGAGTTTATCGGTCGTTCATTCTTCGTGCAATCTCACCTACAAGGAAGGGAATAGAAACAAGTGTGAGAAAAACCTCAATGAGTGTTCGAAGATTTTCGTGTGAAACTTTCATTAAAATCATAACAATAAACATTGAAGAACATAAAATAGAAAATACTTTCAATAACATGTACTTTTCAAAAAAACATTATTTCATGCCGCTCCTTATAACCCACAGTAAAACAGGCCTTATGTCTCCCTGATAGTCGATCAAACTATCCAGTCAGGACCCTGCCATGGTACAGGGGTGGAATTCTACGACCCAAGAAATCAGTGAAGGCTTCTATCACTCGATTTAAAGGGATTGGGCAAAGGAAACCGACAAGTAGCTCGCCAGACACAACTGACCAAACTACAAGCCAATTAACCTGAACCAAACGTACGTATCTTTCTTGAACCGTCAATCAAAATAAAATAACAATCATGTATGTAAAAATATATAAATCTTTCAAAATCAGCGGAAGCATGCAAAAACTCTTTCGTGATTTGATTTTTATGCAATAGGACGTGCGTTTTGAAAACCATGCAATACTTATATATAATTTTGAAAACATATTAAAATACCTTCCAGGTTTTGAAAATAATACATATATATAGTTTTGTAGAACACTCACATTTGAAGGTTAGGAAGAGCAAGAACTATGAAAGTACTTGCAAGAAGAACTTCCTACAAACTTGAAAGAAAAGACAATAGTACTTGGAGATTTTTGGGAGTAAAATACTAAGAATTTTTGTGAGTAAAAGTGGCTGCAAGAAGGGGTATTTATAGGGTGGATTTAGGGAAGGTGAAAGGGTTGAAGAGCTAAAAATAAATGGCAATTTAAATGGCTTAAATTGCACTTAAAACTCATTTTAAAATCAATAATAAAGGTGCAAAATTAAGAGAGACCTTTTAATTTTTTTTCCAAACATTTAAACACAATAAATAATTATAAATTATCATATTTTACTGGGGAAAAAGTTCAAAAACGTTTTTGGCATGACTTAGGGTCATTTGTACACAAAAATAAAATGTGACACAAAAAATGCAACAATTAGAGGAATTAAATTGAACTCACAATCACATATGCACATGTAACAATTAAACTTAAAATATTGAACATGCATACGTAATATTTAACTTACAAGTAGACATGCATAAGTAACTTAAAAGAGAAATGAAAAGAAAATCAGAACGTCGATCGAAACATAGCTGAAACATAGCATGTGACATTCGACATTACAAGCGACCTTTCGTATCGTAACATGAAAAGATATAAAAATATTTTATACATTAAAGAAGCCTCAAGTTTCCCAACTCTTGTATTTTAAAATATATGAATATAAAATAACACTTTAATTTCTAAACATTAAGAGACCCAAACACACAACATAGGGACATGCATGCACATTACATAATTCAAAAGTGACTCTTCACAATATAAATCAATCAAAGAACATATATAATTAGCTTGTATTGTAGTTAAGTAAAAGGAAGACTCTTCACATAAATCATCAATCAAGACACTCACATAAAAGACTTCTAAAACAAATAATGAACTTTTAAAACAAACTTCACCAACATACTAAAATAATTCTAATATACTTCGAGACAAATAAAGTAACACTAATAAATCATGCAAGGATAAAAAGTACTAAGGTATGTCAAAATCTGGGGTGTCACATTCACCCCTCCTTAAAAGAATTTGGTCCCCAAATTCACACTTCAAAATTTTCTAAAACATTTTCGCACGAATAAACACACTTTTAATAAATCATACAAGACCCAAAAATACCAAGTTAACTTAAAAACTGGGGTATTACAGATACCTATGAGCATTGGAACCAAAATGACCTATACTGAATCTGACAAGAGTGTTGAAGAACACAAGTATAGGAAATTGATTGGGTCTCTACTGTACCTCATTGCAAGTAGACCTGATATTCAATATGCAGTTGGAATGTGTGCTAGATTTCAGACAAATTCAATACAATCACACTACAACATTGCTATGAAAATATTAAGGTATGTAAAGGGTACTGTAGAAGTTGGATTGTGGTATCCAAAAGACAGTGGATTGAGTTTAGTTGGCTATTCTGATGCTAACTATGCTGGATCATTGCTTGATAGAAAAAGCACCTCGGGAACTTGTCAATTTCTTGGTGCCAGATTAATATCATGGTTCAGCAAGAAACAAAACTCAATTGTCACATCTACCACATAGGCTGAATATATTGTTGCTGGGTGTTGTGCTTCACAAATATTGTGGATACAACAACAACTCAGAGATTATGATTTCAATGAAGAGAAAACACCGATTTTCTGTGACAACACAAGTGCTATTGCGATAACTCAGAATCCTAAGTTTCATGCAAGAACAAAGTACATTGATGTTAGACACCACTTCATTAGAGATCATGTTGAAAAAGGCAATATAGAGATACTCAAGATTGGTACTGAAGATCAACTTGCAGATATCTTTACAAAGCCTTTGCAAGAAAGCAGGTTCTTAACCTTGAGACATAGTCTTGAGTTAATGGAGCTACCAAAGGAACTTAAAAGTTCTAATCTCTGAGACGGAAACTCAGAAAGGAGAAAGATATCTGGAACAAGCATCCAGATATTCAAGGCAAAAAAAGGTATCTGAGACAGGAACTCAGTATGGTTGAGAAAGGAAAAAGAAGAGATAAGATATCTGGAACATGAATCCAGAATATCAAAGACAAAAGGTGTTGGTCCAGATAACGGCAAAGTAAAAGACTAGAGGGGGGGGGGGGTGAATAGTATTTTAAAACTTTTGTCGATAAACACAGTTTCTCAGAAACCTGGGGGGTTTCTGATACTTCAATTCAGAGTGCGGAAGACTTTAAGATAGGTAAGTGCAGAAACAATAAGTATGTGTGTGTGCTTTGCTGAAATGTAAATACAGAAAGGTAAATGACACAACAAGTATAGTGGTATCTGGAGGTGGCGTAATCCTCCAACTAATTCACTTTGGTCTATCTGAGACCTAGATTTCACTAGAACAGATAATTGAGTTCACCTTACAATAATCCTATTCTAAGATTCTTAAACAAATGGTTCCCAAACAAATGTTCCCCTTGAGTTATTCCCCAGCTCCTAGAGCTAAGTACTTCCTCTACTCAGATAACCTTGGAGTTATTCCCTGATTTTCCAAATCAAGTACTTCCTCTACTCCATGCCTTGATGGTGTTGGTTATAAGGTTTGTCAGAGAGGTTTTTCGTATAACTTTTCAGTTATGTTTTCAGGAGCCTAATAGAACAAGACTACTTAATACACTTGTTCAAGGATGTCACCGCTCTTCTTGACCCAAGTAATTGATGTCCGGTCTGGAGAATGAGCTTCATAAAGGGTATCTGATAGTTCAACTCTTTCATGAATAACAATCTCTTGTTAAGGTTCAGGACAACTTAGAACTACTAGTGATTCTTCAAGCAAGAGAAAGCTTTCAGAAAGGGTAGTAGAGTGCTTAAGAGAATACTTTGCTTGATGATAAGTTTGCAAGATAGAGCGTTCTAAGGTTGTGATTCAAGCATCTTAAGTGTTGATATATATATAGATGAATTTGAGAGTCGTTGGAATGATATCCGTTAGACACAATTCAAATTCAGTCCATACTTATCTTGAAATGAGTACTCAGAAGTCCCTTTCTCATATCTCAGAGAGGACTGTGCATCAGCGACATTTCTGCCGGTGTAATTAATGCACTTGTACTATTTCTTGTCCTGTAGTCTTCAACGGATACATGAGCCTTTCTGATGGCTTGCATGCTCCATACTCATGATGTCATATGTCCAGAACCTTATTTCAAATGTAAGTAAATACACTTAAGTGAGGATTAAGGACATAGTCTTTCTGAGTTAGACTAAACCTTGATGTCTTCATAAATCTTGTGCAATCTTCAGTCTTCTAATCTTCAGAAAAGCTCCATTGCTAGGATCGATCTTCATGGTCTCCTGGAAATAAAAAATTACACTCGTAGACCTATAATCCTAATACAAGATTTACTAGACTAATCATACTTAGTGATTTCCTCTTTTACAATGTTCAAGTGAACCAAGAGTACTTAATCACCTTTCTGGCTAAGATAAGAACATGTGATGAGTGATCAAAATACTAACAGATATTCCTAACAAATTTCCCCCTTTTTGATCAGTCATCCATGACTATCTTTTACGTCCTATTACAAATTTGTAATCCTGGAAGAGAAAACAATCCACCACTTAATCATTTCAAAAGATATTCAATTTTAGTTGAATTAAGTGCAGAAAGTAAACATCAACCAAATCACAAGAAGTGATCTTTGCTGATAAGTTGTCATCTATTAGAATGTATCTGAGAGTATGATCTTCAGATAGATATAGTTTACAGAATAAGATGCAACTTTTACAGATAGAGAAATTCAGAAACAATCAGCAAGATTACAAAAAGTAACAAAACATACTAAGTAAATTAGAACAAAGGAGAATCCAAACTCCAAGAGAGTATTCTAATGTTACTAGTCTTCAAGTCTTCAGAAATGCAATTTGGGTTCAGATACCTCAAATTCTTCAGCAGCTTTTCTGGATCAGTTGACATGATCATCCACTTTTCCGCAATCTTGGACATAGTCATAAAGAATCCTTCTGACAGAGAGCTCTGTCTTTCTGGATAAGTCACATATTTCATGGTAACTCTTTCCAAGCTTGTGATTCTTTCGCAAAAGGTGTTTGACCCAGAAGTACTTTCCCCAGACCCAGGAGTGGTCTATATGCAGCTGAGATAGGTTGAAATACTTGTATATTTCTTCCAGATAGTCTAAATCATCTAGGTATTCATCCAATGTCATATAGAATGACTCATAGGTTGGAACACCTAGTTTGTTCTTTCTGCTGTAGCTACCATCCAATTTTCTTACCTTGTGTACATCATCAGGCTCTGGGTAAGGACAGGCAAAAGAAAGATCCATCTTTCTGGCTTCATTCCTCTTTTCTACTTCAAAGTTTAGCCAGACATGAAGGTTGTTGGTCCAGATAACGGCAAAGTAAAAGACTGGGGGGGGGGGGTGAATAGTCTTTTAAAACTTTTGTCGATAAACACAATTTCTCAGATATCTGTGAAGATATCAGATACTTAGATTCAGAGCGCGGAAGACTTAAGATAGATAAGTGCAGAAACAGTTAAAGTGTGTGTGTGTGTTCAAAAGTAAGTGCAATGTAAATAACACAGCAAGTATAGTGGTATCTGGAGGTGGCGTAATCCTCCAACTAATCCACTTCGGTCTTCCAAAGACCTAGAATTCACTAGAATAGATTATTGAGGTCACCTTACAATGATCCTATTCTAAAAATCCCTTAAACAAATGGTTCCCAACCAAATGTTCCCCCTGAGTTGTTCCCCGGCTTTCTCAGCCAAGTACTTCCTATACTCAGAAACCTTTTTGAGTTATTCCCTAGCTTCCCAAGCTAAGTACTTCCTATACTCAATAACCTTGGAGTTATTCCTTAGTTTCCCAAATCAAGTACTTCCTATACTCCGTTAACCTTGGAGTTATTCCCTGATTTTCCCAAAATCAAGTACTTCCTCTACTCCGTTAACCTTGGAGTTATTCCCTGATTTTTCCAAACTAAGTACTTCCTGTACTCCACGCCAGTGATAGTGTTGGTTTTGGTTTGAGTTTGTCAGATAAGCTTCTTAATAACTTTTCAGTTAATCAGATAGCTCTGTGAATCAAGTTACTTAATACACTTTTCAGCGTATGGTATCTTGTTCGTTTTTACTGACCCAAGTCTTATGATAACTGTTCAAGAGAATGAATATCAGATAGTTGATCTTTCGATTCAACTCTTTCACAGATAGCTTTGCTTGTTTAGGATCAGGACACTTAGAACTTCAGTGCTACTTAAGATCAAGAGCTTTGGTCGCAACAGAAAGCTTGAGGATAAGTAGTTTTCTTTGAGAAAGTATGTTCGTGTATCAGAGTCTAAGGTTTCTAAGGTTCTGTGTGTCTTCTCAAGCAGTCTAAGTGTTGATATTTATAGATGAATTTGAGTGCCATTTGAATAGTATCCGTTAGGCTCAAATTCAAACTATTGATATCTGTGTATAGTACTGTAGCAGGTTTGTCTTCTTCTTTAGAAGCTACCGTTGCTTTTGTTCAGACATCTTTGTCCGTGCATTAAATGCATTGTACTATACTTTTTGTCCTGTAGTGCCAACGGAACTATGCTTTGTATCAGAGACTACCTTGTTCAGATTTCTCTGATTCTTTGCACGTCCTTATCTTCAATCTTCAGATACCACTTAAATTGAAACAACTTTGTTTGCAATATATATTTCTTCTTCAGAAATGTGGTTAAGGCTCAAGGTATCTGAGTGTAGATATCTGTGGACACTTTCCTTGTTTTCAGATAGACCTTTTATTTCTCAGATATCTCTTGTGACACAGTTTGTTTAAAACCGTTCGTGTCTTCAAGATATCTGGCCAAGGTATCTGTAAAACTGTTTCAGTAATCTTGTGCGCTTCAAATCTTCAATGTCGCTGAACTTGTTCGCTTGGATGTCTTCTTCGTCTTCTTCATAAAATAAAAATTACATTTTGGGACCTAACATCCTATACAAGATTAACTAAACTATCATACTTAGTGGGTTTCCTCTTTTACAATGTTCAAGTGAACCAAGAGTACTAATCACCTTTCTGAGACTAAGATAGGTCATCATGTTGCTGATCAAAACTAAACAGATATTCTTTACAAAACATCTAACAAATTTCCCCCTTTTTGATCAGTCAACGATGACTATCTGACCTATTACAAATCTGGATGAGGAAACAATCCACCACTTAATCAATTCTTATGATTTTTCAATTCATTCAATTAAGTGCAGAAAGTAAACATCAACCAAATCACAAGGTGTGATCTTTGCTGACAAGTTATCTCTTATAGAGTAATATCTGAGAGTAAGTTCATCAGATAAGTTACAATGAAAATTACAGATAACTTCAATACATAAAACATTTAAGCTCAGTCAGCAAGATACAACAACAAAAATTACATAGTAAATTAGGACAACAGGAGTAACCAAGCTCCAAGTAAACATCCTAAAGAACTAGTTTTCAAGTCTTCCTCTTCTTCAAGTCTTCAACAGTATTTCTATGGATCAATCTGCAAATTTCCTATCTCCAAACCTTTTGATGTCATCTGAATAATCATATAGAAGAGTTCTGACGAGCATCTCTGTGTCTTTGGCAAATCCACAGACCTCTTTGTAGGTTTTGGTAGGATTTTTCTTGACAAATTGCTTGACCCACATATACTTTCCCCACTTCCAGGCATGCTCTATTCTGATATCTGAAAGCTTGAAGTAATCGTAGATAATCTCAGATATCTGATGTCACCCTTGTATTGATCTTCAGTTAGATAGAACGATTCATAGGGTTCCACAGCGAGTCTAGGTTGATCAAGGTTGGCTTGTCTTTTCTCCATGCCATAAGTTGTTTATGGATTGGTTCTGGAAATCTTGAATTTACAAGTAGATGCTTAAGTTCCAGAATCCAATAGCCATTCTTTTGATTGATGCATCTGTAGACAGAGGAATTATTGTCATGCTTCACATACTCAATTTTGGCTTCTTCTGGCCTGAGTGGAAGTTGACTTTGTCTTTGTTCAGCTCTTAGTCTGTTCCTTTTCTGTCTTGAATTCTCTTTGGGGTTGTTGCTTGAAGAGCCACCTCCCTGGATAGACTTGGTATTTCCAGAGGGTGTTTTAGCTGCTAGTGGCTTTGCAGCTATGGGCTCAGTTAGGCTTTCAATTTTCCTTTTTCTGTGAAGAGGAGCTTCATCTTCATCAGATTCCTCATCATCATCAAGATTGAATCTTGTGAGAGTTTTGCAGCCTTCTTCATTGCCCAGGGACTTGATTTGTCCTTCTTCTTCTTCTTCTTCTTCTTCTTCAGAAGAGACATCAATCCCTTTAACTTGTCTTCTCCTTGGAGCCTTGGTACTCCTTGGAGGTTTCTGTGCTCTGGCCCTTGTTATCATTTTAGTTCCTTCAGTGGGTTTCTGGGAAGCAGCTACTATTTGCAAAGCAGCTTGGCTTGAGGAGGGTTCATTGATTCTGAGTGGTGGCTGGGAAGTTTTCTTGGTTCTTCTTCCTTTCTGAGCAGCACCAACTTCAGATTTCTTCTTGTTTCTTTCTCCTTCTTCCCATTCCCCCTGACTATGAGGTCCAGATTTGTACAATTCTTCCCCCTTAGTCATTGTTGGCTGACTAAGTCTCATAAAGGAATCTGAGAGAGACTCAAAATGTCCTTGTAAGAGATTGTAGGCAGAAACCAACTGCTGAAGTTCGGCTTTGAGCTCCTGATTTTGTTTGATAAGTCCATTGTCCTTATCAGTGAGCTCGGCCAATGGGCCTAGGATATCATCTGCTTTTCCAGCAGTGTAATTGGCCTCTTGAAAAGCTTTTTCAGCTAAAGACGCATCATTGTCCCTTATCATTCCCAGATCTTTCTGAGCAATGACGATGCTAGTTGTTCTCTGAGTGATGAGCTCAGTGAACTTCTTCATTTCAGAGGGGACGGAGGCAATTACTTCCTTGTTATGTGAAGACAACTCCTTTTTCAAATGAGCCAGTACCTGGTATTTGTTCATGTATTCATTGGAGTGGACATTTGGCAGTTTACTGAAAGTTTTAGGAGCAATCAGCTTCCTTTTTAAGTGTGAAACCGCGAGATGTTCATTGCGGTGCTCTGCCAAAGTCTTGTCTTCTTCATCATCTGAGTAATCAGCCCAGTGATCTGCATCCTCTTGGACATTCTCATCGATTGTGTCGAGTCCAGCAACCATTTCAGAGATTGGTTTCTTCCCTTTCTGGGAGGAGGATTGTTGATACGAAAATATGTCCAATCCGTCATAAAGGACCTAGGAACGAATCCTAAGGCGTCCTAAGTCATCCATGGGATCCGAGTCACTATAGTCCGATCCGGGTCAAGCAACCATGGTCCGACCCACCTTAGAAGAAAGGAACAAAGGATCTGGAGCCTGTGAGGTCCGACCCAGGGCTTTAGGTCCGACCCATCAAGGTCCGAACCACCGTGGAACAAGAAGACAAGATTAAATAAAGATCGCCTTCTCGAGCCCTCCGACCCGGACGATCACTCGGATCCAGCATGACAATCTCATAAACCAACCAAGCAAATAGGCACCAAAGAGTGAGATGTCCGAACCTAGGTGCTCCGAATCGGAAGAGTTAGACAGGCAGGAGAACTTCCTCAGCTAACAACCAAATATGGTTCGGACCAGGTGTCCGGACCCATATCTCCGAACCTGGGATCTCGGCAGACCTAGTCTCATCATCAAGAACTCTTCCAATAATGACCAGACTACCCCTAAAGCCCAAGATGGCATGGGCTAAAACTTTATTATTGGGCTTTGGGCCTCATATTAGCATTGGTGGCTCAATCCTGGCCGTACACTTGGCACGATCCTATGAGATCCTCTTACTTGGAAGATAGCCTATAAAAAGGGGCACACTTCCCCATAAGCAAAGGTAAGTCACATCGCCATCCTACTATCTTATACTACACAGAGTCGATCTTCAGTCGCTCTTGAGTAAAGTCTCAAATCCGGTTTGACACTTAGCAAACCGGATCCTAACCCCCCCCCCTTTTCAAGTCACTTGTGCAGGATCTCACCTGTTGCCTCTTATTGATACGGATAAGTGAAGGAAATCAAGGAAAACTCACTAAGTGTTTGGGGAGTTCTACCCCTAACATTTTGGCGCCGTCTATGGGAAACTTACAAAAAGTTCCATTCTCTACAGCCTCTAATGGCAAGAACAAGGAGGTCCGCAAGAACCAACGCCACTGCAGTCGGTACACCTGCTCCAAGACAAAGAGGTAGGCCTCTTACTAGGCGAAGCAGAGCAACGAGAGTTCCCTCAAGAGATGCGACGGAATACCCCAGCGACGGCCGGACAGCTAGTCTCTCTTCTAGGGAGGAAAGAGCCACTGATCCACCAATAAGAACCCAGGCGCTTGGAGTCGAAGGACAGGTTCCTCCACCAGGAACACATGGTCCTCCTCCAGGGAAAAACTTCACCCATCCAAATGGGCAGATCATCCATCCTAGTGAGTTCGGGATGGATGAGAATCAGTTTGGCCTCTTACTCACCACTATTCAAGGATGTTTCGGATCAAACAACCTCCAGCCTCCTCAACCCACTCCACCTTTGGCAATCCCAAGACAAGTCAACCGCTTAATCAAGAAATGAGCACCGTCCCATCCAACAACGATCGGGGAACAAGCTCAACCGAAGATCTAAGGAACCTTCTCAACAGAGGGTCACGCTTCTCATGGACAACGAGGAGAAGTCCAAGTTCCACGAGTAGACAAGTGGGAACCAACATGAGGAGCTCAACAACAAGCGCCAAGAGATCAAATGGCGGAAAGCATCCCGATAGTTCCAATCGGTGATCTTCCTCCAGATGTAGCTATCAACCCTTAACTGTGAAAAATCGACCGAAAGCGATCTACCTCCAATGTAAGGCCTTGAAACACAAATTGCCACCTTGAGCAAGATGGTCAAAGCACATGAGAAAGTGATCATAAGACTCAACCCCCGTATGCGACGAGATCAAGAGAACGAAGCGCCCATCGCGTTATCCCAAACCTTGAGCATTACTATGGAGATAATTGTCCTGTAGGGCATCTTACTAGATACGAAAGTAAGATGGAAAGCAATGGACTCAACGACAACATGAAAGCTCTCAAATTTTCCACCACACTCTTTGGAGAAGCAATGGATTGGTGGACCTCACTACCTAATGGTTCCATCAAATCTTATGCGGACGTCGCCTCCCTTTTCTTGAAAAGGTTCGAGAAAGCAAAGAAAAGGAAGAGGTCAGTTGAGCACCGGGCATAATCCGTGAAGAGCACGAGGACCTTAGTACCTTCCTTCGACCGCTTCAACGTCAAGTACGATGTAGAGCCTCATAGCATCAAAGAGCGGGTCCGACACAGATGCTAACACTTATAATGATGAGCTTAGAAGGAAGCTTTCCAACGAAGAAATCACCACTGAAAAGTACCTGGAAGATATCTGCGAAGGAGTCTTGTATGGAGAAGAGTACCGAAGAAATGTCCCGATAAGAGCAGGGATAAAGAAGGGGAAAGAACAAGTACGACAGGAACTTCCTCCTCGTCAAGGGAAGTTCGAACAAAAAAGAGATCTCAGGGACATGAAAGAATTCCGTAGATAAAGAACTCCACCTAGGAGATACGCCGAGTATACTCACCTCAACAGACTAAGATCCGACATCTTGGCTTCTATTGTTGAGAAGGACTTAGATATACAATGGCCTAAACCTCAGAGCAAAGAAGAAGAGTAAATTTTCTAAAGACTACCGAGGTTCCACAAGCGTAAAGGTCACCCGACCGAGGATTGCATCCAGCTTGAAGATGTAAATCGAAAGACTAGTGAGAAGTGGAAGTTGAAAGAACCAACAGTGAAGAAGAACCTCCGCATATAGAAAGAATGAGCAGAGAAGAGAGGAGCGTGATTCCGAACCTCCGACAGGATCTTTACCACCACCTCCAGTGGAAATCCCACCTCGGCATGCCCAAAGATACCAAGGGTACCGCGAAGATACAGAAATGGAGAACCTCCCTTACAGTGGAGTTATCAACGCCATTGCAGGAGGACCAACAGGGGGAGATAGCAGAAATGCAAGGGAAAGGACCGCGCAACACTTGAGAAACAACGACAGAGCTTATGGTCCACCAGCCCTGAAAGGCACAAATGCAATTACCTTTGACGATAGCGAGATCCCCCCACCAACGTCTGGCGGAGGAGATCTCAAGGACCCCGATGTCCCTTTGGTTGTTTCTCTAGTGATTGCCACTTACAAGGTCAACAAGGTACTAGTCGACACAGGAAGCTCCTCCAATGTCATATCCAAAAGGACCGTGGAGCAAATGCACCTGGGGCAAATACAATATGGACGAGTATACACTTCATTGGTAGGTTTTGGAGGGTCTGTAGTACGCCCCATTGGAAGTATACCACTACAAGTCTCTATGGGCACCTTTCCGACAAGGGTGACCAAGACAATCCTCTTCGTGGTAGTAGATAGCACCTTCGACTATAACGTGATCTTGGGCCGCCCAGGACTTAACCAATTCAGAGCAATTGCTTCTCCCTTACACAACAGGGTAAAGTTCCCAACCCCGAACGGCGTGGGAGAAGAAGTGGGCAACGTTAGAGAAGCCCGGGAGTGTTACATCATGTCAACCAGAGGGGCCACAATACCTGTCCTTTCGGTCACTAAGGGCCCTAGTAGCCATTCTTCCATTGCTCTAACGCCACCAAAGGAAGAAATCGGTATTGGGTCGCTCAGAGAGAAGTTCCCCAAGACAGCTAGAATAGAACCCCATGAAGCCTTGAAAGAGGTCCAACTGGTCGAAGGAGATTCGGAAAAAACAACTCGGATTGGAACGGAGATGAGTACGGAAGTAGAGATGAAGCTCATCACTTGCCTTCGTGACAATCGCGACATCTTTGCTTGGAGCACAGATGATCTCAAGGGGATAGACCCAAGGATCGCAGTTCACCGTCTGAACATGGATCCGACGGTCAAACACATCCGGCAAAAGAGGAAAGACTTTGGACCAGTTGAGGATGCTATCATAGCAGGGGAGGTGGACAAGTTGATGAAAGCAGGTCATATCGAAGAAGTCGACATCTGATTGGGTCTGTAACGTGGTCCTCGTCGAAAAAGCTCCAGGAAAGTGGAGAATGTGCAATGACTTCACTAGACTCAACAAATTTTGTCCAAAGGATCCTTATCCATTGCCACGCATAGACCAGCTGGTTGATTCCACTGTAGGATGTGCGCTTCTAAGCTTCATGGACGCATATCAAGGCTTCTACCAAATTAGGATGGCTCAAGAAGACATCAAGAAAACGGCATTCTTTGAGGCCGGAGGGGTCTATTGCTTCAAGGTCATGCCCTTTGGCCTCAAGAATGCAGGAGCTACTTACCAACGGCTGGTAAATAAGATGTTCAAGGAAGAATTGGGAAAAACCATGGAAGTCTATGTGGATGACATGCTTGTGAAAAGCAAGACTAAAGAGAACACATTGGACACCTTAACAATTGTTTTTCTATTCTCCGGAAATACGGAATGAAGCTGAACCCTTAGAAGTGCACTTTCGGGGTGAAAGGAGGAAAGTTCCTTGGTTACATGGTCACAGAAAGAGGCATCAACGCTAACTCAGAGAAAATAAAGGCAATCCTAGATCTACCACAGCCCAAGACTATCAATGAAGTTCAGAAGCTTCTAGGAAAGGTGATGGCATTGAGCCGTTTTATCTTAAAATCCGCCGAGAAGAACCTACCCTTCTTTAAAATCTTACGAAAAGGAAATAAGTTCGAGTGGACAAAGGAGTGTGAAGAGGCCCTGGAAAAATTGAAGAAGTATCTCCTCTCACCGCCCCTTTTGTCTAAACCCATGGAGGCTGAAACTCTTTACCTCTATTTGGCCACCACTGATGAAGCAATGAGTTCTGTACTGGTACGGATACAAGACAACGAGCATTTACCAATCTACTATTTGAGCAAAGCCCTTGCAGGCTCTAAGGCCAGATATGTCAAGATTGAGAAGCTCACCTTCGCACTAGTTTACACTGCACGGCGACTGAAGCCTTACTTCAAGTCGCATCGGATTGTGGTCCTCACAGATGAGCCACTCAAACATGTCTTGGGCAAACCAGATCAGTCAGGACGCCTGTCCAAATGGGCTATTGAGCTAAGTGAATATGATATTGGGTATCAAGCCCCATCTGCCAAGAAAGCGCAAGTTCTGGCCGACTTCCTGGTAGACTATCCAGAGAAAGCAGAAGAAGAGAGCGAAAACTCCCAGGAAAAGGCTAGTCATGAGGTGATAGCCCAAATCAAGGAATCGAGGGGAGAGAAAGAAGCAGAAGAGACACAAAGAGATAGCATCCAGCTTATGACTAAGTATCACCAACCCATGGATGATTCACTGAGAGTAAGGCACATGTTTCTCTTGGACGAAGAACTCAATACCTCGACAACTGCATCTTCCGACAAGAAGCAGGAGGTTGAGAAAGCACTCACTCCCACTTCAGGAGGTAAGGAAAGAAACAAAGAATGTTGGACATTACAAGTGGACGGATCATCCACCGGACAGTTGGGAGGAATAGGAATTTTTCTTGAAAGTCCTGAAGGAGCCAAGCTAGAGTACGCCATCACTCTCAATTTTAAGGTGACGAACAACGAGGCCGAATATGAAGCACTTATCACCGGCCTAAGAATGGCGAAAGCCCTTCAGGTAAAAAGGATCAAGGCCTACACAGACTCATGGCATAATCCCAGCTTCTCCGGTCCTTTACCAAAGGACCTAACATGATCAAATACTTGGAGCTCCTCAAGAAAGAGGTTGAGCACTTTGAAGAATTTACTCTTGACCAATTTCACAGAGAATGGAATGAAAAAGCCGACGCCCTCTCCAAGTACGCCTCAGCCTTAGGAGCTTTGGACACAAGAAGTGTCATCCTAATGACCCGCGCGGAATCCTCCCTGGCAAACCCCAACGGACAGATGCTTCTCTTGAGCACAGAGAGAAACTGGATGACTGATATATTCCGTTACCTCAAGGATGGTACTTTACCTGTGGATCCTAGAGAGGCCAGGAAGATTCAATGCCGAGCTAACAGATACTTTATTCTGGAAGAAGATCTCTACAAAAGATCCTACAGCGGAACTCACATGAGGTGCCTAGATCCTCAAGAAGCGAAAACTGTGATGGAAGAAATCCACGCCGGAAGTTGTGGAAGTCATTCTGGAGGAAGAACTTTGGCGCAAAAGATCATAAGACAAGGATACTATTGGCCAACTATTGACATTGATACTGCCAACATCGCCCACGCTTGTGAAGATTGCCAATACTATGCCAACATACCACACCGCCCGACCAACCCTATGATTCCGTCAATCATAGCATGCCCATTTGATCAATGGGGCATAGACATAGTTGGTCCCTTTCCGCGAGGAACACATCAAAAGAAGTTCTTGATAGTGGCAGTGGAATACTTCACTAAGTGGGTCGGAAGCGAGGTCAACCATCACAGAAATCAGGGTTCGGACATTCATCTGGAAGAACATCATCTGCCGGTTTGGACTCCCACGAGTGCTAGTTTCAGACAATGGAGCACAATTTTCTGGGACAAGACTAAAGGAGTGGCTTCAGTCCTTCAATATAGAACAACGCTTTACTTCCATTGGCCACCCCCAAGCCAATGGTCAGGTGGAAGCCACCAACAAGACCATAGTCAAAATTTTGGAGAGAAGGTTGAGAACTTCCCAAGACAACATGGATGATCTCGACGCGGTCCTTTGGGCGCATAGAACGACAGCCCGGACTGCCACACAAGAAACACCTTTCTCCCTGGTCTATGGATCCGAGGCGGTCATCCCTTCGGAAACGGTGGTGGCAACCCAGAGAATCCATCAATACAACCCAGTTGATAATGAGATCGCAAGGATCTATGACCTTGAGCTCCTTCAAGACAAGCGCGATAAGGCATTGGCCAACATCCTTCGGTACCAAGCCATGACTGCTCGAGCCTACAATAAACGTGTCTTTCCCAAGGATATACAAGTTGGAGACTTAGTCCTCAGAAGAGCCGATATACTAAGTCATGTGGGAAAACTTAAGCCCAAGTGGGAAGGACCTTACAAAGTTACTGGGGCAAGAGTTAATGGAAGCTTTGAACTAGAAGATGAGCAAGGGCGGGCCTTGAAGAGAACTTGGAATGCCAAGAATCTCCAAAAGTTTTACACTTAGAGAAGGAGCGTGGCAACGACTGTCACCTTCCTTTATCTTGTCGATCTGTTTTTTGTGTTTGTTTTTTTGAAAAGGCCTCGAAGCCCTCAAGTTGTAATTTGATTTCCGTCAAATCAATACAACTGTGATTTCATAAACATTGTTAATAATCATTTCCTTCGAACCTCATGATTCGAACAGGCCATGAAGATATTCAACTACTCGATCCGAAACTAGATCATACACTGATCCGGATCGGATCAACACGATGAAAACAGCATCCCACAAAGACGAGAGCAAGTACTTTTATTAACAACAGAATGCAGAATTACAAGGCTAGGGTCCGAAGAGCCCTAATCTACCCTATAAAAGCAAGTACCTATTCTAACTTAACCTTGATCCCCCGAACCTAGCTAAGTCCGAGCATAGTTGATCCCACATCTGCGGGTGCTCCGAACGAAGAAAGGAATTCCCCATCTCAGCTCCCAAAACTGCTCGTCATTAAGAACTTCAGGAGTCCACCTCGGATTAGCTGGGAACTGGAATCGGCCGACCGGGATAGTCAAGGTCTTTCCAAACATTTAGGCAATGCTTCGCAACTCCCAAGTAAACGAGCCAACTCCGAAGCAAGCAAGAAACACTCCAACAATTCGGATCGCCTTTTACCGGATTATTGTACACAAATCTCTCCGATTTAAAGTACTTGGAAGGCAACCAGCCCGGACAGTCGGAATGTCCAAGTCACTCCGGAGGCTCCAACTGTTCCGAGTCCCAACAAAATCGGCATTGTCAGGAACTCTGTTCCAGAATTGCAAGTCGCTCTCTCGATCCTTCAATTCTGGAACGTAGCCACCAACAAAACCAAGTTGCTCGAACGAAAAACTTTAGGAGTAAGACGAACAATTTCAGGGAAGAGATATTTCCGGAGGTTCTCAACGATCCGACTCCCAACAAGACCGGCACTGTCGGGGACTCCATTCCAGAATTGCAAGTAGCTCCCTAGAGCCTTCAATTCTGCAACGAAACCACCAACAGAGCCGAACTGCTCGGATACGGACCTTCAGGAACGAGCCAAAAAATCTGCGAAGGTTAAAGTACAGTACATTCGATCCGAAGGACGAACGACTCAGAACACAACAGGCTTGACAGAATGCCTTCCAACATCTCGGGCAGATCTTACACCGAACCTCGAAATACTGGAAGGGATTCTATCAAACCAACTATGCCGACTCGTCGCCCCCGGGCACATATCACGATATCACGAGCGGGGTGCTTCGGATGTATCGAGGCTCAGAACACAACAGATAAAGATCCCAAACCATCCAAATAATCTACCTCTCCGGCTAAAAGTCACGGATATAGACCATGACCGGAGAAAGAAGATTAGCCCACGATCCGAGGAATTGATTGGCAAAGAATTCAGTTCACTTCGGACGGATCAGATCTCGAAGATCCGAGGTCGCTATCCGAGCAATTTAATTTAAAACTCTCACCGTGAACCAACCCGTAGACTTCAAGCATCGGAGAAACCTCGATAAGATCACGCGCAAGAGTGATGGTATAAACATGCTCGCCAGCCGCTCGGACTCGAGCTCCGGACCCTTGGTTACTATAAAAGGGAGAAATGTCCTAAAGAAAAGCCATACAAAGCAGGGGTATATATAGAAAGAGAGGACCAATCAGAAGCGGACACGTGTCCCATATTCTCCGGAAATGGGCTTGGGCCGAACATGGGCCTGACTCTTCGGCTTCCATTGGCCCAACCCAATAATCCATCCATACGGTCGGTCACATTGACTAAGTTCCTCACTCGAACGTATCAGCTCGGGGCTGACATGACAACATCTGAAGCAACTGTGATTCGTATAGAGTCACCCTATACTTAATGCTGATCATCTTTTCACTCTCTCACAAGTCTGTATGACTCGGGATGACACACCAAGTCAACGTCCGAATCGACACTACTTACCACGATACAAGGAAATTCTTTTTGTCGCAAGCCTTGTCACTCTAAGACGTGGCTCCGAACCGTTCGTGATCCAGCTTATTTCTATTAAAGATTCCGATTCGGATGGGTACAATGGTTGATCGTCCCCCAAGACCCGCAAAGGAGAATTTGCATCAGGCAAATTAACGTTCTGGCGGTTTGAGTCTCAAGGGTTCGAACCCATTATCCGAATTTGTGAGAGTTGATGAGTTACTAAACAAATACGAAATTAAACGCGCAAGAATGTAAGCAGCAACATTAGCATTTCAGTGACAAAAATAGTTCCGAGCCACCAATGGGCCCGAACCAACAACATTCATCAAGACAAGTATATGTTTATACAACAAAAGATGATGAGCAAAAAGGACAACATTGCTTTTAGGCCCGAAGGCACCCTACTACAAAAAACCCGGGGCATACCCCGTCTTTACTGCCTCCGCCGCTCGGACGAACTAGGTTGAGACCGAGAGGGACACCCCGTATCCTTCTCCGGAGGTGCTTGACCTTGCTGTTGGGCTGCCTGGGCTAACCTCCGTTCTCTCCGAGCTTCAACCTCTTTCAGGAAGGCCGGACATCGCTGCATCAAGTCTAGGTCGCGATCGAAGCCACGAACAGGCCCAGGCAGAGTCAGCCAGTCTCGGTTGTGTTCCGAGTGATCCTCCAAAGGAACGAAAACACTGGACATAAGCACCCGAGGGACGAAGGGTGGGAGATACGGACCGCCATGATTATACTTCTTGCCCTCCGTCTCGTCGCAGACCAGCTCCACAAATTCACACTTGAGCAGGTCTTCGTCCAAGACACCCTCCGGAGCAAAGTTCGATCCATCTCCATTCTTAAAGGCGGACACTCCCTCAGCCTCCAAGCCGCAGTCATCCGGTATCCAACCCTTCCCTAGATCGGCACCTGCAAATCGAACCCATCTTGACGGGCCTCGTCATACTTCGACTCGAACAAAAACTTGCAGGAGTCCGAAGCAAGGAAATCTTGGGCAGCCCTTGTCCGGACCCCAGAAGCTCATTTAGCATCATATCCTTGAAAGTCCGAGAGACACCCACGAACTCGTCCAAACTATCTTGGTGCACTTTCAAGTCAGTTTCCAAAGATAGGATGGCACTTTTCATCTTGGCCGTCTCCGACTCGGCCTCCTGTTTAGCAGCTATGGCCTTCTTTAGGCGCTCCGAAGGGCTGTCAACCGGGACGTTTCAATCGCCCAGGCAGCCTCAGCCTTAGCCAAATCCTCTTCTAGGGTAGCCCTCCGAGCAGCTACCAAGGAGCATGCTTCCACAGCGGCAGCAAGCTAAAAACGACAGATATCACAAACGTTTAGATATCTCCGAATCGCAGGAAGATGACAAAATAACCAAAACACTTACTCACCTTGCGTTGAGCGGCAACCAACTCTGAAATCCGCTCCAGCTCCGGGGCAGCAGCCAACCGAGCAACCTCAGCATCCGAATCCAGCTCGGGCGCCTCGCTCATCTTCCCCTTGCCTTTTTTAGCGGGAGGATTCGGACCTTCGGAGGGGCACTTTTTTGCAGCCGCAGCGCTCGATCCGCTTGCGGGAGGATCTCGGGACACGGATCTTGGAGGCTTCCTCGAGCCCTTAGAACCGGCCACCTTACCCTTGTCCGGAGTAGGGATAGTTTGGGCCTCTTCGCCCGCAGCAGCCCTCCGGGCCTCCTCCACTCGGAACGCGGCAGCATTTCTTGGCTCTTCCATCGGGAGTACGGTGGAAGTCTTGATAATTTGGGTCCGGGAACCTTCTGCCATCTCCCTCCGCTGCACATCATTTTGTTGACGCTTCAACTCCCGCATGGTTTCCATCGTATACTCGAACCAAAAAGCTGCACATCCGAATGACAGTGAGTTGAAGAATATAGAAGCACTTGCAAAATAAATAGACAAGCTACGGACCGAATCGGGCAACCACCCCAGATTAAAGAAGGATCACTTACTCAGGTCCTCCAATTAATCACAAAAGCTGGGCTCGGATAAACCGGCCAGGTACGGAAGAGGCTGACATATCAGCCCTCGGAAGAAGTACTTTTCCGGCTCTTGATTCCGATGGAGCGCTTGCATCCACAAAGGGATGTTCCGTGCCGGCAGCTTCCAGTCTGGCAGCTTGCCTCGGAAGAACTTTTTTTCAAAATGCCACGTGGGCCTCTCCTCTTCGGATTGGCCTGGTTTCAATGCGGGCCGGACGAAAATGTACCGCTTAAACCATTGGATTCCCAACGAGGACAAGGGGTCAACAAAAAACGTGTACGCCTGACGGCATACGAACGTATAGAAAAACCTATTCCTATTACTAACACTTATGTTGAATAATTTACAAAAATTATCGAAAGTGACCGGGATGCCTTTATATTTACATAAGACCCCGAAGCACATCAGATTTCCGAGGGAGTTGGGGATGATCTGGTGCAGACTCAACCCCATGCTGTTCAAAATCTCCAGAAACTCGGACGATACGGGTAGCCGCCACCCGCGATGGAGACTTATCTCATGGACACACATGTATCCCGGAGGCGGATTGTAGAACGCATGAGATTCGTCTGGGATAAGAATCTCCACACACTCCGGGATCTCATATCTCCTCCGGAGCTCATCCACTTCCTCGGCTCGAATGGTTGAGGCACAAGTAGGCAAAGTACCGTCCTCATTCAACTCGCCCTCCGGATCGGGGTGAGTGACCTCGTATATAGACCGAGGGAACTTTACTTGGAATACGTCCTCGCCCTTCCTTAGCCCCTCCGGACGCTCTTCTTCAGCCATCTGCCGACTCGGTCCTGCTTGCCCAGCAGATTCCACACGGAGCATATGAGCGGATAGCTCTACACTTTCTTCCTCTTCGGAGCCAGAATCTTGGGCCCGCACACCTTCTTCTGCCTCATCCTCCTCGGATGAGGACGCTAACTCTACGACAGTCTGGAGAGGCACAGCGACTTGCACACGATCCTCCTCACCCTCTTCGAAGATGCCCAAATTGGGAGGTGCTTCCGAGGTATCGTGAACTTCCTCGATGGTCGGCTCCTACGGATCCGGAACGAACGAGACTCGATTAGGATTACTCCTAAAATTATAACCAAGGTTGCGAATTAAGGATCGGATCTCTACCGGGAGTTCGGATTCTTGGCCAGCCCGACCCGGGCGACGAGTTCCTATAACTCGCGAACTTGTTTCTTGAGCCGCTACAATAACCTGCACATGGGACACTCGAAGGTAATTCCGACGCCTCGGAGGACCTGGATCCGGAACAACTAACCGAAGTAAGGAACTTACCTCGGGCTCTTCCCGGCTCGGATGGGGCGCTTGTTCCACCTCCAATACTTCGTCGTCATCTACGATCTCAATTTCCTCGGAGCTATCGGTTAAAGATGTCGCTTCAGAGTCATATCCCTCAGCCTCGGATCGATTTTGGCTATCACTCTCGGACATCCTAGGGAAAGGAGAAATTTCGTAAGCTTTAAGATGGCAGTCCGAGAGGTCGTTTATGTATATTAAAAGTGGTCAGTTTATAGCCAACACTACTGGCTTTCCTAGGCGAAGTTAGTTCGGAGTCAGTACGATGCTGATTCGGCGTTAGTCAACATTGAGAACGTATGGAGTATTAGAACTATAATACACATCATAAGCATGCATCCGAGCCAGTGGAAGATGAAAGACAACACAGAGAATTTAATCATAAGACGAGACAAGTGAACTTACTTGGACTCGGATGGTTGGATAGAAATGTCTTGATTTTGTACGAGATCACACGTTTCGAACCTCTTGATTGCTCGCTTCGGATCGTTGGACGTCGCTTCGGATATACCTAGAATGTGAAAATTCTCTCTCTAACGGTGAGAAATGAGACGGCCAACCCCTCTATTTATAGAGGGTCATATTTGGAACACCAAACGTCACGATTTTTCGGGATTAAATCTCAATCGTAGATCAAGGTTCATCCAACGGCATAGTACAATTATACCAAGTGAAATGACGAATTGGTACAACAAATTTACTTCGTGGATAGACGAATACAACAACTCTCCCACTCTCGGGCGGCAGACAACACGAGAGTTCCGGATTATCCTCTCCTCGGACGTCTAGCGGCTTATCAGTCCAACATAATTCGCCCACAAAAGGAACCTCGTATACTCGAGCGATTATCCTTCGGACCTTCTCAAATAGACAAGCACCTACGGACTAACCCGTAGCCTATCAAAGGTACACTACCGATGTTCGGAGCCTAAACTTGGTCTCGCTTACAAATACCCTTTTTTCTTTTCTTTTTCACTTCGTTGCCCTTCGGACCCAGCCCCTCGGATGGCAACGGTGTTTTAGAAAAAGAAAAAAGGGGGAGAGACTAAGTCACAACCACACGAATCTGAACTACACCTTTTTTTTAACTCATTAGGACGGATTGGACTAAAGGAACAGATACTTCCTCAACAGCTTCCCAAAACTAATAGTTTCACAACTATCTTCTACTAAGATACTCGGAAACTAGGGGGACATATGTTGATACGAAAATATGTCCAATCCGTCATAAAGGACCTAGGAACGAATCCTAAGGCGTCCTAAGTCATCCATGGGATCCGAGTCACTATAGTCCGATCCGGGTCGAGCAACCATGGTCCGACCCACCTTAGAAGAAAGGAACAAAGGATCTGGAGCCTGTGAGGTCCGACCCAGGGCTTTAGGTCCGACCCATCAAGGTCCGAACCACCCTGGAACAAGAAGACAAGATTTCAAACGACTGTCTCGACCGAGCCCTCCGACCCGGACGATCACTCGGATCCAGCATGACAATCTCATAAAGCAACCAAGAAAATAGGCACCAAAGAGTGAGATGTCTGAACCTAGGTGCTCCGAATCGGAAGAGTTAGACAGGCAGGAGAACTTCCTTAGCTTACAACCAAATATGGTCCGGACCAGGCGTCCGGACCCATCTCTCCGAACTTGGGATCTCGGCAGACCTAGTCTCATCATCAAGAACTCTTCCAATAATGACCAGACTACCCCCTAAAGCCCAAGATGGCATGGGCTAAAACTTCATTATTAGGCTTCGGGCCTCATATTAGCATTGGTGGCTCAGTCCTGGCCGTACACTTGGCACGATCCTATGAGATCCTCTTACTTGGAAGATAGCCTATAAAAAGGGGCACACTTCCCCATAAGCAAAGGTAAGTCACATCGCCATCCTACTATCTTATACTACACAGAGTCGATCTTCAGTCGCTCTTGAGTAAAGTCTCAAATCCGGTTTGACACTTAGCAAACCGGATCCTAACCCCCCCTTTTCAAGTCACTTGTGCAGGATCTCACCTGTTGCCTCTTATTGATACGGATAAGTGAAGGAAAGCAAGGAAAACTCACTAAGTGTTTGGGGAGTTCTACCCCTAACAAGGATGGTACATCTTTTGAAGATGATGCAGCCTTAGCATCATGCTTGACTTCAGATACTTTTGCAGTACCGAGTACCTTTGTGATTGCATTCGCAGCATCCTGTAGCTCTTTAACCTCAGAGTAAGCATTCATTTCTTTGAAGTATTGATCTCGTAGTTGATCAAGCTTGTCTCTGGATTTAGCTATTTGATCTTCCAGTTGAAGATGGATCTGTTGTTCTTCTTCCAACAATTGTCTGAGTTGAGCAGTTCTGGTTTGAGTATTCAATATTTTCTGATTGGTTTCGTCTGAGTTGAGCAGTCTCTGGATACCATGGTTTCGTCAGAAAGCTCAACTACTTGTTCAGTAGTAATTTGGTGTTGGTGAGAAGATGGATGAGTAGATTTCTGAGGAGATGGAGTCGGAGATTTCTGTGAAGTCTTCTCAGTTTGCTTTTCAGCAGCTGAGGCATTGTTTCTCTATGAAATTCCTCCGGTCCCTGGTGCAGGGGCATCATCATCATTCTTTTTATCATTATTATCCTTGTGGTGATGGTCAGTCGGAGGTTCATCAAAATCGTTTTCGTTCATCTCTTCCTCCTCGTCATCTTCAGATACAAGATTGATCACTTCCGGTATAGTGATCTTCTGCCCATTAACCTCTTCTTGTTCAGAAGGTAGAAATTGCAGAGTCTGGGGCAGGACTGGCTTGAATGCCATCTGTAATCTTGTCTGACCATCTGCCTGTTCAAAGGCTTGTATCAAACGATGCGCCACTTCTTTGGAGAAATCCTTATGCAATAGGGTCACAACCATATATTGTTCAGTAGGGAACATTGCATGGATATACGTCTCCAAGTCAAGAGCTCGTGCTCGTCTGGTTGGGTGATCTGTGATTCTCAATATTTCAGAGAGATCGGAGCACCTTAACCTCTGCCATTTCTTGAAGCATTGGATGTGCTTCTGCAGTGTTTGAGCCTTGAAGAGGGGAAGTAGGTCCCTTTTCTCATCAACTGGAACCTGCTTTGCATCTGTTTGAGCCTGAAAGAAAGAGTTTTGAGTAAGCTTCAAAACTTTTGTAGATATCTGAGTGGAAGTGTAGTTTAGTTTCTGGGTTACCTGAGTATGAACATCAGGCTCAGATACTTGTACTACTGAGACAATGGGTGTCTCAGATATCTTGTTGTGAGGTGGAGACTTTGAAGTCTGGTCCTCAGCAACCTTTCTTTCTTGAGCCTGAGAAATTAAATGATCCAATACTTATGGAATTGTTTGAAAGAAACTGTGCAAATATATGCTTTAATGAGTTCTGAGTTACTTACTTCCTCAATAGGAAGCTCAGAGTCATTTTTCTCAGAAACTTTCGCAGTCTCTGGTGTTCTTTCAGGTGATGTTGCCTTGGGGGCTTCATCAATTTCCATTGATGCAGGGGATGTCGCAACTTTGTCCCCGTGCATTTCTACTTCTGATTGAGCCTGTAAGTAGAAAGTATTGAATATTTTTAGAGGAGATATAAGATAACCCAAGATGAAGAATACGTATCACTTGATTTTTCATATACCTTCACGTTAGAAGGCTCAGTGATGTGTTCCTCAGAAACCTTGTTGGTCTCTGGGTTTGTCTCTGGCATTTCTGCCTTATCGTCCTCTTTCTCAGTTGGAGCCTGTTAGAAACATTTTAGAATGAATAAGCACATAAACATATAACCAAAGAAGTGTTATCTTAAGAATCAACTATCACCTGTGACACAGGCTCAGATATCTTAAGAGGCGAGGTTGAGGGAACCTCCTTCTCAGTTTCTGAGGTAAGCTTTTCAGCTTCCTCTTGTTTTTGTGTTTCTAACTCAGCCTGTAACAAAGAAATTCTATGAGTAACAAGATTTTATAAGTATAAAAATTTCACAAGGTCGAGTTAAACCACCACCACCGAGCGCTTTAGTCGATTGGTCTCTGGAACTTGTGACCTTTCTATACATTGGTCGTCTTGTCCCAGTGCAGTTTCTTTGCTTGAAGTTTCTGGTACTTCATACCTTTCCTGAGTATGCAACTCAGTTGCCTCCCCTGGTTGATCATTCTGAGTAGATGTCTTAGTTTGATCCCTCTCATTGAGTTGGGGAACCCGCTCGTTTGCAGGATTTTCTTCAGCATACTGCATTGCTGGTAATTCGAAATGGAGTTCATTAACCATTTCATCAACCACTTGTGGCTGTTGTGGTTGTTGTGGTTGTGGTTGTTGTGGTTGTCTGGAAGCAGAAGATTGATCAGTTGAACGTTCTTCCAGACTTTTAGACTTGGCATTTTCATCATCATCAGCCAGTACTAAATTACCACTCATCAGGGCTTCTTGAAGTTGTGCATAGGAAACATTCCCTGATGAAGTGTTTGCACCAACAACCTTTGCTATAGGTTCAGCATCCTTTGGTGTAGGTTCTTCTTCAGATACCATATCACCAGTTACTTGTTCAGTAACCTTAGCCCTTTTTGTTCTTTGTAGGACTTGAGAGATGACTAGTTGATCATCTTCATCGTCAGAGCTCTCATCAGCATTGGGAACTGATTGGTCCATTACTCCAGCGATTTCTGCAGAAGGGGCTTGGTGCTTTTCACCTGATTTGGCAGCATTAATAAGTTCATCAGCAAGGCATTCAGCAATCGTCTTAACATTTCTAAACGCACTTTCTCTTGCTGAGTCTACTTGTTCAGTAGCTGTGAACTCTTTTGCAGCATTGATGAGTTCATCTGCATTTATGGGTTCATCGGCCATTGCTGCAGATATCTGAGAATCGACAACCTTAATGGGTGTGTCTTCTGTTTTGCCAGCAGACTTCTTTCTTGAAGTTCTGGGCTTCTTAGTCGCAACCTTTCGCTTCTTAGAACCTTTCTGAGACCCAGTAACCTTTTTCATCATGTTAGTTTACTCATATTTGTAGAGTAGGTTACTGTTGTCTATTTCAGCCGTCTCTCTGAGCTCAATGCCAAGCTTCTCCAGCAAGTAGCATATCTTCGCACTACGCTTTCTGATGGCCTTTGGCTAGTCCTTTGGCGATTTTAGGCTCGAAGCCTTGAACCTTCTTCACAAATTTCATGAAGGCGTACTTTCCCCAATTGAAAGGGTTTTCCAGCCTTTTGTCTTGTTGGTTCAGCAAGAACATCATCATCCACCGTTCTTGGCTTATCTGGTCAGCACCTCTTGTAGACCATCAAAGCATCTGTGAAGAATGCAGGCCAATACATCCCAGTGAACCATCATATGTCTGGTTCGGATGTCAGCAAGCTTGAACTCAGTGGGTGTATCTGATTTTTCAAGATCACACACGTCACTGTACAGTTGTTTAACACCTTCAAGGAGATCATCATCCTTGGTGTTAATTTCAAAATCCTTTCCAGGATTTTGAACCTCAAACAACTTACAGAAAGTTGTTAAGTCCAGAAAGATTTCCTTTCTTTGGACTGAGGTTTTTATAGACACTATTTCAGTGTCTTCAGAAACACAGGAAATTATCCTGGAGTTGTTGTAGAATTCCAACACATCGAGTGATGAAATTACACTTGGGCGAGCAGATAGAAAACCCTTGATTTGTGCCTTTTCAAGCATGTCAAGAATTAGCTTCGTCACTTCGTTTTCTATCATGCCGTGAGGTATTCCTCAACCATGGCACCACCCCAAATCATTCTGTGATTTGAAGTCCAATGGTCAGGATTGAAATCACCTATCAGTCGTTTGTTCACAATAACTGTGACACCCCAGATTTTGACGTACCATAGTATTTTTTGCCCTTGCATGCTTTTACTTGTGATAGTGTATTTGTATGAAAGTATATTTGAATTATTTTAAGTTGATTGTATTATTGTTTTAGATGTTTATTATTTGTTTTAAAAGTCTATGTAACTTGTAAATTTGTGATATGTGTGGTTATTTATTTTGTACTTTTTTTAAAGAAGAGAAATTATTTTTGGTGTATTTTCCTACTTAAAAATGTGATTATTTTATCCTTTAATTTGTTGGTGTAGTTATTTGAAAATAATTTAATAGTCATCTCATAAATTTATCTTTATGAATGATTAATGTGACAAGACTTCTTTTTAATAGTCTAACTTAATAGAAGTCTTTATGTGTGCTTTATTGATGATTTATGTGAAGAGTCTTCCTTTTACTTAACTACAATACAAGCTAATTAGATATGTTCTCTGGTTGATTTATATTGTGAAGGGTCACTTTTGAATTATGTAATGTACATGCATGTCTTATGTGTGTGGGGCTCTCTTAATGTTTTGAAATTAAAGTGTTATTTTATATTCATATATTTCAAAATACAAGAGTTTGGTAACTTGAGGTTTCTTTAATGAATGAAATATTTTTCTTTCTTTTTCATGTTACGATATGAAGGGTCGCTTGTATTGTCGAATATGACATGCTATGTTTCAGCTATGTTTCGATCAACGTTCTGATTTTCTTTTCGTTTCTCTTTTATGTTACTTATGCATGTCTAATTGTAAGTTAAATATTACAAAGGCATGTTCAATATTTTGAGTTTAATTGTTACATATGCATGCCTAATTGTGAGTTCAATTTAATTGTTCCAAGTGTTGCATTTTTTGTGTGTCACATTTTATTTTTGTGTACAATTGACCCTATGTGATACCAAAAACATTTTTGAACTTTTTCCCAAGTAAAATATGATAATTTATCATTAGTTATTGTGTTTAAATGTTTGGAAAAAAAATTAAAAGGTCTCTCTTAATTTTGCACCTTTATTATTGGTTTTAAAATGAGTTTTAAGTGCAATTTAAGCCATTTAAATTGCCATTTATTTTTAGCTCTTCAACCCTTTCACCTTCCCTAAATCCACCCTATAAATACCCCTTCTTGCAGCCACTTTTACTCACAAAAAATTCTTAGTATTTTACTCCCAAAAATCTTCAAGTACTATTGTCTTTTTCTTTCAAGTTTGTAGTTTGTTCTTCTTGCAAGTACTTTCATGGTTCTTGCTCTTCCTAACCTTCAAAAGTGAGTGTTCTACAAAACTATATATATGTATTATTTTCAAAACCTGGAAGGTATTTTAATATGTTTTCAAAATTATATATAAGTAGTGCATGGTTTTCAAAATGCACGTCCTATTGCATAAAAATCAAATCACGAAAGAGTTTTAGCATGCTTCCGCTGATTTTGAAAGATATATATTTTTTTTATATACATGATTTTTATTTTGTTTTGATTGACGGTTCAAGAAAGATACGTACGTTTGGTTCAGGTTAATTGGCTTGTAGTTTGGTCAGTTGTGTCTGGCGAGCTACTTATCGGTTTCCTTTGCCCATTCCCTTTAAATCGAGTGATAGAAGCCTTCACTGATTTAGTTGGGTCGTAGAATTCCACCCCTGTACCATGGCAGGGTCCTGACTGGATAGTTTGATCGACTATCAGGGAGACATAAGGCCTGTTTTACTGTGGGGTTATAAGGAGCGGCATGAAATAATGTTTTTTCGAAAAGTACATGTTATTGAAAGTATTTTCTATTTTATGTTTTTCAATGTTTATTGTTATGATTTTAATGAAAGTTTCACACGAAAATCTTTGAACACTCATTGAGGTTTTTCTCACACTTGTTTCTATTCCCTTCCTTGTAGGTGAGATGGCACGAAGAATGAACGACCGATAAACTCAGCAAACTAAGAGAGTAGTTGGGATTTGGGATTTTTGTCAATGAAAATAATGTCCTTTTGTCTTTTTCAAAAACTCATGTCATTTCCTGTTATATTGTTGAAAATCTTGTGGTTTTATTTGCCGAATAAAATATATTTTTATTCTAGTAACTTCAAACGAAAGTTTGTCTGTAACTTCGAATGTTTCCCTAAACGTTTCGGCTCTGTTTTTGCCCGACGTCCCGACTGAAATCTACCCCTTTTAAAAATCCAAAAGTCGGGGCGTTACAAATGGTATCAGAGCCTAAGTTTTTTTTTTCTTAGGCTAAGCCAGGATAGGGTCTTCGGACTTTTGGGGGATTTGAGTGAGAAGTTTGCTGAGTTGCCGGTTGAACATTCTTTGCGCATTTCCGAAGTACATTTTCTTACATTCTTACTTGACTTTCTTTTTATTCTTCTTTTTCTTCCGTGTTAGTCGATGTTTTTTTTCCTACTCCTCATCTACTTTTTATTTTAATGATCATTGTTTCAAAGGCAGCAAACACTTAGAATTGACCTTTTGCATTTATGATCTTGTATGTTTTTTCTTGTTCTTGACTTTTAATGGTAATATGCAAAAGTTGAACTTGCTTGTCACAATTTTTTTACTAGTTGTTTTTATTTGATTACATATGCTTCAACTTTTGTTATTTGAATAGTTAAGATTCTGGTTATTTTGGTAGTGTGCATGGACTTGCAATATGATTTCTTAAGTTGGTTTAGTTTTTCTTGTTTATGTATGAAAGGTAGGCAGTAACTTTGCAAGTGTTTTTGATGTTTCTATCGACGTTCCGACAACATATCGTGTCTCTAAAAAAAAGGAAGTCTAAATTTTTTTTTGTTTTGTAGTTTTCCTTTTCAATGTGTTGTTTGCAAGGAAAACTTCAATTTTTTTTCAAAACTTTTTCTTATGTTGAAAATTGCTTTAGCGGTTTGAATTTGGGGACCAAATTCTTTTAAGGAGGGGTGAATGTAATACCCTAGTTTTTAAGTTAACTTGGTATTTTAGGGTCTTGTATGATTTGTTAAAACTGTGTTTATTTGTGCGAAAATGTTTTAGAAAAATTTGAAGTGTGAATTTGGGGACCAAATTCTTTTAAGGAGGGGTGAGTGTGACACCCCAGATTTTGACGTACCATAGTATTTTTTGCCCTTGCATGCTTTTACTTGTGATAGTGTATTTGTATGAAAGTATATTTGAATTATTTTAAGTTGATTGTATTATTGTTTTAGATGTTTATTATTTGTTTTAAAAGTCTATGTAACTTGTAAATTTGTGATATGTGTGGTTATTTATTTTGTACTTTTTTTAAAGAAGAGAAATTATTTTTGGTGTATTTTCCTACTTAAAAATGTGATTATTTTATCCTTTAATTTGTTGGTGTAGTTATTTGAAAATAATTTAATAGTCATCTCATAAATTTATCTTTATGAATGATTAATGTGACAAGACTTCTTTTTAATAGTCTAACTTAATAGAAGTCTTTATGTGTGCTTTATTGATGATTTATGTGAAGAGTCTTCCTTTTACTTAACTACAATACAAGCTAATTATATATGTTCTCTGATTGATTTATATTGTGAAGGGTCACTTTTGAATTATGTAATGTACATGCATGTCTTATGTGTGTGGGGCTCTCTTAATGTTTTGAAATTAAAGTGTTATTTTATATTCATATATTTCAAAATACAAGAGTTTGGTAACTTGAGGTTTCTTTAATGAATGAAATATTTTTCTTTCTTTTTCATGTTACGATATGAAGGGTCGCTTGTATTGTCGAATGTGACATGCTATGTTTCAGCTATGTTTCGATCAACGTTCTGATTTTCTTTTCGTTTCTCTTTTATGTTACTTATGCATGTCTAATTGTAAGTTAAATATTACAAAGGCATGTTCAATATTTTGAGTTTAATTGTTACATATGCATGCCTAATTGTGAGTTCAATTTAATTGTTCCAAGTGTTGCATTTTTTGTGTGTCACATTTTATTTTTGTGTACAATTGACCCTATGTGATACCAAAAACATTTTTGAACTTTTTCCCAAGTAAAATATGATAATTTATCATTAGTTATTGTGTTTAAATGTTTGGAAAAAAAATTAAAAGGTCTCTCTTAATTTTGCACCTTTATTATTGGTTTTAAAATGAGTTTTAAGTGCAATTTAAGCCATTTAAATTGCCATTTATTTTTAGCTCTTCAACCCTTTCACCTTCCCTAAATCCACCCTATAAATACCCCTTCTTGCAGCCACTTTTACTCACAAAAAATTCTTAGTATTTTACTCCCAAAAATCTTCAAGTACTATTGTCTTTTTCTTTCAAGTTTGTAGTTTGTTCTTCTTGCAAGTACTTTCATGGTTCTTGCTCTTCCTAACCTTCAAAAGTGAGTGTTCTACAAAACTATATATATGTATTATTTTCAAAACCTGGAAGGTATTTTAATATGTTTTCAAAATTATATATAAGTAGTGCATGGTTTTCAAAATGCACGTCCTATTGCATAAAAATCAAATCACGAAAGAGTTTTAGCATGCTTCCGCTGATTTTGAAAGATATATATTTTTTTTATATACATGATTTTTATTTTGTTTTGATTGACGGTTCAAGAAAGATACGTACGTTTGGTTCAGGTTAATTGGCTTGTAGTTTGGTCAGTTGTGTCTGGCGAGCTACTTGTCGGTTTCCTTTGCCCATTCCCTTTAAATCGAGTGATAGAAGCCTTCACTGATTTAGTTGGGTCGTAGAATTCCACCCATGGCAGGGTCCTGACTGGATAGTTTGATCGACTATCAGGGAGACATAAGGCCTGTTTTACTGTGGGGTTATAAGGAGCGGCATGAAATAATGTTTTTTCGAAAAGTACATGTTATTGAAAGTATTTTCTATTTTATGTTTTTCAATGTTTATTGTTATGATTTTAATGAAAGTTTCACACGAAAATCTTCGAACACTCATTGAGGTTTTTCTCACACTTGTTTCTATTCCCTTCCCTGTAGGTGAGATGGCACGAAGAATGAACGACCGATAAACTCAACAAACTAAGAGAGTAGTTGGGATTTGGGATTTTTGTCAATGAAAATAATGTCCTTTTGTCTTTTTCAAAAACTCATGTCATTTCCTGTTATATTGTTGAAAATCTTGTGGTTTTATTTGCCGAATAAAATATATTTTTATTCTAGTAACTTCAAACGAAAGTTTGTCTGTAACTTCGAATGTTTCCCTAAACGTTTCGGCTCTGTTTTTGCCCGACGTCCCGACTGAAATTTACCCCTTTTAAAAACCCAAAAGTCGGGGCGTTACACTAACCAACTCTGGTGCTTGCTTTTCAGCAGTACCAGTGGAGGATTGAGATTTCTGTGTAGAAGAGTTCTTGGGGGCTATCTCTTTATATAGTATGGTGATTTGAAATTGGTGTTTGAAAGAGATTTGATTCAGTGATTCTTTTCAGAAAAACTTAATCTTGACTTGCAGAGATTGTAGAGGTTTTGCAGAGAATCAAGAGAAGAATTTGCTATTTTGATGCAAGATGAATTTTCGGATTAGGCAAAAGTGATTTCCTTTGCCAAAATCCTATATATATAGCAATAGAATCTCAACAGACATATACATACAAATTGATTTTGTGTGTACGTATCTGTGATTTGCAAGCAGGCATGAGCAAAAGCTGGTTCGGCATTAAATGCAAAGTGGGCCTTTTTGGAATTTCAACAGTCCACTATTTTCTGAGAATTAATCTCTGCCATATAGATCAAACGCTCAAATTCATCAAGGGTCACCATTGCTTCTAATGATCACAATCAACAAATGTAATTGTGCCCATTTAATGAATTTTGGCTATTAGCTATCTGAATCACATTTCTGTATGACCAAGAACATTGTTTGCATCTGAGACTATCTCATACTTAGGATTTTTCCAAGTTTTTCACAAAGATAGAAATAATGCAAATTTCAAGAGAGTAGTTGACTGCAGATAGTTGTACTATTCTCCTTTTGTGTTCCCTGTTTTTACTGAATGACCCAGATATCTGAGTTCCTGTCTCAGAGATCTTAAGCTGTCTTTTTGCTCTTTAGCCTTTTGACTTCTGGATACCCGTTCCAGATTGAAAATGCAAGTTGCACTTGATTAGTTAATCTTATCTTTCATGATTCAGTTCAATGTTTGTGTTTGTTGTTGTTGTTTGTGAACTGCAGGATTTCAATGTTGTGCAACATTGCGAAATAGTGCCGATACAATGTTGGAACAACATTACGGACAACAGACATAACATAGAAACAAGCGTGCCAATTGATTGATGACTTGACCGAAGCAATCAATTCGATTTTCTGCAGGAATAAGGAAAGAGTTTGAGCTGCTTTGGACACAAGGAATGCAATCTAAAAAGAAGGAAAGAGTTTGACAAGTTATGGGCACCTTGAAAGAAAGAAGGAAATAAAAGATTCTCTAGAGATAATCTTGGAAAGATTTTCCAGCCAGCCATATACAGAGAAACAACGTTAGTTTCTTCCTGCTGAGATCAAAGAGAGAATCTTTCAAGAATATTGTTGAAGAAAGCAAGAAGGAAATATATTGTTGAAGACACTAATATGGGAATTTCCTTCTAGCTGATTATTGAAGAAAACAAGAACATGGAAAATTGCCTTTGCTGAGATCCTATTGCCTTTCGACTTGGATGGGAGCTGTCGATATCTCAAGTATATATACAAGGATTCAGCCGAGCAATCATTGAGCCTTTCTTGATGATCAATTGAGATTTTATTAAAAGAGTTTAGGCTTCTTGTTTTCTGCTAGCTTTAGAGTTTGTCTAAGAGTATTCATTGTTGGAATAACTCTTTCAAACATCGACCTAGAATAGCTTTTACCGGTTCTTCTAGGGTTAGTTTTGGTTGTTTAATCAATCGTATGTGATTGTATTAAACCCACTTGATTAGATCTACTTTTCCCTGTCAAGAGATATTTTGTTTACGGCACGCTTAATATATTTTTCTATATATTGGCTTGGTAATAGAAGTTTCATTCTTATTCATCCGCTGCCATCTGTTTTCTATGTTGAAGACAATGTTGAACAACATTGTTGGCAACATTGTCTATTGATCTTGTTTCAAGTACCAATCCGGGATCCTATGTTCTAACACAGATTTCTCTTTTCTCTTTTCTGGATACCCGTTCCAGATTTTTCTTTTCTCTTTTCTGGATTCCCGTTCCAGTTACCTGAACTTTTTCAGTTCGAAGGTAGTTCCAATAGTCCAAGACTATGTCTTAAGGCTAAGAATCTACTTTCTTGTAGTGGCTTAGTAAAGATATCTGCAAGTTGGTCTTCAGTGCCAATCTTGAGTATCTCTATATTTCCTTTTTCCACATGGTCTCTAATGAAGTGGTGTCTAACATCAATGTGCTTAGTTCTGGCATGAAACTTAGGATTCTGCGTAATTGCAATAGCACTTATGTTGTCACAGAAAATGGGAGTTTTCTCTTCATTGAGTCCATAGTCTTTAAGTTGTTGTTGAATCCACAAAATTTGTGTTGCAAAACAACCAGCAGCAATATATTCAGCCTCTGTGGTAGAAGTTGCAATTGAGTTTTGCTTCTTGCTAAACCATGAGATAAGTCTTGTACCAAAAAACTGACAAGTTCCTGAGGTACTTTTCCTATCAAGCAATGATCCAGCATAACCAGCATCTGAGTAACCAGCTAAACTCAATCCACTTTCTTTGGGATACCATGCACTACATCTATCGTACCTTTTACATACCTTAATATTTTCATAGCGGTGTTGTAGTGTGATTGTATTGATTTATCCAAATCTAGCACACACTCCAACCGCATATTGAATATCAGGTCTACTTGCAGTAAGGTAAAGCAGTGAACCTATCAATTTCCTATACTTATGTTCTTCAACACTCTTATCTGATTCAGTATAGGTCATTTTGGTTCCTATGCTCATAGGTATCTTAGCATTCTTTTCAGAAGGCTTAAGATTGAACTTTGTGAGCATATCGTTTGCATACTTTGTTTGACTAATGAATATTCCATCATTGAGTTGCTTGACTTGCAATCCTAGGAAATAATTCATTTCTCCCATCATGCTCATCTCAAACTTACTTTTCATGAGATTTGCAAAGTCATCACAAAGTTGCTTGTCCTTAGATCCAAATATAATGTCATCAACATATACTTGAACTAAGAGTAGTTTCCCATCATGATTTAAGGTAAATAAAGTTTTATCAACTTCACCTTTCTTGAAACCACTTTCCATAAGGTATTTGGCCAACGTGTCATACCATGCTCTTGGAGCCTGTTTCAGTCCATATAGAGCTTTCTGTAATTTATAAACCATTCTACTTTCTGAGGAAACTTCAAAGCCAGGTGGTTGCTCAACATAAACTTCCTCAGTAAGTTCACCATTCAAGAATGCACTTTTGACATCCATCTGATAAACTTTGAAATTTTTATGAGTCAGAAGGCGTGAAGAGTCTTATTGCATCCAATCTGGCGACTGGTGCATATGACTCATCAAAGTCTAGACCTTCAGTCTGAGTAAATCCCTTGGCAACCAATCTTGCTTTGTTTCTGGATTTCACTAGTTTCATTCATTTTGTTTCTGAAAACCCACTTAGTTCCAATCACAGATATTCCTTCTTTAAATGGAACTAGTTTCCAGACTTTGTTTCTCTCAAATTGATCCAACTCTTCTTGCATAGCAGAGATCCAGTCTTGGTCTCCTAATGCTTCTTCTATAGTTTTTGGTTCAATATTTGAGATGAAACATCCAAAGAGAGATTCAGCGTTTTCAGCTATTGCTCTCCTAGTCCTAACACCCTGATTAATTGATCCAATTATATCCTTTGCAGGATGATCTTTGATCCAATTATATATACAAGGATTCAGCCGAGCAATCATTGAGCCTTTCTTGATGATCAATTGAGATTTTATTGAAAGAGTTTAGGCTTCTTGTTTTCTGCTAGCTTTAGAGTTTGTCTAAGAGTATTCATTGTTGGAATAACTCTTTCAAACATCGACCTAGAATAGCTTTTACTGTTGGTTCTTCTAGGGCTAGTTTTGGTTGTTTAATCAATCGTCTGTGATTGTATTAAACCCACTTGATTAGATCTACTTTTCCTGTCAGTAGATATTTTGCCTACGACGCTGCCAATATATTTTTCTATATATTGGCTTGGTAATAGAAGTTTCATTCTTATTCATCCGCTGCCATCTGTTTGCTATGTTGAAGACAATGTTGAACAACATTGTTGGCAACATTGTCTATTGATCTTGTTTCAAGTACCAATCCGGGATCCTATGTTCTAACAAGTGGCATCAGAGCCAGCCACCTAACTACTGGTGTCTGGATTTGGTACTACTACAATGGATGTTGCAAACTCAAGTGTCTACAGGCCACCTATGCTTGATGGATCGAACTACCACTACTGGAAAATCAGGATGAGTTCATACATCAAGTCCATTATTGAAGGTCGAGCTTGGAGATCTGTTCTTGAAGGATTTTTCTGTCCTACTGAAGGACCTGATGCTGATGGAGATATTGTTCCCATACCTGAAGAACGCTTCACTGCAGGTGACTTTCTTTTAAGCTCTTACAATGAAAAAGCTTTAAATGCCATTTTTGGACATGTTGATGCTCATATGTTTAAAATCATTCAAAATTGCACTACTGCTAAACAAGCTTGGGACTTACTTCAGAATCATTGTGAAGGTGATAATAGTGTCAAACAAACTAAACTTCGAATCTTTGGTCAAAATTTGAAAATCTAAGAATGGAAGAAGCTGAAACCATTGATTCTTATTTTGAAAAGCTTTTGACTTTGTCTAATGATGTTCAACTTCTTGGTGATGCTATTTCCAACAAGCAACTGATTTCTAAAGCCATTCGATCTCTCTTTCCAAAATTTGACACTAAAGTTACTATTTTGGAAGACACTCACAATCTAGCTACTATGGATTTTCATACCTTGATGAACAATTTGAAAATTTTTGAGATAATTGATAACGAAAGAAAAGGTACGAAAATCCTTAGTATGTCCCTTCACTCTAAATCTAAAGCTAAAGTTACTGAGTCTGAAAGCAGTAGTGATGATTCTGATGACATGACTGAAGAAGCCTACAATGACTTGGTTAGGAAAATTGAGAAACTTAGATTCAGGAAGAATTCTAATAGAGGCTCTTCGAGCAACTCAAAAGGAACTAGAAATTTCAAAAAGAAAACTGGTGTGTCAAACTCTAGCCCTAGTCTTAGTAAACTTAGTAAAGTTAGATGTTTTGAATGTCAAGGATGGGGCATTATCGTAATGAATGTGCTAACACTCTTTGAAAGGAGAAAAGACTATGCTTGCTTGTCTCAAAGGATGTTTCAGATGACGTGAAGATGATGATCCAGAAGTTCATGCCAAAGCCCTATCTACTGTTCTGAACAATGTTGAGAAACAATGTTGGCCCAACATTGATGGTCCAACATTGACAAAAGAATTCTTTTTCGACTATGATGATTCTCAAAAGCGGAAACACTTTTCGGACTAACCCGAGGAATCGCTTTCTACTAATGTTTTCAGGTTCACATGGTTCAGCTTGATCTATCTGCAGATTATCACCGGAAGAGTCAAATCGATGAATGAAAACAATGTTGAGTCAACATTGACATCAACATTGTCTGTTTCAAACCTCTTCCGATGTCTCTATCCGTAAAGGCACTGCACCCAAGAATAAACAGTTCATTGTAATCGAATAAAGTTAAAGACACTACTCCCGAGAAAACTGACATCGAACTCGAAAAGGTGTCTAAACCAAGAACTCCAAATGGTGTACAAGGAGAAATTGTCAATGCCGACAAAGAATGATGACACAACATCGAGCTCAACATCACAGTGTAAATTCCATCTGACGATACCCATGAGATGAGCATGATAGGCGAACCCAGCACTCCTATGGCTAATGGTCTTATGCTCAGCAGAATCGATGTTGGAGATGATGTTGACCCAACATTGTACAGAACAATGACTCACAACCTTCTATATCTATCAACCAGCATACCTGACATCATGTTTTTTGTGTGTGTTTGTGCCAGGTATCAGTCTAACCCTAAAAACCCACACCTGATTGTTCTTAAAAGATTTTTCATATATATATATATCAAGAATTGTTAATCTTAGATTATGGTATGCATGTGATACAAACACTAATCTAGTGGGATTTAGTGATTCTGATTGGGCTGGTGATCTAGATGATAGAAAATACACTAGTGGAGGTTGCTTTTATCTTGATTCTAATTTAATGTCATGGTATTGCAAGAAACAGAACAATGTGTCACTCTCATATGTTGAATCTGAACATGTAACATCTGGGAGTTGTGTTACTCAATTGATATGGGTGAAAAATATGATGCATGACTTTGTTCTTCAACGTGATACATTGTTGATGTTCTGTGATGACCTTAGTGCCATAAATAATTTTAAGAAGCCTGTTTTGCACTCACACACGAAACACGTAGACATTAGGTATAATTTTATTAAGGATATGGTCAATCTGCAAGTAATAGTCATACAACACTTAGATACAACCAATCAACTTGCAGATATTGTTACCAAGCCTTTGAATTGTGAGAGATTCTTCAGTCTTAGGAGATCTCTTGATTTGTGCTCGTTGTGATCTTCGATGTTGATACCAGTGTTGACTCAACATCACAGTCAACACTGGCAGGAGAAAAGTGATGTGTTTTTTTGTTACCTTTTGATTTTTTTTTTTATTTTTTTATTTTTTATTTTTTGTGTGTGTCTATGTGCTTTCTGTGCTTTTGTACTGGTCTATCGTTGTTCCTGCTTTGTAGCTTACAGTGGTGATGCTTAGGGTTTGAAAGGCTATTTGAAAACAAGGTTGAAAGGGATCGAGTCTCCCGTGTGTTTGCTTTATGTAAAACCCACTTTTGCTGCTTTTTGGCTATTTTTACTCGTACCTTAACTCGCACTTGATGTTGCCTCCTGTCCTTTATGCTTAATAAATCTAATGAATTATGATAAAAAGGGCTCGAAGTGTTTCCGTCGAGGATCGTGTTGGGCAGGTTTCAAATACTATCCAGATATCGACGTGGCCAATGTGTCATATGTCGTGAGGGTTGATGGCCTGTACAGGAAACCGACACGCACAAAAGTGTCGATTCTCGTAATGCTGCTGGTTCACTTTCTGAGTACCAAATTACCAAATGTGGTCAATTGAGTGATTTTATGCCATGAGACGTGTGTTTGCCTAACTCCGCATAGGCTTCGGCTTTGGAGTGGATTCATACGTGTTCCAATTATTTGACATGGTTCACGGTCTCATGGTCACCCCACTCAAACTTATGCTAATTGTTCAATTTACTTTTTGAGGCAATGTTGAGTGTGTTTCTTTGGTATTCCTTTCTCTTTCTGACTTTGCTTGCAACATCAGTGGTGTTAATCGAATATGCACATCTTGAGACTTGGTTTCCTGGCTGACTTACATTAAGAGTGGTCTGATTTCCCGATGTTGTCATCGATGTTGAGTCAACATTCAGGTCAACATTGACTGTGCTTGAAGTACTATTTGCTCTTTTTATATGTGCGTCTCTTTCTGACCTTTCTGTGTGTTTTTGGGTTTGAGGGGGAGTAGGTCTGAGGTGTTTCAGGTCTAAGGTGTTTCTTTGGGGTTTGGGGTTTTTGCTTTCCTGTTCTTGCATTTCAAGTCATTATTTAAGATCAAGATTTTTGGTCAACCTCCCTAGGGTTTATCTGTTTATCTGATTACTATGACTTGACGGATAACTGTTTTACCTATAACTTTAATCTTTTATTAACCGTTATGCACAGTTTCTGTAGCATTGATATATATTTGCAGGATCGTTTAAGGCAAACCCAACAACACCCATCATGACCATCCATTCTTATCCTAACACTGCTCTCCAGCTAATCCAACCTCTATTCCGACACGCCTCCAGCCGATCCAAACTTTTTTCCTGCTTTTGCTATCACCTTGGCTGCCAGTGTTGAACTCAATGTTTTCAACATCATTCTCCAACATTGCACAGCTCTTATTGCAGGTCCTATAGTCCACAACCCAGTATTGCACTCATTGCATGTCTTCTTGTCTCCTTCTGTGAACTTGGTTAAATAATCTGAGAGATATCTTTCTTCTCAAAAAGGGGGAGAAGAGAATAGATTGAACAAAAATCAAACATACTTTATTTTGTTATATTGCTCTCGTCTAATGTTGAGGGGGAGTTTTGTAGTTTCATGCCTGTTATATTTGTTTGTTTCTAACAAGTTTGTTCAGGTGTGTTTTAGTGAAGAAAGACAAAGGGGGAGATTGAATAGTGCCGTGTTGACTGCAATGTTGTGTCAACATTGCGCATTTACTTTTGTTTATCGTGACTTATACTGCGATTCTACGCAAGTTTGTCTTTATTCACTAACTACTGAGTGCAGGAATTGTCAAAAGAAGTATGATATGATGCCCATGATGAGTTCAAAGGAGATGAGTAGACAAAGACATAGAGTTTGAAAGTGCATATTTACAACAATGTTGAGTTCTGTGTTGACTCAACATTGTCCATCAGCATTGATCGATTGCACTTTATCTTTCAGTTCCCAACAAAGGATTCCTCTTGACTTGTTTAAATCCTACTTGTTCGATTTAACTAACAAACTGGTTTTAAGTTGTGTGAAGAAAGATCAGAATTAAGGGGGAGATTGAAAGTGCAATTTAGTGCACTTTGTTTAGTAATTCAACCTTTCTTCGTAACATAAACCGGTTCAATGTTTGTAGTTGTTTTTCTATGAATATTTTGTAGGATATATCAAGTTGGGATTAAACATGCTTAATGGATCAAAAGGAATCAATGAACCCAAAGGAATGCTATTGCTTGATGAAAGACTAAGATAAGGGGGAGATTGAAAATGCAAGTTGCACTTGATTAGTTAATCTTATCTTTCATGATTCAGTTCAATGTTTGTGTTTGTTGTTGTTGTTTGTGAACTGCAGGATTTCAATGTTGTGCAACATTGCGAAATAGTGCCGATACAATGTTGGAACAACATTACGGACAACAGCAGACAACATAGAAACAAGCAGGCCAATTGGATTGATGACTTGGACTAGAAGCAATCAATTCGATTTTCTGCAGGAATAAGGAAAGAGTTTGAGCTGCTTTGGACACAAGGAATGCAATCTAAAAAGAAGGAAAGAGTTTGACAAGTTATGGGCACCTTGAAAGAAAGAAGGAAATAAAAGATTCTCTAGAGATAATCTTGGAAAGATTTTCCAGCCAGCCATATACAGAGAAACAACGTTAGTTTCTTCCTGCTGAGATCAAAGAGAGAATCTTTCAAGAATATTGTTGAAGAAAGCAAGAAGGAAATATATTGTTGAAGACACTAATATGGGAATTTCCTTCTAGCTGATTATTGAAGAAAACAAGAACATGGAAAATTGCCTTTGCTGAGATCCTATTGCCTTTCGACTTGGATGGGAGCTGTCGATATCTCAAGTATATATACAAGGATTCAGCCGAGCAATCATTGAGCCTTTCTTGATGATCAATTTGAGATTTTATTAAAAGAGTTTAGGCTTCTTGTTTTCTGCTAGCTTTAGAGTTTGTCTAAGAGTATTCATTGTTGGAATAACTCTTTCAAACATCGACCTAGAATAGCTTTTACTGTTGGTTCTTCTAGGGCTAGTTTTGGTTGTTTAATCAATCGTCTGTGATTGTATTAAACCCACTTGATTAGATCTACTTTTCCTGTCAGTAGATATTTTGCACGGGCACGCCAATATATTTTTCTATATATTGGCTTGGTAATAGAAGTTTCATTCTTATTCATCCGCTGCCATCTGTTTTCTATGTTGAAGACAATGTTGAACAACATTGTCTATTGATCTTGTTTCAAGTACCAATCCGGGATCCTATGTTCTAACACAGATTTCTCTTTTCTTTCCGGATACCCGTGCCGCATTTTTCTTTCTTTCTTCTCGATTCCTGCTCAGCCATTACGAACTTTTTCGCTCAAGGTAGTTCCAATAGTCCAAGACTATGTCTTAAGGCTAAGAATCTACTTTCTTGTAGTGGCTTAGTAAAGATATCTGCAAGTTGGTCTTCAGTGCCAATCTTGAGTATCTCTATATTGCCTTTTTCCACATGGTCTCTAATGAAGTGGTGTCTAACATCAATGTGCTTAGTTCTGGCATGAAACTTAGGATTCTGCGTAATTGCAATAGCACTTGTGTTGTCACAAAAAATGGGAGTTTTCTCTTGATTGAGTCCATAGTCTTTAAGTTGTTGTTGAATCCACAAAATTTGTGTTGCACAACAACCAGCAGCAATATATTCAGCCTCTGTGGTAGAAGTTGCAATTGAGTTTTGCTTCTTGCTAAACCATGAGATAAGTCTTGTACCCAAAAACTGACAAGTTCCTGAGGTACTTTTCCTATCAAGCAATGATCCAGCATAACCAGCATCTGAGTAACCAGCTAAACTCAATCCACTTTCTTTGGGATACCACAGACCTACATCTACTGTACCTTTTACATACCTTAATATTTTCATAGCAGTGTTGTAGTGTGATTGTATTGGATTTATCTGAAATCTAGCACACACTCCAACCGCATATTGAATATCAGGTCTACTTGCAGTAAGGTAAAGCAGTGAACCTATCAATTTCCTATACTTATGTTCTTCAACACTCTTATCTGATTCAGTATAGGTCATTTTGGTTCCTATGCTCATAGGTATCTTAGCATTCTTTTCAGAAGGCTTAAGATTGAACTTTGTGAGCATATCGTTTGCATACTTTGTTTGACTAATGAATATTCCATCATTGAGTTGCTTGACTTGCAATCCTAGGAAATAATTCATTTCTCTCATCATGCTCATCTCAAACTTACTTTTCATGAGATTTGCAAAGTCATCACAAAGTTGCTTGTCCTTAGATCCAAATATAATGTCATCAACATATACTTGAACTAAGAGTAGTTTCCCATCATGATTTAAGGTAAATAAAGTTTTATCAACTTCACCTTTCTTGAAACCACTTTCCATAAGGTATTTGGCCAACGTGTCATACCATGCTCTTGGAGCCTGTTTCAGTCCATATAGAGCTTTCTGTAATTTATAAACCATTCTACTTTCTGAGGAAACTTCAAAGCCAGGTGGTTGCTCAACATAAACTTCCTCAGTAAGTTCACCATTCAAGAATGCACTTTTGACATCCATCTGATAAACTTTGAAATTTTTATGAGCTGCAAAGGCCAGAAAGAGTCTTATTGCATCCAATCTGGCGTCTGGTGCATATGACTCATCAAAGTCTAGACCTTCAGTCTGAGTAAATCCCTTGGCAACCAATCTTGCTTTGTTTCTGGTTATTTCACTAGTTTCATTCATTTTGTTTCTGAAAACCCACTTAGTTCCAATCACAGATATTCCTTCTTTAAATGGAACTAGTTTAACTCTTCTTGCATAGCAGAGATCCAGTCTTGGTCTACTAATGCTTCTTCTATAGTTTTTGGTTCAATATTTGAGATGAAACATCCAAAGAGAGATTCAGCGTTTTCAGCTATTGCTCTCCTAGTCCTAACACCCTGATTAATTGATCCAATTATATCCTTTGCAGGATGATCTTTGATCCATCTCATCATAGGTTTAGTGCTAGTAGGATCAACATCTAAGTGATCTGAATGTGAATCACTAAGATTTTGATTTGATACTTTTTCAGTATCTGAGATATCTGATACATGGGAAATGCCATGGATATCTGACACTTTTTCAGTGTTAGAGATATCTGGAACTTGCATTTCAGCAGTCTCATTTTCAGATACCTCTTCATGATGAAGGTTCTCAGTAACCTGTTCCATTTCTGGAAGTTTCATAGGAAATTCTTCATCATGTTTGTGAGTCATCTGGTTGTTACTAGGCATTTCATGCTTTTCTACGTCAAAGTCATCCTCATTTTCCACAATGATGTTTTTCCTTTCTGAGGATTCTTCTTCAGAATCCTTTATCATTAGTTCTGTGAACCTTTCTGAGAGTTCATCAGTAAGGGGTGTTTTCTTCCTTCATAGAATACAACATGAACTGATTCTTCAATCTTCTTTGTTCTTTTGTTGTAAATTCTGTAAGCTTTGCTATTCAAAGAATAACCAAGAAATACACCTTCATCTGCCTTTGGTTGAAATGTTCTCAGATAATCCTTTCCGTTGTTAAGAACAAAACATCTACAACCAAATACTCTCAGATGTTTAATATTTGGGGGTCTACCAACCAAGATTTCATAGGGGGTCTTGTCATGGTGTTTGTTTATCAAACATCTGTTCTGAGTGTAGCAGGTTGTATTTACAGCTTCAACCCAATAAACTTCACTTATTTCAGTGTCAGCTAGCATTGTTCTTGCAGCTTCTTTAAGGGTTCTGTTTTTCCTTTCTGCAACACCATTTTGTTGAGGTGTTCTTACAGAGGAAAGCTGGTCTTGTATACCTTTGCAGGTCCAAATTCCCTTTATGTACTGGTTGATAAACTCAGTACCATGGTCTGTTCTGATTGCAGATACCTTGTCATTTTTCATGACTTCAAGCTTTTTCAGCAAGTTTGGTATCTCCACCCTGGCATCAGATTTGTGTTTCAGAAAGACAACCCAAGTGAATCTTGAAAAGTCATCTACAACAACCAAACCATACTTCTTTCGTGCATAACTAGTTACAGATGATTCAAAAAGATCCATGTGTAAAAGTTGCAGTGGTCTAACACTAGAGTGTCTGGTTTTGGACTTGAAAGAGATCTTGGATTGTTTCCCCATCTGACAGGCAGAACAAATACCATCCTTTCTGAAAGATGTTTTGGGAAGGCCAACCACTAACTCTTTCTTGGCAAGTTTGTTCAGAGTTTTGAAATTCAAGTGACTCATTCTCTTGTGCCATAACCAGTGCTCTTCTGTGTGACCTGATTGACTCACCATGAGACATTCTTCAGTTGTGGCAGAAGCCCAATCGGCAACATAAAGACTACCTTTTCGCCAAGCAACCAAGACTGTCTGCTTTGATTCATTGTCAATAAGTTTGCAGTATTTTGCTTTGAATTTTACAGTAAAACCTTTGTCTGCAAAATGGCTCATGCTAAATAGATTATATTTCAAATCCTTAACATGTAATACGTCAGTGATTGTTAATGAACCCAATTTGACGTTGCCAAATCCCAGAGAGGGATTTAATTCTCCTCCAGCAAATCTGATATCTGGTCCTGTGTTGCAAGCTTTGTAATCGACCAGATTTGCTTTGTCTCCTGTCATGTGCTTTCCGCATCCACTATCAAATAGCCATTGTGCTTTAGTCCAAGAAGCATTCTGCACATAACAGGAAACAGGAGATTAGGTTCTCATATCATTGATGGAACCGTCAGGATCAAAAGATCTTCCAGTAGGAATCCATTTTTGAATGAATTTCTTTGAAATATTCTTTTGTCTGACAGGAACATAAGGAGGAATTCTATTTGAATGAATGTTATCATTAGTAAGAATTATTTTCTTCCTTGGTGTGTTCCTAGGTGCTCCATTTGGTGCTTTCAGATACCTGTTAGGTTTCTGAGTTTGCTTTTAAGCAAACTTCTCTTTCCTAGCCAGATTTCTTCTAGCCCTGGCATTCAGATTTTCAGTGGCTTGATTCAACTTCCACTTCTGATAATTGCTTTGAGCAATTCTAGCTTTCAGCCATCGTTCTTGCTCCTGCTTATACTCGTGAGCAAGTTGTTTTCCGATGTCTTTATAGCCAATACCGTTTCGAGCACTTGAAGCTATCTGAGACCTTTTCTCAGCAGCTTTGCTAGTCTCTGGTTGGTCCAATTTCTTTCCAGAAAAAGTGATATGGGAGAATTTGCCAGCTCCTGCAATTCTACCCTTTTGAGAGACATAGCACTGTGGGTGTTTACACTTTTCAGTGTTATGTTTCTTTTCAGAAACATGTCCAACAGTTTTCTGTTTGACTTGTTTTTCCCACAAAGGATTAGTTGCAACTGCCTTTCCTTTGTCTACAATCTTCGTCTTCTGACCAATACTATAGATTGTATGGGAACCATCTTGCTGAGTTCTTACAAATGTTCTTCTTTCCTTACTCTTATTCAGAGTGGTAGAACAATCTGTCTGTGTATTCAGCCCAAGTCCTTCAGTAAGAGTATCACTAGCTTAAGTATTCAGTAAGAGTATTCAGCCCAATCTGTCTTTTCTGAAGGATCTCTTAAGTAAGATTGTACTTCAGTAAGAGTATCACTAGCTTTGGCATATGATTGAAAAGATAATTCTTTCTTTTTGAGTTCCTTGTTCTCAGAAAGAAGATCTTCATATTTCTTTAGCGTCACCATTGCTTCTTTATGTGACTTTTCAGTCTCAGATATCTGAGCTTTGAGAAATGCATTTTCAGCATCCTTTTTCTCAGATATCTTAACCAATTGAGAATTTTCCTTTGCAAGAAAATTCTTTTCTTCTTCGAGATTTTCGGCTCTAGCTCGAATCATTAGAAATTCTCTTTCATAGATATCAAGTTCCTTTATGAGATTTTCTAGATCTTTAATTTCTTCTTCATCACTTTCATAAGTATAGCAAGAAGTATGTGTTACCTCATCAGCCATAAGACAGTTTTCAATGTTAGAGATGTCTGGACCGTCAATCTCAGCAACTCCACACATTTCATTCTTCTTGAGGCCGAAGTCGATTATATCGTGAGTAACTCCACATAATTCTGGTGATGGTAAAGTTGAGTCATCTGAATCATCTTCTGAATCTGTCTCAACGTCTAGAGCATCCAGTTGAGTTTGGATTTTCTTTCTTTCTTCAGTGAGTAAAGCTTTCTGGCTTCTTCTGAAGATTCTTCTATCTTTCCTGTTACTTGTCTTTAGTTTGTTGAAGGCAGGACAATCCTTCTTGAAGTGACCAGGTTTCTGACAATAGAAACAGATATCGTTTCCAATTTCTGCTTCCTCAGTACATGATGCTTTCTGGGCTGGCTTGTTCAGCGAGCTTTGCATACTTTTGTACTGGTGATAGTTTGAGCCCAGATGCTTTTTCAGCATCTCTTTGGCTTTTCTTCTCTCAATTTCTCGACTGACATATTTGCTCATTTGCTTTGCATCAAAGGCATCCTCAGTCTCTTCCTTGCTTTTCTTCTTTTCAGAAGTTCCTTGAGTAACTAGAGTAACATTCTGCAACTTTTCAGTTGTTTGTTCTCTCTGAGTTGTCTCATAATCAACCGTAGCAAGATGAGAGAAAAGTTCCACTGGAGTGATATTTGGCATTCCTTGGTTAAAATAAAAGAATTTAGTATGCTCCTTGTGGTTAAGACTTCGACAATAGTCTTAATCTTCTCGACCGAGTATCTATTGCTTTCCCAAGTCGCCATATCACTCATGAGAATGGTAAATCTGAAATCAAGTTCTTCCAGAGTTTCAGTGGGTCCTTGTTTGAAATTTTGAAATTTCAGCTTGAGAACTTCGAACTTGTTTTCTTTGGTTTTCTCGCCCGCAGATTTCTTCAATCGGTTGCTGTGCAACTTCGCTTTAGCACCCCACGCTTTATCAGTATGTGCTCAGTGTCGATCCGATGATGATATTACGAGCTTGACCATCCAGACGATTTCTCTTGGCATCTTCCGATGTCCGAGTTCTCTGGCTTTGGTTCAAATAACTTGACCGTAGATCTTCCACATGTTGACGCATCAGTTTGTGAAACCCATCGCTTTGATCACTGTCGCTACAATTAGAAAACTCCATGACATGTTTAACTTGATGAATGACTATTGTGCCATTATTTATCACATAGATCATTTCTTCACTTATGGCTTCCAGGTGGAGCATCATGTTATTTTTCATTTCGTAATTCTCCGGTTTGAGAACCGTGCATCACTCGAGACATACGCACACTTAACACATAAATTAAATAGTCCTCGAAATGGACAAAGTTCCTTCACCTATCTGGGATCTAGGTTCAAAGGTATGGTGAACCTCCGCCTCGATACCACTTGTTGGTCCAGATAACGGCAAAGTAAAAGACTAGGGGAGGGGGGGGGGTGAATAGTCTTTTAAAACTTTTGTCGATAAACACAATTTCTCAGATATCTGTGAAGATATCTAATACTTAGATTTAGAGCGCGGAAGACTTAAGATAGATAAGTGCGTAAATGCTAGTGTGTGTGTGTGTCAAAAGTAAGTACGTAAATGTAAATAACAGCAAGTATAGTGGTATCGGAGGTATGGCGTAATCCTCCAACTAATCCACTTGCCTTCCAAAGACCTAGAATTCACTAGAATAGATTATCGAGGTCACCTTACAATGATCCTATTCTAAAATCCCTTAAACAAATGGTTCCCAAGCAAATGTTCCCCTGAGTTGTTCCCCGCTTTCTCCAAGTACTTCCTATACTGTAAACCTTTTGAGTTATTCCCTAGCTTCCCAAGCTAAGTACTTCCTATAATAACCTTGAGTTATTCCTTAGTTTCCCAAATCAAGTACTTCATATACTCGTTAACCTTGGAGTTATTCCCATTTTCCCAAAATCAAGTACTTCCTCTACTCGCTAACCTTGGAGTTATTCCCATTTTCCAAACTAAGTACTTCAGACTCCACGCCAAAGGATGGTGTTGGTTTTGGTTTGAGTTTGTCGATGAGCTTCTTAATAACTTTTCGCTAATCGATAGCTCGTGAATCAAGTTACTTAATACACTTTTCAACAGATGGTATCTTGTTCGCTTACTGACCCAAGTCTTATGATAACTGTTCAAGAGAATGAATCTCAGATAGTTGATCTTTCGATTCAACTCTTTCACAAATAGCTTTGCTTGTTTAGGATCAGGACACTTAGAACTTCAGTGCTACTTAAGATCAAGAGCTTTGGTCGCAACAGAAAGCTTGAGGATAAGTAGTTTGCTTTGAGAAAGTATGTTCGTATATCAGAGTCTAAGGTTTCTAAGGTTCTGTGTGTCTTCTCAAGCCTAAGTGTTGATATTTATAGATGAATTTGAGTGCCGCTTGAATAGTATCCGTTAGCTCAAATTCAAACTATTGATATCGTGTAGTAATGTAGCTTGGTTTTGTCTTCTTCTTCGGTTACCGTTGCTTTTGTTCGTACATCTCCGTCTGCGGCATTAAATGCATTGTACTATACTTTTGTCCTCAGAGTGCCAACGGACTATGCTTTATATCAGAGACTACCTTGTTCAGATTTCTCTGATTCTTTGCACGTCCTTATCTTCAATCTTCAGATACCACTTAAATTGAAACAACTTTGTTTGCAATATATATTTCTTCTTCAGAAATGTGGTTAAGGCTCAAGGTATCTGAGTGTAGATATCTGTGGACACTTTCCTTGTTTTCAGATAGACCTTTTATTTCTCATATATCTCTTGTGACACAGTTTGTTTAAAACCATTCGTGTCTTCAAGATATCTGGGCAAGGTATCTCAGAAACCTGCTTTCAAAGAATCTTGTGCGCTTTCAAATCTTCAATGTCGTTGAACTTGTTCTGCTTGGATGTCTTCTTCTTGGTCTTCTCTTCATAAAATAAAAATTACATTTTGGGACCTAACATCCTATACAAGACTAACTAAACTATCATACTTAGTGGGTTTCCTCTTTTACAATGTTCAATTGAACCAAGAGTACTAATCACCTTTCTAAGACTAAGATAGGTCATCATGTTGCTGATCAAAACTAAACAGGTATTCTTTACAAAATATCTAACAAATTTCCTAACAAAGGTGCTCAGGTTTTAGCAATTCTGGCTTACCTTCTCTCCATTTCTGGATCTGGTTGAGGATGGGAGTTGGAAACTTATCATTGACAAGTAGATGTTGTAGTTCCAGAATCCAATACCCTCTCTTGTTTAGAATGCACCTATATGAAGACTCTTCATTACTAGTCTTCGCATACTCAATGTGGGCATCAGTTGGCCTTTCTTGATGAGTTTCTCTGTTTACTCTGCCAAACCGAATCCTTCGCCTTCGTTAGGTGGCCTTCCGCAGAGATCCTCTAACCCTTTCTTCCCGCCTCAATGTCGCCGTGGATGTTCCTTGTATTGACTTGGTATTCCCAGAAGGAGTTCTGGCTGCCAAACGCATTGCTTCCAGGGGAGGTTGTGAAGTAGTTGCTTGTCTCCTTCTTTTGTGAAGTGGATGTTCATCTGTATCAGATTCATCCTCATCATCATTGAAGTTCAAAGTTGGAGGCTTGCAGCTTTCTTGGCCTCTCACTTCTCCTTCTTCTTGGTCTTCTCCTTTTTTAGGATTATTCTGGTTGTTCCCATCTGAGATCCTAAGGGACTTGTTTCCCCTAGTAACCATACTTCTCAGCCTTCTGGCTGGTTGATCTGGAACAACTTCTTCAAAGTGGTGTTCTCGTGGTGTCATTTATGACAAGTTGACTTGAGGAGGGAGGATTTGATTGTTTTCTTTTTCTTCCTCTGCCTTTCTGAGGCATCTCTTCTTCCCACTTAGTCATGAATGATTGACTCATGATAGCATAAGCTTCAGAGAGTGATTCAAAGTTTTTCTGGAGGTTGTTGTGCACCCTGACTAGTTCTTGGATTTCTTTCTTCAAATCCTTGTTTTGCCTAACCAATTCTTGCTCTTTTCTGTTGAACTCTTCAAGAGGCCTTAGAATAGCACCTGCTTGTTGAGTAGCATAGGTGGCTTCTGTTAGTGCTAGGTTGGAATTGTTGCAGTCATCTTCCCTGATCAAAGTTAGATCTTTCTGAGAGAGGGCTATGCTGGTTGCTCTGTTTAGCAATGCGGCAGCCAAATCTTTCATCTTTTCTGGGACTGACTGTAGGACTTGAGTGTCTTGAGCAACAAGTCTGTCTCTTAGTTCCAAGAAAACACTTGTTCTAGACCTGTGCTCATCACTTCTTGATGAACCTGGAGCAGAAAATAGTTGAGGAGCCAGAAGGGCTAACTTTTCCTTAGTGATAAGTCTCTCATCTTCTTCTGGGGTGATCAAGTTTCGGGTTTCTTCAGCATCACTGTCATAATCCTTTTCTTGGATTGTTTACAGATTGGCAATCTTCTTCTATTTTCCATCAAGTGTGCTGGCCTTCTGAGAAGATGTAGAAGGTCTTTCTGATGCAGCCATAGCATCATGCTCTTTATCATCATTGTCATCCATGGCATCTATTTCAGTAGCTGTGACAATAATGGCATTCTTCAGATTTCTTTGCTCATCCAGAAGGGCCAATTCTTTAGCATTAGCTTCTCTGAGCTTTTGAATCTTGGCTTCCTTCTCATCAACTTGTGCTTGGCACTCTAAGTTGATTCTCTTCTCTTCTTCCAACTTCTGTCTGAGTTGTTCAATCCCTCAGTGGCTGAGATTTATTCAATTATGTTTTGCTGCTCGTCCTGTTGGGTATTCTGATGAGACTTTGGGGGTGATGATGATGGGGCTCTCTGAGCATTTGAAGGAGTAGCCTTTTCTCTACTTCCTTTGCTAGCTTTCTTAATCCCACCTTGTCCAGGTTGAGGATCATCATTATGGTCATCATCATCATCCTTTTTCTTTGCTTCTTGGGTGTTGGATGCTCAGAGGGAGGTTCTTGATAATCATTTTCGTCCATCTCTTCCTCATCTTCAGAAACCAGGTTGATCACATCAGGAAGTGTGATCATTCTCCCATTAACTTCCTCATGTTCAGTTGGGTAGGTTGTGAGCTTGCTGGGCAAGGCAGGATGGGTAACCATCTGCTCTTGGGTTTGAGCATCCGCAGACTTGAAATCTGCTATAAGTCTTTGCTACTTCATGAATGAAGTCTTCATGCATCGAGTGGCAATGAGTAGGACCTCATTGGGAACAATGCATGGATGTGATCCTCCATTTAAGGCAATTGCTCTTTTCGACGCCGACATTTCGCTACTTCGTAAAGGTCACCTTTCCGAGTTTATGCCATTGTCTGAAGTACTTGAGATGTTTCTTTAAAGTGTGCTTCTGGAAGGCCTTGAGTAAATCAACTGGCACTAGACTTTGAGCCTGAAAGAAAGGGATCAAGTTAGTTTTGTTCAAACCACTTGTGTTAGTAGATGTGTGCAAAAGTAAGCTTTCTGAGCATACCTGTGTAGAAACACTAGGCTCATCTGCTTGGACTTTTGCTTGCTTGGTCTCAGAGACCTCAGATACTTTGGTATGAGGAGAAGTCTGATCCTCAGCATCCTTTCTTTATGCTTGAACCTGAGAATTAGAATCAATTATGGTTTCAGAAACTTGTTTATCAGAGAAAGATAGATAGAATATGCTTTCTGAGGCTTCACTTACTTCCAGGTGAGGAAGCTCAAGAGATGTTCCTCGTAAACCTTGGGGGTTTCGCACCTTTTCTCAGAGATACCGCTTGTTCAAATAGCCAGCTTTCCTCCGAGGAGATAACACAACTTTTTGTCCATCCAATTGTTCTTCTGAATGAGCCTGTAAGAACAAACATAAAAGATTTAGTAGTGGGTTTTCCAGCGCATTCTTGAAGAAAACTATTACTGATTACTTACCTTCTCATCAGAAGGCTCAGTAAATGCTTCCTCAGAGAACTTTTCAGCCTCTGGAATCTCTTGATGTTGGGGTGTTGGTTCCACCACCACTACTTCCTCAGTTGGAGCCTAATAAGAGACATTAAGAATATTAGAACATAAGACAAGAGCATTTTTAGTTAGTTATTTCTTGTTCAGAGATAACTTTACTACCTGTGGGACAGGCTCTTCTTGATGTTCTGAGGTTGGAGGAACCTCTTCTTGATTCAAGGGGGTGGACAAATTTTCTTCCCCCTGAAAGTGTGTCTCCAAGTCACTGAACAAATGAAGCTTATGAGTAACAAGTTAACATTTTAATGTTGACAAGTTAGATACAAACTACTTTTGCTACCTGAAAAAGGTCAGGCTGATCATTGGTCTCTTGGACTTGTGGTGATTCCACAATATCTCTGTGCTCATTGTTGTTGTCCTCTGGAGTATCATTCTGAGTCTCCATCTCAGTCTGATCCCTTTCTGAGAGTTGAGCTTTCTCAGAAGGTTGAGGAACCTGTTCAAGAACAGGGTTTTCTTCAGCAACATCAAGTGCTGGCATTGTGAATGTGGAAGCAATGGCAACATCTTCCATCATTCTATTTTCTTCTCCCAGACCTTCTTCTTCCGGCAACGTAAGTGCTCCTTTGACCTTGAGGAGCTGAGCTAGATTCTCCTCCAAGTGTTTCTATCTTGGACCTTTTGAGTGCCTCTTGGATTTGTTCATCCTCTTCAGAGTCACTGCCCAGATTGGGAGCTGACCCATATATAATGTTGCGGTCATCCCTTGATAGTTCTGGAGCTGTCTGCCCTGTAATCTTTTGAGCTTTCGAATCGCTTCGCGATCAACATCTTCTCGAGACCTTGTCTCCGTAGGTTGTGCCTCTATTTCTTTTGTCAGCTTAGGTACTCTTTTATGTCGAGTCCTTTCTCTTGGTAGTTTGAGGTTGAGCTGAAGTTGGCTCATGAACCTCATCACCTTGCTGGGCAGTTTCTTCTTCTTCTACCTTTCTGAGTGCTTTCTCAGCAGCAAGTCTCTCTTTTTCTTCAAAGGCGTGTCTGAAGAGGGAGTTGGTGACTGGGATTTCCTGCCTCTCTCTGAGAGTGATTCCCAATCTTTCCAGAATGTGACATATTCTCGAGACCAGTGCATATCGCCTTTGGCTCAGCAAGGCCATTGATGATCTTGGGCTCAAATTCTTCAATATGCCCAAGGAATTCGTTGAAGGCATACTTCCCTCAGTTAAAGTAGGTTTCCTGCCCTTCATGCTTCTTGTTCAGAAGATGCATCATCATCCATCTCTCCATGCTTATCTGGTCCACTCCACCTTTGTTGCCATCAAAGCAACGGACCATAATGAGAGCTAAAGTACTCTGATGGCTTTCAGAACAAAGTCTCCTGGGAAGCCTTTTGCATTCTCTAATTGGATTGCTTCAAATAGCTCTTTAACACCTTGGATCATGGAAATATCCCTGATGTTGATGTCTTCAATTGTTCCTCGATTTTTTAATCGGAATATCTTGCAGAAAGTCTTGCAGTCTAGGATAATTTCTTGTCCTTGAACTTCAGTCTGCATGTATTTCTCTTCTTCATCATTCACAACCTTTGTGAAGATTTTGGAGTTGTTATAGAACTCCAAAGACATCCAAAGGTGGATAGTCCACCGGGTGCAGCAGATAGAAACTTGAAGATATGGGAACTTTTCAGCATCCCCAATATCAGTTTCCTATCTGGTCTTGAAGGTATGACTGCTGGTACATACTTCTTCACTAGAAAAGCTCCCCAATTCATTTTGTGACTTGGATTCCAAATGATGGGGTGAACTTTCCTGTATATGCTTATTCAACACCTTGAGTTCCTTTCCTCCTTGCTTTTCAGCAGGAGCAGAAGATGCAGCCTTAGGGTTCTTGGTGGTCATCTTCTTGGGTGCCATCTCTTATATAGAGTCTTGAGTGAGTATTTTCATAGGGGTTTTGCAAGATTAATCGGGATTAGTCTATCTTTTCAGAAGACTAAACACAAGAAGTTGAGTTTGCAGAAGGGGTTTTGCAGAAATCTTGAGAGATTTTGCTATTTTGATGCAAGTATGAAATTTCGGAATTGGTAAAAGTGTTTGTCTTTTGCTCAAATCTATGTATATAGCAGACAAAATGTACATAGATACATCATACATACAACTGAATATGAATGCGTGTCTTTGTATCTGCATAGGCATGGTATCACACACTTTCTTCATTAAATGCGTAGTGGGCCATGTCTGCATTCTTCAACAGACATTACTTGCTTTGTTTTAATCTCATCCGTTAAGATCAAACGTTCATTCATCAAGGGCTTATATTGAATATTTTGAAATGATATCAATCAACAAATGGTATTGTGCCGACTTGATGGATTTTTGACAAGTTACATTCATTATGTCACTTAATAAAGAGTAAGATCACTCAATCGTTTGAACTTATCATTCTGAGTGTCAAGTCGTTATTTTTATATTGTTTATCATAAAATGGCAAAAGTATAAGACATTACATGTTTGACTTCCCATAACTTATACTTTTCGGGCTTTGTGTGTCTTTTCTCTTTATGACTAAATAGCTTTCTGAATTTAAGTGTCAGAAGCTTCAGTTGTTTGAATGTATTTGACCCAGTCTCAGTAAGTAAGTTCTAGTCTTATTTACTTATTGAGTGTGTACCAACCTTTGCCTTCTGGATACCCGCTCCAAATGTTTTGCCTTTTCCGAATGTTGCTACCGTAAACCTTTGCATCACTTCTTATCAACTTGGCTTCGAGAACATGTTCTCGAGACCTACTTTTTCTACCTCACTTACTCAGATTTTAGAGATTCGTGACATTTTTCACCCTTAGGCATCTCCATTAACCCAAGACTATGTCTTAAAGTCAAGAACCGCTTTGGTAGGGGCTTAGTGAAGATATCGCAAGTTCGACTTCTATGCCAATCTTTAGTATCTCTATATCGCCTTCTCAACATGGTCTCGATGAAATGGTGTCTAACATCAATGTGCTTTGTTCGCATGGAACTTGGGGTTCTGTGATTGCAATATCACTTGTGTTATCACGTAAAATGGGAGTTTTCTTCATCGAGTCCATAATCTCTCGAGTTGTTGTTAAATCCACGTAATTTGTGTTGTATGACAACCAAAGAATATATTCAGCCTCTGTGGTAGAAGTTGCAATTGAGTTTTGCTTCTTGCTAAACCATGAGATAAGTCTAGTTCCCAGAAACTGACAAGTTCCTGAGTTACTTTTCCTATCAAGCATTGATCCAGCATAATCAGCATCTGAGTAACCATCCAAACTCAATCCACTTTCTTTAGGATACCACAAACCTACATCTACTGTACCTTTCACATACCTTAATATTTTCATAGCAATGTTGTAGTGTGATTACATTGGATTTGTTTGAAACCTAGCACACACTCCAACTGCATATTGGATATCAGGTCTGCTTGCAGTAAGGTAAAGTAGTGAACCTATCAATTTCCTATACTTATGTTCTTCAACACTCTTGTCTGATTCAGTATAGGTCATCTTGGTTCCTATGCTCATAGGTATCTTAGCATTCTTTTCAGAAGGCTTAAGATTGAACTTTGTGAGCATGTCTTTTGCATACTTTGTCTGACTAATGAATATTCCATCATTGAGTTGCTTGACTTGCAATCCTAGGAAATAGTTCAATTCACCCATCATGCTCATCTCAAACTTACTTTTCATGAGATTTGCAAAATCATCACAAAGTTGCTTGTCCTTAGATCAAAATATAATGTCATCAACATATACTTGAACTAAGAGTAGTTTCCCATCATGATTTAAAGTAAATAAAGTTTTATCAACTTCACCTTTCTTGAAACCACTTTCCAGAAGTATTTGGCCAAAGTGTCATACCATGCTCTTGGAGCCTGTTTCAGTCCATATAGAGCTTTCTGTAGCTTATAGACCATTCTACTTTCTGAGGAAACTTCAAAGCCAGGAGGTTGTTCAACATAGACTTCCTAAGCAAGTTCACCATTCAAGAATGCACTCTTGACATCCATCTGATAAACTTTAAAGTCTTTATGAGCTGCAAAGGCCAGAAAGAGTCTTATTGCATCCAATCTGGCAACTAGTGCATATGACTCATCAAAATCTAAACCTTCAGTCTGGGTGAATCCCTTGGCAACCAACCTTGCTTTGTTTCTGGTTATTTCACTAGATTCATTCATCTTGTTTCTAAAAACCCACTTTTTTCCAATTACAGATATTCCTTCTACAAATGGAACTAGTTTCCAGACTTTGTTTCTCTCAATTTGATCCAACTCTTCTTGCATTGCTGAGATCCAGTCTTGGTCTCTTAATGCTTCTTCTATAGTTTTAGGTTCAATGTTTGAGATAAAACATCCAAAGAGAGAATTAGCATTTTCAGCTATTGCTCTCCTAGTCCTAACACCTTGATTAATTGGTCCAATTACATCTTTTGCAGGATGATCTTTGATCCATCTCATCATGGGTTTAAGGCTAGTAGGGTCAATATCCAAGTGATCTGAATGTGAATCACTATGATTATGACTTGATACTTCTTCAGTATCTGAGACATTTTGCACCTCAGAATGGCGGTGAATGTCTGACACTTGCTCAGTGTGAGAGCTTTCTGGGACATGCCTGTCAGAGAGGTCATTTCCAGAGTTAGCTCTCTGATGAACATCTTCAGTTTCAATTTCTGGAATTCTCATAGGAAATTCTTCATCATGTCTGAGAATCATCTGGTTGTTACTAGGCATTTCATGCTTTTCTTCATCAGAGTCATCCTCCCTTTCCACAATGATGTTTTTCCTTTCTGAGGGTTTTTCTTCAGAATCCTTTATCATTAGTTCCTTGAACCTTTCTGAGAGTTCATCAGCAAGGGGTGTTTTCTTGCTTCCTTCATAGAATACAACATGAACTGATTCTTCAATTTTCTTTGTTCTTTTGTTGTATACTCTGTAAGCTTTGCTATTCCTAGAATAACCAAGAAACACACCTTCATCTGCCTTTGGTTGAAATGTTCTTAGATACTATTTTCCATTGTTAAGAACAAAACATATACAACCAAACACTTTCAGATGTTTGATATTAGGAGGTCTTCCAACCAAGAGTTCATAAGGGGTCTTGTCATGGTGTTTGTTTATCAAACATCTATTCTGAGTGTAGCATGCTGTGTTTACAGCTTCAACCCAATAAACTTCACTTATTTCAGTGTCAGCTAGCATTGCCCTTGCTGCTTCTTTAAGGGTTCTATTTTTCCTTTCTGCAACACCATTTTGTTGTGGTGTTCTCACAGAGGAAAGTTGGTGTTGTATACCTTTGCTGGTACAAAACTCCTTTATGTATTGGTTGACAAACTCAGTGCCATGGTCTGTTCTGATTGCAGATACCTTGTCATTTTTCATGACTTCAAGCTTATTCTGCAAGTTTGGTATCTCCACCCTAGCATCAGATTTGTGCTTCAGAAAGACAACCCAAGTGAATCTTGAGAAGTCATCTACAACAACCAGACCATACTTCTTTCCTGCATAACTAGTTACAGATGATTCAAAAAGATCCATGTGTAATAGTTGTAGTGGTCTAGCACTAGAGTGTCTGGTTTTGGACTTGAAAGAGATCTTGGATTGTTTCCCCATCTGACAGGAAGAAAAGATACCATCCTTTCTGAAAGATGTTTTGGGAAGGCCAACCACTAACTCTTTCTTGGCAAGTTTGTTCAGAGTTTTGAAATTCAAGTGACTCATTCTTTTGTGCCATAACCAGTGCTCTTCTGTGTGACCTGATTGACTCACCATGAGACATTCTTCAGCTGTGGCAGAAGCCCAATCGGCAACATAAAGACTACCTTTCCGTCGAGCAACCAAGACTGTCTGCTTTGACTCATTGTCAATAAGTTTGCAATACTTTGCTTTGAATTTCACAATGAATCTGGCTCATGCTAAATAGATTATATTTCAAACCTTTAACATGTAATACGTCAGTGATTGTTAATGATCCCAATTTGACGTTGCCAAATCCCAGAGAGGGATTTAATTCTCCTCCAGCAAATCTGATGTCTGGTCCAGTATTGCAAGCTTTGTAGTTAACCAGATTTGCTTTGTCTCCTGTCATGTGCTTTCCGCATCCACTATCAAATAGACATTGAGCCTTAGTCCAAGAGGCGTTCTGCACAAAACAGGAAACAGGAGTTAGGTTCTTACCTCAGAGATAGAACCACTTAGATCAAACATTCTACCAGTAAGAATCCACATTTTAGTGAATTTCTTGGGAGTTTGTTTTTACCTAACTTAATCAGAAGGAAATGCAATAGAATCAGTAATTTTGATCTCAATCTTCCTTCTTGGGGTGTTTCTAGGTGTTCCCTTTGGTGCTTTATGGACCCTGGGTTTCTAGGGTTGCTTTTCAGCAAACTTAGCCTTTCTGGCCAAGTTCCTTCTAGCTTTGACATTCAGTTTTTCAGTGGCTTGAGATTTCTTCCACTTCTGTCTATTGCTACGTGCAATATCAGCCTTGCGCCATTGTTCTTGTCCTTCCTTATGTTGTTGCAGAAGGACCTTTCCAATAGCACGATAGCCAATGCCATTTCGAACACCTTTGGCTTTCTGAATGCGCTTTTCAGAAGCCTTACTAGTTTCTGCACCATCTTTATTTTCATAAAATGGTACAGTAGAGAATTTGCCTATTCCAACAATTCTTCCCTTCCTAGTAATGTAGCAATGTGGATGCTTCCATGTCTGAGGGTTGTGTTTCTTTTCAGAAACCTTATCCACATGTTTCTTGTGAACTTGTTGTTCTTTCAAAGGCTGGGTTGCAACTCCTTTTCCTTTGTCAATTACCCTAGCTTTCTGATCAATGCTATAGGTGGTTGAAGAACCATTCTGTTGACTTTTTACAAAGGTTAACCTTTCATCACTCTTCTTCAGAGGAGATGAATTACTTGATTGTTCATCAAGTCCAAGTCCACCTTTCTCAGAGGGGTCTCTCAAATTGGATTGAACCTCAGTGAGAGTGTCACTAGCCTTTTCATAAGATTGGAAGGATAGCTCTTTATTTCTGAGTTCTTCATTTTCAGAAAGCAGCTTCATCATTTTCTTATTAAGTTCATCCAAGGCTAGTTTGTGAGAATTTTCATTCTCAGATATCTGAGCTTTCAGAAAGGCTATTTCAGCGTTCTTGTTCTCAGATACTCTGATTAGCTCAGAAACCTCTTTTTCAAGAGTTTCTTTGCTTTCCTCTAGAATCCTGGTTTTGGATTGTGCTTCCAGAAATTCTTTCTCATAACGATCCAATTCACTTTTGACCAACTCCAGATCCTCAATTCCATCATCAATCTCATAGTACAGAAATTGTGAATTGTTAGTTACCTCATCAGCCATAAGACATATTTCAATGTTGGAGATTTCTGGACCAGCAATCTCAGCAACTCCACACATTTCATTCTTCTTAAGGCCGAAGTCGATTACATCGTGGGTGATTCCACATACGGTGATGGCAGTTTGAGTCATCGAATCTCCATCTTTAATCTGCCTCAATGTCTAGAGCATCAAGTTGAATTTGAATCTTCTTCCTTCTTCACCAAGAAGGCCTTTGATTTCTTTTGAAATTTCTTCTGTCCTTCTTGTCACCTGTCTTGAGTTTGTTTAAAGCAGGACAATCTCTCTTGAAGTGACCAGGCTTTTGGCAATATAAGCATATATCATTTCCTATTCTGCTGCTTCAGTACTTACACCTTTCTGAATGGGGGTGTTCAGAGAGTTGTTCATTTGTAAGTTCTTGTACTGATGATAGTTTGGGCCAAGATGCTTTTTCAGCTTTTCTTTAGCTTTTCTTCTCTCAATCTCTTAACTCACAAATTTCTTCATGTGTCTTACTGCAAGAGCATTTTCTTCAGAGGCATCTTTGGTATCCTTCTTTTCAGAAGTACCTTGAGAAACTAGAGCAACATTTAGCAATTTTTCAGCTGTTTGTTCTCTCTGAGTTGTCTCATAGTCTATAGTAGCAAGATGAGAGAAGAGCTCTACTGGTGTAATATTTGGCATCCCTTGGTTGAAATAAAAGAACTTAGTGTGCTCCCAGTTGTGATTGATACTTCTGACAATAGTCTTAATCTTTTCTGACTGGGAGTATCTGTTGCTTTCACCAAGTGCAGCCATATCACTCATAAGGGTAGTAAATCTGAAATTAAGTTCTTCCAGAGTTTCAGTGGGACCTTGTTTGAAGTTTTGGAACTTCAATTTAAGAACTTCAAACTTGTTTTCCTTGGTTTTCTCAGTTCCGGCACAGATTTCTTCAATCAATTGCCAGGAAATTTTCGCCGTTTTAGCACCCCCACAGTTTACACTGTATGTGCTCAGGTGTCGATCTGATGATGATATTACGAGCTTGACCATCCAATCTGTGTCTCTTGGCATCTTCAGATGTCCAGAGTTCTCTTGGCTTGTCTTCATATGCAATGCTTCCACGAGCAACACGACCACTATCACTAGCAGCCACATCCTCATTTCCATCTTCCTTGTCTGAGGCTTTTCTTCCATCAGACACCTCAGTAACTTGTTTGAGTTGTCTGATTTTGATAGGCCCTTCATTTATGACATAGATCATCTCGTCACTAATGGCCTCCAGATGGAGCATCATGTTGTTCTTCCATTTCTCGTAGTTTTCTGGCTTCAGAACGGGTGCATCGATCACTCAGAGACATACCTTACACACTTAACACACAAATTATATAGTCCTCAGAAAGGGACAAAGTTCCTTCACCTATCTGGGGATCTAGGTTCAGTGCAGAAGGCTTGTGAACCTCCTGCTCTGATACCACTTGTTGGTCCAGATAACGGCAAAGTAAAAGACTAGAGGGGGGTGAATAGTCTCTTAAAACTTTTGTCGATAAACACAGCTTTCAGAATGGGGTTTCGATACTTAAATTCAGAAAAGGAAGACTTTAAGATAGGTAAGTGCAGAAACAATAAGTATGTGTGTGTGCTTTGCTGAAATGTAAATACAGAAAGGTAAATGACACAGCAAGTATAGTGGTATCTGGAGGTGGCGTAATCCTCCAACTAATCCACTTTGGTCTTTCTGAGACCTAGAATTCACTAGAGCAGATAATTGAGTTCACCTTACAATAATCCTATTCTAAGATTCTTAAACAAATGGTTCCCAACCAAATGTTCCCCCTGAGTTATTCCCCAGCTCCTAGAGCTAAGTACTTCCTCTACTCAGATAACCTTGGAGTTATTCCCTGATTTCCCAGATCAAGTACTTCCTCTACTCCACGCCTTGATGGTGTTGGTTATAAGGTTTGTCGGAGAGGCTTCTTGTATAACTTTTCAGTTATGTTTTCAGAGAGCCTAATAGAACAAGACTACTTAATACACTTGTTCAGTGGATGGCATGCTTCTTTATCGACCAAGTAATTGATGTCCGTTCTGGAGAATGAGCTTCAAAAAGGGTATCTGATAGTTCAACTCTTTCACGAATAACAATCTCTTGTTAAGGTTCAGGACAACTTAGAACTACTAGTGATTCTTCAAGCAACAGAAAGCTTTCAGAAAGGGTAGTAGAGTGCTTGAGAGAATACTTTGCTTGATGATAAGTTTGCAAGATAGAGCGTTCTAAGGTTGTGATTCAAGCATTCTAAGTGTTGATATATATAGATGAATTTGAGAGGCGTTGGAATGATATCCGTTAGACACAATTCAAATTCAGTCCATACTTATCTTGAAATGAGTACTCAGAAGTCTCTTTCTGATATCTCAGAGAGGACTGTGCATCACCGACATTTCTGCCGGTGTAATTAATGCACTTGTACTATTTCTTGTCCTGTAGTTTTCAACGGATACATGAGCCTTTCTGATGGCTTGCATGCTCCATACTCATGATGTCATATGTCCAAACCTTATTTCAAATGTAAGTAAATACACTTAAGTGAGGATAAAGGACATAGTCTTTCTGAGTTAGACTAAACCTTGATGCCTTCATAAATCTTGTGCAATCTTCAGTCTTCTAATCTTCAGAAAAGTTCCATTGCTAGGATTGATCTTCATGGTCTTCTGAAATAAAAAATTACACTCGTAGACCTATAATCCTAATACAAGATTTACTAGACTAATCATACTTAGTGATTTCCTCTTTTACAATGTTCAAGTGAACCAAGAGTACTTAATCACCTTTCTGGTTAAGATAAGAACATGTGATGAGTGATCAAAATACTAACATATATTCCTAACAAAAGGTGAAACACATAGCAAAAATATATCTGAGACGGGTACTCAGATATCAAAGATTGAAGAGTAAATTGGCTATCTAAAGATTTCCGAGACAGGTACTCAAAAATCTAGATCACCTAGTGAGGGGGAACACAAAAGAGAAATGTGGTACAACTGTATTCAGTCAACTACATCTTTGGTGTTTTGTATCTTTCCATTTATATGTTTACACACAGTCTCTGAACTGACTACATAAGTCCAAAAACTGTCCCCTAGTCACAGAAAAGAGTTATGATTCAGAAAGCCTTACGCCTAATTTCATTAATTGGGCACAATTACAATTACTGATGTGATTGTTAGGAATATATGTTTAGATTTTGATCAGCAACCTAATGACTTATCTTAGCTCAGAAAGGTGATTAGTACTCTTGGTTCACTTGAACACTGTAAAAAAGGAAAGTCACTAAGTATGATTAGTCTAGCAAATCTTGTATAGGACGTTAGGTCTCTGAATGTAATTTTTATTTTCTGAAGAAGACCAAGAAGAAGGCATCCAGCAGGAAAAGTTCAACGGATTTGAAAATTTGAAGACTGCACAAGATTGCTGAAGACAAGGGTTTTTCCGATACCTATTTCCAGATATCTTGAAGAAACAAGTGTCTCGAAACACAAGTGTTGCCAAATATCTGAGAGTAAGAGGTTTCTGAAACGAGGAAAGTGGTCACAGATATCTACCAGATACCTTGAACATAAACTATGTTTCTGAAAAGAAATATATTATAACAAGTTTCAACAAGTGGTATCTGAAGTTGTGATAATTTCTGAAAAGGACGTGCAAAGCTTCAGAGAAATCTGATAGTATAAGATCTCTGATACAATGCATAGTTCCGTTGGCACTACAGGACAAAGTATAGTACAATGCATTAAATGCGCGGACAGAGATGTCTGAACAAAAACGGTAGCTTCTGAAGAAGAAGACAAACGTACTACTGTACTATACTCAGATATCAATAGTTTGAATTTGATTTAAGTCTAATGGATACTATTCAAACGGCACTCAAATTCATCTATAAATATCAACACTTAGATTGCTTGAGAACACACCTTAGAACACACAGAACTAGTACTCTCACACAAGCTCTCTCAAGCATACTACTTACCTTCAAGCTTTCTGTTGCAACCAAAGCTCTTGATTCTAAGTAGCACAAAAGTTCTAAGTGTCCTGGTCCTTAACAAGCATTGTTATTTGTGAAAGAGTTGAACTAAGATTTCATATCTGAGTTTCATTCTCTTAAACACTTATCATAGACTTGGGTTTAGTAAAGAACAAGATACCATACATTGCAAAGTGTATTAAGTATACTTGATTCATAGAGCTATCTGAGTAACTGAACAAGTTATTAAAGAAGCTCACCTGACAATTTACCTTAACCAACACCTTAATCGGGGTGGAGTACAGGAAGTACTTAGTTTGGGAAACTAAGAAATAAATCCAAGGTTATTGAGCACTGGAAGTACTTAGTTTGGGAAACTAAGGAATAGCTCAAAAGGTTTATGAGTACAGGAAGTACTTGGCTGTGAAAGCCGGAGAATAACTCAGGGGGAACACTCGGTTGGGAACCTAGTGTATTTAGGAATCAGGATAAGATATTTGTAAGGTTACATCATTTATCTGTCTTAGTGGATTCTAGGTCTGAGAAAGACCGAAGTGGATTAGTTGAAGGATTACGCCACCTTCAGATACCACTATAAAAAGACTTGTGTTATTTACTTCCTGCAGTTTATTACTTGCTTTACTTATCTTGCAAAGTACTTACACTTATCTTGCTGAGCACGTGCACTTATCACAGAAAAGTCTTCCTCTCTCTGAAATTAAGTATCAGATATCTGAGAAACTGTGTTTATCGACAAAAGTTTTAAAAGACTATTCACCCCCCCCCCCCCCTTCTAGTCTTTTACTTTGTTGTTATCTGGACCAACAGTGATCATTGCTGAAGAAGCAATCGTGACCCTTGATGAAATGGATGTTAGATCTTAACAAACGAGATCAATTCTCAGTAAAATAGTGGACTGTAAAAACTCAGACGTGGCCCACTAAGCATTTAATGCAAAACGAATTTTACCCACGCCTATCTGCATTTGCACAGATACATATGTACACAATCATTTTGTATGTATATGTCTGTTGAGAGTAAAATGCCATATATATAGGATTTTGGCAAAAGAAATCACTTTCGCCTAATCCTACATTTGCCCTTGCACAAAAACTGCAAAATACTCTCAAATCTCCCTGCAATTTTCTCTGCAACTACTGATTCCTTCTTAGTTTTTCTGCAAATAATTACTAATCCTTTACCCTAATCTCTTTCCAAGTTTCAAAAAACTACTACTATTTAAAGAGATGGCTCCCAAACGTGCTTCTACTCAGAAATCCTGTTACTACCGGTATCATTGAAAAGCAAGCACCAGTGTTGGTTATAACAAACAAACGGTTGACTAGAGAGTTCAATCCTGATCATTGGACTTCAAATCACAGGATGATTTGGGGTGGTGCCATGATTGAGGAATACCTTGTAGCTGTAATAGAAAATCAGGCTGACAGAAAGTTGGTACTTGATATGCTTGAAAAGTCACAAATCAAGGGCTTTCTATCTACTCTTCCCAGTGGAATTTCTTCACTGGATGTCCTGGAGTTTTACAACAACTCCACGATTATTTCCAAAGTCTTTGAAGGCACCGAGACAGTGTCTATCAAGACTAAAGTCCAAGGACAGGAAATCCGGTTGGACGAAACAGCTTTCTGTGAGCTGTTTGAACTTCAAAATCAAAATCTTGGAAAGGATTTTGAAATTGACACCAAGGATGAAGATCTCCTTGAGAGTAGACCAGGCAGTAGCTGAGTGGCAGATGTTTGGGCATTGATTAGGAGGAGGTAAGTGGTTCGAACTTCATTGTGTCTCCTTTTATTTTTATTTTACCTTTTTCCAGCCACGTTGCACCCAAAAATTACCGTTTTGCCCCTGAACGCTGCAGAATTATAATTGTGACCTTCCACCATTTAAACCTATTTTCCTAGCTCCATAAACTACTGTTTGCCCTTTTTACCCGTTTTCTTAGTTTCGACTTATTAAACCGGAGTAGAGACTAGACGAACTTAGCAAGTGGTGTTATTGGAGGTTTAAGGGTCAAGATGACTTTGGAGAATTTGAGTTGCAAGTTGGAGCTGGTTTGCTATGTTAAGTTGGTTTCGTATCGACCTTGAGGTAAGGGCAACTCTTGACACTTTTGCTTTATTTTATTGTTATAATATATATATATATATATATATATATATATATATATATATATATATATATATATATATATATATATATATATATATATATATATATGTATTGTTTTAAAGTTTGACAAATAACTTATGGTTATTCTATCAAGGAATGAGACTTGATATAATAGTCTACTAGTCAATAGCCCGTCGATACTCGACGGGCCATGATGACAAAACTAAAAATAAAATATTTATAGATTTTATAATAACATGTCGAAGTTGAGAAAAAACATATAAAAACTATAAAGTCAAAAATGCATAATCAAATCTCTTTAACATTGCATCGGAAGTCATCCATACCTGTAAAAAAGTGTAAGATGTGAATTAGTGAAATTGAACAAAAACATATGTAAAATCTGGTCGGTGTAAAAAAAGTTTCTAAAGTTGATACACAAACAATAAATTCACCTCATAACTTTTCGAACACTTCTTTTTATACCACGTTGATTGTCATGTACCCTCTTCATGGAAATCAATATCTTCAATCCATTGGTAACTCTAGAGAGAGCAACATATAATCAACCATGAGAATACTGGTGATGGGAGGTAGAGGCTGATGTATGAGAAAGATTATCCTTAACTCTTGTTTATAGTCATAGCAAATCAGACAGATATGGGAACTGTCTCCTATCAAAATTGATAGGGAACTCCGTCTCGTCGGATGGACTCATCATCATCCTCAAAATGAAAATCTTTTGGCCCGCGTTGATTCCAGATATCATCTTTTCCTCGATGATATGTTTCCCAATATTAGTAACTATAAAGCCTTGTGCTATTGCCCGAAAGTCTGATCAATATTCCTTAGAAGTATTATCATACACGCAACCTTCAGGACAATTCTATGGTTCGGCAATACATAGTAAGTAATGATGTTGATAAATTCTACAGTGAAAACATCTTTGAGACCATTCTCATTGTCATCTTCCTAAGGCTGAGCATAAACGGACCGGACCCGGACCAATAAATTTGATGTGGTATTCAGGTCTATGTCTTCTCAAAATTCAGGTTCTAACTCGGACCGGGCCAGCCCTGTAAAAGTAATGCATTAAAAATATACAATACATATTTATTCCTCCTTACCCTAGTCACTCATTCCCCAACTCATACTACACACAACACAAAAACATAATCACATATCCTAAGAAGACCCAAACGGCCTCCCGTGCCTTACCGATGTCGCTCCTCCTCACGCTTGTCGCCTCGCCCACAACACCTCCTTCCGTATATTTCTCCCATCTTCCACCACTCTCGCGCCTCACCTCCGCCACTAATCTGTTCCACTCTCTTGTCGATATTGATGTCTTGGCTATGAGGCATCATGAATTCTTTCACATAATTGATACTCCCAAATAAATGATGGGATTTGATTGATAAACCTAGTCTTGCTACTGTACTACTCTTGTATTATCATGAGTGATGACAGTCATATATTTCTGGTGCTTAGTAATTGGATTTTAAAAAAAAATCATTAAAAGGTAAACCTGGCTAGAATAGGTCTAGCCCGGATCGACCCGAATTTACCTGATCCGGTCTGGGCCGAACCCGTTTCAAACAGATCCAAGTTTCGGATTGAGAACGGCTGACCATCTATCATCCGGTCCATTCGGAGCCGGTTCGGGTCTAACACGGTGGAAGCATAGAAGTAGACACGTAGAAAAATATAAGAAAATCTGAAAGGACTACACTGTCGAAAAAACGATATTGAATGAAAACTCTGCTCAACCCTACTATTCGCGCTCAAATATTCAACACTATCTCCGGACATCTTCGACATAACAAATTGATTTATCTCATCAATTATTTCATTTGCAGGTGCAAGGATAATCCAATGGTGAAATATTCAGGGTCAAGTGATGGATCGGCTAAGTGATCCAAGAACGAAGGATATGTACTATCGACAATGGTTGGAATTTGATGACTTAGTTCTCGAATAATTAAATCTTCGGGGATCTAGATATGAACCTCACTGTAATTAGCTTCCCCGAAGTGCCATCACGGCATGTAGTATCCACTCAGTGAATTCTTTCATCTTGAATCTCGAAAGATGAAAAACCAGACTGTGTAGGATTGAATTGGACGTTAGAAAAGACAAGGTGAATATGAAAAACATATACGTGGTATATACGACGTGCCATTTACCTTCATCTCATGTTCTTTGTCAGTCAAAGCACCTCACATGCATCCATATCCTAGATGAGCATATAGCGGCGCTCACAATATTATACCTACTTCCTCCTGGAATAACGAGTAAAAGTTTTTTCTCAATTTCCCACTGAAGACAATAACCACCACACCAAATGGCTCATTTGAATGGACCATCACATCTCTTAAACTCCTATTGGGCTCTTCAAAACAATATCGGTTTGTCATGGGAGCCTCATCTAAAAAATAAGTCGAGTCGCCTTGAGCAATCATGTCACCTCTAAATCATGTTTACCCATAGGAAGAAGGAGTGATGCAATCCCACTGGAAGTACAATATCTCCTCTAGCCCTCAAACCAGAGTACAACATTCTCCATAAAAAAAGGTTTTTGGGTCCCTCCATGGCCATATAAGAAGAATACTCCGCCATTTTGGCCATCGACGATTGACATAATTTTCTCATATATTCCACGTTGTTCATCAATCAATTCTGGGTACAAACCATCATGATCTACTATCATTGCAACTCTATCATAACACTTCTCATCCAAAATGAATGGTCTTATCTCATTGTCTATAATAGACTCGTCCAGCACGGGCATACCGTCAAATGATCTTGGATTGTTGCACTTTCTCTTCAGTAACTTCTCTACTTCCATGGGAGAAATGTTTTTAATTTGTTCATCAGTGAACTTCCTACCTACATGGAGAATTCACTATTGTTACATGGCAATTACATACAAAATTCAATTGATTGCTATATATTGGATGTTTGAATGGACTATATAATCTTTAATTACGAAAAATGGCGTAGGAAACTCGCAGATCCCCATATCTTGCCCCTTCCAAACTACTAATATACTCTCCATAATCGAATAAGAGGCCCATAGCCCCACATGCATCCTTGTGAGACTCGTGCATAACCCGTTGACAGTTTTAACATTATCGAAGCACATGGCACATCCCTAACATGATTGAGCATAAATCTCATGTAGTACATGTCCCCGGTCGGCATTGGACCATTAAACATTCTACTGACGACACATTTCTTTGAATTTCTATGGGGCCATATTCTATGATCATTTTTCCAACAATAATAGCGAGCATAACTCAGCTTCCAGGATCGAGGATCTACTTTGTTCAACTCGAACCACTGCAGGAACTACGATTGTTTGACAGTGACTTTTTTGACGACATCTAGCATGTATTCACCATCTTTGAAGGCAACAAACTGCTCACTCTCCAAATAAAAACGACAATCACTCAAAATCAGGAATCCTATAATGCATAGGGAATTCTAATATCTTCCACATGGCTTCGCATGCCGATATATAACAACCGTCCATATGACTCTTGATCTTAAATAAATACTTTAAGTTCCTTCATGCTACGAACTCTAGAGAGCGCAACATACAACATATTATTGACTGGGTAAGGGTGGGGATGTAGATGTCAACGTGTGAGAGAGATTGGTTGTAAGAATAGACTACGAAATTAAAATATGATTCAACCCCATACCCATTTAAATGCCCCTCACTCTTATTTATGATAATGGATAAACAAAATTAATGGAAATATTTGTGCAAAATCTTGTGAAACACTATCATTGTTATAAATTGTCGCTTTATAAACCTGTTGGAATAGTCTTCATGCCAAACATGATGAGTATTATCGTAGAATAATCGCATTGAACTATGTCATTTTACAAATTTATCACGTAATAACCATGTAACGACCTGGCCATTACCCTACCTTATAGGCATCGTGGTTGCTCATGACTTGGGCTACACTACACCTATATCTCACATGTGTATCTGATTTGGACCGGAGCTTCACATCTATTTTTTGAAATCATCCAGATGAGTTCATACTATGTGAGTATGATCTGGGGGCTATCCCACTTTTTATATCATATGTAACACATCATATCCTTATTGGTCGCTCAACCATTTGGACCAACATGATTCATAGATTGTCTCCCTGTGACTTTGCCCTAAAAACTAACACATTTCCTTTTCTACACACTTTATCCTCACCATGTGCACATCGGAAAGCTTCCTAGTGGATCTCCAATCATAAGGTTGCTCCTCAATAAACATCCGACAGTAGTAGAGTTTTCAATATATTTAAACTCTATGAAAATTTGATACTTCCATTCATATTTATTTACGTAATTTTATTAAAAATATAAATACAACGTTGATGGTTTTGTAATCAATTGTAAAAAGTTTTGTAAGATTCCCACAATTTCTTCAAAATTTTGAAGTTTTTAAAATTTTTTATTTAACCATTTTAAATTTTGACCAAATTTTACTTTTAATTAAACTATATATAATGGTAAATGTGTTAATAAATTCATAAAATAAGAATGTAAGAAATAATATTTTATAACACAATTTTGTTAAATATTAAATTATTATCTCCAAGAATGATTTGTGGTCAAAATTGAAAATGATTGACTAAAAAAATGACATAGAATTTGTCCAACAATAAGAATTAGAAAAAAAATGATTTTATAAAAAATGGTGAAAAAACTCAAATAAATTGATTATGCTACGTACACATGTATATTGTAATTTATACTAACGTAAACATGTATAAGTTGTTTTTCCCAATATGTAGAAAATATTGGTTTTCGTTGAATTTATCTATATATAACTATATCTTACTCTATTTTCATATGGCATTTTAGGCGGCTGTTCAAATTTACCCGTTTGTTTTTCCATTAAAGGTCATTTGATCCTACAGATTACGCCATATATCTTCATCATTAAACTTATGTCTTTCAAAGAGAATTGTTGTCCAAAATCAATATATTTATAAAATTAATTAAGTCTCTAACTTATCTAAAAGATCTATATTTATATTGTCAAGAAAATCATCGATATTATACATTGTCAACATTGGTGTTTTTGATAAAAAAAATATTTTGTTGACAATATAAACGGTTTGATTAATATATATTTTTGATAACATAGGTCAGTATCTAGATAAGGTCTCTAAATAAGTCATCTAAAAACCGTTTTTAATTTCTGGAGATTTTGTGATTATTAATTGTCATATATTGTATTCGATTCGTTTATATGTTTTCTTAACCATTTTTTTACGTATAATTCTATATTTTTACGATAGCAATTCAGGATGTATTTTTGAATTTGATTCTTTTAGGAACTCTTGTGCATTTGATTTCAAGTTATAGTACTACTTTTGCAATTCAATCAATACTATTAACTATTAAAACACTATTTTGCACTTCGCCCTAATCCTATTATATAGCAACAAAAAAGATCCACTTTAGTGTATTTTTTACATTACCTTGTCTTAATTAATCCGTACGGTCTCTCAATATGTATGTTATTGATGAACTTTTTGAGATTTGGGACCTTAATTGTTTTATTTAGGTGTAAATTAAAATTGTGTTTTATATTCCTTTCAAATATAGGTTTTCTTTTAGTATCAAAGATATATTTGGGCATCGATATGCTGAAGAATTGAATGAAAGAAAAAGCATCACCCTGAGGAGTCGATGTGTGGGTGCCAAAAAGAGCTGGAGGAATACAGTCAGCTTTTCTTTTTTTTTTTTTCCCTAGCCAATCAGAACATTTCGTTTGGCCAACACTAACAAATTTCGACCAATTAGAATGAATGATTTTGCAAGGTCAGCATATTACATGGCTTCACCACAAAGTATGAAAATGTCTTCTTTTTATATAGATAAATATTTGAAAAAGGATCAAGTATGTGTATCCCAAAATATTTTATCTGTGTATGCGATTTGTGAAAGTGATTTGATAAAACATGAATTATGTGTACATTTAAGCTCATCGATATGCCTATAAAGTGTGTGGATCCTTTCGGGGTATTGGTGTGCTTTGGAGTACTCCCAGTGTTATGTGTGTGACCCTTATTGTGTTAGGGGATATGATATGTGAAAGCCGGATTGTGTGCCACCATGGTTTGTGTGGTCGTAGTGTATATTTGATTGGAGCCTTAAATGTGAATTGTGACATGTGTTCCCTGTAAATGATTTTCGACTGTGTTTGATATAAAATGAAGTGTATATGTATGATACTTTTTATATATACTTGATCCAGGTAGAAGTGTCAGGAGCTCACTCTTACACCTTTTTTCAGGGACGTAAGGTCTTTTAAGGAATGACGCTTTGGAGTTCTAGAGTTTAGTCTGTGTAGGATTTCTTTTGTTTAGACCTATGGTGTTTGTGTAATTTGTTTTGGCTTTTGGACAAGTAGTTGGTGTTTTGAGATTTACTGTGGTTCTTTCTTTTAATTATTAAAAGCTCTAAGTTATTGTGTACCACTATTTCAAACAGTTTTTTAACTAAATTGAGGCTCGTCTTGGCGTGAGTCCATCTCACGATAGACGGCCGGTCGTGCCAAAGTATTTTGGTTTTGGGGCGTGACACCGGGTGATATGGTGGCCTTAATATACCAACACATTTCATTTTCTGCTTTACTTTATCCTCACTCGTGTGCGCATAAGTAGACCTCTCGGTTTATCACCCATTCTAAAATTGCTCCATATAGATCACGCTTAATTGTGAAGTTCTTATTGATGAATTTCGGGGAAAACATGTGCACCTCATTCGTATTGAGTAACATTTGTGACAATTAAAATATGAGAATGCGTATGGTATTTCGGTGATGAATGACGATTGTGTGATTTTAAGGTTTATCTCTCCCTGAGTGCAGAACACATGGAATCAAATAGCATCCGTGCAGATTTGTAGTGATCAAAATTGATGATTGTGATCATGCAGTTTCCAATAAGCAAAATCTAATCTTATTAATGTCATGTCGATCAGGAAGAAGATATAGAATAGAACCAGTGGGGAATTTTGTTCATTCCATGTAAACAAGTAATATTGATTAAATACTACCGATTGTAAGTGCATGCATCATGTATGTTTTGGCTTGGTAGAGAATTTGATTAAGAATTCTTCATGCTTAATTGAGTGATGTTCATTCATTAGAACTGCACTTGCACTATCACCATGTGTTTGACTCGGATCAACGGCTAAATTTCTTTTAAATTAAAAATAATATCTACATGAAAATCTTTTCACATATTATTTCGCAGTAATGGACATGACATGTAATTGAACTTTGAAATCTCCTTTGAAAGATGTAAATTCAACTTTGATAGTGTTTCGTAATTGGTATACTTGGAGAGAAAGAAGGAAAAATTAAAACATAATGTGAGTAATTATGTAGTCGGTCGGTAAGGAATTTGGAGTTTAGGGACGACGCGAGAGGTATATATAGAACTTGGAAGGAGGTGCGATGATTCCGTCTTGTGTACTCAACATAATGTGATCATGGGATGAATCAATTTCGCACAATACAACTGAATCAATGATTCTTCAAGAAAGCATTGTGAAGTCTACACCTCGATAGAGATAAAGATCTCCTCCACTTAAAACTGTATTAAAAGTCAAATTGTGTCATTACAACTAAAACCTACTAACCTCTTCCCTACCGCACGTTGCACTACCTTCTGGTGCTTTAAAAATTGGACCATAGTTATCTATACGATTAAACGTCAGATTGCATAATACATTAAAGAAAAAGACGTCAGAAGGTAGAAAAAACCATCATTATCTACCTTAACCTTGACATATCTTAATTACATTGCACGTGATCTAATTACTTTATGAGTAAGTCTACGGTTTTTAGATAATTTATCTAGAGACGGACTTATATTGTCAAGAAAATTATCGATGTTATTAATCAAAACACATATGTTATCCACATTGGTGTTTTTTTATATTACAACATGACTTATTTCGTTAACAACATAAACGTTTTAATTAATAATATGAATTGTTTTTTTGATAAGATACGCCGTCTCTAAATAGAGATCGTCTCTCATGAGACTTTGTGTTACTTTTTATTAATTAAATAAAATATCTATTATCTACCTACCTAAGTCATCATCAATCACTAGTACAACCTAACCTTATAAATTGAACAATTTGCTAGCTAGTAAACTTGTCAAACAATTACAAAATACAGATCATTACCAAGTCTAAGTAACTAATTATAAGCCTACATTCAGTTATTCATCACTAATTATGAGTCTACTCAAGTTCTTTTACTTCGCTATCTGCCTAAGTGTTTCATGCAAAGAAATGAGTCTTGTCCTTGCTGACATAGGAACTGCTACTTCATATAACCCTCCATATGCTCGTAAGTCTCGTGATGTAACCTAAATAAATATGTTGCAGTGAACAATCGATTATGATATCTACACTTAAAAACACGTTGATTCGCTAAACTTTGTATCCTCGTGTTAATTCTTCTGCAGCAACTAGGTGTCATGGAAACCGGCAAGATCAGTTCCCTGCTGGGAACTTGTTCGTTCAGGTCAGTGAGGCATTGTGGGATAACGGAGCTGCCTGTGGTAGGAGGTACAGATTGAGGTGCCTTAGTGGCAGCAATAGGCCGTGCAAGGATGACATAATTGATGTTAGGGTGGTGGATTTCTGCAAGAAGAGGCCCTGCCCCTCGACTATGGTCATGTCGAATGATGCTTTTGCTGCTGTTTCGCATTCGCAGAACACTAGAATCAATATTGAGTTCATCCAGTAAGTTCCCTATTGACATATTTCTTAGTGCTTTTAAGCGAAAACTTCTACTGATCAGTCTTTTCAGATAGAGATTATCAAAAGCAGGTTTTGCAAGTTTGCTGCAAACAACTACATTAGTTTTCAAGAATCTTTTGCAGACACTAGTCTTTGCTAATATGATTCCAGTTCCGGATTCTAAAGCAAGGTTATTTTTCGCAGGATGTGAGATGATGATACTCCGCTGCTCTCCTGTTAATCACAAGTGATGTCAGCTAACAAGAGAACTTAGTTACATTGATGCATCCTTTTACACAGGCTAGATTACGATGACAGTTTACATAATTACTTTCAGCTGTAGCAAACATCGTGTATTCCTCATACAAAATTATACAATTGAAAAATGCAGTTTGCACGAAACAATCAAGTCAAAATAGAGAAATTTTATTTCAAAGACGCTTTCGCGTTGATCAAAGAGTGAGCTTACATGAGGGCAAACTAACTAAACTCGAGTGACTAGTAACAGCCTAACAGGCCTTGAAAGAATTGGATTTTCATCTGTGTGATGTATTATTAACTCACCCATAGTCTAAACCAATGCATAAACATTAACAGTATTGAACAAGTTAAGGGAAGTTGAGGACTGCTTAGAATGACTGAATACACGCCTACTTTGCCTGGTTCTGGTTGTATTCCTAAGAAGCAATTGCACTTGCATTGTCTGTTTGGGAATGCTTTTGCCTCCCTTGGAAATACGGATGAAGATACCTGACGCCTTCTATGTACAAAGGTGTTTGCATTTCAATCAACCGAGAAACCTGAACAAAAGAAAATGCATACGTGTAATCAGTACATGGTAAGTAACAAAACAGATGAAACAATCTCCCCAAGAAAGCAATACTGTGGATATAGACAAAGGGAGTATGTCAAAGGACTACAGAGTTGCATGGCATACAGATCAACGTGTGTACATTTAACAGTTATATACAAAAATTTCAGCTTATAGGTTCTCAAACTCCAATCACTGTCAACGAACAGGTGCTTATACATCATCTGTTTGATCAATGCAATTAATTGAGTGAATAGTAGTGTTCGTTTTAGCTTGGCAAACAGCATTTTTCGTGAAACCTTTTTATGAACATCTGACATTTAATAACTAAGCCTAATGATAGATTAGAGAGAATCTGAGTGTGTAGAAAGGGAAATGTGCTCCAATGGAAGAGGGGGGGGGGGGGGGGGGGGGCTCACCGCTCTTCTGAAGGCAAATGTCTCCTCTTCACCAGATAGAAGAGATATAATTCCTGAAGGACTTCCTGATGAGCTCACGCTACCTTGAGAAAGAACATCTGTTCGGAGCTTAGCGCCTTCCGTCTCTGTTTCAAACTGGAAACTGGATAAGAAAAATATAAACATTCAATTATTACCTTTTTCGCATAAAACTCAAATTATCTAGTTTCATTGAGACAGGTGATCCTATGATTCTCATTGTATCTATAACTTTAAGTAAAAAAATCGGTGTTATAATATAAGTATGAAATTCAATCGGTAGCTTAAATACTGTGACAAACAAAGTAACATATAATACATACTGTGAGATAATGTGCTCACCTCTCTAAATCAAACAATGTTCCTTCTTCAGTTCCTTGAAACAGATCATCTACTGAAGCTGCTGCAGAGAAATATAGGCAGCAGTGATGATTGTACAACTCATCGACGAGAGTGATAAATCTCCGAGCCTAGCTAACAAAGAAAAAATCATTCTCATAGTACTACTGAATCTCGGATGCCATTAAAAAAAGATTTGCACTATGCACGAAAAGAGAGATGAATTTGATAATTCTCAGCCTCAAAACGCTAGGAGCAATGTTACCTTATCTCTGATGCGCATGCTCATAACAGGAATGTCTGATATGAAGACAGTGTGATAGCTCTTGGCAATGGCGATATAATCAGCTGCTCCAACCTGCATGCTTAACATGAGATTCGAATTCGTAACGACTTTGGCCTGAGAGTAGGATTTGAAAGAGGAAACTTAGAAAATAAAATGAGTGTTAATGAGAACATACCGGACGGCCACAAAGATACTCGAATTCGAACCGGGCGATACCGTTGCAACTCTCAGAGACTTCCAGTGTTCTGGTCACAAGTGGCAAGACAGTTTACTAATCAAATACGCAAGAATAATTCTTTGCTTGACAGCTTTTGGGGGTGACATACCTTCCAAACATAACAGGAAGAGTCTCAGACATCACCTTTCCTTCTGACTGTCCAGCAATCGTGTTCCACATATTTTCAAATTCTTTTACTTCGGAACTTTCAAGAGGCCAAAAGTAATGAGTCTGTAGACATGCCAAGAAATTTCATATAAAAGAGGAAGCACACATTAATCAGAAGAACAAGTACAATGCAGTAGAGGAGAGGGAGTTCTATTCATGCATTCATCAAATCTGCTGCTACTAAAGTAATGGTTTCTAGACTTGCCTGATCAATTGAACTTTGCGCTATTTGACGGCGGTAATCAATTTCACTCCCAATGAGAATAGTTTCACAATGGTCCTCGAGTTTGTCCACAAACTCCAGAAATATATCTTTTTGCATGCCATCCTGGAGGGAGGAATAGAGACTTAAATAGTTTCTGGTATATTTTACATGCAAACTACGGGTAAGTCCTGAATAAAAATAATTTCCTGTCTGAAGTTTCTTTCGAGGGGTACCTTATTTAAATCCCTTGGTGCGCGATTACTGGTCGCCACGAAGATAGTGCCCGTACTTAATAATCTGCTAACAATTCCTGATAAAGCCACGATTGCAAATACGTCAACTGTCTGCCATAGAAAAACCAAGATGTTCAGTCATTCAGCTAAATAACACGTTCAGTTCGATACAACAAAACATCTTCATATCTTTTATGAAAAGATGATACTCTATAAGTGGCACATGGGTAAATAGAACAAAGATACAAGACATTGGCAATGAAACATGACAAGACATACTCATTGTACGTTTTCTTTTCAACAGAAGACATTCTCATTTCTGATTTCTCACTTCTACGTACCAAGAAACTTAAGGAGCCGAAATAGTTACAGAGAATATCATATATCCACTGAAGCAATGGAACAGTGTACTTTGTAATACTCTTATTTCTTCTTCTCTTTTTTTTTTTTTTTTTGAGCAGAGTAACTTTCTGAATTACATAAATCAAATAGAAAGCTTTGGCAACATGATTAGTCGAACCTGTATTTCATCAAAGCAAAGAACACTTGCTCCTTTCCTATTTCCTTGTCCATCAACAAGAAATTTGTCTGCCACAGCTGGAAGAATATTTTTCATATTTGTCTCTTGCTTGTATCTTTCTTCTTCGACTAACCATTCCTTGATCTTCAAATCGAGTGGAAGACTCATAACCCAGTCAGAAATACTAGATTGGAGAAGCTTTTCCTTTTCTTGACTTTTGAATACTTTGTGCATGAGGTCATGTACTTGAAGCATTGCCTGTCAATGTAGGTAACATACTTGAAAGAGAGTATGAATTGCATGTTGAACTGGAGTGAAGCTTGGCTACATATATTTTGAACAGGAAACCCCAAACTTTCTTCACAAAATACTTCTTAAATATCTGATTTTATTTTATAAACAGATGTGATAGCAGAACTCTCGTTCATGATTCATGTATAACCTTGTTATAGGTGCACAGCAGCTCACTGATGCAACTACACTACCATATAAAAGAGATGTGAGAGAGTCCATGAATCAACATGTTGTTTTTTTTTGAGGAAATTTTATTTTGCATTATAACCTTTTCGTCGTATTTGAAAAAACACCATTAACTTTTATTTTTTAGAAGTTACACTAAAACCTTTATAAAACCTTTGACCTTACACAAAGGTTGTATGTAAGTTTGTTCTATTTAACTCTTGGTTGATGGCATTATATTCTCCTCTCATTATTCTGTGTTTTTATTATTAATTTCTTCAGTAGCATTATACATGGAGGACAATAATGAGATTGAAGTCTATTTGGGGTTTATACTAGCATGTTTACTAGTTTGCATGCCTTATTTTTTAATCATTACTCATGTATTGTTTGATTTCAATGATGTTTATATGAAATTGTCTCATTGAACAATAGTATACATCCAAGAAGACAAAAAAATGATGCATTTTAACAAGTAGAGGTGCTAGGCATTAGTACATCCAACTTTTATGTAAATTCAAAGTTTTTATAAAGTGTTTAGTGCAACTTCTAAAAAATAAAAGTTGATGGTGTTACTTCAACTTTGGTTTTCTAAACGAACTGATGATGTAGTTAAACAATCCAAAGGCTCCCTTGTCATAAACAGCAGAATTAAAAAAAAAAAAAAAAAAAAAAAAAAACTCACATGGGATAAGTACTTACCTCGTGAAAGTGCAACCTTCTTCTATGTTGAACTATTCCTTCTGTGGAACGGTAGAACATATCCATGAGCATTGTCTTCCCTATGTGGGCCAGTGATTTTACAATCAAATTCTCATAATGATTCAGTGAGTTGTGGGAAATTAAAATGCAAGAATCTACAGCAGAGCAAACATCTATTTACTTCAGCATAAAACTCCTAAATTGGAAATATCAAGAAGGTTACAACGTCATGAATGGAACAATTTTCAAAAAACCGTGGTTATCATTAAGACTTGAGAGCAGTCGAAAGTATGGAACATGATGCAGTAACATACCACTTCCAACATTTCCGTATACATATAGTCCTTTTGGGGCTGGAGGAGCAACCGGACGCTGGCCAACAAGAGAATCTAATTTCTTTTCTCTGTTAAGATATGACACCCATTTGCCTACCCCTGGTTCCGCATTGTCAAGTCTTCCACTGACAGGATAGTAAGATTGGGAGATGAGAAAGAAACAGTTAGAACTTCAATGATGGTGAACGAATCATTAATTGGAGTGATAAAAATAACAGACATCATTAGTTTTACAAGTATTTTATTTTATCTAAAAACTAAACCTCTCAGTTTAATAAATTAGCCTTAAGACACGTAAATTTCCAACCTTGGATGGACAGTGCAGTGTAAGTTATATTTTCCAACACAAAGTCCTGCAGAGAATATGACTTCTATTTTAAATATAGTATTTTCCAATACCAAGTCCATATTCATCCAATAATGTTTTTGTTTGGATTGGTATTTCTTCAGCCACAGGTTAGCATCTGAAGTTAATATATGGACAGGTATCCAGCATGCAATTCCGTAAAAAAAGTGATAAGTGAAATCAAGCTGCCATTACCATGAACCAGCTCTAATATCCAAAAATATAAATCACAACGAGAAGGTTTCCGACTGGTAGAATCTACGCTGGTAGAATAAACAAAATAAAGCATAAATTGGTTCCAATGACTTACAATTTCAAATTATTGGAAGTTTTTCACAATATAAATAAGCTCCAGATACATGAGAAGTTGAAATTTAAATAGACGACTAGTAACAAGTCACTACAGGATCACAATTTAACAGTTTCATGAACATAAATGCATTTCTCTTACCGAGACATCCACTTCTGCAAAATGTTCTGACGCTTGTTGACAGATGTCGACGCATCCTTCTGTTGTTTCGCCTCAGCTTCCTTCATCAAAAGCCTTCGCCGCTCTTTTTCCCTGTCATCTTCCCATTTCACAAGCTTTGCCTACAAATAAGCAAAAGAAGTGGAAATTATAGGTAATGTGGCCAATAGGATTGAGGAAAGATAGAGCAATGATGAGTGAATATATATCCGAAACCTGATATTCTTGCATATCTTTCTCATATTGGTGAAGCCTTCCCAGCAATTTATCAAGTTCAACAGCAACCTTTTCCTGGTAAGGATCATGCTGTAAATTCCCTTGATTAACAAGAGACTTATAATAATCAAGGGGTGCTGCACCAAATCATCAAAATAAGACTTTGTAAGTGGTGAAAACATATTCTAATGGCTCAGAAGTCAGAACTTTGTTACTCAACAGAGTAGAAGTGAATATATCAATTATAGTATGTTCATAAAAACTCTAGCTTGGAATTATGGTCAGGTCATGGATAATATTCTTTCTTGCAACAGCCAAAACTCACTGAAAACAGAAGTTTGTAATCTTTTCTTATGTAACAGCAATAAACCAACAAACAATACCACAATTCACTAGAAATTAGTAATGCCTTTTGATAAAAAGTGTCGTATACACTAACCAAACCAGAGATACAATTGGAACTACTTCCTACCAGATCTAAGATTAAATTCATAGGCATTGTGACTATAAATGATCCACACAAGTGAGTAATTGTGGGGCAAGCATAATCATGTGTGATGTGGTTCGTTCCAAGGCACAAGGTCAATGAAAATCTTATAGACCCAGTCTAGGTAAGTGTTTCCGATACAATCTACCGAGTCCAAGATCAACTTTTTCTTGGTGAGGATCATGTAACTTTCCTTGATCAACCAAGTCTTATAATGATCAAGTGGTCCTAATTTACACATGAATTTCATAAGGAGTGCTCTCACCTAAATATGCCCTAAACTAGAGTAGTTTCTTCACATAATAAAGTTGAAATTTCATGAAAACTCTTGCTTGGAATTATGATCATGAGGTGATAGATAAAATTCTCTCTTGCTCTAGCAAAAAAAAAAAAAAAAAAAAAAAACAACAACAACACTAACTGAAAGCAGAAACTTGCAATATGTATATTGTGTAACACCAACGAACAAACAATTCCAAAATTCAACAGAGAGTAGTAATGCCATTTGACAATTAAACCAAAGGTGACAAAATGAACAACACACGAAGCTAACACGAAAAGAACCTTCAAAGAACAACAATTAATCAAATTCAATGAATACCCACCAAAGAATCACAAACACAAAACACACAGAGAGATCGACTAACCTGGATTCTTGGAGACAGAGGAATAAGCTCGATCAGAGTAGAGCGGTATAGAATAGGCACTACAAAGAATAGAGGGTCGTCGATTAGATAATCTTGGGGTGAGAAAAAAGATGAGCTTTTTCATGTTAATTTTTCTGAATTGGGATTTGATGAGATCGTTCAGTTCAGCTTGTGCGGAATTCAGAATTGCTTACCGGTTGGTTAGTTATTGCGCTGAAGAAGAAAACTAGAAAAGTGCATTAAAGGATACTGACGTGGATGCGGTTTCTGCCAGCCACTTCTATGAGAAACAAAAACCAAAAATTGTGTCTTTGTTCCCGTACTCCCACCAATTTCTAAAGCTCCTTGGCATGATTCCCAAAAGTTAATTTGTTCAAAGAAAATGTTAATTTTGTAGGATTCATAAAGTTTTATCACCACAAAAGTTGGACTGGAATAATACTAGTAAAGATCAAAAAGTTTTCTAGTTTTTTATGCAAGTTCCATAGAACAATCAGCTGGTTCATAGGCTTGTTTATTTTTACTTTGGTAAATTTGAATTCGGTAAAAAAAATAAAGTCATAGAAGCGATCTAACCCTAACAAACTCCCTGTAAGTTCATTTCTATCAAACAGTAATTTCATTCTAAAGTGTATAATTACTGACACAAATATAAAGGCTAGTTGTGAACTTATTACAATCTGCTCCATGCTAGAGTGATTTGCATTCCAGTTAGTAGCAGTCGTTATGGGAGGTACCAGTTTCTGAGCTGGGAAACAAATGTCAGGCCAGTTTCTGAGCTAAGAAACAAACGTCAGGCTGTAGATACACTGGTCAGTGTTTATTACGATTTTTAAATTGGTGGCGCATGAACTGGAATACAAGATAAAAGAAAAAAAAGCGTAGAAGATCTGGTGTGTGCCTTGTCTCAGTCTAGCAATGCCCGAAAAATTCAATGGTTCTTCGCAACAATAAAACAAAGGCGGTGCCTGTAAAAAGGCTCTCGGCTTTGAGAGGGTCACCATGGAAGTAATTAACTGCAAGTCTCATTAGGCCTCCCAGAATTCACCTCACTATAGAAGCTTATTGAGAGCAAGATTACAGAGTATGTTAGCATCCATCCGTATCATACACAATAGTCGGGTGTTCAACCTGTCTGTACCATCTGCATCAACAATATAAAAGCTTGCTCTATTTCCAATTGGCTACAGAAGCCATCGATGTTTATAGATAAACGGAGTACTATATAAAATTAATCTGTCAAACGGAGTACTCCATATAAGATTGATCCTGTCAGGTGGAGTTATGGCATATCACAAAAGTTATTGCCTCACATTTGAAAATGATTCTACAAAATGCTCATATGTGATTTCTTCTTTTATGGTACACACTCTCATAGTACTACTAACATATTAGAGGTAGGCATACAGCAAAAACTGTTTCCTTTCTAAACAGGAGATATCAACTCTGACATAAAAATGAATCAAGACGAAAACCATTTCCTTTCTAAGCAGCTTCCCGCACATAGTTGAAAATTACTACTGGTGCGGGGTGCCACAGATAGACTTAATTCATCTGAATTCTAAATTAGCCAAGTAGTAGTACTAATGAACTAAGAGAGGCAGGATCAATTCAAAAAATAAAAACATTATGCTACACAAGTATAGATGATAAATGTAGCGGAAGACAGCTAACAAATGTTTATCTACCTCTGAGCCAGATTACAGGGAATCAATATAAGGTTACATAAAACTTCTTATAACGGCACACTCAACTTCCAAAGGAAATAACTGCCTGGCTCGTCCACTACTGTTCAACAAGAACTCAACACACTACTACTTCTTGTAACAAAAGCAGCTCTACGCCTCTACCATCTCTCTTTCATAAGCATAGATGGGCAATCCAGATCTCTACGACGGCACTGCAAAAAAATGGGGATGTTCGTTAGTTATGAATCATATAATTTTTTTTAAACTTAAAAGAAAAGAAAAAAACCAAGCCAAGAGCTCAAAGAAAAAGAGCAAAAAACATGCCTGATACTCACCATAAACACCAAGAAAAGTGGAACAAATACCAATACCAGGGATTTATAAAAATGCAAAAGAATAGAAATTTGCAAGCTAAATAGGACAACACGTGTACTCAATGTAGTTTTATGGCTATCAGGTGTATATCAGTAGACACATTTGGACATCTTGTGACTTGCAATTGCACAATAGGAGCTGCTTAGAAGTTGGAACGGTTGGATTACAATGATCACTTTAACTAAATTATGCAAAGATGGATGCAGCAGATACACGTGCACAAGTGCAACATTTTAAATGATAGAACTAGTCAGTGTCACATGTCACATGCACAAGGATCAATATGCAAAGAAATGGGGGGCAATCAGTGCTCTAAAGCATGCAATGTCTTATGTGACAGCAGCCATAAGGGCAAGCATTTTAGCATATTATGTTCAATCAATTGGCCTTACAATACAAGTAATGACTTGGACAACAGAGCTATGCCACATGAATGAACATGTGCCTTGCACGGTATTTCAACATAGTACAAGGTCAACACCTAAGTTCTCCGTGGACCTTCAGAGATATGAATAGACAGAGACTTACTATATGTTGATGTATCGATCTGCTCAGGGAGCTCCTTAATATCAACTTCAAATCTTTCCTGAACCTGTAACGCAAACGAAAATGTGTCGGGCTAAATGAACATGCGATACATATGTTTGACTGGTATCATAAATATGTCATAACCTACCTGATTAAGAACATCGGAGTCAGATGCAGATGAAACAAACGTGATTGCGAGCCCTTTGGTACCAAACCTTCCGGCTCGACCCACCTAAAACAAGGAGAGAGCATGTTAGAACTTGGAATCAGGAGACAACTCCATTTATAACAAGGACCAGATAATATGCTTACCCTGTGGAGATAAGTGTCCGCAGAATCTGGCATGTCATAATTAATCACGATGTTAACTCGCTCTATGTCAATTCCTCTGCCAACTAAATCTGTTGCTACGAGAATCCTCTTGTGCCCCTCCTTAAAGCCCTTGTATCGAGTCAACCTAGAATCCAACATTAAGAAAGTGTTAAGTTACTAAAATCATGTATATTCAACCTCATTACGACTTCATAATGGTATCATGGCTCAAATGAAATCTAGAGTTTCACGGTTACGAATGCTCTATTTCTACCCATGTTAAATTTAGTTGAAAATTTTAGATGGGACTTTAATCGGTTTCACACAAAAAATAGAATCAGGAATGCTTCATGGTAATTTGAAAACACACCTTTCTTCTTGGGACATTCCAGAGTGGATACAGATCGATGGAAAATTACACTCCACAAGCAACTTGTTCAGCTCTGCAGCTCTACTGACACTTTTGACAAAGATGACAACTTGATTGAAGTCCAATGCATCAAGTAGATCATTCAGTTTCCTGTTCTTCTCCAGCTCACTCAGCTTGATATAGTGCTGTCAGACAGAGATATACATTAGCTACAGCATAAAATGTACCAACAAATACTACTCACTAAGTTAAGATACAAACCTGTACAAGCCCATGAAGGGTCAACTTGGCTTCATCATCCACGTAAATTTCCATAGGCTGTAAGGAAGAAATGTCACAGTAAAGCATATTAGGAGGCCATCTGAAGCTAATGGTATCCATTATGAAATGAATGATAGGCGAACAAGGCTCGAGTTGAGGATCTGGTCCATCTCCTTGCAGATTCTTTACCGCCCCAACAAACTAATTACTATCACTTCCACTAACACCTAACCAAAACATAGAAGACCTAGATAGGCTATATTTTCCTCCGACCTCTGGTCCACTCCACCATAAAACTTAGAAAGAAAATGAGCAAAAAGTAAAGACCCAGCATAAATTTAACACAAGATGACCAAGTACAAAAGGCACTGACAGAGGACCACTCTGATACAGACATCCTTTGGCTTCTAAAGAATCTTTTGAAATGGACCATCACTGCATCGTTTTGATAGATATCACATGACTAGGCAAGTATACAGCACTTCAACCACTGCATTCTTGACCTTCGCCTGAAGAAAGCTGGTATAATGGAAAGAGTAGACTTCTAGAAATGAAGGACTGGCCACAGGACATTACATCTTGCATAAATTTTTTGCAAACGGGGCGAATTTCCTTGCTCAGAGTAGCAGAAAACATCATAACTTGCTTGTCATGAGGTGTCATCTTGAAGATCTCCTGCACGTCTCTCCGCATATCTGTTTCCAAAAAAACTAGTCAGGAAACACATTGCAGTATTTTGTTCATATTTCAGAAGATGACAGAACCAGAGTTTTATTTGGAAAAATAAGAAGGGTATGCCAAGACATACCAAGAGATTCCAGCATCTTGTCGCACTCATCCAGAATGAAATGCCTCACATTTTTCAGAGAGAGGTCCTTGTCCCTTGCAAGACCAAGCACCCTCCCTGGTGTTCCAACAACAATATGAGGACATTCATTCTTCAGAAGATCTTTATGGATTTTGATGTTGACACCACCATAGAAAACAGCAACTTTGATATCAGGTACATATTTGCTAAACCGCTCAAATTCGTGACAGATCTGCAGATGAAATAAATCCACAGAATATAGTAAGCAAAGTGCTGCTGGATAATAAATAATGAAAGCAGACAAAAAGATATAAACACTTAGATATGGAGAATTTGAAATGGTGAATAGGGTACATGCCTGGTAAGCCAGTTCTCTAGTATGGCACAGTACTAGTGCAGTAACTTGTCCAGCAACAGGTTCAATCTGCTGCAATGTTGAAAGGACAAAGACAGCAGTCTTTCCCATACCAGACTTAGCTTGGCATATAACATCCATTCCCAATATAGCTTGAGGTATGCATTCATGTTGAACTGGTGAAGAGCCAAATAAATGATCCAACGAAGCCTCAGTTTCAATTAAAAATAGTATTACCAATCAACTTCCCCAAGGTAGAGTGACAATATGATTACCTGAGAAATAAAAGATGATAAACTGTTGTGAGTCCAAGTTGATACTTTTCAACATTAGATGATGAACAAAAAATATAGAACACCAAGAAAAGATCAAGCAAACAGGAAATTTAACAGTTCCACTTCTCAGTAAACATTAAGAAAATCCAAAACTATCATACAATGAGGCCAGAGTAAAGACGAGCACCAGTACCAGATAGAGCAAGGCAAATGTAAAGAATTGATATACATCGTTGTTTCATAAATAAGCAGTCAAATATAACAAGCAAGCAAAGATACTCATTTCTCCGACAGATCAACTTTCGGAATATGATCTCCGTAAGAACCTCAAAATGGCAGTCATCTTCACTTTTAAATTGATATACATCATATGTGGCATATATATGTTTCAAATTAACGTATTCAGGTTTTTGAGTTTCAGACACAAGTTTGCTATATTCTATACAAGTAAAATACTAAAATTTTGGATTTTTGTAAACTAAGTTATGCGGGATAGACCCATAGGAAGATCCACAGTAGCAATCAGCAATGACTTCGGTGCAAGGTATGTTTGACAAATAAGGCAAACTAACTGGGGTAGAATCACAAAGTAGAGAAGTAACTAGCAATGTGATTGTAAAACTGAAACACAATAAAAGTACCTAAAATATAGGTTTCAACTTTCAACTGCTAGATCATTATAGACCACAACAGTTCAATATTATAATAATAAAAGCAATCCTCACTTCCAGTAAAGATCGCAAAATAATATTTTGACAGAGAACATTAAACATGTAATGGCAAACTATAATAAAAACCCAGCAAATGCTCAACATAGAATTAGATATCTTGCCTTCAGACGGATGTTCAAATCCTGAATCCACAATAGCACGCAGAAGTTCTGGCTTCAAAAGGAAATCTCTAAATCCTGAACTGTGTATTCCGACATAACCCCTATAAAGACACAATAAACTCCATGTTAATAATCAGCCTCAGCTCAAGAGAAAAATCATTACACAAGCTGTATTCCATCACAGATCCAGGTCCTCAAACACAATTGACACATCTTTACTGAAAGCATAACAAATACTGTAATTGTGTAGAATCCAATCACACCTACAGAACTATAAGCTCCAAAGTAGCATCTTCTCTTGACTATATCATATCTTGCCGGATGAAAAGAGGTTAAAAATATACCAAAGCTCACAAGCCAATTATTAACAAAATTATACAAGCTCATAAGCTAAGTTCAGTGACCAAACGACACATACATAAATCAATTAACTCGGGAAAATAGCTTGTAAATCAGTTGTTTACACAGCTGTAGGAGGGTGAACCACAGGCGAATTACTTAATAAAACCATAGATCTCTAAGATAGCAGCACGAAACCCAAAACTCATACACAGCAATCAATTAAGACAACTAATTGTTGAGCAGGAAGCTAATACTAGCTCATAAAGCTAATTTGAGAAGCAAGACAACACATACATTAATAAATTGCAGCAAACTCAATAATTAATAAATTAAGCTTGTAAATCAAACTCACTTCTTAACGGACTCGCCGTTGACTTTAGCAGCCACTACATCAGGAGCATTTTGGTCTTCTTCCTCGTAGTCGAGAAGCTCCTCTTCATAGGCATCGTTGTCCTTGGCGTCTCCCATTTCTCTCTGCAAAATTAGATTCAAAAATCAACAGATCCGTCAGAAAAAATCAAATCTTTCGCATTTGGAAGATGTAAAAGGAACAAATCAGGTTCGCTAAGTTGAGAATCGAGGGTTTACCTGGTGAATCTGGAAAGGGTTGTAGGGTTTAGAGGCAATTAGAGATGAATTCTGCACAAAAAATTGTTAGGGCAAACAGAAATTGACTCCGATAGGGTTAGGAAGATTATATGGAGAGTGAAGGCTCTTTAATAAGGGATTCAGATATTTTCCAAATGTCGATTGTACCCCTGGCTGAATGAGATAATTACAGTCTCGTATACTGATTGGAGAAATCCTAGCGTATTTTAATTCTCTGTTTGGCACCAGAGTTATCGACCTCTCAATTTAAGTCCCATAAGTTTTCCACTAGCTGTTCTGATACCAGAGAATATTTATGGAGGTAGTGTAGTGAATTTTTGTTTGAATTGGGATTCCCAGCTCAAACTTTATGAATTATAAGTCTCTAATAGAATGAGCCTAGCTACATTAAACACAACACATCATCATACTTTTGAATCTGTTCAATAACGATCAAAACTCCAATATTATCTTGTTCAACTACGTCAACAAAAGCTATCTATTAGAACTACAGTATCACAAATCTAAACGCCTAGAACTACAATGCACTGTCATACCAACTACATCCAGATCGACTAAACTCGCCATCGCTATCCTACATCCAATCCAAGGGATCAACTTCAAAATACACTTCACCCTCTCACCATTTACTAACAGCTCTCTAATTTAAATATGAATGAACTAAACCAGATCATAGTATTATCTAGGTCAACATATATGACACATTGATATTGCATGCAGTTAACTAAATTGTTTGAAAATTAGAAAACAAAAATTAACGAACATTACAAATGTAAGTAACTGTACTCACTCTCCTCCTCTTGACACCCTCAACAGTTGTCATCGGGCTTCCATACGATGCGGGTGCGATGTTTTTGTATAGGGGGAAGCGTGGTGAGATATTACAATACCCGATCAAGTGATATGAGAATGAAAAGAAATGTATGATAATAATTTAGTATGATAAGTAGGAGTAAGTCCCTCCATAATTTTTTTCTCAATCAATGAAATATTTTTTGAGATATGATATATGTCTAGCTTGTGTGAGGGATGGGTCAGTACTCTGTAAATACATTTTTGGGGATTAAACAATCCGGTCTAGTTCGGCTCGTTACCTGAGCAACTATTGACAGAGCAGTAAAGGAAAAGAAATGACATTTTAGTCACCTATGAGATTGCAACAGTGGAAACCATGGACAACAAGCAACCAACTCTCATATACGGTGGCACGATTAGACATGGTACTGGGTCGTTGCAAACTTCATGTGGCTCGGATTTTGCCATGAATTTCTTTATGGCCAAAATCAGCCCAATGACACTTTGAAATTTTTAATTAAAGTGTGTTTAGTGTATTTAATTATTCAATTCAGATTGAAAATGAATGAGAAATTAATGCACAAATAGACTGTTTGTAATTATTAATACGAAGGTATTCGCAATGAAGTTGCATTAAATTCCGACAAAATAAACGTAAATATATAGATAAAAAGGTGTTGAAGAAGAAGTTTGAACTTGTTACCTCATGAAACATCTTGGAAGGTTGTTGAATCAAGGAAAAGGAAAATTGCAAAAAGTTGTGACTCTTGGGCTTGAACTCACAACCTGCCTGTCAGCAAGGGTTGTGACATACCACTTGAGCTACACATCCATTTGTGATGAGATATTGGTCAAATTCGGTTGTGTCCTTTCGGATACAGAGTTGTGGTTCAACAATTTTTCCTTGCAACCTTTGGATATCTATATATAGGGCTCCCCTACTTCGTTTTTAATCATGAAAATAAATCCATCCAGATTATTATCCACCCATTATCTATGTTGATATTTGACGGGTGTTGGATGTACTTCAATTATAAATAAATTATTGTAGTAATTCGCCGAGTTAGTTGTTCAAGTGCTTGAACTCTAATTCACCACTGTTGTTCTATTTTAGGAGACTATTTGTTACGTAAATCGTGAGCACCAGAGCAGGACAAATAAAGTCTTAAGGACCGAGGGCCGCCCTCTACTCAGCTATATAAACATTTTGTTTTGTTTTGTTTTGTGTTGTGTTCCAGATATCCATCTTCGATACACTACCCACCCACATCTATATGTGAAATTCACCCAACAACTTAGACTTTATTTTAATTATTCGTGTTCGTGGGAAGTGTTTGTTGATCGCGAAACTGGATCCTGGTGATCATGTGATGATGAATATGGCAAGTGGATTTCTGGAGTGGCATTAAGAAGACGTCTGCTTTCCCAAATCCTGAATATCTGATCAATCAGATTATTAACGGTACGATTAGTTGTTGTCATTATTAATTAGTGATTACATGCTTTCATTAGTTTGCATGAAAGATGTATTTGGAACAGTATCCACTTGATCACGAAAAGTAATGTTTATGTTGGTGATTATCTAAACAATCACTACTCATGTGGGCACCTTTCTTGAAGTTAAACAGTACCAAGTTTGAGAAAAGGCGTGACACAGTTGTCTTTCTTTTATATGCGCCTATCCTTTGAACCAACATGTATGTCTGTGTTTGTTACACAACTGTTTTCATTTAACCTTCTCTCGTTACGTATGTGGTTATTTACAAGTTTTATGTTAAACGACTTTTTCCACATTTAAATCTGAAGTAAATTAATATACGTACGATGCCATAAAAATAATTTAGGGTTTCTTTCGGGGGAAATATAATAGTGTGTGTGTATATATATATATATATATATATATATATATATATATAATCCTATTTCATTTGGTGTATGGCATGCTATATTCCATTTTTTGTTGGTATTTTAATTTTGTATCAAGTGACTTATGATGCAATGTGACCTTACTTTACGTACTTATTTTTCGTTGAACTTTAATAGTACGTACGTGTTGAACTTGTAACTTTAATCTGGAACTTGAGAAGGGTTGAAGTCAATATTTATTCTCATGTTGTTGCATTGTGAATTTGTATTGTATACTTGTTTTGGTTCAATCATCTATTTGCGATCATACAAAAGTACACAAACTATGTGTGGTCAAGTTTATTTGTATGATGAGTTTACTACATTTTGTGTATGTAATATTATGTGATGATTCTGTAAGTTGGCATATTCAATGCATGTGTACTTGTTGTTATGCGTGAAGTGCATGAGAAATTCTTCCATAGTGTTGGAAGTGTGAATGAGACCTTTGGTCCATGCTTATCAGAATCAAGTATCATTTAAGTGAGTCTTGTTATGCGAAAATTCTATTTCCAGGTATATGGAAAGGACCACATTAAATGTGTAAAGTCTTGAATCCCCGTTCATATGGTGAGGAGAGCTTTATGCTCTCTAGTTGAAATTTAAAAGAATCATCTCTCATGTGGGGGCGGTTTTGATTGCACAAGAAACTGTTGATCTTTGAATCTTGTTAGAATTCAAGTGTTATTTAAGTGGATCTCATAATGCGGAAATTTAGTTTCTCGACATGAAAGCTCAGACCACGTTAAATATATAATGGCTTGAAGTTCTATAAATGTGGGAAGGACGAAAATTCTTGAGGAATACTTCCAACGTTTGGCACATGATAGCTCAAGAGCATGGTGTATCCAATACAAAGTTGTGCAAGTATGAATACCTGTGAATGTTCCCTCGTGGTTGTTTCGAGGTGGAGAAAATATTTGGAAAATTTTCTTTAAGAACATTGGTTGGATTGTAGGTCCAAATTGCGATTATTTCCAAATAGACCGTGTTACCGGCATGGAATTAATCGATTGAACTACGGGTTCAAAGAATGCGATTTCTATTAAGACCATTGTGGTGGCATGGAATCGAGTGAATATCCTGTGTCTAAACTGAATTATTTGTGGTTTACTGAAGGTAAAATCTAGTTGAAAAGAATTCTCTACAGTTGGAGACAATAAAGAATCGGAATTCTCTGTTTTAATCTCGTTAAAGAATTCTCTATTTTAATCTCGTTAATGAATTGGAATCGGAATCCCGAAGCTATGATGATGTGAGATTTGAGCTAAATCGTTTGAAACGATTTCGATTCTGGCTGTTTTCCCCCAAATTTTAGGGCTTTTCATTTACTATCGTGTTGCCTGTCTTCTGCTACATTTTATACCTTTTTTAATTTTTACATTGCGGATTTTTTTACGTTTCGAGTTTTCTGGTTTAATGTTGTTATTGAATTTATTGGAAGAGTGAGTTGCAGTGACGACTTTAAAATAGTCAAGCTCAACAGTACTTCAATTTAATGGATTCTGCTTGTCTATCAGAATTAGCTTGTTGTGCTTTATTTGTTTACATTGAGGTATGTCACTTTCGTAAAAAATAGCTCACTGGATTTAGTTTACCATCCATCTAAAGAAGAAAAAAATATGTCGTATAAAAACTTTACAGAATTTTGAACACTTCGCATAAAAAAATAAAGCAGAAACATGGGTTAGACATATGTAGCTTTGCAGAATTGTGAACACTTTGCATAATATTGAAAACAAAAACATGATTTAGTTGTAGTCATATCAAATGGTAGTGCTTAATGTCCTATACAAACTGCATAATTTTGAAAACGGAAACATGTCTGGAATCAAAACCAGAAATTTGCATTAATGTTTAGATTGTCATTTTTATTGCAGCTTATCATACAAAACATGATCCGTCCACTCAAAACATGACTTAGTTATAGTGAATATAGATACTTGTACCTTGTTGGATCAAAACTGTTAAACAACGTACCTTGTTGGATCAAAACTGGTTAACAAGTCTGTTATGTAGGATTTCCTGCAAGATGAGTATAATGCAAGAATAACATAAGTTACTGAAATTGATGAATTGAAGAAGCGATGTTCATCAAGCATAGATGTTGTAGTAAAAAGAGTTTCACTATCTAAGCAAGAGTATCGAATCGAATGCTTTCACAAAGTCGGACGAAACTTTATATTGAATGCAAACCCTAGTAATTATGAGCAGAATGCCCTTGTATTGTAGTTATAATCGGAATGTAATAATGCTTTTGATTCTGCTAATGTAATTGTTGGTCCAGATAACGGCAAAGTAAAAGACTAGGGGGGGGGGGGGTGAATAGTCTTTTTCAACTTTTGTCGATAAACACAATTTCTCAGATATCTGTGAAGATATCTGATACTTAGATTCAGAGCGCAGAAGACTTAAGATAGATAAGTGCAGAAACAGTTAAAGTGTGTGTATGTGTTGCTGAAAAGTAAGTACAGAATAGTAAATAACACAGCAAGTATAGTGGTATCTGGAGGTGGCGTAATCCTCCAACAAATCCACTTCGGTCTTTCAGAGACCTAGAATTCACTAGAACAGATAATTGAGGTCACCTTACAAAAATCATATTCTAAGATTCCTTAAACAAATGGTTCCCAACCAAATGTTCCCCCTGAGTTGTTCCCCGGCTTTCTCAGCCAAGTACTTCCTGTACTCAGAAACCTTTTTGGGCTATTCCCTAGCTTCCCAAGCTAAGTACTTCATGTGCTCAATAACCTTGGAGTTATTCCTTAGTTTCCCAAATCAAGTACTTCCTAAACTCCGTTAACCTTGGAGTTATTCCCTGATTTTTCAAACTACGTACTTCCTGTACTCCACGCCAGTTATGGTGTTGGTTTTGGTTTGAGTTGTCAGATGAGCTTCTTTGTTAACTTTTCAGTTAATCAGATAGCTCTGTGAATCAAGTATACTTAATACACTTTTCAATGTATGGTATCTTGTTCTTTTTACTGACCCAAGTCTTAGATAAATGTTCAAGAGAATGAATCTCAGATACTTGATCTTTCAATTCAACTCTTTCACATATAGCTGTGCTTGTTTAGGATCAGGACACTTAGAACTTTAGTGCTACTTAAGATCAAGATCTTTGGTCGCAACAGAAAGCTTGAGGATAAGTAGTTTGCTTGAGAGATTAAGATATGTGTTCAGTATGTTCAAAGGTGTCTAAGGTGTATTCTCAAGCAGTCTAAGTGTTGATATTTATAGATGAATTTGAGTGCCGTTTGAATAGTATCCGTTAGGCTTAAATCAAATTCAAACTATTGATATCTGTGTATAGTACTGTAGCAGGTTTGTCTTCTTCTTCAGAAGCTACCATTGCTTTTGTTCAGACATCTCTGTCCGTGCATTTAATGCATTGTACTATACTTTTGTCCTGTAGTGACAACGGAACTATGCTTTGTATCCGAGACTACCTTGATCAGATTTCTCTGATTCTTTGCATGTCCTTATCTTCAACTTCAGATACCACTTTTTATTGAAACAACTTTGTTTGCAATATATATATATATTTCTTTCTCAGAAATGTGGTTAAAGCTCAAGGTATCTGAGAGTAGATATCTGTGGGCACTTTCCTGGTTTTCAGAAACCTTCCGGTTCTCAGATATCTCTTTAAGACACTTGTTCATTTCAGAAACAAATTGTGTCTTTCTGATATCTGATCATAGGTATCTGAAAAACATTTCAGTAATCTTGTGCAGTCTTCAAGTCTTCAATGTCGTTGAACATGTTCTGCTTGGATGTCTTCTTCTTGGTCTTCTTCATAAAATAAAAATTACATTTTGAGACCTAACATCCTATACAAGATTAGCTAGACTATCATACTAAGTGGGTTTCCTCTTTTACAATGTTCAAGTGAACCAAGAGTACTAATCACCTTTGTGAAACTAAGATAAGTCATCATGTTGCTGATCAAAATCTAAACTGATATTCCTAACAAAATATCTAACAAATTTCCCCCATTTTGATCAGTCAACAATGACTATCTGTCCTATTACAAATCTGGATGAGGAAACAATCCACCACTTAATCATTTCTTATGATTTTTCAGTTCATTCAATTAAGTGTAGAAAGTAAACATCAACCAAATCACAAGGTGTGATCTTTGCTGACAAGTTATCTTTTTATAGAAAAATATCTGAGAGTAAGTTCATCAGATAAGTTCTGATGAAGATTACAAATAACTTTAATACATAATACAATTTAGTTCAATCAACAAAAATACAACAAAAATACATAGTAAATTAGGACAACAGGAGTAACCAAGCTCCAAGTAAACATCCTAATAGACTAGTCTTCAAGTCTTCAACTCTTCAAGTCTTCAACAGTATTTCTGTGGATCAGTTTGCAAATTTCCTATCTCCAAACTTTTTGATGTCATCAGAATAATCATAAAGAAGTGTTCTGACGAGCATCTCAGTGTCTCTGGCAAATCCACAGACCTCTTTGTAGGTTTTGGTAGGATTTTTCTTGACAAAGTGCTTGACCCACAGATACTTTCCCCACTTCCAGGCATGCTCTATTCTGATATCTGAAAGCTTGAAGTAATCGTAGATAATCTTCAGATATCTGATGTCACCCTTGTATTGATCTTAGTTAGATAGAATGACTCATGGGGTTCCACAACAAGTCTTGCTCTTGTGCCTGTTCCTGTGATATTCAGAATTCTGTGCACATCATCTGGCTTTCCATATGGACATTCATCAGAGAGGTCCTTTCTCATGGCTTCAGTTCTCTTGATAACTTCAAAGTCCAACCAGGCTTTAACATGATTGGTGTTAATCAAGATTGGCTTATCTTTTCTCCATGCATAAGCTGTTTATGGATTGGATCTGGAAATCTTGAGTTTACCAGTAGATGCTTAAGTTCCAGAATCCAATAGCCATTTTTCTGATTGATGCACCTGTAGACAGAGGAATCATTGTCATTCTTCACATACTCAATTTTGGCTTCTTCTGGCCTGAGTGGAAGTTGACTTTGTCTTTGCTCAACTCTCAGTCTGTTCCTTTTCTGTCTTGAATTCTCTTTGGGGTTGTTGCTTGAAGAACCACCCTGGATAGACTTGGTATTTCCAGAGGGTGTTCTAGCTGCTAGGGTCTTTGCAACTATGGGCTCAGTTAGGCTTTCAATTTTCCTTTTTCTGTGAAGAGGAGCTTCATCTTCATCAGTTTCTTCATCATCATCAAGATTAAATCTTGTGAGAGGTTTACAGCCTTCTTCATTGCCCAGGGACTTGATTTGACCTTCTTCTTCTTCTTCAGAAGATTCATCAATCCCTTTAACTTGTCTTCTCCTTGGAGCCTTGGTACTCCTTGGAGGTTTCTGTGCTTTGGCCCTTGTTATCATTGTTGTTCCTTCAGTAGGTTTCTGGGAAGTAGCTACTATTTGCAAAGCAGCTCGACTTGAGGAGGGCTCATTTATCTTGAGTGGTGGATGGGAAGATTTCTTGTTTCTTCTTCCTTTCTAGGCAGCACCAGCTCCAGATTTCTTCTTGTTTCCTTCTCCTTCTTCCCATTCCCCCTGACTTTGAGGTCCAGATTTGTACAATCCTTCCCCCTTAGTCATTGTTGGCTGACTAAGTCTCATAAAGGAATCTGAGAGAGACTCAAAATATCCTTGTAAGAAATTATAGGCAGAGACCAACTTCTGAAGTTCGGCTTTGAGCTCCTGATTTTGCCTGATAAGTCCATTTTCCTTATCAGTGAGCTCTGCCAATGGGCCTAGGATAGCATCTGCTTTTCCAGCAGTGTAACTTGCCTCTTGAAAAGCTTTTTCAGCTAAAGACGCATCATCGTCCCTTATCATTCCCAGATCTTTCTGAGCAATGACTATGCTAGTTGTTCTCTGAGTGATGAGCTCAGTGAACTTCTTCATTTAAGAGGGGACGGAGGCAATTACTTCCTTGTTCTGTGAAGACAACTCCTTTTTTAGATGAGCCAGTACTTGGTATCTGTTCATGTATTCATTGGAGTGGACATTTGGCAGTTTGCTGAATATTGCAGGAGCAATCAGCTTCCTTTTCAAGTGAGAAACCGCTAGATGTTCATTGCGGTACTCTGCCAAAGTCTTGTCTTCTTCATCATCTGAGTAATCAGCCTAGTGATCTTCATCCTCTTGGACATTCTCATCGATTGTGTCTAGTCCAGCAACCATCTCATGGATTGGTTTCTTTCCTTTCTGTGAGGAGGATGGTACATCTTTTGAAGATGATGCAGCCTTAGCATCATGCTGGACTTCAGATACTTCTGCAGTACCGAGTTCTTTGGTGATTGCATTTACAACATCCTGTAGCTCTTTAACCTCAGAGTAAGCAGTCATTTCTTGTATGTATTGATCTTGTAGTTGATCAAGCTTGTCTCTGGATTTAGCTATCTGTTCTTCCAGTTGAAGATGGAGCTGTTGTTCTTCTTTCAACAGTTGTCTGAGTTGAGCAGTTCTGGTTTGAGTATTTAATATTTTCTGATTGGTTTCTTCAGAAAGCTCAACTACTTGTACAGTAGTAACTTGGTGTTGGGAAGATGGATGAATAGATTTCTGAGGAGATGGAGACGGAGATTTCTGTGAAGTCTTCTCAGTGTGCTTTTCAGCAGCTGAGGCATTATTTCTTTGTGAGATTCCTCCGGTCCCTGGTGTAGGGGCATCATCATCATCATCCTTTTTGTCATTATCATCCTTTTGGTGATGGTCAGTGGGAGGTTCATCAAAATCGTTTTCGTTCATTTCTTCCTCCTCGTCATCTTCAGATACAAGATTGATCACTTCAGAAATAGTGATCTTCTGCCCATTAACTTCTTCTTGTTCAGAAGGAATGAATTGCAGAGTCTGGGGCAGGACTGGCTTAAAGGCCATCTGTAATCTTGTCTGACCATCTGCCTGTTCAAAGGCTTGTATCAAACTGTGCGCCACTTCTCTGGAGATATCCTTATGCAATAGGGTCGCAACCGTATACTGTTCAGTAGGGAACATTGCATGGATGTAAGTCTCCAAGTCAAGAGCTCGTGCTCATCTTGAAGGTTGATCTGTGATTCTCAATATTTCAGAGAGATCAGAGCACCTTAACTTCTGTCATTTCTTGAAGCATTGAATGTGCTTTGGCAAAGTTTGAGCCTTGAAGAAGGGAAGTAGGTCCCTTTTCTCATCAACGGGAACCTGCTTTGCACTTGTTTGAGCCTGAAAGAAAGAGGTTTGAGTGAGCTTCAAAACTTTTGTAGATATCTGAGTAGAAGTGTAGTTTAGTTTCTGAGTTACCTGAGTATGGACATCAGGCTCAGAGACTTGTACTACTGAGACAAGGGGTGTCTCAGATATCTTGTTGTGAGGTAGAGACTTGGAAGTCTGGTCCTCATCAACCTCTCTTTCTTGAACCTGAGAATTAAAATTATCACAATACTTAGGAAATTTTATCAAGAAAAACTTTAAGTGACATGTCAGATATCTGAGAGGTCAATTACCTCCATGGGAGGCTCAGATACATGTCTCTCAGAGACTTGTGCAGTCTCTGGAATCTTTTCTTGTGATGAAGGCCTTCATGCCTCATCAATTTCCATAGGTGCAGGGGATGTCGCAACTCTGTCCCCTTGCACTTCTACTTCTGAGTGAGCCTGTGAGTAGAATGTATTGAATAATTTAGAAGAAGTTTTAAGATAACCCAGGGTGAAGAGTACTTATCACTGATTTTCATATACCTTCACACTGGAAGGCTCAATGATGTGTTCTTCAGAAACCTTGTCGGTCTCTGGGTTCTCTGGCATTTCTTCCTTATCTTCCTCTTTCTTAGTTGGAGCCTGTTAGAAACATTTACTTTAAATGATTAAGCACATAAACATATGACTGAAAAGTGTTATCTTAAGAATCAATTTATCACCTGTGGCACAGGCTCAGATTTCTTAAGAGGCGAGGTTGAGGGAACCTCCTTCTCAGTTTCTGAGGCAAGCTTTCCAGCTTCCTCTTGTTTCTGTGTTTCTAACTCAGCCTGTAACAAAGAAAAATTTTATAAGTAACAAGATATACAAGCACAAAATTTTCACAAGGTGAGAGTTAAACCATTCAGCTACCTGAACCGTATCAGGTTGATTGGTCTCTAAAACTTGTGACCTTTCTATACATTGGTCTTCTTGTTCCAGTCTCTTTTCCTTGTTTGAAGTTTCAGGTACTTGACACCTTTCCTGAGTATGCAACTCAGCTGCCTTCCCTGTTTGATCATTCTGAGTGGATGTCTCAGTTTGATCCCTCTCATTGAGTTGGGGAACCTGCTCTTTTGCAGGATTTTCTTCAGCGTATTGTAGTGCTGGTAATTCGAAATGGAGTTCATTTACCATTTCATCAACCACTTGTGGCTGTTGTGGTTGTTGTGGTTGTCTGGAAGCAGAAGATTGATCAGTTGAACGTTCTTCCAGATTTTTAGATGTGGCATTCTCATCTGCATCTGCCAGTACTAAATTACCACTCATCAGGGCTTTTTGAAGTTGTGCATAAGAGACATTCCCTGATGAAGTATTTGCACCAACAACCTTTGCTATAGGTGCTTGTTCAGCAACCTGAGGTGTAGGTTCTTCTTCAGATACCTTTTCACCAGTTACTATTTCAGTAACCTTAGCTCGTTTTGTTCTTTCTAGGAATTGAGAGATGACTAGTTTATCATCTTCATTGTCAGAGCTCTCATCAGCATTGGGAACTGATTGGTCCATTACTCCTGCGGTTTCTGCAGATAGGGCTTGGTGTTTTTCACCTCTTTTGGCAGCATTTATGACTTCATCGGCAAGGCATTCTGTAATAGTCTTAACATTTCTGAATGCACTTTCTCTTGCTGAGTCTACTTGTTCAGTAGTTGATAACTCTTTTGCAGCATTGATGAGTTCATCTGCATTTATGGGTTCATCGGCCAAGCTTGCAGATATCTGGGAATTGACAATCTCAATGGGTGTGTCTTCTGTTTTGCCAGCAGACTTCTTTCTTGAAGTTCTGGGCTTCTTTGTCGCAACCTTTTCCTCAGATACCTTTTCAGACTTTCTCTTCTTAGAACCTTTCTGAGACCCAGTAACCTTTTTCATCATGTTCGTATACTCGTATTTGTAGAGTAGGTTACTGTTGGAAATTTCAGCCGTCTCTCTGAGCTCAATGCCAAGCTTCTCCAGCAAGTAGCATATCTTCAGACCATAGCTTACTGTGGCCTTTGGCTCAGCTAGTCCTTTAGCAATTTTAGGCTCGAAGCCTTGAATCTTCTTCACAAACTTCAGAAAGGTGTACTTTCCCCAATTGAAAGGGTTTTCCAGCCTTTTGTCTTGTTGATTCAACAAGAACATCATCATCCACCGTTCTTGGCTTATTTGGTCAGCACCTCCTTGTAGACCATCAAAGCATCTGTGAAGAATGCAAGCTAATACATCCCAGTGAACCATCAGATGTCTGGTTCGGATGTCAGCAAGCTTGAACTCAGTGGGTGTATCTGATTTTTCAAGATCACACTCATCATTGTACAGCTGTTTTACACCTTCAAGGAGTTCGTCATCCTTGGTGTTTATTTCAAAATCCTTTCCAAGATTTTGAAAGCCAAACAACTCGCAGAAAGTTGTTAAGTCCAGAAAGATTTCCTTTCCTTGGACTGAGGTTTTTACAAACACTATTTCAGTGCCTTCGGAGACACAGGAAATTATCCTGGAGTTGTTGTAGAATTCCAACACATCGAGTGATGAAATTCCACTTGGGCGGGCAGATAAAAAACCCTTGATTTGTGCCTTTTCAAGCATGTCAAGAATCAGCTTTCTGTCGGCTTGGTTTTCTATTGCAGCCGTGAGGTATTCCTCAACCATGGCACCGCCCCAAATCATTCTGTGATTTGAAGTCTAATGGTCAGGATTAAATTCTCCTATCAGTCGGTTGTTCACAATAACCAACTCTGTTGCTTGCTTTTCAGCAGTACCAGTGGAGGATTGAGATTTTCGTGCAGTTGAACTCTTAGGGGCCATCTCTTTATATAGTGTAAGGAATTTGGAATTGGTGTTTGAAAGAGATTTGATTCAGTAATTCTTTGCAGAAAAACTTAATCTTGATTTGCAGAGATTGTAGAAGGTTTGCAGAGAATCAAGAGAAGGTTTTGCTATTTTTGTGTAAGTCGGAATTTTTTGGATTAGGCGAAAGTGATTTCTTTGGCCAAAATCCTATATATATAGCAATGGAATCTCAATAGACAAATACATACAAATTGATTTTGTGTGTATGTATCTGTGATTTGCAAGCAGGCGTGAGCAAAAGCAAGTTCGACATTAAATGCAAAAGTGGGCTTTGTCGGAATTTTAACAGTCCACTATTTACTGCGAGTTAAATTCCACCGTACAGATCAAACTCTTAAATTCATCAAGGGTCACCATTGCTTCTCCAGCAATGATCACAATCAACAAATGTAATTGTGCCCATTTAATGAATTTTGGCTATTAGCTATCTGAATCACGTTTCTGTATGACCAAGAACACTGTTTGCATCTGAGTCTATCTCATGCTTAGGATTTTTCCAAGTTTTTCACAAAGATAGAAATAATGCAAATTTCAAGAGAGTAGTTGACTGCAGATAGTTGTACTATTCTCCTTTTGTGTTCCCCGTTTTACTGAGTGACCCAGATATCTGAGTTCCTGTCTCAGAGATCTTAAACTGTCTTTTTGCTCTTTAGCCTTTTGACTTCTGGATACCTGTTCCAGATTTCTCTTTTCTCTTTTCTGGATGCCCGTTCCAGATTCCAGAACTTTTTCAGTTCGTTGGTAGTTCCATTAGTCCAAGACTATGTCTTAAGGCTAAGAATCTACTTTCTTGTAGTGGCTTAGTGAAGATATCTGCAAGTTGGTCTTCAGTGCCAATCTTGAGTATCTCTATATTGCCTTTTTCAACATGGTCTCTGATGAAGTGGTGTCTAACATCAATGTGCTTTGTTCTGGCATGAAACTTAGGATTCTGTGTGATCGCAATAGCACTTGTGTTGTCACAGAAAATGGGAGTTTTCTCTTCATTGAGTCCATAGTCTCTGAGTTGTTGTTGAATCCACAGAATTTGTGTTGCACAACAACCAGCAGCAATATATTCAGCCTCTGTGGTAGAAGTTGCAATTGAGTTTTGCTTCTTGCTAAACCATGAGATAAGTCTAGCTCCCAGAAACTGATAAGTTCCTGAGGTACTTTTCCTATCAAGCATTGATCCAGCATAATCAGCATCTGAGTAACTAGCTAAACTCAATCCACTTTCTTTGGGATACCACAGACCTACATCTACTGTACCTTTTACATACCTTAATATTTTCATAGCAATGTTGTAGTGTGTTTGCATCGGATTTGTCTGAAATCTAGCACACACTCCAACTGCGTATTGAATATCAGGTCTACTTGCAGTGAGGTAAAGTAGTGAACCTATCAATTTCCTATACTTATGTTCTTCAACACTCTTGTCTGATTCAATATAGGTCATTTTAGTTCCTATGCTCATAGGTATCTTAGCATTCTTTTCAGAAGGCTTAAGATTGAACTTTGTGAGCATATCTTTTGCATACTTTGTTTGACTAATGAATATTCCATCATTGAGTTGCTTGACTTGCAATCCTAGGAAATAATTCAATTCTCCCATCATGCTCATCTCAAACTTACTTTTCATGAGATTGCAAAGTCATTACAAAGTTGCTTGTCCTTAGATCCAAATATAATGTCATCAACATATACTTGAACTAAGAGTAGTTTCCTATCATGATTCAAGGTAAATAAAGTTTTATCAACTTCACCTTTCTTGAAACCACTTTCCAGAAGGTATTTGGCTAAAGTGTCATACCATGCTCTTGGAGCCTGTTTCAGTCCATATAGAGCTTTCTGTAGCTTATAGACCATTCTACTTTCTGAGGAAACTTCAAAGCCAGGTGGTTGCTCAACATAGACTTCCTCAGCAAGTTCACCATTCAAGAATACACTTTTGACATCCATCTGATAAACTTTAAAATCTTTATGAGCTGCAAAGGCCAGAAAGAGTCTTATTGCCTCCAATCTGGCAACTGGTGCATATGACTCATCAAAATCTAGACCTTCAGTCTGGGTAAATCCCTTGGCAACCAATTTTGCTTTGTTTCTGGTTATTTCACCAGATTCATTCATCTTATTTCTGAAAACCCATTTAGTTCCAATCACAGATATTTCTTCTACAAATGGAACTAGTTTCCAGACTTTGTTTCTCTCAAATTGATCCAACTCTTCTTGCAACGCAGAGATCCAGTCTTGGTCTCCTAATGCTTCTTCTATAGTTTTAGGTTCAATGTTTGAGATGAAACATCCAAAGAGAGAATTAGCATTTTCAGCTATTGCTCTCCTAGTCCTAACTCCTTGATTAATTGGTCCAATTACATCTTTTTCAGGATGATCCTTGATCCATCTCATCATAGGTTTAGTGCTAGTAGGATCAATATCCAAATGATTTGAATGTGAATCACTAGGATTTTGATTTGATACTTTTTCAGTATCTAAGACATTTTGCTCCTCAGAAGGGCAATTAATGTCTGACACTTGCTCAATGTGTGATCTTTCTGGAATATGTCTTTCAGAGAGATCATTTCCAGAGATAGCTCTCTGATGAGTATCTTCAGTTTCCATTTCTGGAAGTCTCATAGGAAATTCTTCATCATGTCTGTGAGTCATCTGGTTGTTACTAGGCATTTCATGCTTTTCTTCGTCAGAGTCATCCTCATTTTTCATAATGATGTTTTTCCTTTCTGAGGATTCTTCTTCAGAATCCTGAATCATTAGTTCTGTGAACCTTTCTGAGAGTTCATCAGTAAGAGGTGTTTTCTTACTTTCTTCATAGAATACAACATGAACTGATTCTTCAATCTTCTTTGTTCTTTTGTTGTAAATTCTGTAAGCTTTGCTATTCGTGGAATAACCAAGAAATACACCTTCATCTGTTTTTTGTTGAAATGTCCTTAGGTAATCTTTTCCATTGTTAAGAACAAAACATCTACAACCAAATACTCTCAGATGTTTGATATTAGGGGGTCTACCAACCAAGATTTCATAAGGGGTCTTGTCATGGTGTTTGTTTATCAAACATCTGTTCTGAGTGTAGCAGGCTGTGTTTACAGCTTCAACCCAATAAACTTCACTTATTTCAGTGTCAGCTAGCATTGTCCTTGCTGCTTCTTTAAGGGTTCTGTTTTTCCTTTCTGCAACACCATTTTATTGAGGTGTTCTTACAGAGGAAAGTTGGTGTTGTATACCTTTGCAGGTACAAAACTCCTTTATGCATTGGTTGACAAACTCAGTACCATGGTCTGTTCTGATTGCAGATACCTTGTCATTTTTCATGACCTCAAGCTTTTTCAGCAAGTTTGGTATCTCAACCCTAGCATCAGATTTGTGTTTCAGAAAAATAACCCAAGTGAATCTTGAGAAGTCATCTACAACAACTAGACCATACTTCTTTCCTGCGTAACTAGTTACAGATGATTCAAAAAGATCCATGTGTAAAAGTTGCAGTTGTCTAACACTAGAGTGTCTGGTTTTGGACTTGAAAGAGATCTTGGATTGTTTCCCCATCTGACAGGCAGAACATATACCATCCTTTCTGAAAGATGTTTTGGGAAGCCCAACCACTAGCTCTTTCTTGGCAAGTTTGTTCAGAGTTTTGAAATTCAAGTGACTCATTCTTTTGTGCCATAACCAGTGCTCTTCTGTGTGGCCTGATTGACTCACCATGAGACATTCTTTAGTTGTGGCAGAAGCCCAATCGGCAACATAAAGACTTCCTTTCCGCCGAGCAACCAAGACTGTCTTCTTTGACTCATTGTCAATAAGTTTGCAATACTTTGCTTTGAATTTTATTGTAAAGCCTTTGTCTGCAAACTGGCTCATGCTAAATAGATTATATATCAAATCCTTAACATGTAATACGTCAGTGATTGTTAAAGATCCCAATTTGACGTTGCCAAATCCCAGAGAGGGATTTAATTCTCCTCCAGCAAACCTGATATTTGGTCCTGTGTTGCAAGCTTTGTAATCGACCAGATTTGCTTTGTCTCCTGTCATGTGCTTTCCGCATCCACTATCAAATAGCCATTGTGCTTTAGTCCAAGCGTTACGCACACAATGTAAAAGGAGATTAGGTTCTCATATCAATGCTGGAACCATTAGGACTAAAGAATCTTCCAGTAGGAATCCATTTTTGAATGAATTTCTTTGAAACATTCTTTTGTCTGACAGGAACATAAGGAGGAATTCTAGTTGAATGATTACTATCATTATTAAGAACTATTTTCTTCCTTGGTGTGTTCCTAGGTGCTCCATTTGGTGCTTTCAGATACCTGTCAGGTTTCTGAGTCTGCTTTTTATCAAACTTAGCTTTCCTTGCCAGATTTCTTCTAGCCCTGGCATTCAGATTTTTAGTGGCTTGATTTAACTTCCACTTCTGATAATTGCTTTGAGCAATTCTAGCCTTTAGCCATCGTTCTTGCTCCAGTTTGTATTCACGAGCAAGTTGTTTCCCGATGCCTTTATAGACAATACCATTTTGAGCATTTGAAGCTATCTGAGATCTTTTCTCAGCAGCTTTGCTAGTCTCTGGTTGGTCTATTTTCTTTCCAGAAAATGTGACATGGGAGAATTTGCCAGCTCCTGCAATTCTACCTTTTTGAGAGACATAACACTGTGGGTGTTTACACTTTTCAGTGTCGTGTCTCTTTTCAGAGACATGCCCAACAGTTTTCTTTTTGACTTGTTTTTCCCACAAAGGTTTAGTCATAATCGCTTTCCTTTGTCTACAATCTTCGTCTTCTGACCGATACTATAGATTGCATGGGAACCATCTTGCTGAGTACTTACAAATGTTCTTCTTTCCTCACTCTTATTCAGAGTGGTAGAACAATTTGTCTGTGCATTCAGCCCAAGTCCTTTCTTTTTTGAAGGATCTCTTAAGTAAGATTGTACTTCAGTAAGAGTGTCACTAGCTTTGGCATAAGATTGAAAAGATAATTCTTTCTTTTTGAGTTCCTTGTTCTCTGAAAGAAGATCTTCATATTTCTTTAGCAGTTCAGCCATTGCTTCTTTATGTGACTTTTCAGTCTCAGATATCTGAGCTTTGAGAAATGCATTTTCAGCATCCTTTTTCTCAGATATCTTAACTAATTGAGAATTTTCCTTTGCAAGAAAATTCTTTTCTTCTTCAAGATTTTCGGCTCTAGCTCGAATCATTAGAAATTCTCTTTCATAGATATCAAGTTCCTTTCTGAGATTTTCTAGATCTTTAATTTCTTCTTCATCACTTTCATAAGTATAGCAAGAAGTATGTGTTACCTCATCAGCCATAAGACAAATTTCAATGTTAGAGATGTCTAGACCGTCAATCTCAGCAACTCCACACATTTCATTCTTCTTGAGGCCGAAGTCGATTATATCGTGAGTAACTCCACATAATTCTAGTGATGGTAAAGTTGAGTCATCTGAATTGTCATCTTCAGAATCTGTCTCAACGTCTAGAGCATCCAGTTGAGTTTGGATTTTCTTTCTTTCTTCAGTTAATAAAGCTTTCTGGCTTCTTTTGAAGATTCTTCTATCTTTCTTGTCACCTGTCCTTAGTTTGTTGAAGGCAGGACAATCCTTCTTGAAGTGACCAGGTTTTTGACAATAGAAACAGATATCGTTTCCAATTTCTGCTTCCTCAGTACATGATGCTTTCTGGGCTGGCTTGTTCAGCGAGCTTTGCATACTTTTGTACTGGTGATAGTTTGGGCCTAGATGCTTTTTCAGCTTCTCTTTGGCTTTTCTTCTCTCAATTTCTCGACTGACATATTTGCTCATTTGCTTTGCAGCAAGAGCATCCTCAGTCTCTTCCTTGCTTTTCTTCTTTTCAGAAGTTCCTTGAGTAACAAGAGCAACATTCTGCAACTTTTCAGTTGTTTGTTCTCTTTGAGTTGTCTCATAATCAACTGTAGCAAGATGAGAGAAGAGTTCCACTGGAGTGATATTTGGCATTCCTTGGTTAAAATAAAAGAATTTAGTATGCTCCCAGTTGTGGTTAAGACTTCTGACAATAGTCTTAATCTTCTCTGACTGGGAGTATCTGTTGCTTTCTCCAAGTGCTGCCATATTGCTCATGAGAGTGGTAAATCTGAAATCAAGTTCTTCCAGAGTTTCAGTGGGTCCTTGTTTTAAATTTTGAAATTTCAACTTCAGAACTTCGAACTTGTTTTCCTTGGTTTTCTCAGTTCCGACACAGATTTCTTCAATCAGTTGCCAAGCAACTTTCGCCGTTTTAGCACCCCACAATTTACACTGTATGTGCTCAGGTGTCGATCTGATGATAATATTACGAGCTTGACCATCCAGACGATTTCTCTTGGCATCTTCCGATGTCCAGAGTTCTCTGGGCTTTGGTTCGTAAATAACTTGACTGGTAGATCTCCCACTTGTTGACGCATCAGTTTGTGAAGACCCTTCGCTTTGATCTCTGTCTCTACCATTAGAAACCTCCATGACTTGTTAAAGTTGTTGAATGACTATTGGGCCATTCTTTATCACTTCGATCATTTCGTCACTTATGGCTTCAAGGTGGAGCATCATGTTATTTTTCCATTTCTCGTAGTTCTCTGGTTTGAGAATGGGTGCATCACTCAGAGACATACCTGCACGCTTAACACACAAATTAAATAGTCCTCGAAAATGGACAAAGTTCCTTCACCTATCTAAGGATCTAGGTTCAGTGCAGAAGGCTTGTGAAACTCCTGCTCTGATACCACTTGTTGGTCCAGATAACGGCAAAGTAAAAGACTAGAGGGGGGGGGGGGGGTGAATAGTCTTTTTCAACTTTTGTCGATAAACACAATTTCTCGGACATCTGTGAAGATATCTGATACTTAGATTCTGAGCGCGGAAGACTTAAGATAGATAAGTGCAGAAACAGTTAAAGTGTGTGTATGTGTTGCTAAAAAGTAAGTACAGAATAGTAAATAACACAGCAAGTATAGTGGTATCTAGAGGTGGCGTAATCCTCCAACTAATCCACTTCGGTCTTTCAGAGACCTAGAATTCACTAGAACAGATAATTGAGGTCACCTTACAAAAATCATATTCTAAGATTCCTTAAACAAATGGTTCCCAACCAAATGTTCCCCCTGAGTTCTTCCCCGGCTTTCTCAGCCAAGTACTTCCTGTACTCAGAAACCTTTTTGATCTATTCCCTAGCTTCCCAAGCTAAGTACTTCCTGTGCTCAATAACCTTGGAGTTATTCCTTAGTTTCCCAAATCAAGTACTTCCTATACTCCGTTAACCTTGGAGTTATTCCCTGATTTTTCAAACTAAGTACTTCCTGTACTCCACGCCACTTATGGTGTTGGTTTTGGTTTGAGTTGTCAGATGAGCTTCTTTGTTAACTTTTCAGTTAATCAGATAGCTCTGTGAATCAAGTATACTTAATACACTTTTCAATGTATGGTATCTTGTTCTTTTTACTGACCCAAGTCTTAGATAAATGTTCAAGAGAATGAATCTCAGATACTTGATCTTTCAATTCAACTCTTTCACAGATAGCTGTGCTTGTTTAGGATGAGGACACTTAGAACTTCAGTGCTACTTAAGATCAAGAGCTTTGGTCGCAACAGAAAGCTTGAGGATAAGTAGTTTGCTTGAGAGATTAAGATATGTGTTCAGTATGTTCAAAGGTGTCTAAGGTGTATTCTCAAGCAGTCTAAGTGTTGATATTTATAGATGAATTTGAGTGCCGTTTGAATAGTATCCGTTAGGCTTAAATCAAATTCAAACTATTGATATCATGTATAATCTTGTGGTGGTTTGTCTTCTTCTTCAGAAGCTACCTTTGCTTTTGTTCAGACATCTCTGTCCGTTCATTTAATGCATTGTACTATACTTTTGTCCTGTAGTGCCAACGGAACTATGCTTTGTATCAGAGACTACCTTGATCAGATTTCTCTGATTCTTTGCATGTCCTTATCTTCAACTTCAGATACCACTTTTTATTGAAACAACTTTGTTTGCAATATATATATATATATATATATATATATATATATATATATATATATATATATATATATTTCTTTTTCAGAAATGTGGTTAAAGCTCAAGGTATCTGAGAGTAGATATCTGTGGGCACTTTCCTGGTTTTCAAAAACCTTCCGGTTCTCAGATATCTCTTCAAGAAACTTGTTCATTTCAGAAACAAATTGTGTCTTTCTGATATCTGATCATAGGTATCTGAAAAACATTTCAGTAATCTTGTGCAGTCTTCAAATCTTCAATGTCGTTGAACATGTTCTGCTTGGATGTCTTCTTCTTGGTCTTCTTCATAAAATAAAAATTACATTTTGAGACCTAACATCCTATACAAGATTAGCTAGACTATCATACTAAGTGTGTTTCCTCTTTTACAATGTTCAAGTGAACCAAGAGTACTAATCACCTTTCTGAAACTAAGATAAGTCATCATGTTGCTGATCAGAATCTAAAATGATATTCCTAACAAAATATCTCACTGTAATTGTATTGACTTTGTTATGAGCTTTCCAAGTTTGTTCCACTAATAACTGAAATTATATATTGTAATTATTGTATTCCCATATTTGTACACAAAACAGCTAAGTTAGGCTATATTTTGGACAAAAACGTGTATTGTAGAATGCTGAGAGGTTATTTTGAATTTTTGGTGAATTATAATTGTTTGAGGCTGCCACATAGACATTTCACAGCCAATGGGAATGCTCATCAATTCCACATAATTGATGACTTGTCACCCTTTAAGAATGCTTGAATGGTTTTTCTTTTAATATATACATAGATAGATAGATTAGTTCAATTAAGGTTTATTTAGTTATTTTTAATTTTTATACTGCAAATAAGTTAAGTTAAATTAAGTTGAGATCAATTAGTAAGCTTTGTTATCTTCATCTGAAAACTCATTAATTTCAATTCAGATTAGTTCATTTCGGATTTGCTTAATTGTTTTTTATAATACAAATAAATTATGTTTAGTTGAGTTCAGATCATTTCAGTAGGCTCTGTTCTCTTCACCTTAAAACTCATTAATTTCAGTTCAATTTAGACTAGTTCAGTTCAGATTTCCTTAGTTGTTTTTATACTAAAAATAAGTTCAGTTTTGTTCTGTTCAGACGAAGAGAACAGAGGCTAACAAGTCTAGATACAAACTATCTAGAACTCTTGTACATTTATCTCTAACATTTTTTTCCTTTTTTTAAATCGACCCTCTTTATAGATCGACAAACATAGATTGACAAACATTACAATTATATTCAGAACATAAAAAAGAGTTCTACTAAGTGTTGATACGGACATGTGTCCAATCCGTTAAGGGCGCCATAGAGCGTGTCCTAAAGCGCATCAAGGTTGAAATAGCCAATTCAGTACTAGTCCGACCTAAGGGAAACCATTCCAGGTCAACTAGTACTTACAAGTCAACACACCTTCTCAGCTAAGTCCGACCGAGCTAGGTGTACGACTTTCGAACCTGACAAAAGGTCACATGGTCCTTCCAAGTGCCACAAACTGTCAGTCCTAAGATGCTAAACGGACCGGACGAGAGAATCTCGGACTCCACCAGCACAGTAAGACCAAACGTATATAATAGAACCACTGAGATACTTCCGTGAGACTCTTGGCTCGGAAATCCAGAGTTACCCAAGGGCAGATCAACCAAGCAGACAGATCTGTCCGAGGGACTAACACGGACCCAACAGGCGGAACAGTACTCTCAGAGGGAAAAGGTCCAAACTACCCTCCCAGGCTCACTAATCGGTATTGGACTACTGTTCACTATTGGGCTATGGGCCAAAGGTAGCATTGGTGTCCAAATCTGAATCATACACTTGGCATCATCTTATGAACCTCCTCATAAGTACATGATAACTATAAATATAGCACAAGGTCCAAGACCTTAAGGTAAGTGTTTCTTGGCTTGATAACCTCCCTCATAACTATTACATTGAGAGCTTCCAACTCTCTCTTGAGTAAAGACTCTTATAACCGGATTGACATATGCAATTCGGGTGACCCATTCTAACCCCCCCCCCCCCACTTAGTCCTTTCAGGTTCCCAGACTCAGACTTGTCTTGCTTCGGACCACAAGTAGGAGGCGGATCCTCGATTAGGTTACTTGTAGTAGTTTAGTTGGTGTTCGAGGTTTTACCCCTCAACATTTTGGCACCGTCTGTGGGAAACCTTTACAAAAGGTTGCGTGTGTTGGGCTACGCTGATGGCCAGAACGAGACGAACAGTACGGACTAGTGCTGCAGGCGTAGGAACTCCACCACCACGCCCACCCGAGGACGAAGGGCCACTGTGGCTGGAAGAAATGATGTAAGGAGATATCCGAGTGATGGACAGACAGCCAGCCCATCCTCAGACGAGGGAAGAAACGCTCCGCATAGGGGAGCCCAAAGTGTCCCTGTGAGTGTTGTGCCCGCGGACCATGGAGAAGGGGTTGCACGAGTTTCTCAGGCAGAAGCTCAAGGCCCCACTGCAGGTCAACAGTTTACTATGCCCGATGGTCGCGTTTTCCGCACAAGCGACCTCAGAAGTGAAACTCAGTTTGATAGATTGCTCACGATTATCCAAGGATGCCTAGGGTCTAACAATGCCCACCCTCAACAAGCCACTCCGCCAATGGCTATTCCAGTTCAAGCAGAGCCCGCATTGTCAAGAAACAGACAGCGTCCGATCCAACAGAGATTGGGAGATCAGCTGCCTCAAGAGGATTTGCGAAACCTTTTGGACCGGCGGGCCTCTACCTCTCATGTTCGGGGTGAGGGAAGCCCAAACGGGAGGAGAGAATATCAAGAAGGGGGTAATAGGCATCCAGGAGTTCCGCGACAAGTACCTCTGAGAGATAGAGACCATGTAGCCGAGACCATTCCAGTGGTCCAACTAGATGAACTCCCCGCAGATGTCGCGGTTCATCCAAGGACTGGAGAGGTCATGACTGCTGATGAAATCTACGCTCAGCAAAAAGCTTTAGAAGTCCAAATCTTGAACCTCGGACGTCTGGTAAAAGACCACGAGCAGATCACTACGATTGTGCCAAATCCTCTGTGCGATGACATCATGAGAGAAAAGGAAAGAAACAGAAATGCGGACCAGGTTATTTCGAATTTGGAATACTATTATGGGGATACTTGTCCCGTTGGTCACCTAACAAGGTACAACAACAAGATGGATTCCAAGGGAATGAGCGACAATACAAAAGCTCTTACGTTCTCATCCACTCTCTTCGAAACGGCTATGGATTGGTGCACCGCTTTGCCGAACAAGTCGATACGGTCATATGCAGATCTTTTTTCTAAGTTCTTGGCACGATTCGAAAAATCAAAAAGGAGGAAGCCTACCGTAGAGCACCTGGCTGAAGTTATACAAAGGGAGCAGGAAGATCTTCGGACTTTTCTAGATCGCTTCAATACGGAGGTACTCCGAGTTGAGCCCCATAGTATTAAAGAAAGGGTCCGTCACCTGTACGCTAATACTTATAACTCCGAGCTCCAAAGGAAGCTCTCTAGCTAGGAGGTGAGAAGCGAGAAACACTTGGATGACATCTGTGAGGAGGTGATGTACGGAGAAGAATATTGAAGGAACGTTCCAGTCCGGGCATGTCCGAAGAAGGGAAAGGAGCCGCTGAAATCAGAACAACGCCAGGGGAAGTTTGACCCGAAGAAGGATCACAGAGATAAGGGCATTTACAGAGAAAGGAGTCCGCCAAGGAGATTCGCGGACTACACTCGCCTCAACAAACCGAGATCCGACATCTTGGCCACCATTGTTGAGAAGAAACTGGACATCTAGTGGCCCAAGCCATCTCATAATTGGAGAAACAGAAATGCGAAAGGATATTGCAAGTTTCACAAGAGCCGAGGTCACGAGACCGATGACTGTATCCAGTTGAAAACAGAGGTTGAACACCTGGTGAGAGAAGGCAAGCTGAAGGAGCACATATATGCGGACGAGCTCTCCAGGCACGATAGAACGGAGCGAAGGAGGGAGGATAATGCTACTGACCCACCACCTCAGCCGCTATCTTTGCCACCTCCACCGGCTAACTATCCGCCCCCATGGAAGGACATTCGTACAGATATGGCTATGAGACTGAAATGGAGAACCCTCCGTACAGTGGAGTGATCAACACCATCGCAGGCGGACCATCTGGAGGTGATAGTAGGAATGCGAGAGAGCGGAGTGCCCAAAATCTTCGCAACAATGATAGGGCGTACGCTGCTCACGTGATTCGAGGTACAAATGTAATATCCTTCGATGATAGCGAGATTCCCCCTCCTACGGCAGGAGGCGAGGAGATTGATAACCCGGATGTTCCGCTGGTGGTTTCGTTGACCATCGCGACTTATCGAGTGAACAAAATTCTGGTGGACACGGGGAGTTCCTCGAACATCATTTCTAAGAGAACACTGGATCAGATGGAGTTGGGAAGAATCCGCTACGAGAGAGTTCACACCTCTATACTAGGGTTTGGAGGGGGAACTGTTCGACCCCTAGGAAGTGTTATGTTATACGTCTCACTCGGAACCTTTCCGGCCAGAGTGACACAGTTGGTTCGATTTGTAGTGGTTGACCGGACTTTCGACTACAATGCCATCTTTGGGCGCCCGAGACTCAATCAATTCCGGGCTATTTCCTCCACTTTACACAACAAAATGAAATTTCCAACTCCCTTCGGAGTAGGAGAAGAGGTGGGAAACATCCGAGAAGCTTGGGAATGTTACATTATGTCCACAAGGAGAGCATCTGCCCCTAATCTGGCAGTCACCTTGACCTCTGACCCGAAAGTTGTTCTCCCGCCCAAAAAGGAGAATCCGTAGATTGGAGTAGGAAGCCAAAAGGAGAAGTTCCCTAGAACTGTGCGGATCGAGCCTCACGAAACTCTCAAGGAAATCGAGATTGTTGTTGGAAACCCGGATAAGAAGACGAGAATCGGAACAGAGATGAGCGCGGAAGTGGAAATGAAGCTCATTGCTTGTCTTCGAGACAACAGTGATGTGTTTGCTTGGAGCACTGATGACCTGAAGGGAATAGATCCGAGGATCACTGTTCACTGCCTGAACATGGATCCCTCGATCAAGTATATCCGACAGAAGAGGAAAGACTTTGGCCCAGTAAAGGATGCCATAATATCCGCTGAGGTTGATCGGCTCCTGAAAGCAGGGCATATCGAAGAAGTTCGTAACTCTGAATGGGTTTGCAACGTAGTCCTTGTAGAGAAATCCCCAGGCAAATGGCGGATGTGCATTGCTAAGTTTTATGGATGCGTACCAAGGTTTTTACCAGATTCGAATGGCCAAGGAGGACATCAAGAAAACAGCTTTCTTCGCTGCAGGAGGGGTATACTGTTTCAAGGTGATGCCCTTCGGACTAAAAAACGCGGCAACCACTTACCAACGACTGGTGAACCAAATGTTCAAGGAAGAAATTGGAAAAACCATGGAAGTGTACGTGGATGACATGCTCGTCAAGAGCAAAACTGACGAGCAACATGTACACCATCTGCACAAGTGCTTCGCTATCCTTAGGAAGTACGGAATGAAACTGAATCCGAAAAAGTGCACTTTTGGGGTGAAAGGAGGAAAATTTCTCGGATACATGGTCACAGAGAGGGGGATCAGCGCGAACCCCGGAAAGATCAAGGTGATCCTAGATTTGCCGCATCCGAAGAATATCAATGGGGTACAGCAACTCATCGGACGTCTGATGTCTTTGAGTCATTTTATTTCGCGATCTGCAGAAAAGAACCTTCCGTTCTTCAAGATCCTCCGGAAAGGAGAGAGCTTTGAGTGGAACGCGGAATGTTCTGAGGCTTTTGAAAAACTAAAAGCGTACCTCCATTCCCCTCCACTGCTCTCCAACCCATCGAAGGAGAACCACTCTACCTCTACCTAGCAATCACGGAAGAGGCAATGAGTTTCGTATTAGTATGGATTCAAGCTAATGATCATTTGCCAATCTACTATCTTAGCAAAGCCCTTTCTGGGGCGGAGACAAGATACGTAAAGATTGAGAAATTCGCTTATGCTTTGGTCTACACCGACTTCTTAGCGGAATATCCCGAGGAGGATTCAGAGAAGTCCCTGACAAGCAGGCGTTTGAATACCTAATCAATAAGCATATAATCCGAAAGCCAGTTCCGCCGAGGTTCAACCCGGAAAACCTCGAGGATGCTCAGTTCATCAATCGGCCCTTGCCTGCGTCATATGAGGAAACTCGGGTCAGGCAAATGTTCCTTCTTGACGATGTCTCAAGAAACTCCAGCACTAAAAACACCGGACTGGAAATCAAAGAAAAGGAGGAACAAAGATTGGAACCTCATAAGCCCACGGGAGATTTCCAAACCAAAAATATCCTTCTGATATCTGGACATTGGAAGTGGATGGTTCCTCCACTGGAAGAGTGGGAGGGATTGGAATCTATATTAAGAGCCCTGATGGCGCGGAACTCGACTATGCGATTTCCCTGGAGTTCAAAGTTACTAATAATGAGGCCGAGTATGAAGCACTTTTGGTAGGGCTACGTCTAGCCAAGTCACTACAAGTCCGGAAGCTCAAAGCTTACACGGACTCACAGCTCGTTGAAGCCCAATTTTCAGGAACTTTTGCCACAAAGGGTCCTTCAATGATCAAGTATCTGGAACTACTCAAGCATGAGGCCAGCCTCTTCGAGGAATTCACCCTGGAAAAGTTTGATAGAGCCTGGAACGAAAGAGCGGATGCTCTGGCAAAATATGCGTCTGCCACAGTGGCTCTGGACACAAGGAGAGTAATCCTACTCACTGTTACTGACTCATCCGTCATGAGTCCCAATTCAGCTGTCATGATAGTTGACACGGGAAGAAACTGGATGATTGACATTTTCAACTATCTCAAGGATGGATCTTTGCCAGCCGATCCGAAAGAATCAAGGAGTGTGCAGTGCCGAGCAAACAGATACTTCATACTAGGTGAAGACTTGTATAAGAGATCCTTTGCCGGGACTCATTTGAGATGTTTGAGCCCGCAGGAAGCAAAAACTGTGCTGGAAGAGATACACAACGGAAGCTGTGGGAGCCATTCCGGGGGAAGAACTCTTGCCCAGAAAATCATACGGCAAGGCTACTACTGGCCTACCATTGATAAGGATTCCGCCGACCACGCCCGGAGATGCCATGACTGTCAATATTATGCGAACATCCCACATCGTCCGACGCATCCTATGATTCCGTCAATCATAGCGTGTCCGTTTGATCAGTGGGGCATCGATATTGCCGGACCATTTCCGAGGGGCACCCAACAGAAGAAATTCCTCATTGTGGCCGTGGAATATTTTATCAAGTGGGAAGAAGCGGAGGCTGTGGCAACCATTATGGAAAGTCGAGTGCGGACCTTCATTTGGAAAAACATCATTTGCCGCTTCGGCCTTCCAAGAGTTCTTGTCTCGGATAATGGTGCTCAGTTTTCAGGCAGTAGGCTCAAGAAATGGCTTGCTTCCTTCAAAATTGAACAACGTTTCACATCCGTTGGGTATCCGCAAGCTAATAGACAAGCTGAATCCACAAACAAGACAATAGTCAAGATCCTGGAGAAGCGGTTGAGAACTTCGCAAGAAGCGGACGACCTAGATGGCGTACTATGGGCCCATCACACGACTGCGCGGACCGCAACTAGGGAAACCCCATTTTCTTCGGTCTATGGCTCGGAAGCAGTCATACCAGCAGAAATTGCAGTCGAGACTATGAGAGTCCAAGAGTTTAATGATTCCGACAATCACGAAGCTCGGACATTCGACTTGGATATGCTGGAACAAAGGAGAACTGAAGCATTGGCTAACATCTATAGGTATCAAGCAACGACAGCCCGGGCCTATAATATGAATGTTCAGGCAAAAAACTTGCAGGTCGGAGACCTGGTACTTCGTCGGGCTGACATTTTGAGCAATGTCGGAAAACTCAAACCTAAATGGGAAGGACCCTACAAGATTGTTGGAGCAAGAGTGAATGGGAGTTAGGAATTGGAAGATGAGTGCCGGCACCCACTCAAGCGTACATGGAACGCTAGAAACCTTCAAAAGTTTTACGCATAGGGATGGTTACGCGAATCTCCGTCAGGTGGTTTGGTTATTTCGGATTCCAACTATCAATTACACGAAACTCCGTCAGTTCTGTTTTTTGTTAATCCATTTCGTCGTTGGCCATGTAGCCCGCAAGTTGTAATTGAATTTCCGGCAAATCAATGCAACTTTTATCTCTCAATTCGTACATTCGAAGTTTAGTGCTCATGGTAGCGAGAAAAGCCACCCAACGAATTTTATTCATACATGCGATTCAAGCATACAAAATACTGCCTTTGCAGTCTACAAATCTCGGATCTTTATTCGGACTTACACAATATAATACACAATCTACAGAGAAAGTTTTCGGAGATACACCATCTACCATCAGGGGAAGCCTTTCCCATATCAGCCGGAAGGTCTAGTTTTCCCGGAGACCAAGAACTCGATCTACCTGCATACGGAAAAACGGATAGACGTGATAGAATCTTCCATGGAAATATAAATCCAGTGCTTGGGCAGAGTAAGATGCCAACAAAACAATGGCGTATACAAGTCGGAACGATCGAGATTTCTGCCAAACCGTCTTTAGAGACTCCAAGTCTCTTGAAGTTAGGAAATCATAACCAATTCAAGAAAGATTCGAGCCACTAAAGAAGGATCGGAAGAAAGGAGTAGAGGCCGACAAGTCAGAACGACAAAGATAGAAAAAGAAGGATTTTGGATCGGCTTGTGCAGTTTTTGATGCTTGGGTCGTGTCTTTTTATAGAACACCCCAACCAATCGGCGTCCGCCACGCCGACAGGTCGATGTGGGCTTGAGATTGGGTCAATAAGTTATCCAATCTAACCCAAGAAAGCCCATCAACCGTGTCCGAATTCATAATTGTTAGTCATTTTATGAAGAAATGCGCATCAACAAAATTCGATGGAAAAAGAGTAAGAAAAAGTTGGCAACTTCATCTGATGAAAGTAGTCGGAATTTTATAAACAAAATTATCCGAGCATCTACACACGGAAGGTACAATCTGTAAAGGTCTAAGGACAGTACATACTTCTACGGGGCATACCCCACCTTATTCCTTCAGCGGATTCCGGAAGTGGAGCCTTGGGACTCCGAGCCACCGCCTCAAGCCTGACGAGCTTGCTACTGCATTCGGATCCTCCTACGGATCATCTTCAGCGTCCGCTCCCTCTCTTCCACAGCTAACCTCCTGGCTATCCCCGGACATCGAGGGGGATCGCCTTCAAAATCAAGAAGGATTGGGTCGTCCGCGGTCCCTTTACCGGATAAATCGGCGGATGCATGTGCCCGCAAGCGCAGTTTACCCAATGTTGATATTCTTCTCCATCGGATTCTGACATCCCGAAGAAATATGCCTCTATTGAAAATTAAAATGTGCTAAACAAGGAGAGAATTGGTGAAATGTCCAAGCAGTAAGAAAGGAGCAGTTACCATAGTCTTATTTATAATAGCAGTGGATCTTTACGATCATGCCACTTGTCAATCATCCGACGGCTAGGAAGATGAAACGACGCAGTAATAATGACTATTTCACTATTTCACCTTCCTCCTTCTAGAAGAATCACGCACCCCAAAGGTTAATTGGATTTAGCAATGACGGACGGTCCCAAGATCGGAGAGACGATGGTTTCGATTTCTACATCGGACGCTATCTACTACGATCCATGTTCTTTAAAGATGTGTGTTTTACGATAGTTAAGCATACGAACGATGAACGGGAGCAAGTAGAGAAGAAAGCAAGCAATAACTCGAAACCACAGGAAATCTTGTTCTACAGACAGTTACTACGGATGGAAAATAAAAAAGCATTGTCCAAGGCAACATTCCGTGCCACCAAAAGATAACAATTCAAAATATTACATAACTTTCACGGGGCATACCCCGGACTTCTCACTGGGGGCCAGCTTGACTCGGACCAGCTTCACCGGGTTAAGGCGGATTGGCGGAAGACGTGTTGGAGACGACTTGCGCGGCAAGGGATTCAGCGAACTCGAACAAGTTGAAATCCGCATCCATACCAACGACCCGAGAAGGCAGGTAGTACCAGTCCTTGAGGAAAGCCCGGTAGTTCTCAAAAGGTACAAAGCATACCTTTCGGAGGGCATCCGGGACACACCTCGGGAGGAAGGGTCCGCTGTTCTGGATCTCAATCTCACCCTCCTCAATGACTAGCTCCGCAAACTCACACGCAACCAACCGTTCGTCCGAGACATTTTCCACAGGAACCTCAACGCCATTAGCATCCGCAAAAGGGATCAACCCTTCCACCTTCCAGTCGAAGTTTTGCGGAAGTAGTCCCTTGGACTGAAGCTGGGAGATAGCGGATGAAAACCCATCTAGGCGAGAGGCATTGGACTTGTCCGCCATAAAAAAACTTGAAAGAATTCGAGTTCATAAAGTCACGACCAGCCTGAAGGCGGGCATATTGGAGGCCCCCGAGCAGGATATCTTTTGAGTCCAGGAAGGCCTTCATTGACCTATTGACAAAATTCTCTTGCCAGTCAAGGTCCGCCTTGATCGCTTCCCAGCTGGTCTTCAACTTATGGAACTTCACATCATTTTCTTTCAGCTGTATTTCCAACCGCTTCACTTTCTCTGACTCGTCTCCGGAACTGGCAATGGCCTTGTGCAACTCGTGCTCGATAGTAGCCCGTTCGCCAGCTTTCCATTGCATGGCTCTGACGAAACATCCGAGCTGCAAGAAGTCCGCAAGGACATAAGTTGTGTTTTTATTATACCGTGAACTTGGCAAGAAAAGCATGAGATAATTACGTACCCGCTGGTACAGTTCATCGAGACCACCGACCCGCTCAACCTCGGGAAGTCCGTAGGCTCGCTCATACTCCTCGTCAAGAGCAAGAGGGTAACGGCGCCAATCACGCCTCTTAACTGCTTGGGATGCTTCCGATATGGCTCCCCTCTTGCGCCCAAAGGTTATGGCGTCCCGCATCAGCACCTCCCGCTGAGGTGCGGATGGCTTAGAGGCAGTGGCGCTCTGAGTGGCAGGGCCTTTGCCCTTGTCGGGCATTACAAAGGCCTGCGGATCTTCTCCAGCCCTACTCCGCCTTTCCTCTGCAGCGAACAATGCCGCATTTTTCGGATCCGACATCGGAAGACCCGCGGATGTGTTGATGATTTTGGTCCTCTGACAAGCAGTGACTTCCAGAGCTTGTTGTTCCCTCTGCAATCTCTTCTTCTCCCGAAGGGTCGACATGATATACTCGAACCAATGAGCTGCACAATAACATAAAGGCGTCAGATACGGACATATAAATGAAGGATTACCAGAATCGCAAAAATAATGATCTAGACAGAGCACTGCAAAGAAAGAGGAGCACAATTCCTAAAGATAAAAATCCTTACTGAAGTCCGTCTTTCCTCCAACTTCTATGGCGTCAGTCAGACCGCACAAGTAAGGCAGCGGCTGACAAATCAATCCGTGGAACGGGTAATTAGGTGGGTTATTCTTTTTTTGGATCGCCGCCACCCACGGAGCCACGTTCTTCGGAAGGGGGCGCCAATCCGGGATACTCTCCCTTGAGAACTTTATCGGCAGCCCCCATTGCTCTCGTTGTCTCTCGGACATCCTAGGTTTCAGTGCCATCCGCACGAAAATGTACCTATCCCACCACTTCGACCCCAACGATGAAATGGAGTACGAAATGAAGTTATAAGGTTTCCTATTTACAAAAGTATAGAAAAGGGGATTCCCCGGACTAAAAGAAACATGGAAGAGCTGCCTAAAGTTCTCAAAGTTTCCTGATTGTCCCATCTTCTTACAGAAAATCACAAAACAAATAAGGTTACCCAGGGACTTTGGGATAACCTGACCTGGACCAATACCGATGTGGTTCAGAATGTGCTTCAGTTCCGTTGCAATAGGGACCTTCCATCCACAAGCGAAGGCCACCTCATGCACGCACATGTACCCAGCGGGCGGATTGTAGAATGCATGTCCGGGCTCGGGGATCATGATCTCAATGGACTCGGGGATTTTCCATTTTCGCCTCCATTCTGGAATTTCCTCGGGCTTGACCCTCGACGGACAGGTGGGAAGAAGCTTGTCCGCGTTTAGTTCTCCAAATTCATCCGCTATCACCACTGCGGATGCAGGACGAGGGAATTTGATCCTCGCCGCCTTTGCACCACGGCCCTCAATCAACGAAAGGCGGGATTGAGCGGAAGCTGTAGAGTGCAGCACAACCCGATGACCAGTACCTCTCCGAGGACGAGCGTCTGGAGAACCCTCCTCTCCTTCTTCCCCATCTTCACCTTCTTCCTCTCCGCCTTCCTCCTCCTCTTCACCACCCTCAGGTCTCCCTGATGTACCAGGGTTGGACGGACCTATTTCCACCACAACACGGTCCTCCTCTCCAGCCTCAAACATCTCCACATCATCAGCTTCCTGCCCACTGTCGCCCTCCCGTTCAATCTGAGGCTCATTCGGATCCATAGGCTCTCCCACACCACCTATAGTCCGAGATTGGACTAACGACCTTGCCCTAGTAACATTTCCTTCGCCCACTGGTCCGCCCGGCTGAGGATTGGCTGCATCGCGGGTTCCATGACCGGCGTCGGAATCTCTAGAAGATAAGACATCCACGAGCAAATAATCTTCTACGGACACGCTTAAGCCCGCAGATTCACCTCCCAAATCTGCTCCATCATGGTAATCTTGCGCCTCGTGAACATTCTGACTATCGCTCCCGGACATCCTAGGGCAGAAGGAAACGGATCAGAAATGATGATTGTTATTGTCCGAGAGTTCATTTATATGTCTTATTAAGTCCAGAGGTCCGAGGAAAAATCTAAACTATCAGATTTTCTATACACAGAAGGACATGGGCACTAACCATGGCACACAGGGACGTGCCATCGGCGCTATTGTCTACCATACCCGGCACGTTAACAGGGACAATTTACGAAAGACTATGTGCCAATTGGCGCCAACACATCACCAGATAAGCATGCATAGTCAAGTTTTGGTTACAGTGGGAGTGACGTACGAGACAAATCAACAGGTTACCGGTAAAGGAAATTAGTCCAATTAAGCACGCTGCAGAAGCCTATCACTAGCAACATTCGCAACCACAGAATCAACAATTGGATATTCAAGCAGGGCGAAAACATACAAGCATGCAGCAAGCATATCACGAAAATGAAAAACCTTAAGAGGGATTGAAGCGTACTTACTTGACAAAGTTGACTTGATGAACTTGAACGGACGATTTAAGCCTAGCTCTCCAAGGGTACGAATCTGAGGTGAAAATTCCAAGATTTTGCGAGTTTCAGTTGCTCGGATTGCTTTATAGTCGCTCTGAGTTTCGATGTGGCTAAAAGTGTGAAAGTGACTGATGGGCTGACTATTTATATGGGCAATTTGGGGGAAACGAAGCGTCGCATCACCTGGATTCGAACCCCAACCGTTGATCTTTCCAATCCAACGGATGCGACGGTTCACCAGTGTTGTATCGACGTCACACCCCATTTAATGTTTCTCAGAGGCGTCACATCACTCGGGTTTAAATCCCAACCGTTGATATTTTCAAAATCCAAGGGCCGTATCGCTTCACACGGGATCTCTTCCTGTAAGCTGGACGGACGACTTGTTGGGCCTTTTGAATAACTGTTCATCGGCCCAGGTGGACCATTCCACATATTCGGTCCGACGGATAACTTCCTATACACTCTTCCACAGAGGACTTCGTCAGATCCTAACCGTACTCGGATCTATATATCTCCGATACATCGATACAAATACCTTTTCCTTCTACAGTCCGAGCTATTACATAACTAGGAATGTAGAAAGAAAGGGGGGGGGGGGGGGAAGAGATATATTGAACTCCTAAGGACACGGATGACGGATCCCTACAAAAAGGATTTTTTCCTTTTTTTAGTTAACGATTCGGACACGCTCCACAACACGATTGTTCCCTTCATAGTTACCAACTATCTTCTACTAATATACTTGGAAACTAGGGGGACATATGTTGATACGGACATGTATCCAATCCGTTAAGGGCGCCATAGAGCGTGTCCTATAGCGCATCAAGGTTGAAATAGCCAATTCAGTACTAGTCCGACCTTCAAATGGTCCGACCTAAGGGAAACCATTCCAGGTCAACTAGTACTTACAAGTCAACACACCTTCTCAGCTAAGTCCGACCGAGCTAGGTGTACGACTTCCGAACCTGAAAAAAATTAAATGGTCCTTCCAAGTGCCACTATTAGGAAATTTGTTAGATATTTTGTTAGAAATATCTATTTAGTTTTGATCAGCAACATGATGACCTATCTTAGTCTCAGAAAGGTGACTAGTACTCTTGGTTCACTTGAACATTGTAAAAGAGGAAACCCACTTAGTATGTTAGTCTAGTTAATTTTGTATAGGATGTTAGGTCTCAAATGTAATTTTTATTTTATGAAGAGAAGACCAAGAAGAAGACATCCAAGCAGGACAAGTTCAACGACATTGAAGATTTGAAGAAATGCACAAGATTACTGAAATGGTTTTACAGATACCTTGACCAGATATCTTGAAGACACGAAAAGTTTTGGAAAAACTAAGTCACAAGAGATATCTGAGATTCAAAAGGGTCTATCTGGAAAACAAGGAAAGTGTCCACAAATATCTTCTTACAGATACCTCGAGCCTTAACCACATCTCTAAAAAAGAGAAATACAGATTGCAAACAAAGTTGTTTCAATTGAAGTGGTATCTGAAGTTGAAGATAAGGACGTGCTAAAACTCAGAGAAAACTGGTCAAGTTAAGTCTCTGATACAAAGCATAGTTCCATTGACACTACAGGACAAAAGTATAGTACAATGCATTTAATGCACGGACAGAGATGTCTGAACAAAAGCAACGGTTGCTTCTGAAGAAGAAGACAAAGCTGCTATAGTACTATACACAGATATCGATAGCTTGAATTTGAGCCTAACGGATACTATTCAACGGCATTCAAATTCATCTATAAATATCAACACTTAGACTGCTTGAGAAGACACGACACCTTAGACACAACCAGAACACGTTGAATATCTTACTCTCTCAAAGCAAACTACTTATCCTTAAGCTTACTGTTGCGACCATAGCTTTTGATCTTAAGTAGCACTGAAGTTCTAAGTGTCATGATCCTAAACAAGTAAAGCTATCTGTGAAGGAGTTGAATCGAAAGATCAAACATCTGAGATTCATTCTCTTGAACAGTTATCATAAGACTTGGGTCAGTAAAAGAACAATATACCATACATTGAAAAGTGTATTAAGTATACTTGATTCACAGAGCTATCTGATTAACTGAGAAGTTAATATAAGAAGCTCATCTGACAAACTCAAACCAAAACCAACACCATAACTGGCGTGGAGTACAGGAAGTACTTAGCTTGGGAAGCTAGGGAATAACTCCAAGGTTATTGAGTATAGGAAGTACTTAGCTTGGGAAGCTAGGGAATAACTCAAAAAGGTTTCTAAGTATAGGAAGTACTTGGCTGAGAAAGCCGGGGAATAACTCAGGGGGAACATTTGGTTGGGAACCATTTGTTCAGAAGTCTTAGAATATGAGCTTTGTAAGGTGACCTCAAATATCTATTCTAGTGAATTCTAGGTCTCTGAAAGACCGAAATGGATTAGTTGGAGGATTACGCCACCTCCAGATACCACTATACTTGCTGTGTTATTTACTTTTCTGTACTTACATTTCAGCAACACACACACACACACTTTAACTATTTCTGCACTTATCTATCTTAAGTCTTCCGCGCTCTGAATCTAAGTACCAGATATCTTCACAGATATCTGAGAAATAGTGTTTATCGACAAAAGTTTTAAAAGACTATTCACCCCCCCCCCCCTCTAGTCTTTTACTTTGCCGTTATCTGGACCAACAAGTGGTATCAGAGCAGGAGGTTCACCACCTTCCAGATCAACCTAGATCCCCAGATAGGTGAAGGAACTTTGTCCACTTTTGAGGACTATTTAATTTGTGTGTTAAGTGTGCAGGTATGTCTCTGAGTGATGCACCCGTTCTCAAACCAGAGAACTACGAGAAATGGAAAAATAACATGATGCTCCTTCTTGAAGCCATAAGTGACGAGATGATCGAAGTAATAAAGAATGGCCCAATAGTCATTCAACAACTTAAGCAAGTCATGGAGGTTTCGAATGGTAGAGACAGAGATCAAAGCGAAGGATCTTCACAGACAGATGCGTCAACTAGTGGAAGATCTACTGGTCAAGTTATTTACGAACTAAAGCCCAGAGAACTCTGGACATCGGAAGATGCCAAGAGGAATCGACTGGATGGTCAAGCTCGTAACATCATCATCAGATCGACACCTGAGCACATACAGTGTAAACTGTGGGGTGCTAAAACGGCGAAAGTTGCCTGGCAACTGATTGAAGAAATCATGCGTAATCGAGAAAACCAAGGAAAACAAGTTCAAAGTTCTAAAGTTGAAATTTCAAAATTTCAAACAAGGTCCCACTGAAACTCTGGATGAACTTGATTTCAGATTTACCACTCTCATGAGTGATATGGCAGCACTTGGGGAAAGCAACAGATACTCCGAGTCAGAGAAAATTAAGACTATTGTCAGAAGTCTTAACCACAACTGGGAGCATACTAAATTCTTTTATTTTAACCAAGGTATGCCAAATATCACTCCAGTGGAACTTTTCTCTCATCTTGCTACGGGTGATTATGAGACAACTCAGAGAGAACAAACAACTGAAAAGTTGCAGAATGTTGCTCTACTTACTCAAGGAACTTCTGAAAAGAAGAAAAGCAAGGAAGAGACTGAGGATGCTCTTGCTGCAAAGCAAAGGAGCAAATTTGTCAGTCGAGAAATTGAGAGAAGGAAAGCCAAAGAGAAGCTGAAAAAGCATCTAGGCTCAAACTATCACCAATACAAGGATATGCAAAGCTCGCTGAAAAAGCAAGCTCAAAAAGCACCAAGTACTGAGGAAGCAGAAATTGGCAACGATATCTGCTTTCACCGCTAAAACCCGTCAAGAAGGATTGTACTGCCTTCAACAAACTAAAGACAGGTGATAGAAAAGATAGAAGAATCTTCAGAAGAAGCCAGAAAGCTTTGCTAACTGAAGAAAGAAAGAAAATCCAAACTCAATTGGATGCTCTCGACGTTGAGACAGACTCTGAAGATGACTCAGATGACTCAACGTTACCATCACCAGAATTATGTGGAGTTACTCACGATATAATTGACTTCGGCTTCAAGAAGAATGAAATGTGTGGAGTTGCTGAGATCGACGGTCCAGACATCTGTAACATTGAAAACTGTCTTATGGCTGATGAGGTAACACATACTTCTTGTTACACTTATGAAAGTGATGAGGAAGAAACAAAAGATCTAGAAAATCTCAGAAAAGAACTTGATATCTATGAAAGAGAATTTCTAATGATCCGTGCGAGAACTGAAAATCTAGAGGAAGAAAAGAATTTTCTTGCAAAGGAAAATTCTCATTTGGTTAAGATATCTGAGAAAAAGGACGCTGAAAATGCATTCCTCAAAGCTCAGATATCTGAGACCGAAAAGTCACATAAAGAAGTAATGGCTGAACTTCAAAAGAAATATGAAGATCTTCTTTCTGAGAACAAGGAACTCAAAAAGAAAGAATTATCTTTTCAATCTTATGCCAAAGCTAGTGACACTCTTACTGAAGTACAATCTTATTTAAGAGATCCTTCAGAAAAGAAAGGACTTGGGCTGAAAACACAGACAGACTGTTCTACCACTCTGAATAAGAGTGAAGAAAGAAGAACTTTCATAACTACTCAGCAAGATGGTTCCCATACAATCTATAACATCGGTCAGAAGACAAAGATTGTAGACAAAGGAAAAGCAGTTGCGACTAAACCTTTGTGGGAAAAACAAGTCGAAAAGAAAACTGTCAGCATGTTTACGAAAAGAAACATAACATCGAAAAGTGTAAACACCACAAGGCTATGTCTCTAAAAAGGGTAGAATTGCGAGTGGCAAATTCTCCCAGGTCACATTTTCTGGAAAGAAATTAGACCAACCAGAGACTAGCAAAGCTGCTGAGAAAAGATCTCGGATAGCTTCGAGTGCTCGAAATGGTATTGGCTATAAAAGCATCGGAAAACAACTTGCTCATGAGTACAAAAAGGAGCAAGAACGATGGCTAAAGGTTAGAATTGCTCAAAGCAATTATCAGAAGTGGAAGTTGAATCAAGCCACTGAAAATCTGAATGCCAGGGCTAGAAGAAATCTGGAAAGGAAAGCTAAGTTTGCTGAAAAGCAAACTCGTAAACTGACAGGTATCTGAAAGCACCAAATGGAGCACCTAGGAACACACCAAGGAAAAAAATAATTCTTAACAATGATAAACATTCAACTAGAATTCCTCCTTATGTTCCTGTCAGACAAAAGAATGTTCCAAGGAAATTCATTCAAAAATGGATTCCTACTGGAAGATCCTTTAATACTGACGGTTCCATTAAAGATATGAGAACCTAATCTCCTGTTTCCTGTTATGTGCAGAACGCTTCTTGGACTAAAGCACAATGTCTATTTGATAGTGGATGCGGAAAGCACATGACAGGAGACAAAGCAAATCTGGTCGATTACAAAGCTTGCAATACAGGACCCGATATCGATTTGTCGGAGGAGAATTAAATCCTCTCGATTTGGCAACGCCAAATTGGGATCATTAACAATCCTCGATTACATGTTAAGGATTTGAAATATAATCCATTTAGCATGAGCCAGTTTATGCATAAAGGTTTTATCAGAAATTCAAAGCAAAGTATCGCAAACTTATTGACAATGAGTCAAAGTAGACCTTTGGTTGCTCAAGGAAAGGTAGTCTTTATGTTGTCGATTGGCTTCGCCACAATCAAGAATGTCTCATGGTGAGTCAATCAGTCACATGTAAGAGCACTGGTTATGGCACAAAAGAATGAGTCACTTGAATTTCAAAACTCTGAACAAACTTGCCAAGAAAGAGTTAGTGGTTGGTCTTCCCAAAACATCTTTCAGAAAGGATGGTATTTGTTCTGCCTGTCAGATGGGAAAACAATCCAAGATCTCTTTCAAGTCCAAAACCAGACACTCTAGTGTTAGACCACTGCAACTATTACACATGGATCTCTTCGAATCATCTGTAAATAGTTATGCAGGAAAGAAATATGGTTTGGTAGTTGTGGATGACTTCTCAAGATTCACTTGGGTCGTCTTTCTGAAACACAAATCTGATGCCAGGGTGGAGATACCAAACTTGCTGAAAAAGCTTGAAGTCATGAAAAATGACAAGGTATCTCGCAATCGTAATGCACTATGGTACCGAAGTTTGTTAACCAGTACATAAAGGAGTTTTGTACCTACAAAGGTATACAACACCAACTTTCCTCTGTAAGAACACCTCAACAAAATGGTGTTGCAGAAAGGAAAAATAGAACCCTTAAAGAAGCTGCAAGGACAATGCTAGCTGACACTGAAATAAGTGAATTTATTGGGTTGAAGTCAAACACAAAGATGCTACACTCGTAATGTATGTTTGATAAACAAACACCATGACAAGACCCCCTATGAAATCTTGGTTGGTAGACCCCCTAATATCAAACATCTGAGAGTATTTGGTTGTAGATGTTTTGTTCTCAACAACGGAAAATAATATTTGAGAACATTTCAACCAAAAGCGGATGAAGGTGTATTTCTTGGTTATTCTATGAATAGCAAAGCTTACAGAATTTACAACAAAAGAACAAAGAAGATTGAAGAATCAGTTCATGTTGTATTCTATGAAGGAAATAAGAAAACACCTCCTACTGATGAAATCTCAGAAAAGTTCAAAGAACTAATGATAAAGGATTCTGAAAAAGAACCCTCAAAAAGGAAAAACATTATTGTGGAAAGTGAGGATGACTCTGACGTAGAAAAGCATGAATTGCCTAGTAACAACCAGATGACTCACATACATGATGAAGAATTTCCTATGAAACTTCCAGAAATGGAATCTGAAGATATTCATCATGAAGCTATCCCTGGAAATAATCTCTCTGAAAGATATGTTCCAGATAGCTCAAACACTGAACAAGTGGTAGACATTAATTGCCCTTCTAAGGAGCAAAATGTCTCAGATACTGAAAAAGTATCAAATCAAAATCATAGTGATTCACATTCAGATCACTTTGATGTTAATCCTACTAGCACTAAACCTATGATAAAATGGATCAAGGATCATCCTGCAAAAGATGTAATTGGACCAATTAATCAAGGTGTTAGGACTAGGAGAGCAATAGCTGAAAATGCTAATTCTCTCTTTGGATGTTTTATCTCAGATATTGAACCAAAAACCATTGAAGAAGCATTAAGAGACCAAGATCGGATCTCTCGCAATGCAAGAAGAGTCGATCAATTTGAGAGAAACAAAGTCCGAAACTAGTTCCATTTATTGAAGGAATATCTGTGATTGGAACTAAATGGGTTTTCAGAAACAAAATGAATGAATCTCGTGAAATAACCAGAAACAAAGCAAGATTGGTTGCCAAGGGATTTACCCAGACTGAAGGTCTAGACTTTGTGAACCAGTTGCCAGATTGGATGCAATTAGACTCTTTCTAGCCTTTGCAGCTTATAGAGATTTTAAAGTTTATCAAATGGATGTCAAGAGTGCATTCTTGAATGGTGAACTTGCTGAGGAAGTCTATGTTGAGCAACCACCTGGCTTTGAAGTTTCCTCAGAAAGAAGAATGGTCTATAAATTACAGAAAGCTCTATATGGACTGAAACAGGCTCCCAGAGCATGGTATGACACTTTGGCCAAATACCTTCTGGAAAGTGGTTTTAAGAAAGGTGAAGTAGATAAAACTTTATTTACCTTGAATCACGACGGGAAACTACTCTTAGTTCAAGTATATGTTGATGACATCATATTTGGATCTAAGGACAAGCAACTTTGTGATGACTTTGCAAATCTCATGAAAAACAAGTTTGAGATGAGCATGATGGGAGAAATGAATTATTTCCTAGGATTGCAAGTCAAGCAACTCAATGATGGAATATTCATTAGTCAAACAAAGTATGCAAAAGATATGCTCACAAAGTTCAATCTAAAGCCTTCTGAAAAGAATGCTAAGATACCTATGAGCATCGGAACCAAAATGACCTATACTGAATCAGATAAGAGTGTTGAAGAACATAAGTATAGGAAATTCATCGGTTCACTACTTTACCTTACTGCAAGTAGACCTGATATTCAATATGCTGTTGGAGTGTGTGCTAGATTTCAGACAAATCCAATGCAAACACACTACAACATTGCTATGAAAATATTAAGGTATGTAAAGAGATGTAGGGTCAGGTATCCCAAAGAAAGTGAATTGAGTTTAGCTGGTTACTCAGATGCTGATTATGCTGGATCAATGCTTGATAGGAAAAGTACCTCAGGAACATGTCAGTTTCTGGGTGCTAGACTTATCTCGTGGTTTAGCAAGAAGCAAAACTCAATTGCAACTTCTACCACAGAGGCTGAATATATTGCAGCTGGTTGTTGTGCAACACAAATTTTGTGGATACAACAACAACTTAAAGACTATGGACTCAATGAAGAGAAAACTCCCATTTTCTGTGACAACACCAGTGCTATTGCGATTACACAGAATCCCAAGTTTCATGCCAGAACAAAGCACATTGATGTTAGACACCACTTCATTAGAGACCATGTTGAAAAAGGCAATATAGAGATACTCAAGATTGGCACTGAAGACCAACTTGCAGATATCTTCACTAAGCCACTACAGGAAAGTAGATTCTTAGCCTTAAGACACAGTCTTGGACTAATAGAACTACCGTTGAACTGAAAAAGTTCAGATATCTGGAACGGGTATCTAGAGAAGAGGTATCTGGAACGGGAATCCAGAAAAGAGAAAAGAGAAGAGGTATCTGGAACGGGAATCCAGAAAAGAGAAAAGAGAAGAGGTATCTGGAACAGGTATCCAGAGAAGAGAAAAGAGAAATCTGGAACGGGTATCCAGAAGTCAAAAAGGCTAAAGAGCAAAAAGAAAGCTTAAAGATTTCTGAGACAGGAACTCAGATATCTGGATCACTCAATTTACGGAGAACACTAAGGAGAATAGTACAACTATCTGCAGTCAACTACTCTCTTGAAATGCGCATTATTTCTATCTTTGTGAAAAACTTGGAAAAATCCTAAGTACAAGACAGATTCAGATGCAAACAGTGTTCTTGGTCAAACAAAAATGTGATTCAGATAGCTAATAGCCAAAAATCATTTAAAGGGCACAATTACACTTGTTGATTGTGATCATTGCTGCAGAAGCAATGGTGACCCTTGATGAATTTAAGCGTTAGATCTGTACGGCGGAAATTAATTCACAGTAAATAGTGGACTGTAAAAATTCCGACAAAGCCCACTTTGCATTTAATGCCGAAGTTACTTTTGCTCATGCCGGCTTGCAAAATCACAGATACATACACACAAAATCAATTTGTATGTATTTGTCTGTTGAGATTCTTTTGCTATATATATAGGATTTTGGCAAAGAAAATCACTTTTGCTTAATCCGAAATTTCATCTTGCACCAAAACAGCAAAAACCTTCTCTTGATCCTCTGCAAAATCTCTAAAATCTCTGCAAATCCTGATTAAGTTTTTCTGAAAAGAATCACTCAATCGAATCTCTTTCAAACACAAGCATCAAACTCCTACACTATATAAAGAGATGGCCTCCAAGAACTCCTCTACACAGAAATCCCAATCCTCCGCTGGTACTGCTGAGAAGCAAGCACCAGAGTTGGTTATAGTCAACAACCGACTGGTTGGAGAGTTTAATCCTGACCATTGGACTTCAAATCATAGAATGATTTGGGGTGGTGCCATGGTTGAGGAATACCTCACCGCAGAGAAAACCAAGTCGGTAAAGCTAATTCTTGACATGCTTGAAAAGGCACAAATCAAGGGTTTTCTATCTGCTCGCCAAAGTGGAATTTCATCACTTGATGTGTTGGAATTCTACAACAATTCCAGGATAATTTCCTGTGTTTCTGAAGGCACTGCAATAGTGTCTATCAAGACTTCAGTCCAAGGAAAGGAAATCCTTCTGGACTTGAAGACATTTTGCAAGTTGTTTGAACTTCAAAATCTTGGAAAGGATTTTGAAATAAACACCAAGGATGATGATCTCCTTGAAGGTGTTAAACAACTTTACAGTGATGTGTGTGATCTTGAAAAATCAGATACACCCACTGAGTTCAAGCTTGCTGACATCCGGACCAGACATCTGATGGTTCACTGGGATGCATTGGCATGTATCCTTGACAGATGCTTTGATGGTCTACAAGGAGGTGCTGACCAGATAAGCCAAGAACGGTGGATGATGATGTTCTTGCTGAACCAACAAGACAAAAGGCTGGAAAACCCTTTTAACTCGGGAAAGTACGCCTTCATGAAATTTGTGAAGAAGATACAAGGCTTCGAGCCTAAAATTGCCAAAGGACTAGCTGAGCCAAAGGCCACAGTTAACTATGGTCTGAAGATATGCTACTTGCTGGAGAAGCTTGGCATTGAGCTCAGAGAGACGGCTGAAATAGCCAACAGTAACCTGCTCTACAAGTATGAGCACACGAACATGATGCAAAAGTTTGCTGGGTCTCAGAAAGGTTCTAAGAAGCGCAAGTCTGAGAAGATATCTGAGGAAAAGGTTGCGACCAAGAAGCCCAGAACTTCAAGGAAAAAGTTTGCTGGCAAAACAGAAGACACACCCATTGAGGTTGTCGATTCCCAGATATCTGCAGGCATTGCTGATGAACTGATCAAGGCAGATGAACTGATCAATGCAGATGAACTCATAAATGCTGCCAAAGAGTTCACAACTACTGAACAAGTAGATACAACAAGAGAAAGTGCATTCAGAAATGTGAAGACTATTACATAATGCCTTGCTGATGAACTCATTAATGCTGCCAAGACAGGTGAAAAGCACCAAGCCCTATCTGCAGAAATCGCAGGAGTAATGGACCAATCAGTACCCAATGCTGATGAGAGCTCTTATGATGAAGAAGATCAACTAGTCATCTCTCAAGTCCTATAAAGAGCAAAAAGGGCTAAGGTTACTGTACAAGTAACTGGTGATAAGGTATCTGAAGAAGAACCTACACCTCAGGTTGCTGAACCTATAGCAAAGGTTGTTGGTGTAAACACATCATCAGGGAATGTTTCTTATGCACAACTTCAAGAAGCCCTGATGAGTGGTAATTTAGTACTGGCTGATGATGATGAGAATGCCAAGTCTAAAAGTCTGGAAGAACGTTCAAGTGATCAATCTTCTGCTTCCAGACAATCACAACAACCACAAACACAACAACCACAACAGCCACAAGTGGTTGATGAAATGGTAGAAGAACTTCATTTCGAATTACCAGCATTACAACAAGCTGAAGAAAATCCTGCAAAAGAGCAGGTTCCCCAACCCACTGAGAGGGATTAAACTGAGACATCTACTCAGAATGATCAACCAGGGGAGGCAACTGAGTTGCATACTCAGGAAAGGTGTGAAGTACCAGAAACTTCAAGCAAAGAAACTGCACTGGGACAAGAAGACCAATGTATAGAAGGGTCACAAGTTCCAGAGACCAATCAGCCTGAAATTGCTCAGGTAGATGACTGGTTTAACTCTTACCTTGTGAAATTTTTTATACTAATACATCTTGTTGCTCATAAAATTTCTTTGTTATAGGCTGAGTTAGAAACACAAAAACAAGAGGAAGCTGAAAAGCTTGCCTCAGATACTGAAAAGGAGGTTCCTTCAACCTCGTCTCTTAAGAAATCTGAGCCTGAGTCACAGGTGATAAAATGATTCTTAAAGAGAACAATTTTTCAGTAAAAATGTTTATGTGCTTATTCATTTTTAAATGTTTCTAACAGGCTCCAACTGAGATGGAAGAAGATAAGGCAGAAATGCCAAAGACAAACCCAGAGACCAACAAGGTTTCTGAAGAACACATCACTGAGCCTTCTAACATGAAGGTATATGACAAATCAAGTGACAAGTTGTAACACCCCGCTCTTTTACAACAAAACATATGAAATTATCAAAGTGTACTAGTGCGTCTAAAAGCTCACATGTTAAAATCCATGGTATTTAAAACTTTTGAAACTAGTTCACACTCAACGATCGGAGCGTTAAAAACAATACATGATATTCATTGACTGAAAACATAACTTTGCAGCGGAAATAACATAACAGTTTAATATTTGAAATATAAGACTTTCTCATAAATGTACTGAATCAGCTTCAATCTTGATCTCCATCCACTCCAGCTCCAACATTACCTGAGGCTCAATAGGGCAAGGGTGAGTACCTACTTGTACTCGCAAGCAAGCCATACTAAAACACATAGCACATAAGCACATTCGTTTCCCTAGAAATCACATTGTGCATGCATAATAACATTAATATAAAAGGACCAATCATACTTTATAAGATACAAGTAACAACATACATACATCGATAATATTGATCGTCAATTCATTGTTGTTTGATTGGAAGTTGTCTTCTTCATTCCTTTACTTCAAAATCATCATGGTAAAACCATTGGACTTGAGTATTCATTCCTTGCCATTCATTAGAAGCTTTATTTTGATTCAAGCTCTTTTCTTGGCTTTAGCTAGAATCACTTTAGACATTCTTTTGATTCAAGCTCTTTTCTTGACTTTAGCTAGAATCACTTTATACTTCATTCTTTTACTTCTAGGATTCAATAGCTTAAACATTTGATTTGAGTTTCTTTCCTTTATCATTCGTTAAATCAATCATTTGATTCAAGCTCTTTTCATATCTTTAGCTAGAATCACTTTATCATTCTTTCTTTAAGGTGCCTAGGCAAGCTTCGCCTCATATTGGTATACGTGCATGCTCACCGTAGCAACATGCGTAAGACGCCTCGGCTCTCTTGTGTATACTCACCGTAGCAGTATACGTAAAACGCATCGGCTTTCGCCTCAGCTCTCTTGTGTATGCTCACCGTAGCGCCTTGGCTCAATCATTAAGGTGTATATCCAATAGAGACACCTAGACATCCTTCTTATCCATTCTTAACTTTCACTCGTTCATCCATTTAACTTTTGAGAGAGTTTCTTGGGTCCCTTTTAAATATTTAGAAGAATAGTGAAAACAAGCGAGGAAGCTAGTGTAACTATTCCACTTCTTTTAAGCAAATGCTCTTGCCATAGTTAATCTTTAACATCTTTATTAACAATAGGTTGATAACACCAGTCAACTCACGTGCAGTCAACACATGGCATGCTAGAGGTCTAGTATTAACTATAATTCGTCCATAATTAAATTCTTATGTAATACTCCAATCATCAAACTTAGAGATTATGTCACTGCATACCACTAACATAACAATTGACTTCTTTGAAAATGATGTACATGAATTTCACAGGTCATTGTAGATAATCTAAATACATAACATATTAGCATATGATTTCTACCATAATATCATGAAACCTTAAAACTTCACTTGCCTGCCTTGAGAAGAACGGACAAGACGGAAAAGAATTTAAAACGGGGAGGAAGAATAGCCCTCTGTTCGACACCAGATTATGGATGACTCCCTACTCCAAATGAAGATCCGTACGGTGAACGTATAGCACGGCCTGTTATCAATATTCTCTCCAAAAATCGTCTTGATCCAACGGTTAATGAACTGGGAATTTACTTTCGAATACGACTGCGCTGTGCAGAAAAACTGGGCGGAAACAGCTTTGCAAAACCGAACGAAAATGAAGAGAATGAAACGTTGGTGAAGGAAGAAAGAAAAGGATTTGGCAGCCTGCGTTTTGTGTGTGTGTGTGTGTAGTGATGATCATAATAATAATGTTGAAGACAATTGGTGGTGGACAATAGCATGGATGAGTTGGTGAAAAGATTAAAGTGAGGCAAGTGATGATCATAATAATAATGTTGAAGACAAATGGTGGTGGACAATAGCATGGATGAGTTGGTGAAAGATTAAAGTGAGGCAAGTGATGATCATAATAATAATGTTGACGACAAATGGTGGTTAATATTACGGTGTCCGTTCTTTCATAGGAACTCGTTTGGTTCGAGAATTTGGAGAAGGCTAAATCATACGCTCTAACTAGCTCGTGTTAGAACGTGGTAAATCGTCACTTGAATTTTCGGGTCGTTACACAAGTAGTCTTCATCTTGGGTTATCTTAAATCTCTTCTAAAAATATTCAATACTTTCTACTTACAGGCTCATTCAGAAGTAGAAATGCAAGGGGACACAGTCGCGACTTCCCCTGCATCAAAGGAAATTGATGAAGCCCCCAAGGCAACATTACTTGAAAGAACACCAGAAACTGCAAAAGTTTCTGAGAAAATTGATTCTGAGCTTCCTTTTGAGGAAGTAAGTAGCACAAATCAGAATTCATTAAAGCATACTAATGCACAGATTCTTTCAAACTATTTCCTAAGTATTGTATTTTTCTCAGGTTCAAGAAAGAAAGGTTGCTGAGGACCAGACTTCCAAGTCTCCACCTCACAACAAGATATCTGAGACACCAATTATCTCAGTAGTTCAAGTCTCTGAGCCTGAAGTTTTCACTCAGGTAACTCAGAAACCAAACTACACTTCCACTCAGATATCTACCCAAGTTTTGGAACTCATTCAAAACTCTTTCTTTTAGGCTCAAACAGGTGCAAAGTTGGTTCCCGATGATGATAAAAGGGACCTACTTCCCTTCTTCAAGGCTCAAACCCTGCCAAAGCACATTCAATGCTTCAGAAAATGGCAGAGGTTAAGGTGCTCTGATCTCTCTGAAATATTGAGAATCACTGATCAACCAACCAGACGAGCACGAGCTCTTGACCTGAAAACATATGTCCATGCAATGTTCCCTCTGTAACAATACATGCATTAATTTATCAGATAAGGACTTTTCCAGAGAAGTGGCGCACAGCTTGCTACAAGCCTTTGAACAGGCAGATGGTCAGACAAGATTACAGATGGCTTTCAAGCCAGTTCTGCCCTAGATTCTACAATTCATACCTTCTGAACAAGAAGAAGTTAATGGGCAGAAGATCACTATCCCTGAAGTGATTAATCTTATATCTGAAGATGATGAGGAGGAAGAGATAAACGAAAATGACTTCAAACCTCCCACTGACCATCACCACAAGGATGACAAAGACAACAAGGATGATGACGATGCCCCTGCACCAGGGACCGGAGGAATTTCACGAAGAAACAATACCTCATCTGCTGAAAAGCAAACTGAGAGGCAAACACAGAAATCTCCGCCTCCATCTCCTCAAAAGTCGAATCATCCATCTTCTCCACAACAACAAGTTACTACTGTACAAGTAGTTGAGCTTTCTGAAGAAACTAATCAGAAAATATTGAATACTCAATCCAGAACTGCTCAACTCAAACAATTGTTGGAAGAAGAACAACAGCTCCATCTTCAACTGGAAGACCAGATAGCTAGATCAACTACAAGATCAATATCTGCAAGAAATGATTTCTTACTCTGAGGTCAAAGGGCTACAGGATGTTGTCACTGCGCTAAACAAAGAACTCGATACTAAAGAAGTATTTGAAGTCAAGCATGATGCTAAGGCTGCATCAACTTCAAAAGATGTACCATCCTCCTCCCAGAAAGGAAAGAAACCAGTCTCTGAGATGGTTGCTGGACTCGATATGATCGATGAAAATGTCCACGAGGATGAAGATCATTGGGCTGATTACTCAGATGATGAAGAAGACAAGACTTTGGCAGAGCACCGCAATGAACATCTGGCAGTTTCTCACTTAAAAAGGAAGCTGATTGCTCCTGAAATATTCAACAAACTGCCAAACGTACACTCCCACGAGTACATGAACAGATACCAAGTTCTGGCTCATCTGAAGAAGGAGTTGTCTTCACAAAACAAGGAAGTAACTGCCTCCGTCCCCTCTGAACTAAAGAAGTTCACTGAGCTCATCACTCAGAGAACAACTAGCATAGTCATTGCTCAGAAAGATCTGGGAATGATACGGGACGACGATGCGTCTTTAGCTGAAAAAGCTTTCCAAGAGGCAAGTTACACTGCTGGAAAAGCGGATGCCATCCTAGGCCCACTGGCAGAGCTCACTGATAAGGAAAATGGACTTATCAAGCAAAATTAGGAGCTCAAAGCCGAACTTCAGCAGTTGGTTTCTACCTACAATCTCTTACAAGGACATTTTGAGTCTCTCTCAGATTCCTTTATGAGACTTAGTCAGCCAACAATGACTAAGGGGGAAGGATTGTACAAATCTGGACCTCAAAGTCAGGGGGAATGGGAAGAAGGAGTTGGTGCAAACAAGAAGAAATCTGGAGTTGGTGCTGCTCAAAGAGGAAGAGGAAACAAGAAACCTTCCCAGCCACCACTCCGAATCAATGAACCCTCCTCAAGTCAAGCTGCTTTACAGATAGTAGCTGCTTCCCAGAAACCCACTGAAGGTACTTCAATGATTACAAGGGCAAGGGCACAGAAACCTCCAAGGAGCACCAAGGCTCCAAGGAGAAGACAAGTCAAAGGGATTGATGTCTCTTCTTCTGAAGAAGAAGAAGGACAAATCAAGTCCCAGGGCAATGAAGAAGGCTGCAAAATTCTCACAAGATTCAATCTTGATGATGATGAGGAATCTGATGAAGATGAAGCTCCTCTTCACAGAAAAAGGAAAATAGAAAGCCTAACTGAGCCCATAGTTGCAAAGTCACTAGCAGCTATAACACCCTCTGGAAATACCAAGTCTATCCAGGGTCTTCAAGCAAAAACCCCAGAGAGAATTCAAGACAGAAAAGGAACAGACTGAGAGCTGAGCAAAGACTAAGTCAACTTCCACTCAGGCTAGAAGAAGCCAAAATTGAGTATGTGAAGTATGACAATAGTTCCTCTGTCTACAGGTGCATCAATCAGAAAAACGGCTATTGGATTCTGGAACTTAAGCATCTACTGGTAAATTCAAGATTTCCAGAACCAATCCATAAACAGCTCATGGCATGGAGAAAAGACAAACCTACCTTGATCAACACCAATCACATTAAAGCATGGTTGGACTTTGAAGTTGTCAAGAGAACTGAAGCCATGAAGAAGGACCTCTCTGATGAATGTCCATATGGAAAGCCAGATGATGTGCACAGAATTCTGAACATTACTGGAACAGGCACAAGAGCAAGACGCGCTGTGGAACCCTATGAGTCGTTCTATCTAACAGAAGATCAATACAAGGGTGACATCAGATATCTGAAGATTATCTACGAATATTTCAAACTTTCAGATATCAGAATAGAGCATGCCTGGAAGTGGGGGAAGTATCTGTGGGTCAAGCATTTTGTTAAGAAAAATCCTACCAAAACCTATAAAGAAGTCTGTGGATTTGCCAGAGACACAGAGATGCTCGTCAGAACTCTCCTCTATGACTATTCTGATGACATCAAAAGGTTTGGAGATAGGAAATTTGCTGACTGATCCACAAAGCTACTGTTGAAGACTTGAAGAAATAAAGACTTGAAGACTAGTCTATTAGGATGTTCACTTGGAGCTTGATTACTCTTGTTGTCCTAATTCACTATGTAATTTTTAGTTGTTTTCTTGCTGACTGAGCTTAAATGTTTTATGTTTTAAAGTTATCTGTATTCCTCAAATGCAATTTATCTGATGAACTTACTCTCAGATATTATTCTATAAAAGATAACTTGTCAGCAAAGATCACATCTTGTGATTTGGTTGATGTTTACTTTCTGCACTTAATTGATTGAATTGAAAGATCATAAGAAATGATTAAGTGATGGATTGTTCACTCATCCAGATTTGAAATAGGACAGATAGTCAGTTGACTGATCAAAAAGGGGGAAATTTGTTAGGAAATTTGTTAGATATTTTGTTAGAAATATATGTTTAGTTTTGATCAGCAACATGATGACCTATCTTAGTCTCAGAAAGGTGACTAGTACTCTTGGTTCACTTGAACATTGTAAAAGAGGAAACCCACTTAGTATGTTAGTCTAGTTAATCTTGTATAGGATGTTAGGTCTCAAATGTAATTTTTATTTTATGAAGAGAAGACCAAGAAGAAGACATCCAAGCAGGACAAGTTCAACGACATTGAAGATTTGAAGAACTGCACAAGATTACTGAAATGGTTTTACAGATAGCTTGACCAGATATCTTGAAGACACGAATAGTTTTGGACAAACTAAGTCACAAGAGATATCTGAGATTCAAAAGGGTCTATCTGAAAAACAAGGAAAGTGTCCACAAATATCTTCTTACAGATACCTCGAGCCTTAACCACATCTCTGAAAAAGAGAAATACAGATTGCAAACAAAGTTGTTTCAATTGAAGTGGTATCTGAAGTTGAAGATAAGGATGTGCTAAAACTCAGAGAAAACTGGTCAAGTTAAGTCTCTGATACAAAGCATAGTTTCGTTGACACTACAGGACAAAAGTATAGTACAATGCATTTAATGCACGGACAGAGATGTCTGAACAAAAGCAACGGTTGCTTCTGAAGAAGAAGACAAACCTGCTACAGTACTATACACAGATATCGATAGCTTGAATTTGATCCTAACAGATACTATTCAATGGCATTCAAATTCATCTATAAATATCAACACTTAGACTGCTTGAGAAGACACGACACCTTAGACACAACCAGAACACATTGAATATCTTACTCTCTCAGAGCAAACTACTTATCCTTAAGCTTACTGTTGCGACCATAGCTTTTGATCTTAAGTAGCACTGAAGTTCTAAGTGTCATGATCCTAAACAAGTAAAGCTATCTGTGAAGGAGTTGAATCGAAAGATCAAACATCTGAGATTCATTCTCTTGAACAGTTATCATAAGACTTGGGTCAGTAAAAGAACAAGATACCATACATTGAAAAGTGTATTAAGTATACTTGATTCACAGAGCTATCTGATTAACTGAGAAGTTAATATAAGAAGCTCATCTGACAAACTCAAACCAAAACCAACACCATAACTGGCGTGGAGTACATGAAGTACTTAGCTTGGGAAGCTAGGGAATAACTCCAAGGTTATTGAGTATAGGAAGTACTTAGCTTGGGAAGCTAGGGAATAACTCAAAAAGGTTTCTGAGTATAGGAAGTACTTGGCTGAGAAAGCCGGGGAATAACTCAGGGGAACATTTGGTTGGGAACCATTTGTTCAGAAGTCTTAGAATAGGATCTTTGTAAGGTGACCTCAAATATCTATTCTAGTGAATTCTAGGTCTTTGGAAGACCGAAGTGGATTAGTTGGAGGATTACGCCACCTCCAGATACCACTATACTTGCTGTGTTATTTACTTTTCTGTACTTACATTTCAGCAACACACACACACACTTTAACTGTTTCTGCACTTATCTATCTTAAGTCTTTCGCGCTCTGAATCTAAGTACCAGATATCTTCACATATATCTGAGAAATAGTGTTTATCGACAAAAGTTTTAAAAGACTATTCACCCCCCCCCCCCCCCCCCTCTAGTCTTTAACTTTGCCGTTATCTGGACCAACAGCCACAAACTGTCAGTCCTAAGATGCTAAACGGACCGGACGAGAGAATCTCGGACGCCACCAGCACAGTAAGACCAAACGTATATAATAGAACCACTGAGATACTTCCGTGAGACTCTTGGCTCAGACATCCAGAGTTACCCAAGGGCAGATCAACCAAGCAAACAAATTTGTCCGAGGGACTAACACGGACCCAACAGGCGGAACAGTACTCTCAGAGGGAAAAGATCCAAACTACCCTCCCAAGCCCAGTAATCGGTATTGGACTACTGTTCACTATTGGGCTATGGGCCAAAGGTAGCATTGGTGTCCAAATCTGAATCATACACTTGGCATCATCTTATGAACCTCCTCATAAGTACATGATAACTATAAATATAGCACAAGGTCTAAGACCTTAAGGTAATTGTTTATGGGCTTGATAACCTCCCTCATAATTATTACATTGAGACCTTCCAACTCTCTCTTGAGTAAAGTCTCTTACCGGATTGACATATGCAATCCGGGTGACCCATTCTAACACCCCCCCCCCCCCCCCCCCCAACTTAGTCCTTTCAGGTTACCAGGCTCGGACTTGTCTTGCTTCGGACCACAAGTAGGAGGCGGATCCTAGATTAGGTTACTTGTAGTAGTTTAGTTGGTGTTCGAGGTTTTACCCCTCAACACTAAGAACATTTGTTATCTGTTGCAGCTATCAAGCATTGGCATATACATCAATGTGATGTAAACAATGCATTTTTTGCACGGAGATCTGGATGAGAAAGTATACATGTTGCCTCCTCCCGGGTATATTGAACCTTAAGATACCCGAGTTTGTAAATTAAAAAAAAAAAGTCTATATGGCCTTAATCATGCTTCCAGACAATGGTTTAATAAACTTAATCAGTGTCTTGTTCAATATGGTTTCAAACAATCTGCTTGTGATAATTCTTTATTTACACTTGACTGGAACTAGTTTTATGGTTCTTGTATGCTATGTTGATGACATAATTCTTGCGGGCGATGATGAAGCTGCAATAATTCGAGTCAAACAACATCAGCACACAGTTTTCACCATTAAAGACTTGTGCATTCTTAAGTGTTGGGTATTGAAGTAGCTCGTTCGCAAGATGGTATTTCTATTTGTCAGGAAAGTATGCTATAATACTCAAGGATACAGGCTATTTGGATGGCAAACCAATCACTACTCCAATTGACTGCAAGCAAAATTTCTCTACCATAGACTCACCTTTACTTGAAGATCCAACCGAGTATAGAAGGCTAGTAGGACGCCAATTACACCTCACAATAACTCGTCCAGATTTGTCCTACTCTTTACAAACACTAAGCCAGTACATGTCTAAGCCTACACCGGCCCACCTTTAGGCCCACCTTGGAGCTGTTCACCGACTACTTCGTTACATCAAGCAAAGTCCAGGGCAGGGGATTTTTCTATCTGCAAGTTCGGAACTGAAGTTAACTGCTTATTGTGACAGTGATTGGGACGGTGTGATAAAACAAAATGCAGTATTACCGGTTATGGTGTATAACTTGGGGACTATTTAATCTCCTGGAAGTCGAAGAAACAGCCCACCATTAGTCGTTCATTTACTGAAGCTGAGTATCGGGCCTTAGCATTCACAACTTGTGAAGTGCAATGGCTTTTATACTTATTAAAGGGCTTACAGATTCCTCATACTTCTCCTGTTACTATCTACACAGACATCAAAACTGCCTTATGTATTGCTGAAAATCCCATTCTACGCGAGAAAACAAAACACATCCAGTTAAACTACCACTTTACTCGGGAAAAGCTTCAAGCAAGGTCATCAAGATTGTCTATATTCCCAGTAAAGAGAACATAGCTGATGTTCTTACAAAACCATTACCTCCAAATTTGTTTATCCACTTTACTTCCAAGATGCACTTACATAACATTCACGCATCTCAGCAGCAGAGTTCAAAAGACTAGTTTCCATTTATGGAAACCTTTCATTTTTACAGTAACTTTCTATAAAATAGAAAGCTTCCAATAATAGAAAGTTAGTTATCAGCTGCTAGTTATAAACAGACTCAATTGTATTCTTCCTCACTTCTTTTCTCATCAGGTTTAATAATATCTGAAGTACTTGCCAGATATTGTAGTTTGTATCATCATTCTCAATATGCAATTTAAGCTTTTCTACAAGAAGGTCCATACTTCAGAAAACACTGCTGATACACTTAGGCTCTGTTCTTTTCAAATAAATTTTGAATCGAATCGAATCGAATCGAATCGAAATAAATCAAACGAAATAAACTCAAATCAAACGAATCAAGAAATTACATTTGTCCCATTTTTTAATAATAATGAATACTACATCCGGTCCATTAATAAATTCGTAAGTAGACTTTTTTCTGGACGTTGACTGTAATTACTCGCAAATTACACGACAAAAGAATATAATAAAATTATATTATAAAAATAAATTAAGTATATTTGACTAACATAACTTTGTTTTATACTTTTTTGTGCGTAATTTGTAAGTAATTTACGATTTAAGTTCAAGAAAAAAAATTCTCCTTAGAAAAATCGATTATTAAATTTGAGAAAAAACTCAACGTATGCTTCTGAGTTTACTTCTATTGTTCTAATATCTTCCAATAAAAGAACATATCGATTTTTTGTTAGAGATGTACGTACAAAGTATGTGAACCAGTTTGAATGGTACTCTCAGGTTCCTGTAGTTTCTTATCTTAACTCAACTTTTACGGTAGAAAAGAAGGGTAATTCGAATCGTAACTATACTTTTTATTTCATTGATCTACTAAAAGTCGTGTTAAAAAGAAAGAAAGAAAAAGGTTGAAAATATCTCAATTGGATAAATTTTCTTATTTTCCTCGTACAAAAGATGGGTTGTGTAAATAAATGATAAAATAATAATAATAATAATAATAATAATAATAATAATATGAATTTAATGAACTTAAGAGAGCTGAACTGAAGAAAGCTGAACTGAAGAGAGCTGAACTGAAGACGAGCTGAACTGAACGGAACTGAACTGAATGAGTTTTCAGTTGAAAAGAACAAGGCTCTGTTCTTTTCAACTGAAATTTACTGAACCGAACTGAACTGTAGTATAAAATATAACTAAGCAGAACTGAACTGAACGGAACTGAATGAGTTTTCAGTTGAAGAGAACAGAGCCTTACTAAACCATTGTCAGTTGGTAAGTTTCAGTTCTGTTTTTATGAAGGTGACTGAGAGTACAGCTGCTTGAGTTCAAGTAGTTGCTCAAAGATTTTGCTAGCCAGCTGCATTCTCTGTCATCATCAGCATAAATTGTATCTAGCAGTTACCTCTGGATATCATCATCAGATTTATCATGTTAAATTACTGATAAAATATTTATCATATTAATCTCGTGCTCATTTGCATGCTTTTCTGCTAAACATTTGTGCCATTTTATTTTCTTCAAATGCTTACTGCATGCTTATTATCATGTCTTGTAGTAATTCTTTTGTAAGTAAATTCGTTCTGGGATCAAGTAGTACCTACGTAAGCCCTGTATGACTGGCCTGGTTCATATGATGTGAGTTAACCAAGCTTCAATGATTATACAGATAACTAACCTAATTAACATCAACCATGGGACTCAAATAGACCAGTTGGAATCGGATGTAGTGTTTCTCAAGTTGAATGTGGAGGAGTTGCGCACGAATCAAGGGCAATAGAAGGAGATGTTGCAGGAATTGCTTCGTCACAATCCAATCAGTAGTCCTGAGGGAAATCCTGCAACAAATGCACGAAATCCGAATGGCCAAGACCTAAAACACTCGAGGCATTAAGAGGATTTTTATGGAGTTGAAGCCAAGGTTCTACATGACTTCACAGAGAAAGGAATGTTTAAATGGCCTGATGCAGCTGAGAAATGTTTTGAGGCACTTAAAACAGCTATGCACTCCACCAATCTTGCAGCTTCCTGATTTTGACAAGGAGTTTATTATAGAGACTGATTCTTGTTATGAAGGTCTTGGTGCAGTATTATTACAAGGCAAGCATCCTTTAACATACATGAACACGGCTTTTAGCAACAGGAACTTGGGTAATAGACGGATAGACAGTGGTGACATGAGTCACATGACAACTTGATGCAATCATGGTTATTGCCATCGGTCATCAATAGTGTTTGTTATGCATGTAGAAAATAGATACCGTATGATTTTCCAATACATCCAAAGTCCAAACCAAAAGGAAGTGTAAATCAGCAAATGTATGCAAATCCAGTACATCTACCCTGGGCATTTTGCACACTACAAGTCCAGCCTGAAATATTGTACAGTGAGCCCCTTTGCAACATACACATCCCATCACACAAGGCTCAGGATATGCCTACATGATTACATGAACACAGCTTCACTTTTTCTCACTTCATAAATATTGTTTTTACCTCTCCTTTCTATACTCTCTCCACGCTCAGAATTTTACCTTAAACTTTTGAGCTCTTCACCTGGATGCGCCTTGTGGGAAACACGTAACGTCCCTGAATTGTTATTTGACGCAGCTAGACATTTCTGCATCAGGACCAGAATTCCAAGTCAGCTCAATCAGACACTCTTTTGTTTGTATGCTCAAATATCAGAGTGTTTGAAATAACATGCTTTTTTTTTTAAAGATTGAAAGAGAGAGAAGGGAGTAGCTTCTTCCCAGCTTCTATGAAAAATTACTAAAATTTCTTATTCACATAAAAGTTCTTTAACGAGTTTTAGTTTTCTCAACTAAGTAATGTCAAGACAAAACATAAATAGAGACCTGTGCATATACAGCTGCATGTTTTCTTCAAACTTTCTTATTATATCACAGAAGATTAAACACACATGTCCAGTTTTCTCCAATAATCAATATTGCATCTCGAGTTGTCGACCTCTAGATAAACTTGGCTATCTGATACACACAATTATTGAGATCCTTATAACATTAGTAGTTATTGCATCTAAAATATTTCAGTCGTGTGAAATTCTCGCCCCCAGCTTAAGACAACAACAAGATAGAAATTTCTTACTTGAATAACTCAGTTTCCATTGGTTCCTCACTACTCTTCCTCAACATGCTTAAAGCCTTTGCAGAAGCAACAAATAAACACGGTCTACCTCCCACGCTATACACAGTTCAGAGCACCATAATCCGCCTCTTTCTTGCCTGGATGTCCAGAAATCTGCAAAATCAGTGAACTCTGTTTCGATCATGTACTTAATGATGTGTAATCATCTAACAATCTTTAAATCACAGCATACATTCGAATAAGATTCAAGGCCTTTTGCCCTGAACCAAATAGAGCACTATATGAACAAAAACTTTACATGTGTGCATAGACTGTAGTGCAGTTGATACCAGTGAATGCTGGTCACCTTCATTTCTGTAGCAGCTAGAAGCCTAGAACACTCCTCTATTGCACCAATAGAGAAACAACTATACGATGAAATCAATTTAAAAGAATTCAAATTGCTATAAACAAAACCAAACAACTCATTGCCTTTTTTCTATAGGAACAACCAACTCCAATTGCTTATGTAAAGCCATACAACAATGACAAATTTGAACTCTCTTTCTCCTGAGGCCATACCTCAAGTCCTTACTTTTTTTACATCAAATTATTACTACACCTTGAGTGCATGATATATATCCAAGAAGAAAAAAACTCAACAGAATCATAAATAAGAACCGGATCACAATTGCAAAAAGCTCAACCAAGAACGAGGGGAAATAAAACGACCAGATGAAGATTGTGAATTCATATACTTTCGGGTCAACTTATCTGTACAATATACAGTTCACTTGTCATCTCCAGTTTTACAAAACCAAACCACCAAACAGCAGTACCAATCATATCAAAACTTGGTTACTGCGTATGATTGTGGAGAAATCCACAAAATTAAACCTCTACTGAAATACCGTCACACTTGACCCAAAATCTTAGAAGCAGACACATAACAGTTACATAAAGTTCACTGTATCTATCAATTCTACGAAATGAAAAACAGGTTAACACTTGTAATAACCCATGTAAATCTTTACCATGCCGGTCCCTTCCCCCACCACTACTCTTCTCCATTCTTGATTTCACAATTTCAACGCGCGAGGATTTGGGATTTTCCTGTTCAACAAATTTTTAGGGTTCTCTTGTTCCACAGTTTCTTGGTTGCAAAATTAAAGATTATAAGAAGAGCGCAGGGAAGGAGCCACAGAGGATTCCAATAACATAAGAACACTTTGAATGAAGATCAATGTATAAATCTAGCACCATATATATATACACAATACCACAACAATCACATGAAGAAGATGAAGAAGTAGAACAATTACAGAGAATCACATCACATTATAGAAGTTGAAAAGCAAGAATCACATGGAGAAGATGAATAATTAATTCCGGACTATTAAAGCACCTTTAGACTTTAGTATATTAAAGAAAATGATGAATCAGAAGCTAACTAAGAGAAGTAAGAAGAACAGAGACGAATCTAGATAGAATAAGCATATAGTTCGGATCGTTTCCAGAAACAATACGCATTAGTTTGAATACAAAGGCATTGGAACACAAAAGTGCGACACAGCTGATTGCTACACCAAGGAAAGAGATTCGAATTGGCTCGGTGCAAGTGCACCTCCCACACTGAATTACTGATTGTACCAACAGCAGTACAATTAGGGTTCATATGCCAGCACTCAATCCGTCACTCAAAACTCGTGTTTCTTGGCTTACTCTCAGAATTACGTTGGGCATTTTTTCCATGGTACTATGTCGCATCTTTTCACACTTGTAATTGATATAATTACTACCCGACGAGGAGTATTTCTCACCTATATATTGCCTAGTCTAGTTCATAGTTGTAAGTAGAATTGCACAGCAAAAATCAATACAAGAAAAGCTTCTGAGGTGTTTATCTACTTCATTTTTAACATTTATTAGATTAATTCCAGACTCTAAGTACAGGCTACTCCGGGATCATAAGACAGGACAGCTACTTCGGATTTCAGTCTCAAGTGGAGCTATAGACTCATTCGATGCAAGCACCCTTTCACCTATAAGAAGTAGAACATTTCCTGACCGTCATACAATCCATCTACCAAAGACCAAGTAGTAACCTGTTATTCAAAGATGACATGAATGGAGTATCCGAAGAAGATCGAGTTGCATATGAAATATTATTGAATAGCCATTTTATCTAAAAGTTAGTGCCAGAATTGTCATTGTTACCATAGTTACAACTATTTTTTCAAAAAGATCAAAGAAAATCACTTATCAAGGGCACCTAGCTAATTGACAGTCATTTAAAAGAATTAACATCTCACAAACAAGATATCAACATAGTACCTATCATAAAATGGACGAATCTTGTGAGGATAGAATGACAAACGGTGCAGAAAACACAAGATAATAACGGCAAGTCGGGACAAGTAATGCCACATTAACAGCTACAGGGATAACAAGAAGCCAAAGATAAGTAGAAAACAAAGTGAACATGGGGATCTCTAGTTATAACAAATGGATAACTATTGGAATTAGTGCTAAATATATACACAAAGCAAGTAAATTTTCAGCAGAAAATCATTGAATACTTGGATACATTGGCACCAATCAGAAGTCAGAATGCAGCAGTCGAAGTGACATATCTAAGCTACATGAATAATCCCCCCTATTTTTACATGAATTAATATATACACAAATCTCTCTTCATCAATAGTCTTGGTAAATGATTTAGAACAAAAATGTTAGTATCTTGAACAAATAAATTCACCAATAAAATATGAGAAATGTGCTTAGCTTTTGTAGTGTCCAAGACAAAATAAATGAAAAATAATAAAATCAAAAAGTTTGATGCCTAATAAATTGTGAAAACACGGAATTATGTAGCACAATCTACAAAAACATTTTATATCTGTCAAATGGAAAATAACCAAAAACATCTTATATTAAAAATAGGAGGGAGTATGTTATTTCTCTGCAACCATAAAATTGAGAGTAGAACAAGCTACGCGTGATGTGCTTGTCGACGAAGTAAAATAAACAAAGACCAGTGAGTAAACAACCAAAGCAAACAAGAATCGAGTCAATGAGACAAAACAGCCGCAGACAACAAATTTATGTACGTTATCATAAGTTAATTTTGTTACATAATTAAGTTAAACTCGGTAACTTATTATCACGATCAAGTTAAGTCCTGAACTAGCGGGGCCTCGAGATCAACGGTAGAATCCTCCATAGCAGTACCTGAGGAAGATTTGGCAACAAAATTTATTACTCTAGATGGTGTTACAAGTCGTACTGTAAACATGAACGTCTCAAATTTGAAATATATGAAAGATTCGACAGAAGAACATGACAAGTAAACACCTGAACTTCGAAATTTCACCATAAGGATACAAGATACGAGGAGCTGGACGATTTCCAATATTATGCCACCTCCGTGAGCAATCTGTGGAACAGGGGAAAGTGTAAAGCACAAACCCAAACAAGGGACAGTCACATACTTATAATGGTGTGAAATCAATGTGTACTTACAGCAAGGTAAACATCGTAGGTAGGGCTATAAAGATATGCATATGCAAACCACGCGACAGCATTCAAGAAATACATTGTGCATAATCCAAACGGCAAGTAATGTGTGGTTCGCGTCTTGCATGCATCTATCTGGAAATCAATAAAATATATATAAGTTTGTATCAATGCAAGGGAAAAGATCAGTGTATATTGGGTAACAAGCAAACATCAGACTTAAGAGAGATTTAACATCAGTGTATATTGGGTAAACAAGCAGCAGATTTAAGAGAGATTGAAGAGGTTAGATTCTTACTATTGAAGGTATCGGAGAAGCATACATAATAATTCCAACTGTAGCAGCAGTGGACCCAGTAATATGTGGATGATCTAGGAGGGGAGGCCAATAAGGCCAAGGACCCGCAAATACAAAATACAGGTACAATATAAGCTCTGGGAAGATGGCTGTCCGTTCGATAATCAACTGATCATGCAGGTAGCAAAAGTCGTAGTACTTTGTTAGATAAGATAATAATACGACATATAAACAGAGTATATGACAATGAGTTACCTTGTTACGACCTATAGTATTATCCTTGAAAGTCATCATGTAATAGGTCTGAACTATACAGCAAACCAAATTGACAAACACGACGCATATATTCTGGAATGTGGGGAATTCTATAACTGGTTCACTGAGACCATAAAACATCCATACGACGCACGCCAGCTGAGTAAAAGAAAATGGGTAGGGTTGTAAACCTCCAGTTGACTTCTCCCTTGTTATTCACCAAATAATTGGCCTGTGATTAAATTTAACAAAGGAAAGAAAAAAAAACTAAATCAGATCAAATCATACCTATAGCGAGTTTGACGACTAAGAAATTTGTTTAAAGAACATATATAATCAAGACTAGGTAGAGGGAGTAGAAATTACTCACATTGGATACACAATTAGCAGAGCAAGTGACACAGCAGAAGCTACATAAAAACGAATTAATAAGCAAACAAGAATGAATAACTACAATAAGAAGAAACACAGTAGTATATTGTAAGTTTAGGAAAGGCAAAAGAAAACGTCGTCGACAAACCTGTAATGCCCAACACTAGGTCTGGTGTTCCTAAAAAAATCATCTTTCTCAGCAATTTTGATCTGATAGTCATGATAACAGAAAATATGAAACATAGTTAAAACCGATCGAGTACAAGTAAAATTTAAAACACACTTGATCAACAAACACGCACAAAATTATACACTCCATGGCCAATAAGTTAAGTTGTAATATAATATGTAGAAATCACTACAGGAAAGCATTGATCTTTGAATTATAAATATGCAGGATATTAATTTGTTGTAATAACCATTAAGTAGAAGCTATTTGTGGAAGGAAGATATGTAGCTAATGATGTATTTGCAATGTAACAAATTTAAACAGAAAAAAGCTACCTTTAAGGCTTTAACCAACAAGTAGAGACACAAAAAATCTCAAGAATATAGTTTTCAAACAAGAAGAAGCAAAAAGATGTAAACTTGGATTTCATCAACTGATAATGAGCGGTATAAGGCAAATTGAAAAGCCAAATCTCATCCACAATAATAAAAATAAAGAGGTTAATAAGGCGAGAATGATTTGTGGTGATCGGAATGCTAAGGAACCTTACAAACGCAACGGACGGAGGTCGATGTTTCCCGGCGATATTGCAGAGCAAAATTGGGGCTTCACGTTTCTCGCTCGCCCTGATTAGGGGGTTTTGCTCAATTGGAAAATTTCGTGAAGCAGTATTGTCTTGCCCAGGCAAATTTCTTACCTCGTTATCACACACAAAGGACGTTTGCTCTGTTTTCTTTTTTTCTACTGTATTTTTTCTTTTCCGCTGAGAGACTGATGATAGCTATGTTTGCCCAGGCAAATTTCTTACCTTTCGCGAGCACAATTGGTATCAGATCAAGGAGTCAATCGATTTGCTAGGTTTTACAGGTTCACCTATATATATACTCCCAGCAGGAGAACCGCTAGATCCATGACGGCCAGAATAGCAGCATAGAACCGCCAAAAAATCGGACATGCCAAAACCGCTCGACCCGGACAAAAACCGGTGAAAACCGGCGAGCCGGGATAGCCAAATCGCCGGTTTAATCGGTTCTCAGAAAAGAAAGAAAGAAAAAGAAATCTGTTTTACAGAAGAGTAAGTTTCCTAAGAAACACACTCTATCTAGATAGAGACATAGAAACATAGTTTCTATTCATTACATATTAATCCCAATAAAAAACAACTTTTCAAAAACACCCCAACCCAAGGGCAAGAAGGCGGGTCGGACTGTTTGTGATACGGGTTGGTATATATATGCTACAAACCAACAGAAAAAATCACATTTCGCCATTTATTTCTGTACTTCTTTCTCTCACTACTTTCTCTCTCTAAAATTCTCCAAAAAAAAGCTCGATTCAACCGTTAATTCACCGGAAAAATGCAACAAATCGATCGATCGGCAACGGTAGCTGCTATTTCTTCAGAAATCTGCAGAAAAAAACGAACAACAAAAAAGGTTAGACATGATTCGAACGAATTTTTGATTTTTTTCAACGTTTTCAACCAATCTGACGAAAAATCAAGCTATATAGTTGATATTATGATTGATTACAGACTGATACATAATTGATTCATGTTTCGAATGATAAGATAGCTTCGAGTCCACATAGATTTGAAAAAATCAAGTTCAAAATATTGTAGATCCAGAACTATTCATCTATATTTTCGTGTTTTGATGATAATTCATTGATGTTGTTGTTTATGCATTCACAAGGTGTAATCATGCTTGCATAAGGACCGGACAGTGTTTTTAATCAAGATCCGACCTCAATCATCAACTCAGATCTGGAAAAATAAGGTATACAACGTTTCTATGTTCAGTCCTGTATGTGCTATGTTCTCAAGAATATTACCTATGTTCTCTGAAATATGTCCTATGTTTTCATTCAAAACCTGACAGTCGTTTTGTGCTCTGTTTTTCGACATATTTTTTTGTACTCTATTTTTTACTGTATTTTCCTATGTTTTTACATATATGTCCTATCTTCTCACCAATATACCATATGTTCTCAACAATATTTAATATGTTTTCTATGAAATAGTTGCTCATTAATATTGTTGTTGTTGTTGTTGTTTATGCATTCACAATAATATAATCACTATGTTCTCACTATGATCTGTAATATAATCACTATGTTCTCTATCACTACTGCTATGATCTCTATTATTATCACTATGTTCTCTGCCTCTAGTATTATGATCTCTATCATAATTGTTATGTTCTCTGCATCTAATGCTATGATTTTTATTATAATTTCTATGTTCTCTGCCACTAATGCTATGTCTGTATTTTTCATTGCAATGTTATCTGCCTCTAGTATTATGATCCCTATCATAATTGTTATGTTGTCTGCATCTAATGTTATGATCTCTGTTATAATTTCTATGTTCTCTGCCACTAATGCTATGATCTGTATTTGTCATTGCTATGTTCTCTCGCCTCAAGTGATTGAACTTACTTTATCTAAGGGTGTTTCTTAGGAAACACACTCTTACATTTTAACTTTCTTTTCTTTTAGACAGTCCCGTCTCTATGATCTCAGCTATATAAACTATGATCTCACCTATATTCACTATGATCTCAGTTATAATCACTATGATTTCTGTTAAATTCTCTATGATCCTTTTATAATTACGTATGATTTCATTCACTTGGATCATGTATGTGATATCAACATTATATATATGATCTCATCTATAGTCTCTATGATCTCAGCTATAGTCTCTATGATCTCAGCTATATAAACTATGATCTCACCTATATTCACTATGAACTCAGTTATAATCATTATGATCTCAGTTATATACGCTATGATCTCAGTTATGTTGGATATGATCTCAGTTATATTTTCTATGATCTCAGCTGTAATCACTATGATCTAAATTAATTATGCCATGATCTCTATTACTTCTAGTATATGTTCTCAGTAAAATTGTTTCAACAAATTTACAGAAATGCATTGCTTGGAGACAGATAATGAACATAAACTACACCGAACTGGTATTGAAGTCAGAAGGGAACATGGATGCTAGAAGAATACTAGAGGATGGATACCAACGTGACTTACTAGCAATCAAAGCTATAATTGAAGCTTCCAAACAAACAATTGATATGAACACTATGTTCTCTTCTATATAACAATTGATATAATTTCAATATGTACTCTACTATATTGACTATGATCTCTAGTATAATCACTATGATCTTTGTTGTATTCTGTATGATCCTTTTATAATTACGTATGATTTCATTCACTTGGATCATGTATGTGATATCAACATTATATTATATGATCTCATCTATATTCTTATCTCAAACTAAAAGACTATGATATCAACTTAAAAAACTATGATATCAAACCAAACACTATGATTTCAACTAAAAACACTATGATATCAACACAGACTATGATCTCAACTAAAACAGCTATGATCTCAACTCAAAAGGCTATGATATCAAACCGCGAGAGGATCCTTTTCGCGGATCCGCGAAAACGATACTGACCCGGATCCGCAAAAAACACATATTTAATGACAAATTGCAAATTGGTCCTGTTTCTAGTTAAATTAACTAAAGACCGTTTCTCCGAAGACTTTGTGTTTACAGAAAAATATAAAAAAGAAACCCTATCTTCATCCTTCCTTCAATCTCCACTGAGTTCTCAGCCGTTCTTGCTCCAGCTTTGCATCTTTTTCTTCCTTTTTGGCTAACATCGTGCGATTGAAACTCTGCAAACTGTATTTCTTCTTGACTTCTCCTATGTAGAATCTTGTGAAATTGTGATGTGATCATTTATGTGTGTGTGGCTGCGTGATGGATCTGTCAATAATGTTGGAGTTTTGATTCGTTTTTTCTCCAATTGTTGCTCTAGTTGGGTGAGTTACATTGTTGAGAGAGACAAAAGTTAAATTGATGAGGGAGACAAAGGTGGAAACTGGAAACGTTTATTATTGTGTATCCCACATTTTTAATCCTTTAATTAATAATTTATTATTCCATTTGAATTTAAATATTTTTTAATTAAGTTTGTATCTAGTTAGCTTGTGTTTGCAAATGCTTAAAAAAAATGTTTTTGTGATTCTGAAGTAGTAAAAGTAGTTTTTTAGTGTTTTATATTACAACTTCTGCTTGCAATTTTTCTGGAAAAAAGCAGGTAACTGCTAGAAGCAGAGAAGCAGCCAAATAGCTACTTCTAACTGCTTTAAGCAAGTAGTAGCTTTTTTTTTCAATTAAAAACAACTAATTAAATTAATTTTTGCAAACACTAAAACTTCTGCTTTTACAATTTTAAACTGCTTTTTATATGATATATCAAACACTACTGATTTTACTTAAAATCAATTTTAATCAACTTTTAGTAGAAGCAGACAAAAAATCACAAGTAAAAGCATTTGCAAACACACACTTATACTTGTAACTAGAAGACGTATTATTTATTCATAATACTTATTTAGATTCTATAGATAAGCTCTCTATAAGCTTCTCATACTTGTATATATACTACATGTACTATCAGTTGAATATACAGAATAACACTACCGTTATTTCTCAACACGTTATCAGCACGAAAAATAGGAATTAGAAATTGGTGGAGCACTTTCGTTATTTCACAACAAATAGATAGTAATAAAGTAGAAAAGAAAATAGATAGTGAATAAAATATGAGAGAGATTTTTCATTAATGGGTTGAGTAATTGAAATTGAAACGTCCTAAAATGAAAAATCGAAAGTTGAATTCGGGATGGAGGGAGTATATCGGAAATAGTATCGTGAATAGATAATACTTTATCTAGTTAGGCTTTGTTCTCTCCATCTTAAAAATTATTAATTTCAATTCAGTTTCAGTTCTGTTCAATTCAAATTTTCTTAGTTGTTTTTTTATACAACGTGAGCACGCTACACGTGTTATTGTGGTATTTAGTTACAAATAATAGAAAACCTGATGTTGGTTTCAAGAACTCAGAATGTTAGTTTCAGGTTCATTAAAGTTGGTTTCAGGGCCAACGATGTTAGTTCAAAACAAAATAGTATTAGTTTCAAAAAATTATAATTGAAGGCTGACTCTCTATAGGTGATCAAACACTCAAGAGTGACGAGGCCTCTATGACGAACAATGGTGCAGTTTACGCTGATTCGAGACTTTCTCTTGCAACTTTTGCTGATACAAGAATACTCCATATCAGACGTGAAGCTAACAACTTAGCACACCTGCTCTGTCACGACTTTGCTGAAGATTCTTTTGGCTATTTTGTTGTACCCTTCGATTATAGTGAACCTACTTAAGCTGCTTGGCCGTTCTATTCTTGTATTATGCTAGTCTTCCTGACTCTCTGTACTGAGCTTTGCTCTCTCCTTTTAGATTAATAAATCCTTTCTTTCTCAAAAAAAAAATTTGTATTAGTTTAAGCATTATTAGTATTAGTTTAAGTATTATTAGTATTAGTTTCAGGAACTCAGAAAATTAGTTTCAGGTTAATTAAAATTAGTTTCAGGAACCCAGAATGTTAGTTTCAGGTTCATTAAAGTTAGGGGCAACAATGTTAGTTGGGCTATTCTATGGTCTTTAGGAAGTAAAGTTTCATTATATAATTGAATTAAACATTTTACATTAATTGTTTAAAATTAAATCGGAGTCAAAGTTGAAAAATGTTGACTGCAAAAAAGTCAAAACGTAACATTTGTATTGGGACGGAGTGAGTAATTAACAATTTAGAGTATATGTAAAATAAATAGTTAAATATAAATAGTTAGTAATTAATTAACACTAATGAATGTCAAATACATTTTTTAATATAATTTCAAGTAAAGGGTGCCATGTCAATAAATGAGTTGGAATTATGAGCATCTATATAATACATTAAGCAAAAAAGGTTTGGAGCCATTTAAGGCTATCCACATCATTTAATTATTTGGAAAAATAATATTTTGTGATTGGTTGATTCCCATTCCATGTTATCCTATTCTTTTATTCTGATTGGCCAGTTTCTATCTCATGATGATGTGTTTCGGTTATTTAGCTTACATTAGCACCAATTTTTTTAAATCAATCAACCATTTTAATTTCTTATTTCTTTCTATTTTTGTAAATATTTTCCATTCTAAATGAAAGTCCAACATCTCGGTTACTCTTTATTTTCTAAAAATCACCATATTCGAGATGTTAAAGTAATTAAACAACTTTTTTATGGTTTATTAACATAATTGGTTGGTTGATTCATGTTAACCAAAATATATATATATATATATACATATATATATATATATATATATATATATATATATACATATATATATATATATATATATATATATATATTTTTTTTTTTTTATTGAATTAGGATTGAAATTTAATTTGAGAAGATAGATTGAGTTTTCTATGATAAATTGATAATTTTGTTGTGGTTGAATTAGGACTTAAAATTAAATTGAGTGATACATGTTGGTTTTTTGCAACAAAAGTCTAATTTACATATATATTACAAATTAGTCTAATTAGGGATCGGTGGTGATGAAAAATGTAACGGAGAGACACGCACTATTTGTCTTCTTGTGAGAGTCTGGGCCTTCTAATCATTTTAGTGAGATTTGTACTGTTTTTTACGAATTGAGCAAAAATGGGCACAAATAATGACTTTCTCCACTTTATTGAATTATATCATTACTTTGAAACAAAAATTACTATAGTATATACGTGTGTGTGTGTGTGTATTATTTTATATGTGTGTGTATATCATATACTTAATCGAGACGGGTAAAATAGTTTTACAATCCATTGCAGGTCAGGTGATAAGAGATGGGGCGAATTAGTGGGTGAAATAGACCAAACTACATGTGTAATATAATTAATTAGACAAAAACGTTAAATACAAAACAAAATAAATGTTTAAATCCAAAAACTATCCATTTATTATTTATGAGTAAGTCTCTTGAGAGACGATCTCTAAATAATTTATCTAGAGACTGACCTATATTGTCAAGAAAATCATCGATGTTATTATCAAAACACCTATATTATCAACATTGGTGTTATTTCATATTACAATAAGACTTATTTCGTTAATAACATAGACGTTTTGATTAATAACATGTACGATTTATTAATAACATAGGTCGTCTTTAGATACGCTATCTAGAGACCGTATTTCATGAGAGTTTGTGTTAATTTATAACTAGCGTCAATTCATGAACCAAGTCCAAAACTCAAATAAAATAGTACAAGATATATCGAAAGTCTTTTATCCATAATCGAAAGAAGTTTCAAATTAAACATGTAAAATATTAGTTCGTGACTTATTGTATATATGGCATTTGATGTACATGTGTAATTTATGATTACATACATATATTTACTCCTTTTCTTTCTACATATATATTGACGGGTTGGGTGACTGGCAGGTTGTACCCTCTCACCCGCCATCAGTTAAATTACAGGTTTACGTGAAAATTTACCTACAATTTTTTCTAAACTTAACAATAATAGGTGAGCGGGGGTAGTTTGCGCAGTCACATAGGACAAGCGGCTTTTTTGAACATTTCTCATTTTAGGGGGTAGTACGGCCGGGTGAAAACGGGTGCTCTAAAAAAATTATTGACCGAGTATAAAGTGGATGAACGAAATTTATAATCCTAACTTTGTTAGATTTGTTAAAGATTCAACTAGAAATCAATATTTACTGGAACCAAGTTTCATCAGAAACACATTCTACACCTACATATTTTTCAAATATTAATATTTTTCAACCCCAATATAGCTTCAACTTTGATGATGGTTTGAAATGGAAAACGCCGGCAAATTAGTTATAGTTTCCCTAATAAATTTTATAATGACATTGTAGTCCGTAACTTTTGAACAATAACAAATTTCAACCTTTTTCATAAATCTTTTACTCCCTCCGGTCGTTTAGAAGGTTTACATTTTGGTTTGGTGTGAATTTTAAGGAAATAGAATAAAATAGTAAGTAGATGGTAAAAAGTAAGAGAGTATAAAAAAAGTAAGAGAAATAATGGATAAAGTTTGAAAAAGAGTATTTAAAAAATTAAGAAATGTAGATAGTGGGGTTTCCAAAAAATGAAACATTAAACTTTTAAAAAAATCCCCAGAATGGCAAAATGTAAACCTATAAAAAGAACGGAGGGAGTATTGTATAGTCCAAACTCATATTGCAACCAAACACATCCTTACTTTTAAATTTTATGTTTAATTTGATTTTTTTTCTTTCTTTTATTCATTTTCTTTAGGTTTTTTCTTAATTTCCACTATTTTCTTAGGTTAAATTAAAGTGGGACACGTGTCCACTCTCATATTTCCACATTTTATTCTCTTCCAGATTAATCTGGATGTGACATGTGTCCTCTCAAGTAATTTTGAATCGTTTTATTTTAAAATTAATTTATGAAATTAAATGAGGAGCCAACACACGTCCAACGTCTAAATTAATCCCGACACATGAACATCAATCCAAACCTGAGGGGAAAAAAGGCAGAGTTTAATGTTTATATTGGAAGCCCTTGATATATACATAAAGTACGGAGCCATTAAGTGGAACCGTTGATGTATACATATAGTCGTGAATTTAATTTTAGGTTTTTAAATTTTTTCTGGACTTATTTGCAAAGTCACAAACTATTTATTGGCCAAATTGAAAGAAACTGGTTTTGCAATCCAAGTCCCTCATACAACTCTAATTCTGAAAAGGCAAAGTTTCAAGTTCATAAAACATTGAATCATATGTCCCTGGTTTTCAAAATCGAATCCCAACATCAACCAAACTCTATATCGAGTTCATTTATTGAATCCAAATCTAATGCACACTAAATCGATACGGAATCCCTAATGACAACTCCACCAATCTACAAAATTCCACCATCCCCAAACCAAAATAGTTTCTCCATATGCTACAAACCCATTCACCAATATTCGAAATCCCTAACTACAACATAACCAATTGAAATATTATTGCAAGAAAGGGATTTTATCTGTTCGGTTATATTCCGGCAAGATCGTGACCGGGGAAGAAGCAGATAGTAGGGCAGTTTCCCTTCTTGCACGCACCTTCATTATAATTAGACTATTGTTGAGTTGTTGTAATACCCAACATCCAACATCGGTTCAGAGTGAAAGGGGTGAAGGGTATATATATGTAGACCACCACTCTCCTATTTTATGAGGCCTTTTGGGTGATTCAAAAAACAAATCCGTGCGGGTTCAGGCCCAAAGCAGACAATATCCTACCAACGAGACGTGTGTACGACAGTCATGAGTAACATTGCCAGTCCAATGGACCGGGTCTCGGCCCTTAGTGGTCGGGTCGTTACAGGTGGTATCATAGCGGGGCTATCGGGATTGCCGGAAATAAGTGTCATACGGGGCAAAGTGCTACTGTATGGACCGTGGGAGCCACCTCTAGAATCATGCGCGAATGGTTGGTCCCGGGATATATTGTAAGTCTGTAACCACCTGAAGCTCGACAAGTTCAGTTTCAATTCAATAAAAACATACCAAACCCTTTGTATTTTTAATCTATTTTGTTTAGAATTGAAATGGTACTCCAAATGAATTGGCTAAGGGCATGTTTGGTTTGTGAATAAGTTGATTCAGCTTATCAGTTAGTCAACCCAAAAACAGATTAATGGACCTGGATGTAATTGTTCGACTAATGGTATCCAGATTAGTAGAGGGCATCTAATAGGGGAGGTATATGTAATTGTTCCGTACATATAATATGCAATATGCATACATTCCTCTAAAATTAGACTCTGACACTAGATTACCAGTTGTTACGTATTAAATTTTTTCTCACTTTCAATCTTTTTACATATAATCCCTCCGTTCCGTTAAACGTGTCTCACTTATTTTCGACACTATTGTGAAGAAAGTCTATAGTTTGTTGTTTGTTGTGGAAGAGATAAATGATAAATAATGGAGAAAGTATAAGAGGTAAGAGACAGAAATGATAAAAATGGAAAAGTCTTGGAATGGAAAGTATTGCAATCCCATATCGTTTTATGGAGGGGCGTAAGTTGTTTTTACACAAGAACTAAACCGACCCAGTACTATAGGCTCTCGGCTATAATAACAACTCGGACAGGTATAATAGTTTTTCAACCCATGGCGGTCTGGTGATAACAAGGGGGCGGATAAACGGGTGAAAATTGACAAAATTAAATACATAATTAGTTAAAAACTTCAAATAAAAAACAATATAAATGTTTAAATAAAAAAAACTAAGTAGTAAGTGATAAAACATTAAAATATGGTAAAAATGTGTAATTTTAGTGGGAAATGTGAGAGGTGGTAAAAAGTGAAAGAGTAGGATTTATTATTATTGGTTGGGTGTGGAGTACCTTCCTTTTTTAGTAATGTATGAAGTTTTGTAGTACGTCTAAAAATGACAAATGTATGAAGTTCTGCGGGACGAATAAAGTATATATTAAATAAAACATGCAAATCATTAGTTGTTGAATTTATTGTATAGGCCATTTAATATAGATAATTTTTTATTATTGTAATTTATGGATGTACACATATATTTACTCTCTTTCTTTTTCACATATTGACGAGGTCGGGTGACTGAAGAGTTGTACCAGCTCATATGTCGTCGGTTGAATAACAGGTTACGAAAAAATTAACCTGTAAATGTTTTAAAGAAAATAATTGGTGCGTGCGCTTTTTTTAATACCCCTAATTTTAGGGGAGTACGATCGGGTGAAGATGATATTGTTAACAAATTAGACTGGCCCACTATAGATGTGTGGTTTAAATAAAATCAAGGTGGATAGATTGCTTTACTAACCTGTGGCAGATTGACAAATGAGTTGGTCGGTAACATGGAACGGGTGAGGTATATACCCGATCCGTACGCCATTATTTTAAATAGATACCGTTAAGGTTCACAACGGGTTGGATATACCTCGATCCATTTAAAAGACTTGATTGGAAAAGGTCTTCTCAGCTTATAATACTAATACGATTAATTACTCAGGTGCGACTTATCATAGATCATGATAAAGATTAATTGGCCAAAATTTTGAGGAATATTGATTATGCATTAAAATTGTGCAATGGCACGATTGAGAGTCACTACTCTTATAATTATAATCGAGGTAAAAGTGATGTATGGAATAAACGCATGCAAAAAGTTTATCGTTCTTAATTAGTGTGATGATGAGTCCATCCGAGACAAACTAAAAATGTAACATCCCAAAGTTAAAGATAAATTTTCAGAGAGCTTAAAGGATCGAGAACGCTACTCATACCAACAATGTGCACCTTTCTTTTCGGAAATCTATCCATAAGAGCTTTAGACTTAAGCATGCATGCTCAGCAGTAATCTTAGGGTGGATGACTGGTAAGTCTATCGTTGAGTGCACGAGTGGGATAAAGTGTGAGAACGAATATGTATTGGTACAGTGGGCCAACATATCACCCGGATAATAGTCCATGACCGCGCTGGCACAGAGACTCGGACATCGGCTCGCAAGGGTACGGCGCGTTACAAAAATGTTGTTGTAAATATTGTAGGATTTCATATACTTAAATATTTTTTACCATACCCGTCGAGTATTGACGGGTTATAAACTAGTTCCTATGGACTTAAATAATCCAATTGGCAGCATGACATGTTTTCTCTGCCTAAAAATTATTTATTTTGATACATTTGAAAAATCTATACTTGGACATTTCATTGTTTTAATTGTAGTGATTACACTCACTAATTTTCTTCCCCAATCACGAACTCATATTTCCATAAATTGGCAATCTATATACAAACAACACTCCAAAATATCATATGGTGTATTCCTAGGCTTAGCATTTCTCCATCTCCGTTTCATATCATGTTCATCTCCACGGGTTTAACTCAAGCTGATATATACATATGAGTCCGCCCCCGCCTCTTGCCGAACCAAGACGACTTAATACGTTCTATACATATGCATTACTGGAGTTCACGCACAAGCTTCATGGTCCGACACTAGAACTCTTCTTATAATCAAGATCTCAAGTTGAAATGATGGGCCGGTCCGACCCTCCACATTCCTCACCACAGACGTATCTGCATTCTGGGGACTAGACTTCTGATCAATACAAATATAAAATGAGTCCGTCCTTTACTTTTGTCCGGTTGGAGTCTATGGACGGACTACCTCTGGTCTTGTCCTGAATATCGTCGTGAGTCCAACGCGCCACCTATCTCCGGGACCACGTGTCAACCTATCACCAAGCCGACCAAACTTCGGGATGTTAGAGAACTTGTCCCTAGAGCTCAACACTATAAATAGGAGGCATTTACTCCTCATAAAGGCAGGTAACGACTTCGCAATAATCCACTCTCTAAGTTTTGAGGTCCGGACCCAATCTTGATCCGCCTCCTAACTAGTTGAATCTTAGTCCGGACTGTCCAAAAGGGTCTAACCCCTTCTATTCTTATTTACAGTTCAGCCACTTCCAAGTGTCCAAAGGACGTTTACTCTGTTTTCTTTTTTTTCTTCTCAATCTTTCTTTTACTGTATTTTTTCTTTTCCGCTGAGAGACTGATGATAGCTATGTTTGCCCAGGCAAATTTCTTACCTTTCGCGAGCACAATTGGTATCAGGAGTCAATCGATTTGCTAGGTTTTACAGGTTTACTTATCATTACCATGACTTATGGGTCTCTGCGCCACGACTCCTTTTTTCGAATAGTTTCCTGTTTACTGTTTAGAGCGCATAGTTAAATCTGATAAATCGACAGAAACAAGATCCCTCACAAAAAAATAAAATAAAAAATAGAAGAGATGCGGTCCTGCTTCATATTTCATGTTCCATGTACAGGAGTGTTTCCTAATAAAAGTCCAGCATTTTTCCAGAGCTATGACTGACTTTAAAACTGTGCTATCAAGTATTGATTTTTATGATTTCTATGTGCTAAGGATCTATTACGCAATGTACGTCAACGTGAGATACCTAAAAATAAAATACCTCAAAGTATAGAGCTAAGCTAAGAAAGACAAAACATTTCTATTTTACATCTTTACATTTATAGTAGGTGCAGACGAATGAAATTCGTCTACTATAAAACGACATTTAAAATATATATATTAGAGAAACAAAAATACAATTTTCTAGCATTTTTAGAATTTTACTAAATTAAATTCTAAAATAAAATTGCTAGATTATTTTCTAATATATATATAAATTTAAATTAAATTATGTCACATGGGCCAACGTGAAAGTAAATCATGTAAATTGGGCTACGTATGGATAAATTGGTCTACATGTAAATAAATTGGGTCATAGGTGATGGACTAGAGCTCCATGTAGTGAAGATGGACTGGAATTGGAGAGTTGGGCCATTGGCTCCTATATTCTAGGGGAATATGTTCTTTTTATGCCCTTTCAAATTGTTATAAATAGAGGACCCCCTTCATTCAACACATCAAGAGGAGCATAAGAAGAAGAGGAGCAAAAAGAAGGCAAGCAACAAGCAAGAGCAAACAAGAACAAGAGCAAGAATCACAAGTCTTCTCAAGATCAGCATCAAGGTTCTAGCAAGTATACCAAGAAGTTCATCAACAAATCCAGGAGTAGTCGCCGTTTGATCCAAGAAGAAGCCCCTGTGCACTTGGAGAAACGTTATTGGAAGAACAACTGCCATCAAAGGAAGATCAAATCCAAAAGCCCAGCCAAAGCCCGATCAACCTTCTTCGAGTTCTTCGTCCAAAAGCTGCGTTAGATCCAAGATCAAGCTTAAAAGCCCTTGGAGAAACGTTTCCTGCCGGCCAAACTTCCTCTAAAGAAGATCAAAGGCCAAATCCAGCGACGATCTAGAAACGTTCTTCGTGGAGTTCATCAAACCCTCAAGAAGTTCGTCATCGCTCGCATCAAGCACTCCCAAGTTCATAATTCGATCCGAGATCAAGCTGAGAAGCCCTCGCATCGTCGTTTGCCCGACTTTGAAGTCGTAAATCCTAAAACGAAGAATTGGAAGATTCAAGTTCGCCGCTTTAGAAGACTAGAATCAGAGGATTAGAATAGAGATTGTACCCCGCTTTTATCAAGATCAATAAAACTATCATTTGAGCAACTTTACTTGCTACAGATTTTGGACACGCCCAGTGGGACATCTCTACCTCTCATCTCTAGTGAAATGCCTCCTAGGAAGACGATCAACTCTTCTCAAGCCTCAGATGCATGAAGCGCAATCCAGGGGTGCTGAAGACCCGCAAACCTTGGCTAGCAAAGCCTTTGAAGCTCTAGGTGAAACTGCCACCAAAAGAGATGGAGAAGAAACATCCGATGATGACGACGGATCTTTGCCATCATCTCCTAAGACAAGAGAAGTCCCTCCTCAGCTTCCAACAATGAATAATCCCTCACTCGACCAAATGGTGTTAGCTTTGACAAAGTCTATGGAGTTCCTCATGAAGCATACTCAGGAACAAGACCTCAAGATTGCAAAGCTTATGGAACGAGAATTCACACCCGAGAAGATTTTGAGCAAAGAAATAGCTGAAACTAGCAAGGCGGGAGGAAAGCGCCATGTGGTGTATGAAGAACCATCATACGCTAAGACGATATCAAAACAAGGAGATATGTCAATCAACTCCAGTGGAATGATCCCGGCCGATCAATTGAAGGAATTCATCAGGGGAGCTTTGAAAGAGAGTCTTGATGAAGGTTCCAAATCATCCTTCACATACAATAAGCTATACACACGGAGAATTGACAATCTGAGAATGCCAGCTGGATATCAACCCCCTAACTTTCAACAGTTCGATGGTAAGGGGAGTCCAAAGCAACATATTGCCCATTTTGTCGAGACATGCAACAATGCCGGGACTTATGGCGATCATCTGGTGAAGCAATTTGTCCGCTCGCTGAAAAACAATGCGTTTGACTGGTACACCGACTTGGAGGCTGGATCCATAGATAGTTGGGATCAGCTGGAACAAGAATTCCTCAATCGTTTCTACAGCACACGAAGAACTGTTAGCATGGTCGAGCTTACCAATGCACGTCAATGGAAAGAAGAGCCAGCCATCGACTACATCAATCGTTGGAGGAATCTGAGCCTTAATTGCAAAGATAGATTATTTGAAGCTTCAGCAATCGAAATGTGTGTTCAAGGGATGCACTGGGGGCTCCGATATATTCTCCAAGCAATCCAGCCACGGTCATTCGAGGAGCTAGCCACTCGTGCACATGATATGGAGCTAAGAATGAATAACAGTAGTATAGATGGCCCTCCCATGAACGAATCACGCAAGTATGACACCAAGAGAGGGGGCAAACCTCTCTTCAAAGGGAAAGAAGCAATGGCCTCAAATGCTACAAAGATCACTGTGCCTAGAGGGTCGAAAGACAAAGTAGCCTATATGCCAGCAAATAGCTCGCAAAAGGAGGAACAAAGAAGGTCTACTTTGAAAGAGATGATGGCAAAACAGTATCCGTTCCTCAGCTCCGATGTCCCTAGAATATTCGATGATCTACTGAAGAACAACTTGATCGAACTGCCAGAAATGAAAAGGCCAAATGAAGAAGGACGCTCAGATGATCCCAAGTACTGCAAGTACCATCGTCTCATAAGTCACCCCATCCAAGATTGCTTTGTCTTCAAGGAAAAAGTGATGAAACTTGTAAGGGAAGGGAAGATCTCGCTAGATGAGGAGGGTGCCGATGTTAACACTATTTCATCCTCTAAAGTTGATGCAGTCAACACACCTCCGTTGGAAAGATCTTTAGATGACATGCCTTCACCAACTAAAGAGTTGAAGCATATAGACTGCATGAGTACCATATCCTTCGGTAACGAGGACCTCTTACTTGGCTCTAAACCCCATAATAGGCCATTGTTCGTAACCGGCTTTACCCACGAGCATAAGGTGAAAAGGATACTTATTGATGGAGGATCTGCAGTCAACATCCTGCCATTACATACTATGAGAGAAATAGGAATCCCAACTGAAGATCTTGGTAGCAGTCGACTGATGATCCAAGGCTTTAATCAAGGAGGTCAACGAGCAATGGGCATTATACGATTAGAGTTGATAATTGGTGATATGTCATCAGTCACACTCTTCCATGTTATTGATGCTAAAACATCCTACAACATACTCCTAGGGAGACCATGGATACATGAAAATGGTGTAGTTCCATCGACTTTACATCAATGTTTCCAATACTACCAGAATGGAATGGTTAAGAAAGTGCTTGCAGATGAGAAACCCTTCACTGAAGTTGAATCTTACTTCGCTGATGCAAAATACTACATAGAACGCACCAAGAGTCCGAATGAAGAATCAAGCTCCGGTGAAGAGTCAAGACCAAACTGTCGTGCCGAATGAGGGGAAGTCATTGCCCCAAAGTCACCCTGCTAAAGTCTCACAGATAGAAGACGGTTGTTTGGAAGGTCTTACCCTACCCTTGACAAAGCTCAGCATTGCCAGTCCTGTTAAACCGCCACTCAAGGGATTCGTTCGTCCCGTGCAAAGGGGCTTGGTAGAGCATGAAACTGCTCATCCTGAGGAAAGAGACAGTCATTTTGGACCTAAAGCTTTTAAACTTTTGGTGAAAGCAGGATACAATCCTAAGAAAGGCTCTCCCCTAAAAGAAGATGTGTCAAAGTCCACCAGCTCACAAAGGAATGGAAGGACTCGAGAAGGTTTGGGATTCACACGACCCAACCCCGTACGTATCACCATTAAGCAAGCCACTAGTAACTATATAGAAGAGGATGAGAAGCCTCAGACGGAAAGCAATTTCATCAATAGTGATAGCACTTTCCCACGCAAGTCCGTCTTTGATAGGTTGGGAACGACTAGAAGAAATGTGCACCAACGATTAGGACCAATTAAGAAGTCTGCACACCAAAGATTGGGACCAATTAAGAAGTCCATACATCAAAGACTAAAGCCAGCTAAATCTGTACACCAAAGGTTGGGGCCTGTAAATCCCGAAAAGGAAGAAGATGCTAGCAAGTTGTGCGCCCCTGAAAAACTACGAAGTTTAATCCCGTCCCGAATGGTGCGCGAGGAAGACATCAAGGTCTCAAGCGGCGAAGTACTCAAGGCTAAGTGGGTCGCAATAGTTCATACGAAGCCACAAGCTATTAGCAATGAAGGAAACAACAACATAGAATCATCATATCACATCACCTTGAAAGATTGCACTGAGGAAGAAGATGCCGAAGAGGCACCGCCCGAGCTTGAGGAGGAAATTAAGTCCACTATCGATGAACTGAAAGAAGTCAATCTTGGTGATACTGATAATCCCCGACCTACTTATATAAGTGCATCCCTAGGTCCAGAGGAAGAAGCAACTTGTGTGGCCTTGCTTCGAGAATTCATAGATGTATTTGCATGGACATACAAGGAGATGCCTGGACTTGATCCCAAGATAGCTGTTCATCAACTCTCGGTGAAATGTGGAGCCCGACCTATAAAACAAGCCCAAAGGAGATTTCGCCCCGAATTGATTTCTCCCATTGAAGGTGAAGTGAATAAGCTCATCGAAGCGGGGTTTATCCGCGAAGTCAGATACCCTACTTGGATCTCCAACATAGTTCCGGTAAGGAAGAAGAATAAAAAGATTCGAGTTTGTGTGGACTTTAGAGATCTGAATTCAGCATGTCCTAAAGATGACTTCCCGTTGCCCATACCAGAGATTATGATCGATGCCACTACTGGTCATGAAGCACTGTCATTCATGGATGGATCTTCAGGATACAACCAAATCTGCATGGCACCCAAAGACGAAGAACTGACAGCTTTCCGTACTCCAAAAGGAATATATTGCTACAAGGTGATGCCATTTGGTCTTAAGAATGCCGGCGCTACTTACCAAAGAGCCATGCAAAAGATATTCGATGATATGCTCCACAAGAATGTAGAATGCTATGTGGATGATCTAGTGGTAAAGACAAGGGAAAGAAAAGACCACTGGCAAGATCTAAGGGGAGTATTTGAACGACTACGAAGGTATCAATTGAGGATGAACCCCTTGAAGTGTGCATTTGGAGTCAGCTCCGGAAAATTCTTAGGTTTCATTGTCCGGCAACGAGGTATTGAGATCGAGCAATCTAAAATTGATGCAATCATGAAGATGTCTGAACCCAAGAATATACATGAGCTTAAGAGCTTACAAGGAAAGGTAGCCTATCTCCGAAGATTCATATCTAACCTAGCAGGAAGATGTCAGCCGTTTAGCCGTCTCATGAAAAAAGATGTTCCATTTGATTGGGATGAAGCCTGTAAGAATGCTTTCCAATGTATAAAGTCTTACTTAATGAAACCTCCAGTGTTGGCAGCTCCAATACCAGGTCGTCCGCTAATTCTATACATCGCTGCTCAGGAACGTTCTGTGGGGGCATTATTGGCCCAAGAAAATGATGACGGGAAGGAAAACGCACTCTATTATCTGAGTAGAACGATGACACCAAATGAAGTCAAATACTCCCCCATTGAGAAACTCTGTTTAACTCTGGTCTTTGTAATCCAAAAACTAAAGCACTACTTCCAAGCACATACGATTCATCTTGTCTCAAGAGCTAATCCATTGAAGTATGTCATGTCAAAACCAGTGCTTTTCGATAGGCTTGCTAGATGGTACTTGCAACTTCAACAATTTGAAATCATATATGTACCACAAAAAGCTATCAAGGGACAAGCCTTAGCTGATTTCCTTGCTGATCACCCAATTCCTGCTGAATGGGAGCTAGTGGATGACCTGCCCGATGAGGATGTCATGATCGTCGAAGTTACTCCACCATGGAAGATGTACTTTGATGGGGCTTCTCATAAAAATGGTGCGGGGGCAGGAGTAGTATTTATCTCACCGGAAGGCGATGTGTTACCTTATTCCTTCACTCTAACTCAAAATTGCTCAAATAACGTTGTAGAATACCAAGCCTTGATAATTGGGTTAGAATTGGCAGTAGATACAAAACGGCTAGAGCTCAATGTGTACAGCGACTCCAAGTTGGTAGTCAACCAACTATCTGGTGAATATGATGTCAAGAAGATAGAGCTGTCGCCATATGTCAACTATGCTAGAAGATTGATTGCATGGCTTGGAGGTGTGACAATCAAACATATTTCAAGAGGGCAAAATGGCCAAGCCGATGCTCTAGCTAAACTCGCCTCCACTCTTGCAATACCAGGGAAAAGTTTCAATGTCCCGGTCTGTCAAAATTGGGTTGTCCCTCCGATCTTCACAAATGATGATATAATCAGCAAAGAAGACAACCATGTCATAGAAGTGTATGAAATCGAGAAAGAAGACTGGCGTCAGTGCATTGTGGATTACTTGAAGTATGATAGATTGCCCAATGAAACACGACGAAGATCAGAAATCAGGCGTAGGGCAATTCGCTTCATATACTACAATGGGACACTTTATCGACGTTCCTTCAATGAAGTCTTCTTGCGTTGTCTAGGTGAGGAGGAAGCTACACAAGCAATAGAGGAAGCACATTCTGGAATCTGCGGTGCACATCAATCTGGCCCGAAATTACATTTTCAAATCAAGAGGATGGGTTATTATTGGCCTACTATGGTCAAGGATTGCATGGATTATGCTAAAAGATGCCAAGCTTGTCAGTTTCATGCCAACTTCATTCACCAACCGCCAGAGCCATTACATCCAACTGTTGCCTCCTGGCCCTTTGATGCATGGGGGATGGATATATTGTGGGACCAATGACGAAGTCCTCTGGTGGACATCTATACATACTAGCAGCAACGGATTACTTCTCCAAATGGGCAGAGGCTATGCCTTTGAAAGAAGTAAAGAAAGAAAATGTCGCCAACTTCATTCGCTCGAACATCATTTATCATTATGGAGTTCCTCGATGCATAATCACTGACAATGGAAAGCCATTCTGTAACAATACGATCGACAAGCTGTGCCAGCTGTTTGAAATCAAGCAAAGGAAGTCATCAATGTACTACGCAGCAGCAAATGGCCTCGCGGAAGCTTTCAACAAGACATTGTGCAATTTGCTGAAGAAGGTAGTGGCAAAGTCGAAGAGAGACTGGCATGAAAGAATCGAAGAGGCCTTGTGGGCTTATAGGATGACACATCGAACTCCAACTCAATCCACCCCTTACGCACTAGTCTATGGTGTAGAGGCTGTTCTTCCCCTAGAACGTCAAATTCCATCTCTAAGGATCGCAATTCAAGAAGGGCTCACTCATGAAGAAAATGCTCACATCAGGCTGGAAGAGTTGGAATCGTTGGATGAGAAGAGGCTGGAAGCCCAACAAAGGCTCGAATGCTATCAAGCACGCATCTCTAGAGCCTTTAACAAAAGAGTTCGCATTCGTTCCTTTCAAGTAGGAGATCTCGTGCTTGCCGTAAGAAGACCAATCATTGTGACTCACAAAACGGGAAACAAGTTCACTTTAAAGTGGGACGGGCCATATGTTGTCAAAGAAGTTTATACCAACGGTTCGTACAAACTTAGAGCTGATGATGGATTGAGAATTGGCCCCATCAATGGAAAATTCTTGAAGCGATACTACCCGTAATGTATATAGTTAAAAAAAAAAAAAAGAGAGAGAGAAAAAAAAATCGCAGGAGCCCTCAAAACAAAGCAGGGGTGCTTAGACTAGTTAAAAAAATAAAAAAAATAAAAAAGAGAAAAAAAAATCGCAGGAGCCCTCAAAACAAAGCAGGGGTGCTTAGACTAGTTAAAAAAAAAAAATTCGCAGGAGCCCTCAAAACAAAGCAGGGGTGCTTAGATTAGAAAGCTCCTGACCCGCATGAGCATAAACTATGAACGGTGACCACCAATGGCATGACACGTGGATAAACTGTTAACTCGCCTCACCTCGCCTAAGGTGGCTAAGTAATAGATACTCCTGACCCGCATGAGCATAAACTGTGAACGGTGACCACCAATGGCATGACACGTGGATAAACTGTTAACTCGCCTCACCTCGTCTAAGGTGGCTAAGTAATAGATACTCCTGGCCCGCATGAGTATAAACTGTGCACGGCACCCCCCCTTCCAATCATAAAGTCTTCTTTGAACTACGTTTTGACTTGATCCTCCCTATGGAGGTACGTAGGCAACTTAATATATTCTAAGTCCAGTCATAAGTGTTAATGTTATATGTTTGTTTATCCGAAGCAACATGATACTTTATACAAAAGCATGTGAAAGTCATATGACAAGAAGGAAAAGGCTGTATTTATTATTAATCTCAAGAGATACTAATGTTTGCTACAAGAATGAAAGCGAAAAGTAGACAAAAGACGAACATCTATCTCTAGAAAGAAAAGCAACAAAAGGGCAAATATCTATCTCTAGAAAGGCTTCAAGTTCTTCAATTCTTCGTGAGCAATCTCCAACTCAGCCCTTAGAGTGTCCAAATTCTTCTGGGCTTCGTCATACGGTGCAGAGGTGTTATTCAACTCAGCAATTTCTCCTTCCATCTCAGTAATACTTGTTTTCATGGCCTTAAGGGATGCTGCCTTGACCTTGACCTCCTGTTCTAGATATGTTACCTCCCTTTTCAAAGATTTAAGCTTCTTCCTCATGGCTTTAACTTCTTTAGATCCATTGGCCATATTCGCCTTAGCTTCCTCAAGACGGGTTCCAGACTCTGCGATACTTTGGGCAAGTGATTCATTAGAAGGCATGTCAACAATAGTAGACCTCGCAGAGTCGAACCTCTCAACTTTCTCAAAGAAAGCTTCAAGCAAAGCTTTTAATGGAGGAATATCATCACGCTTGAAGTCCTCCAACCTCTTCAAAACAACAGGAATCTCGTCCTTAAGGCTTGACATCATGTCCAAAGGAGTACTACTGATCTTGGTGCTAAGTCCGGACCACAGCATTTGAAGGCATTGTCTCTCCCATTTGTCCACAAATCTTTCTCCATGAAAAACAGAGGCAGCAGGACAACAAGGGACAATAGGTAAAGGAGTTGTTGAACGAGAGGATTCCCCTTGACTCTCTACCGCAACCGGTGTGATCTCGATAGAAGAAGCAAGTTGTGGAGGAATGGTTATCTCAGTATCTAACACAGCTTCGGGCTCATGATCAGCATTGACAGAGTTCAGTATGATATCATTTTCCAACTGTTGCAAAGAAGAACACCAAATTAATAAATCAAAAGCACATTGTTGCAAGAAGAAGCGGAAAGCAAGACCACTTGAAGTCATTACCTCTCCAACAAATCCTACCAAAGATGTTGGACTGCTTGAAGCATCCATACACGTTTCCACATCTATTGGCTTAGAAGCCCTTTCTCCCTTTTGTCTCTTCCAATGACGGTCAGAATTACCACAACTAGCACTCTCATCTATGTCAGAAAGAGTATTCTTTATACCTGATAAAGAAAAGTGGCGATTAGCACAGGAAGAATAAGAAGAGAAAGATGCGACAAACAGGAATAAGAGATTACCTCTAGAAGCTTCGGGAACATGAACAGGCGCAACATCTATGCGGGCAGGCTCAGCACTCTTCTTAGGCGCCAAACGACCAATATTCCTTTCAAGAAAGTCCCCATCAAACGTTATCCACCAATGCAAATACTCATCGGTATGATCATGCTTCACTGAAATGGAAGCTCCAGGAAACCACGCCTTGTCAAAAGACCTGGAATATGTACTCATCCTCCAAAGTGATAGACCCTCATCTAAGTCAACACTATGAATCACTCGTTCAAGTTCACCTGGGACGTCTTGATAATAACCAAACTGACGGCTGAATCGATGTGGAGAATAAGCCTCGACGATGAAACGATCGCCATCCCGCAATGTAAGATAAGAAGATCGAATGCTGGCAAAGTATTCACACTCAGAATCAAGCAAGAGCGTTATCAACGAACCTGTAGTTCTGTCTCAAACCAATAAAGCAATTCCAACTGACAGAAATACCTTTGTAAATTCTTGAGCGTGCATCCCTAGGAGAAAATGGTTTCGCAAAATTCTCACCGGAAAATGACGCCATATAAGGACTTCGAGAAGGTCGAGCCACTAAATGGTGTGTTTGAAAATAATGGGCCACCCAACTATAAACAAAGTGAGCTGGAAACGGGCGAGTCGAACGTGACGGATGAGGAGAATCTGCAATATGACTAAGACCTCTATAAATCGAGGCTACCACCGAGATTGCCAAAGACACGGATTTTCCACTTGCCATATGGCAAGCCATCTTGAAAGTACTCGGGCGTATCATGCCGACATTCTTCACTGGCAGGACAAAGGCACACAACCAATAAGAAAGGTATGCAGCTAAATAAACCTCCGTCTTTAACCCTCTTTTGACCCCAAGCTTCTCGAAAAGTGCTTCCTCTGTAGAGTTCCATTCACTATGAGTTCCAAAATCTCCAGTTGGGTTATGAGTGTCTTTAGGCGGGATCCTACTCTTTGCCTTGTGCACGGGTGGTTTAGAGTACTTCACCTCTTTGCTACACCAAAAGTGGATCCACTGTTCAAGACTAACAGAAGTGTCACACCCATCTTTAACATCCGCCGTCAATATATGAAAGGCATAGTATAAATATCTGCAAGATCTCGGAATATACAAATCATTCTTCTCATCAAAGCCAGTGATCTCCACTACGTCGGGATTTACTTCATCATACAAATTGCCCAATATAGGTAACCCATCAAGTCGTGATAAATCCCATAAGGAGATAGAAATTTCCCCAGCCGATGTGTGAAGTGTATTTGTTGCCGAAGACCAAGCCTCGCAGAACGCCTTCATAATGTTCGCCTCAAAATCATAGGTGAAAAGTGACGCGGTGACTGCTTCATAAATCCGTGCACTACGTAACATAGATTGGCAACGACTCAAATGTCTTCTGTCCACTCCCAATAGCCTTTAAAATAATGGAAGCCCCCATTGAAGGAAAATGCCTCACTGCTCCAAGTCGCCTTCCCCTCCAGAATATTGCGACCTAAAGTTCGGAGTTGCTTGGCGGTCCTCTTATGATGCTTGTTCAAAAGTACTTGTGCCTTGGTGTGTTTTCCCGATGCATCAACGTAATCTCGCGTCCAATTGCTCATCCGCAAGAAATTCGACAAAGACGGCCATCGTCTTGCGTAACGCCCGATTAGAGGCCTTCCAACTGGTACCATCATTGCTTCCCCAACAAATTCGTTTTCATCTTTTGATATGGCGAGGAATTCACCATGAGTAGGGCCTGCAGTCGATTTTATGAAATACACCATTCTTCTTGATTCCTACAAAGCAACATTAATGCACACTTAGGATAAAAAAAAAAATCGGGAAAAAGGGATTTAAAATCCCCAATTCCTCATCCATGGCTGCCCCAATTCTCCTTCTTCTTCCTCATCCATGGCTGCTCCTTCCTCCTTCACCTTCTCCTCTCATCATCCCAAGCTACTATCATCCTCCACCCAAATCAATCTCCACCATTCCTCCTCCTTCACGCCGCTCAACACCACCCACCTGCTCCGTCCTTCCTTCACGCCGCTCAACACCACCCACTTGCTCCGTCCTTCCTTCACGCCGCTCAACACCACCCACCTGCTCCGTCCCTCCTTCACGCTGCTCTCCTGCTCCATTTATCTCCTCACCAAACCACCTGCTCCATTGCTCCAGCTCCGCCACCATATCGCGCCACCTGCTCCGTCCCTCTCCGCTGCTCCGTTCCTCTCCTCCTCCGCCGCACGACCTCACCAAACCACCTGCTCCATTGCTCCAGCTCGCCGCCTCTCTCTTCTCCTCTGTCCCGGATTTAGATAAAGATGAAGAAGATTGGCACTCACCGGATTTAGATCGGAAAAGGTAGAATTCTGCCTCTGGTTGCTGGCTTCTAGTTTCTGCTCCTGCTCCTCTTCCTGTTGGTTGTTCTTCGTGAATACTGTGGGTTGACTGGCTGGGTCCAGGTCCTTATATAGTTGTAAAAAATAGAATTCGAGTCTGATTAAAGTCGAAAATTTGATAGAGTTTGAGTTAGTATCAAGTTGGAACTCTAGTTGGAAAAGAAGAAGATTCAGGCGCTTGTTCATCTGTATACAAAATACAGTTAGAATTTAGGCCAATTGAGGATCGATATTCGTGCTCAGCTTGGAGTCTTAATTATTAAAAAAAAAAAGAGAGAGAGACGGAAAATTATTATTTGGAAGAGTTCGATTAGCAAATCGAAATTGAGAAGATGTAAACGTGGAGAAGCTTATCATTTAAAGCAAGCCCAAAGTAGGATATAAAATCCACATGAGCAAAGATGGTTTGATCTTACAACCAAAAAGCACCACAGCAGATTAAAAAGGATCGGTTCAAGTGAAGAAGTCGTTGACACGCTCGATTCAAGAGTCGCAACTCGTTCATTTCAAAACGCATCTCAAAAGACGCTACTCATGAACAAGTCGCGAGGGGGCATTTGTAGACGAATGAAATTCGTCTACTATAAAACGACATTTAAAATATATATATTAGAGAAACAAAAATACAATTTTCTAGCATTTTTAGAATTTTACTAAATTAATTTCTAAAATAAAATTGCTAGATTATTTTCTAATATATATATAAATTTAAATCAAATTATGTCACGTGGTCCAACGTGAAAGTAAATCATATAAATTGGGCTACGTATGGATAAATTGGGCTACATGTAAATAAATTGGGTCATAGGTGATGGACTAGAGCTCCATGTAGTGAAGATGGGCTGGAATTGGAGAGTTGGCCTCTTTTTATGCCCTTTCAAATTGTTATAAATAGAGGACCCCCTTCATTCATTCTCTACACACCAAGCAACACATCAAGAGGAGCATAAGAAGAAGAGGAGCAAAAAGAAGGCAAGCAACAAGCAAGAGCAAACAAGAACAAGAGCAAGAATCACAAGTCTTCTCAAGATCAGCATCAAGGTTCTAGCAAGTATACCAAGAAGTTCATCAACAAATCCAGGAGTAGTCGCCGTTTGATCCAAGAAGAAGCCCATGTGCACTTGGAGAAACGTTATTGGAAGAACAACTGCCGTCAAAGGAAGATCAAATCCAAAAGCCTAGCCAAAGCCCGATCAACCTTCTTCGAGTTCTTCGTCCAAAAGCTGCGTTAGATCCAAGATCAAGCTTAAAATCCCTTGGAGAAACGTTTCCTGCCGGCTAAACTTCCTCTAAAGAAGATCAAAGGTCAAATCCAGCGACGATCTAGAAACGTTCTTCGTGGAGTTCATCAAACCCTCAAGAAGTTCGTCATCGCTCGCATGAAGCACTCCCAAGTTCATAATTCGATCCGAGATCAAGCTGAGAAGCCCTCGCATCGGCGTTTGCCCGACTTTGAAGTCGTAAATCCTAAAACGAAGAATTTGAAGATTCAAGTTCGCCGCTTTAGAAGACTAGAATCAGAGGATTAGAATAGAGATTGTACCCCGCTTTTATCAAGATCAATAAAACTATCATTTGAGCAACTTTACTTGCTACAGTAGGCTTTAATACTTTTCCGCGTGGAAGGTCCTATACATATATTATTACGCGTGGAAGAATTCGGTTCAGTGAACAATTAATAAGGAAGCCACGCAACAACAATAGATTCACAGTAACAGAAAAAGTACGTATGATATGTCCAAACACAACCAACGGCAATTATTCTAATAAATTAGCGACTTTCACGTTATCAATCATAGTATACTACCAATAAGGTGCACGTGTTCTGTCATTCTACTGTTAAACTTTATTTTGTATTTATTAGAAGTTTCAGCATAACAAAGAATTACACACCGTCGCCGGAATAAGAATCTGGCTTGTAACATTATTTACTTTGAATGTAAAAAATCACGAAATAAATACGCAGAAGGAGCAAATTCTAAACAAATTTAAAAATGCTTTTTAAAGTATTACAGTTTTTGTTTTGTGGGATCTACAACAAACAAATCTCAGACAAAAATGAAAGATATTAATAGAGATCTCTTTCTAATTCCGTGCCATCATTGTAGTAATTAAACTTAGTTAAAGCGGCTCTCTTCATAAACCACGTGTCCGGACACAAGTTTTTAAAAAAATTGAATAGTATTAGTGATAAATGTATAATAGTTTGTATATAGTTAGACTTGTAACTAGACAAATATTATCTATTCATAATACTCTTCTAAATTCTAGATAAGCTCTAGAAGCTTCTCATACTTGTATATATACTACTATTAGTTGAATATATAAAATAAAACTATCGTTATTTCTCAACACGTTAGCAGCACGAGAAATAGGAATTAGGAGCACTTTTGTTATTTCTCAACAAATAGATAGTAATAAAGTAGAACATTTCCTGACCGTCATATAATCCATCTACCAAAGACCAAGTAATATTCTGTTATTCAAAGATGTCATGAATGGAGTATCCGAAGAAGATCGAGTTGCATATGAAATATTATTGAATAGCCATTTTATCTAAAAGCTAGTGCCAGAATTGCCATTGTTACCATAGTTACAACTATTTTTTCAAAAAGATTAAAGAAAATCACTTATCAAGGGCACCTAGCTAACTGACAGTCATTTAAAAGAATTATGTAAAATAATGTTTGTGCTGCTGAATATGCTTTTCTTTCATTCATCATCAATATGAATACTAGTACAGAGAGTTTCTTTCGTTAATGTTAAGATAAGTTACAGATTTGTTCTAATCTGCACTGGTGCTGATGAGATAAGTGAGAATCTCTTCACTCCCCCTCAAGTTGGCGCGTGGAGGTCACGAACGCCCAACTTGCACACAAGACAATGAAATTGATCAGCACCAAGTGCTTTAGTGAACAAGTCAGCCACCTGATTTGATGTGGAAATGCGCCTAGGCTCGATGTCTTTTGCCTCAACACGCTCTCTGACGAAATAGCAGTCCATCTCTACGTGTTTGGTCCTCTCATGGAAAACTGGATTGTTAGCAATGTGACACGACGCTTGATTATCACAGTATAAAGGTGTCGCGCCATGTTGAGCACCTTCAAGATCTTTTAATAGCCATCTTAGCCACAAAACTTCGCTCACTGTTGCTGCCATGGAACGATATTCTGCTTCAGCAGAAGACCTTGAAACAACTGATTGCTTTTAGTACGCCAAGATATTAGTGCACCTCCAAGAGAGATAAAAAAAAAACCGGTGCAAGAGCGTCATGTCATTGTACAGCCTCCCCAGTCAGCATCGCAAAAAGTAGTAATCTCAAAATCTGTATTTGCTGGTAGAAAGATACCTTGTCCCGGTATCATTTTCAAATAGCGTAATACTCAAGTTGCTGCATCCATGTGACTTTGTCGCGGCTGCTGCACAAATTGGCTGAGCATATTGACAGCGAATGTAATATCTGGTCTCGTGACCGTCAAATAAAGTAACCTCCCAACAAGTCTTCGATATCAACATGCATCAACTGGAGGACTCTTTGTGGCAAAGTCCAAGCGAATATTTTGTTCCATTGGAAATGAGCTAGGACGCCCTCCTTGTAATCCACTCTCTTTCAAAATGTCCAGCGTATATTTGCGTTGGCATAAGACCATCCCTTTTGAAGATCTCGCAACTTCGATGCCCAAAAAATATTTTAGAGGGCCTAAATCCTTGATGCTGAATTGACATGGAGATAACTCTTAACTTGTTCAATCCGTTCTTGAGAGTTGCCTGCCAAAATAACATTATCTACATAAATCAAGACCGCAACGTAGATCATACCTCATCTGTATATGAACATTGAGTGATCTGCCCGTGATTGACGAAATCATATGTCAAGAAGGGCCCTAGTAAATTTTTTATACCAATTTCTTGATGTCTGACGGAGTCCGTATAATGATCTTTTAAGCTTGTAGACTCTATCATCTCCTGCCTTTGCAAAACCTTGCGGAATCTTCATGTATACTTCTTCTGCCAAGTCTCCGTGTAAAAATGCATTGTTTACATCAAGTTGGTGCACCACCCATTGTTTCTTAACAGCTACAGCAAGCATGCTGCGCACAGTCACCAATTTTGCGACGGGAGCAAAGGTTTCGTGGAAGTCTATTCCTTCAACTTGTGTGAATCCCTTCACCACCAATCGAGCCTTAAATTGTTCAATGTCACCGTTAGGCTTATATTTGATTTTATACACCCATTTTGAATCCACAGCTTTCTTTCCGGAAGGTAGTTGCTCAAGTGTCCATGTCCCATTTGATTCAAGTGCATCAATTTCTTTCTTCATTGCCTCGCGCCATCTAGCATCCTTTACGGACTGATAAAAGTACTTAGGCTCATCATGAGAAGTGATGGCTGCAAGGAAAGCCTTGTGAGAAGAAGAACATTTATTGTAAGAAATATAATTGGACAAAGAATGTACCGTCGAGGCCACTGAAGTAGGATCGGGTAGCGAATGCTCTATTGACTTGGGCAAATCCACTTCAAAACCTTCCAGGGCTTTTGGTAGTTGTTTATGGCGTGTGCTATGTCTTTGTGATCCATTATCCTTTCTCCCATTGATGTTGTTACCATTTGTATGCTCAACATCCATTGGAGTACTAGATGGTGTAGGTTGCGCAATGGGAATTGGCTCAAAACTTTCCCATTCATTATTTCTCCTTTCTATTAGCCCATCTACTCAGGAAATTTTTCTCAAAAAATATCACATCCCTGGAGGTGAATATTCGCTTTCTTTCCAAGTCGTAAACACGATACCCCTTTGTGAATGGGGATACCCGACGAAAACACACCTTCTCCCCCTTTCGCCAAACTTATCCCCTCCTTTCCTATGAGCGTAAACTAGGCAACCAAACACCCTGAGATTATCATAATTGGGGATTTTTCCAAAAAGAATTTCATATGGTGGAGATTTATTTCCAACTACTTTCGATGGCATCTTATTGATAACATAGGCAGCTGTTAAGATGTTAAGATGCATTCCCCCCAAAAACGAATAGGCAAACCTGCTTCAAAACGTAATGCTCTAGCCACTTCCAAAATATGTCTATGCTTTCTTTCTACAACTCCATTTTGCCATGCAGTGTCAGTACATGAGGTTTCAAGAATGATTCCTATTTGAGCATAAAAATCTAGCATATGATTAGATTGAAATTCAACTCCGTTGTCCGCTCTAATTCTTTTAACTTTAGCACCGAATTGGGTCGATACCATATTGTGAAAAGTTATCAATAGATTTCCTACTTCTGACTTACTTTTCATCAAAAAAACCCAAACACCACGACAAAAATCATCAACAATAGTGAGAAAATAGCGTGCACCGGAATAAGACTCGACTTTGTTCAGGACCCGACGGGTTGATAACATATATTTTATACGGAGTCCTATCATATTTGACCTGTTAATTAATTAGTAACAGATACATGTTTTTTAAAAATTTGTATAACTCGAAACGAACCAAAATAAAATACAAAAGTATACAATACGGTCAATAGGTTTTTTCCCAACAACCCGTGGTGGTATATGGTCACCCCACCACACACACACGAAAATTATTATTGTACAAACATAATTTTTACATGTTAGAGCTATGTTTTTAACCCCCCTCCCGGTTTCCAACAACCCCGCGGTCTTATGTGGTCACCCTACCAATGGCACAAAAGTTATTATTCAATAAACATATTTTCACATGTTATAATTGTTTCTCCACACCCCCGAGGCCCGTTATTGATGAAGAAAGTAGAGAGACGAAGATCGAAGAGAGTTCCCCGCGTAGAGAGTATATGCTCCCGACGCGTTATGGAGATCAAGAAAGTAGAGAGAAGATCGAAGAGAGTTTTCCACCTAGAGAGTATCAGATACCCCCTCCGGGGCCCGTTATGGATAAAAAAAAGTAGAGAGAAGATCGAAGAGAGTTTCCCCGCCTAGAGAGTATCTGCCCACCCCACTCATGGGAAAAATGTACTCCCTCCATCCTTGAGAACTTCATACATTAGGGCTAGCGCGCAATTTTATGTGAAAAAGCTAAAGTATTTTTTTTTTTTTGGGATAATGTGTACTTTTAGTGACAGAGTGTGTAATTTGAGTGAAAAATTGAGATTGTTTATTATTTGTTGGGTGTGGGTAGCTTCCTTTTTTGCTAATGTATGAAGTTCTATAGACGGCTAAAAATGACAAATGTATGAAGTTCTGCGGGACGGAGTGAATAGTTTTTACTAAATTAATCATAAAATGTTGCGGTCAGGTCTTGTTACAAATATATGGAACGGGTTCGAGTATATGCCAGACTGGACCTAAACATCATTATTTCGAGCAGGGTAAATTCGGGTTAGATAGAACTCGATCCGTTTAAAAGTAAAATAACGAAATACCATTGTAGTAAGATATAGGCCGAGATGAAAACATGCAAATCTTGTCAAGAGACCGTCTCTAGGCCTAACTCACCACTTTTGTTATATACTCCCTCTGTGTTCTGAAACTCGGACCCGAACATTGACCCGGCCTACCTACTGTAGGAGGTTCAACCGGGTCAACTCGAGTCAACCTATAAAAAATATTTTTAAAAATAAAACATAATGTATGCCTTAAAAATTCAACATATACATTTTTTACCTAAAAAAAAGATAGAAAACATTGCATAAACGACATATGCCTCAATTTCAAACACAAAGTCACCATAACTCCATAACATTGAGTTCAAAATAACAAATAACATTAAAGCACGGGAGAAGAACGGGAGAAGAATGAGCCGCAAAAAGGAAAAGGAAGAAGACTGAAAAGGAAAAGGAACTGAGCGATTAGGGCTTTTGTTGTGATTGGGGTTTTTTGATTTTTTTTCTTTTTTTTTTTTTTTAGAAACCCGGGTGGAACCGGTTTTTAACCGGGTTTTTGCCGGTTCCACCGGGTTTTTACCAAAACCCGATTTTTTCCGATTTTGGGGGGGTTTTCGGCCCGAACCCCATCCGAGTCACGGTTGAACCGGGTCGACCCGCCGGGTTTCATAACATAGTACTCCCTCCACCTAGAACTCAAAACTTTCCATTTTCCGTTTTGGTCCGTTCCAAACTAAACTTCTCCCTCTTTAAATAGAAAATCTATCTCCTACTTTATTGATATATCTCCTATTTTATTTACTATCTCTCATATTTTAATCACACTATTTGAGTACTTTATTTACTCTTTTGCTACTTTATTCATTATCTCTCATACTTTATTCACTTTATCTTAAAATTTGTGCCCGGACCAACATGAAGTTGTGTTCGGGACGACAAAGGGAGTATATGGGTTGGAGTAAGTCTTCTGAGAGACCATCTCTATATAAATTTTCAAAAGACTAACATATACTGTCAAGAAAATCATTGATATATTGCCCTCATGTCCTTCTTCATTCAATAATATATCACCGTGTCTTTTTTATGGTACGACTAATGATGACGGATATACTTTTCAAGGTTATGATCCAACCCGAACCCGTTCAGGACCTGACGGGTTGATAACATGTACTTTTATATCCGGTCATGTACCCGTACCAGACCTGTTAAGTAGTAACTGATACACGTTCTTAACAAACTGTACCCCTCAAACCCGAAAAAAAATAAATGTGTATATAACGCAATTTACAGGGTTGGCTCCCAACAACCCTCGGGTGGTATGTCGTCCTTCATCCCACACAAAAAAATATCATTTTACGAATATAATTTCACATATTATGGCAGTCTTTTGCACCCACCCACAATCCCCCGGAAAAATATACATTATATTAACTTAACCATACAATGTTGCGGTTTGAAACGGGTTCGGGTATATGCCCGACCCAGACCTAAAAAACACTATGATCCCACCCAACCCAAATCCATTAAGGACCCGACGACCGACGGAATGATAACATATACTTCCTCCGTCCCGAACTCAACTTCCCACTTTGCATTTTAGTCCGTTCCAAACTCAACTTTCCCTTCCTAATTTGGAAATTTAAATACCCACTATCATTATGATAATACTATCAATGCTCCTGGTGGTATGTAGTTCTCCACCCCATACACAAATAATATTATATTACAAATATAATTCCAAATGTTACGGTGGTTTTTTTTTTGCACGCACCCTCAGCATACCTCCTCCCCTACCCCGGGAAAAATGTACATTTTACTAATTTAACCATAAAATGTTGTAGTCTGGGTTGTCACAGAGGTGTGGAGAGGGTTTGAGTATATGACCGGCCTGCACCTAAACATCATTATTGTGAACGGGTTTGAATTCGAGTTGGATGGAACACGACCCATTTAAATGTAAAATGACGTAATTCCAATGCAGTAAGATATAGTCCGACATGTGCTCAATAGTGTCCCTGACTCTTGTAAGATTCATATCTCATATGCTCTTTTTATTTTTTTGAGTAGTTATTGATTAAAAAAAAATTGATGTATCAAACAAAACAATTTTGTTTTGTGATATCTTATTATACTTTTTGTATGCAGTTAACAAAAACTGTTGAGACCAACAGCTGTTGGCTTAAGTGGTAAGGGACTTGGGTTCACTTAAGCAAGGTTGGGGTTCGAGCCTTGTGGATGTAAAAAACACTACCGAAGCCCTAAAAAGGATCCGATGTTTCATTTGGATTAGTCGCATGTAGCGGATACCAGTGAGAAAGTCAAATCTAAAATTTGAAGATTTAAGAAATTTAATTACGAAAGAACAATCAATTTCAATTATACAACATGTTGGGATTCAAAACCTTGAACAAATTCAAATGTTAATTTTGCTGTCAAGCCTTCCGCAGTTTCAACAACCATAAAACATAAAATTTTGACGCTAAACAATAACATTACCCTCATGATCCCTAAAAACAACACTAATAACGCCCAGATTCGGTCTCTGCTCAACCGTAAAGTCAAAATTATAATTTGACATCTCAATAACTATTAATTTCATTTTAAATGAATGGAGAAGTATTAAATATTTATTATATATTTTTTTTAGATACAATATTACTATTACAATATTTAGTGTTGGACAACTTTACCATCAATAAATTCTCTAATAACATTTCAATCATTCTCTATATGGAGAAAATAATCACGAATTTCGGGGATCGAACCCGTGACCTCTTGGGTACGGGGTGTCTCAGATTGCCACTCGGCTACAAACGCTTTGACAATATTAAATATTTAATAAATACTCTATTTTTAAAACTCCAATATTTTATTTTATATTATTTAATAATTTATCTAATTAATAAGAATATTCAAATTGTTGTCTATGGATTCGTCTTGTCACGGTGAATCTAATATATGCTTAAATATATTTAAGAGTTTTGTAGATAAGTTCATATAAATTTCTACAACTATAAATTCATTAATAAATTTATATTTATTTTAATAAATAAATAATTTATTTAATTAATTAAAATATTTTTCGGAGTTTTGTAGATAAATTCATATGGGAATTAATAAAAACTATATACTGTGCGGTCAAAATACTAAAAATAAACAGTGAAAGTTATAAGGTGCATTGCATTTTGAATATTAAAATGTTCCATAGTTTATTTTCAAATTTTAAATTTATACAACTGATATATATCATTTAATAAATTTATATCTTATTTTAATAAATAAAATATTTATTAATAGTTATATTTATAATTGGTGTCTATGGATTCGTTTCGTCGTGATGAATCCAAATATTTATTCAAAATATTTTTCAAAGTTTTGCAGATAAAGTTATATGAGATTTAATAAAAACTATATATGTAGTAAACATACTAAAAATATAAATAGTGGAAGTTATAAGGTGCATTGCATTGTCAAGAATAAAATGTACAAGACTTATTTTCCAAATTTAGAATTTACACAACCAATAGTTATCATTTAACAAATTGATTTTTTATTTTAATATATAGTAATTTATTTATATAATAATAATATATAAGATTGGTGTCTATGGATTCGTCTTGTCGCGATGAATCCAAATATATGTTCAAAATATTTTTCGGAGTTTTGCAGATAAAGTTATATGTGATTTAATAAAAACTATGTATACAGTATACAGTTAACATACTAAAAATAAATTGTATACTTATAATTATTATTTTCTTTTTTGCTTTATTTTTGTGAATGAAACTCCATGAAATTTAAAGAGACATGCCACGTCATATTTTATCTATGTGGCATGTCTCTTTGCTCACATAGTTCACCAATTTTATTATATTTAGATGTACTATCAATTGAATCCATACATCTATCCATATATTATGTAAACCACAAGGGGCTAAACCTCACCAAATTCATTCAGTCCTAAGTGGAATTTTGTGAAATTAGTTGTATTTTAGCCAGTATATATTTCAACGTTATTTTTGGTATGTTGACTGTATATATTTTATTAAATTTCATATAACTTTATCTGCAAAAATCCGAAAATATTTTGAACATATATTTGAATTCTCCATGACAAGACGAATCCATAGATACCAATCTTGAATATGATTATTAATTAAATAAATTATTTTATTCATTAAAAATAAATATAAATTTAAATAATTGAATTTTAATTTTAAAAATTGAGTATTTATTAAATTATTTCAATCCTACATGCAATTTTGTGGAATTAGTTGCATTTTCAACGAGTATATTTTTCATTATTTATTTTTGGTACGTTGGCTCTATATATAATTTTTATTAAATCTCATATAAATTTATCTACAAAACTCCGAAAAATATTTTGAACATATATTGAAATTCACCATGACAAGATGAATCTATAGATACCAATCTAAATTATTATTATTATTATTATTATTATTATTATTATTATTATTATTATTATTATTATTATTAATTAAATAAATTATTTCATTCACTAAAATAAAATATTAATCTCATATAATTACTTTATCTAAAAAAAATCGAAAAATATTTTGAACATATATTTGAATTCGTCGTTACAAGACGAATCTATAGACACCAACCTTGAATACTATTATTAATTAAATAAATTATTTTATTCATTAAAATCAAATATAAATGTATTAAATAAGATAAAATGAAATAATGGAATTTTAAAAATTAAAAGCGACTCATTAAAACACATTATAAATAATTAAAATAGCACCAAGAGTTCAAAAAGAGTCTCATTTTAAATAGTTTAGCATCAAACATTCTGGACAAATTAAAATATACGATTATTTTGATTTGCCACATATATATCCATACGGCCATACCATTTGTGCACTTTCGGTTATTCTGGGCACTTTCGTATATTTTTCTACTATATTCTAAAGTTGATGGTTTACTTTGAATCACACACGATCCGCATTTGCATAAATGATACTTTGAGCTCTGTCTAATTACTTGGACATCTTTTAATACAAAATTAATGTAAACGAAAATTCATTCTAAATGGTAATGTAGAATTTAAAGTTTTATTAACTCTCTGAGTTTCTTTTTATTTTTGAATTTAGGTTTCGACTTATCTCTAAATATTTATGTATGAGAGATAATGAATAATTGTAGGAGATAGTGAATAAAATATAAGATGTGAGATAGTGAATATCTATGCTTAACATAGTCCCTTTAACTCTTCTCATAATGCTTTATGAACCGTGTAATAGATGTGCTCTTTTTGCTTCCAGAAGATAGAAGAGATACACGTGAACTAATTGATGGTGTGTTGATCTTTACATGTCTATCAACATCATTCTACATGTGAAAACTTTCAATTTTCTTTTCTTTATGTATATATATGATTCGATCGGTAGGATGAGGTATACGGTTCTCTTCTCTAAGGTCTTTGGCCGGAAGGACTGGTTCTATCCAACCCGAATTCAACCTCGTTCAAAATAATGATGTTCAGGTCCGGTCTGGCATATACTCAGACTCCATACCTTTGTTACAAGACCCGACCACAACACATTTTATGATTAAGTTAGTAAATCGGGGGTTACGCATATACTCTCTAGGCGGGGAAACTCTCTTCGATCTTCTCTCTATTCTTGATCCATAACAGGCCTGGGGATCTGATACTCTCTAGGTGGGGAAACTCTCTTTGATCTTCTCTCTACTTTCTTGATCTCCATAACAAGCCGGGGGGATCAGCTGATACTCTCCAGGCGGGAAAATGTCTTTGATCTTTTCTGTACTTTCTTGATCTCGGGGAAACTCTCTTCTATCATCATCTCTCTACTTTCTTCATCCATAAACTGGGGGGGGGGGGGGGGGTGGTTGTTGGGAACTGGTGGGTTGGGAAAAAAAACAATTGTAATATGTGAAATTATGTTTGTATAATACTCCCTCCATTAATTTCAGAAAAAGTGTTACATTTTACTATTATGCGGTCAACTGTCTCCGCGTTTGACTACAATTTACTCTTAAACGATATTAATAAATAAATTATTAAAATTATATAATAAAAAATTAGTAATTAAATTATTTACTATTATCGTTTATGAGTAATTTGTAGTCAAACTCGAAGACAGTTGACCGGTCAAAGTCAAAATGTAACACTTTCTCTGAAATGGAGGGAGTATTTGTTTCTTGTGTGTGTGGTGGAGTGACCACATACCACCGCGGGGATTGTTGGGAACAACACTATTAATTGTTTTGTATACTTTTGTATTTTATTTTGGTTCCGTTTGTGGGATAGAACTTAAAAAAAAAAGTACCTGTTACTAATTAACAGGTCGGATACGGTAGGATCCTGCTTTACATTTTTTATACTTAACATAAATAAACAATGAATGATATAATATTATATGAAGAAGGACTACCGACCGACACCACGATCAACGTTGTTCACATAAATTTGACTACCTTATTTTCTCGATTAATTTATTTATCATTTCCTTTCTATTTATTATTAAAAGTAAACTATATCGTGGCATCGCCACGGGTTAGTACTAGTATACAGAATAACACTACCGTTATTTCTCAACACGTTATCAGCACAAAAAATAGAAATTAGAAATTGGTGGAGCACTTTCGTTATTTCACAACAAATAGAAAAGAAAATAGATAGTGAATAAAATATAAGAGAGATTTTTCATTAATGGGTGGAGTAATTGAAATTGGAACGTCGTAAAATGAAAAATCGGAAATTGAATTCGGGATGGAGGGAGTATATCTGAAATAGTATCGTGAATAGATAATACTTCATATAGTTAGGCTTTGTTCTCTCCATCTTAAAAATTATTAATTTCAATTCAGTTTCAGTTATGTTCAATTCAAATTTTCTTAGTTGTTTTTTTATACTACGTGAGCATGCTACACGTGTTATTGTGGTATTTAGTTACAAATAATAGAAAACCTGATGTTGGTTTCAGGAACTCAGAATGTCAGTTTCAGATTCATTAAAGTTAGTTTCAGGGCCAACAATGTTAGTTCAAAACAAAATAGTATTAGTTTCAGAAAATTATAATTGAAGGTTGACTCTCTATAGGTGATCAAACAACTCAAGAGTGACGAGGCTTCTATGACGAACAATGGTGCAGTTTACGCTTATTCGAGACTTTCTCTTGCAACTGTTGCTAATACAAGAATACTCCATATCAGACGTGAAGCTAACAACTTAGCACACCTGCTCTGTCACGACTTTGCTGAAGACCCTTTTGGCTATTTTGTTGTACCCTTCGATTATAGTGAACCTACTTAAGCTGCTTGGCCGTTCTATTCTTGTATTATGCTAGTCTTCCTGACTCTCTGTACTGAGCTTTGCTCTCTCTCTCTCTTTAGATTAATAAATCCTTTCTTTCTAAAAAAAAAAATTGTATTAGTTTAAGCATTATTAGTATTAGTTTTAAGAACTCAGAAAGTTAGTTTCAGGTTCATTAATATTAGTTTCAGGTTCATTAAAATTAGTTTCAGGAACCCAGAATGTTAGTTTCAGGTTCATTAAAGTTAGTTTCAGGGGAAACACTGTTAGTTGGGCTTTCTACGGTCTTTAGGAAGTAAAGTTTCATTATATAATTGAATTGAACAGTTACATTAACGGTTTAAGATTAAATCGGAGTCAAAGTTGAAAAATGTTAACTACAAAAAAGTCAAAACGTAACATTTGTAGGAGGTCGACGGAGGGAGTAATTAACACTTTAAATTACATGAGTATATGTAAAATATATAGTTAAATATATATATATATGCTCTGTTTAGCAAAACTAAAAAAAGTAAAGTAGTTAGGTAAATTTGGTTTTAAATGCAGTGTTTAGCAAATTAAATTTAAAAAATTTGGTGTTTTGTAAAATGACATAAAAGGGCATTACTCTTATTTTTCTTGTCTTTAACCTTTCTTATCGTATTATTAGTCTATAGTTATTTAAATAATAATATATCATATTTTGTCCAATAATTATAATATATATTTAATGTATTTTACATCGCCACTTTAATAACATCATCAAAATTATCAGAAGTTGAAAGACATAATCGTTGAGCATTTTAACTTAGTAATGAAAAAAATTAGTAATTGATGTGTATAGAATTACTGGGTGATAATATTGGGTGCATGATGTATAGAATTCGATTTTGGTAATATGGGTGTTTTACTTCTTATTTTATTTAGTCTAATTCGTTAATTTGGGTAGGATATTTTGAATAAAAATATAATGTTCCTTCTTTTTCAAAAAGCTACTCGAGGAGCTTTTTTTTTCCAATTGGAAAAAGAAGGCTAGCGAATTCATAAATTTTTATTAGTCGATGGTCAAAAAAATTGAATTGAAAATTTAAAAGTAACCGAGTCATAGTTAGTAATTAATTAACACTAATGGATGTCAACTATATTATCAAACTCAATATAACGAAAATTTAAAATCCACTTGATTAGAATTGAGGACAACAAAAAATAAATTAGACTTTTTTTTGTACGAATGTTATTGCACCGCCTAAATCCTAAAATTACATGTTAATGTAATTTCCACTTTTTCTTTAATGTTGAGAAACTGATACATTAAAGTATATACGGGTGAGTGTTTGTAGTTGGGATTAAACTTTACACCAAGTCAGAGGCAAAAATTCCAGTGGAACCCGCAGAAAGATCGGAGAAGACAGTGAAAAAGACGAAGAGAAGAAGTGAGGCGCAGCCAGTGAAGAAGACGAAGAGAATAATTGATGGCTCCGAAAAAGACGCCAGCTGCTCCTCCCCGCCCCCGCGGCCGCCCGAGAAAAACAGGGACGCTGGAGGCGGCGGGCGCAGACATCGTTCCTCCAGCCGGTGAACTTGACCAAGAGCCTATTGATGGGACTGAAACTGATTCCGCTTTGGGTCACGCTACCAATCCCCCTCTGCTTCTATCGATCGATCTTCTGTACCTGATCCGGAACCACTGGATCCGGCAGCTCGTGCCCTAACTGACCAGATCGACAATCCACAGCTCCGACCTGACTCTGCTGCGCAATCGGACAACCCAATTGCTCAATTATCAGCCCCGATTACCAACAACCCTGATTTACCTCAAGAAACTAGAATTTGGGTTGACGTGATTAAGGGTAACCGATTCCCTAAACATGGAAAGGCAATTAAGTATGTGGCGCCTACAATCATGGATGGAGATCTTGAAATCGTTATTGATGATGATGATGTAGCTTCAGAACTGCAATTCTGGGAGAACACATTGATTTTCTTCGTTCTTGGACGAGATTTATCCATGAACGTTGTTAACAATTCATGATAAAAAACTGGCAATTTGTAAAACTTCCAGAGCTTTATTATAACGAAGAGGGCTACTTCCTAGTTTGCTTCCATTCAAAAGAGGACATGAATGAGGTTTTAAAACGAGAATCATACTCGATTTTTGGTATGCATATCTTTATTCGTCAATGGACGCAGAATTTCTCCTTGAAGGATGATCTACTTCGAGTTATGCCGGTTTGGGTTAAATTCCCACAGCTTCCTTTACATCTGTGGGGAGATAAAAGTATTGGAAAAATAGCGAGCGCCATTGGAAAACCTCTGTTTACTGATGAATGCACAGCCCGTAAACTTCGTGTAACCTATGCTCGTGTTATGATTGAGGTTGATGTTACCAAGGAACTCCGAAAGTCGATTCACATTACTGATAACAAAGACATGAAGATTGTTCAAACTGTCGAATACGAGTGGTCATCTGCCTTCTGTGAAAAGTGTCAACAAATTGGACATGTTTGTGGTCAACCAGCAGAGAAACAAAATCGGGATTTCCAAGCTACGACTGCTCCTGTTGCAACGGCAGCAACACAACAGGCCCCAGCACGTAGACCGCATGCTACTGGCCAGTGGGTAGCCCGATTCTGACCGAGGCATCTGACGCATGCAAGCCGTGATCCTCGTGCGGCAAAGAAGCTAGCAGAGGAGATAGGCCATTACCTGCTCACTATCGACCCGTATCGTCTACCTACGCCTGCAGGCGGTTCCTCCAGGTAACATTTCAGACTCTCTTCCACCTATCCAAACACAAAACGGGTTTGAGGCCTTATGTCAGTTAGCTGACTATGAATTGCCTCCGACCCGGAACAAATGTTAGTTTGGAATACAAGGGGGCTGAACAAAGTAGCCAGGCATCGTGAGGTTAGCTCCCTCCTCAATTCGCTTAATGTTTATATTGATGCTTTGTTAGAGACTCGAGTCAAAGAACCTAATGCTATACGAATTAGGACCCGTTTTGGAAATAAATGGTGTTACTATGATAACTACTCTCATCACCCGAATGGACGTATTTGGATTCTTTGGAATAATCAGCGGATTAAGGCACATGTTGACTCACAATTGGATCAGTTTATCCATTGTGGCATCTATGATCTCAGAGATACTCTCATTCAGTGACCACTTTTGTCTATGCGTATAACGCTCTGGAGAAGCGTCGTGCATTATGGTCTGACATTGAGAATCTTGCCTTGAGCGTTTCTGGACCATGGATGGTTATTGGTGATTATAATAATGTTCTTGGACCATTGGATAGAGTCGGTGGCAACCCTATCACAGATACAGAGTTTCAGGATTTCGAGGAGATGATGAGTTCAACAAATCTTGTGGAAAAAGAGATGGAGGGAGATTATTTTACTTGGTCTAATAGACAACATAAGGCTATTATTTACTCACGTATTGACAGAGTGTTGTGTAACCCAGACTGGTTCTTAAAGTTCCCCTCCTGTACAATAAAGGTCCTTGAACCTGGAATATCTGACCATTCTCCCTTACATGTGCTACACACGGCTACTGCCCCTCGCCTTACGCCTCGACAGTTTCGCTTTATGAATAGCTTGACCTCGCATGAAGATTTTCTCTCTACCGTACAAGCTGTCTGGAATCAACCCGTTCATGGACAACCTATGTATATTTTATGGAGGAAACTACAATCGCTACAAACGACATCTCAAGCCCCTCACACGGCTAGTCCTTAGCACCACCCGTAATCTTGAGACCTCCCGACTTGAACTCTCTTGAGCGCAACAAACACTTGCCCAAGATCGATTTAATGTGGGACTTATCCAACAAGTAAAGCAATGCACGAAGGCTGTTACTAAATGGAATGACATGGATGAGATGATTATTGCACAAAAAGCTAAGGTCCATTGGCTTCGCACTGGAGATGGCAACAATGCATTTTTCCATGCTACTGTCCGAGAAAAGAACCGCAAAGTCGGCATATCGAAACTTGTAGCACCGGATGGGAAGATCTTGACAGCTCCACGTGACCTAGAGCAGGAGATACTGCATTTCTATGGGACCCTTGTCGGCACGGCTGCCCAACAGCTCCCTAGCGTCAATATTGAGGCTCTCCGGTCCGGTCGGCAGATTTGTAGAGAGGATCGCCTTATGCTAATCTCCCCCATCTCTGACAAAGAAATCTGGGATGCTCTAAATGACATAGGTGATACTAAAGCCCCGGGGATTGATGGATACAATGCCAAATCCTTCAAATCTGCTTGGAGTATAATCAGAGGTGATGTTATTAGCTCGGTCATGGACGTTTTTGACTCCCAACAGCTCTATGCCGCGGCAAACTGCACGTTGGTCACCCTCATACCGAAATCAGCCACCGCATGCACCATGAAAGAGATGAGGCCGATCTCATGCTGTTCCACTATCTACAAAATCATCTCGAAAATCCTCACTCGAAGACTAAGTCGAGTAATCAACTCGGTAGTTGATGAAAGTCAATCTGCTTTCCTACCGGGTAAGGTCATTCATGATAATATCTTACTGGCTAGTGAACTGGTTCGAGGTTACGATAGAAAATGTATTTCTCCGCGATGTATGATACAGATGGATTTGCAGAAGGCTTTTGATACTGTAGAATGGGCTGCATTGCAATCAATTTTGGAGGAGTTGGGGTTCCCGAGGCGTTTTGTTGGTTGGATTATGCGATGTGTCACGACAGTCTCCTATCGCTATGCTATTAATGGCACCCCATCGCAGCTTCTTAAAGCTAAGCGAGGCCTCCGACAGGGAGATCCTATATCCCCACTGAAAGTGCAGTATGCACTTATATTTTGATAATCTTGTCTTTCAATAATCAGTTCCAAGTTTGTGTTTGTTGTTGTTTGTGAAGCTGCAGGATTATCAATGTTGTATAACATTGTGACAGAATAGAATTCAATGTTGGCATAACATTGAAGATATAGCATTGCCGCAGACATCGAAGACAAAGCACTTTGGACAGGATACTTGGACTGGAAGTATTGACGAAACGAACAAGAATTGATTTAAGGAAAAAGAACAGTTTGTGGTGAAAGCAAGAAGGAATATATTTTATGAAGAATTGAAATATGGGAATTTCCTTCTATGCGCTTTTGAAGAAAACAAGTAAAAGGAAAAATTGCCTTTGCCAAGATCCTATTGCCTTTCGACATAGATGGAAGAGGTCGACATCTCAAGTATATATATGCAAGGATTCAGCAAAGCAAGTTTTTTGAGCCTTTCTTGATGATCAATCGAGATTTTATTAAAAGAGTTTAGGCTTCTTGTTTTCTGCTAGCTTTAGAGTTTGTCTAAGAGTATTCATTGTTGGAATAACTCTTTCAAACATCGACCTAGAATAGCTTTTACTGTTGGTTCTTCTAGGGCTAGTTTTGGTTGTTTAATCAATCGTTTGTGATTGTATTAAACCTATTTGATTAGATCTACTTTTCCTGTCAGTAGATATTTTGCCTAAGGCGCTGCCAATATATTTTTCTATATATTGGCTTGGTAATAGAAGTTACATTATTTATCCGCTGCTATCTGTTTACTGTAGACAGTGTTGAACAACATTGTTGGCAACATTGTCTATTGATCTTGTTTCAAAGTACCAATCCGGGATCTTAAGTTCTAACAAGTGGCATCAGAGCCAGCCACCTAACTACTGGTGTCTGGATTTGGTACTACTACAATGGATGCAAACTACAATAGACCTCCTGTACTTGATGGGTCCAACTACCATTACTGGCAAATTCGGATGAGGACATACATCAAGTCCCTTGATGGCTGCTTGGAGATCCATTCGGAAGGATACACCGCCAATCAAGGACCTGATGCTGATGGTGACATTGTTCCCATACCTGAAGAACGCTTCTCTGCAGGTGACATACTTCTTAGCTCTTATAATGAAAAAGCTTTAAATGCTATCTTTGGTCATGTAGATTCTCATATGTTTAAAATCATTCAAAACTGTACTACTGCAAAACAAGCTTGGGAATTACTTCAGAGTCATTGTGAAGGGGATGCTAGTGTCAAACAAACTAAACTTAGAATGCTTTGGTCTCAATTTGAAAATCTAAGAATGGCGGAGGAAGAAACCATTGACTCCTATTTTGAAAAACTTTTGACTCTCTCAAATGAAGTCCAAAGACTGGGAGAAGCTATTTCTAATAGGCAACTTGTTTCCAAAGCTGTTCGATCTCTTTCCTCAAGATTTAATACCAAAGTCACTATTTTGGAAGACACTCATAACTTGGCAACTATGGATTTTCATACCCTGTTGAACAATTTGAAAAATTTTGAACTAAATGAAAATGAGAGACAAGGTATGAAAACTCATAGTATTTCCTTCACTGCTTTCTAAAGCAAAATCTTCAAAGCCCGATAGTAGTAGTGATGAGTCGACAATATGGTCGAGGAAGCTTTCAACAATCTTGTGAGGAAGTTCAACAAACTTAGATTCAGGAAAAACTCTGGTCAAGGATCCTCAAGTGGAACTAAAACTTTCAAAAAGAAAACCAATACCTTCAAAACTGGTTCTACTTCCAAAACTAGCTCTGAATCTGATTTCGATCGCACTCCCCTTAGTAAGATTAGATGTTTTGAATGCCAAGGATGGGGTCATTATCAAAATGAATGTGCTAACAATCTCAGAAAAGAGAAAAAGAATCTTCTTGCTTGTCTCAGTGATGACTCAGATGAAGAACAGGAAGATGAAGAAAAAGAAGATGATTCAACTACCAATGCCAGAGCTCTCCGCTCATCCACTTACCATGTTGATGACCAATGTTGGGACAACATTGTCAAGACAACATCAGGAATAGAAATCTTCTTTGACTATGATGACTCGAGAAGCTGAAATCTTGGCACTAACCAAACCTGAAAAGTCAGGAATATCTAATGTTTTATGTCTACATGGTTCTGTGGATTTTGATATAGATAGTCCTTCAGAAGAGGAAGTTAATGCAAATCAAATGGTGAAGGAACCGCAATGATGTATGAGAAACTCTTGATGAATGGAAGACTCTCGGAAAACTCCTCAAGAAAGCGAGAAGGAGAACCACAACTGAAAGACACCATTGTCAAACTAGAAGCTGAATTAACAAAGAAGGACTCTGAGCTGTTCAAAGTAATCTCTGAGCTAGATAATGAAAAGAAGGTAATTGCTAAATGGAACTCTTCTACTTCTAGACTTAATGAGATGCTTGATGTGAACAATGATAGGACCACTGGTTTAGGGTACACAAGTAGTTGTGATGAACTTGGGAGCAACATGAACGACATTGACACTGATACCTCAAAAGTTGTCAAACCCTTTACGAGCTCATAAAAGGTCCTATATTTGTTAAAGAAAAAGCTTTGTTTGTGTGCACTTACTGTCTTAAATCAGGTCACAAAAAGCCTTACTGCTTCAAGTACCAAAAGGACTTAAAGAGTGAATATGTTGATACCTCCAACCTCAGTAATCTCTCCACAATTCCCTCCCATCCAGTTTTCAGCAGACAAAACAGTGATGCTAGTCGCAATGTTGTGATAACATCCACTTCAACAGAGACTGAAAGATGTAATCTTAAGACTCTAAAGTGCTTTCCTAGCTCTCCTAAACAAGACAAATCTCCAGGACAGATAAGAAAACACAAGAGTGTTTCGAAACATGTTTGGGTAGCTAAAGAAAATCATACTTGCAATGTTGCTTTTTCTGTTGCTACTTCTCCTAACAATGCAGGAAAATGGTACTTCGACAGTGGTTGTTCTAGGCACATGACCGGTAACCTGTCAAATCTGTCAAACTTTGTAGCTCAAAGGACAGGTACGGTAACATATGGAGGAGGATACCAAAGCAAAATACTTGGAAAGGGAACACTGTGCCTTAAAGGATATCCGAAACTCTCGAATGTTCTTCTTGTTGAAGGGTTAACTGCTAATCTTGTTAGTATAAGTCACCTGTGTGATGATGATCTGAAAGTCAAGTTTGATAAACGTTCTTGCAAAGTTTATACTTGTGTGGACAAATTAACCGTAATGACAGGTGTGAGATCACAGGACAACTGCTATGTGATGGACATTCCTCTCAAATGCAATGTTGCTCAACATGATGATGCAACACAGTGGCATAAGAAATTGGGACATGTCAACTACAGAAATCTGGAGAAGATCATCAAAAATAATGTGGTGACAGAGTGCCAAAGCTTACCAATGTAGTGAAACATGTGTGTGGCGACTGTCTTATGGGGAAACAAACCAAGGTGACACATCAGCCACTTCTGATTGAAGGACAACAAAGAGGTACTTTTAACTGCTTTGAACTCCTGCATATGGATCTCATGGGCCCTATAGAAGCTAAAAGTTTAGGAGGAGCCTGGTATATCTATGTTATAGTTGATGATTTCTCTAGATACACTTGGGTCAACTTCTTGAAAGAAAAATTAGAAACTTTTGAATCCTTCAAAAAATGGCATACAAAATGCTGTAATCAGTACACTACTCTTGTTCAAAGAATTCGATCTGACCATGGTAAAGAATTCGAGAATCAATTCTTTGATAAGTACTGTGAAAAGAAAGGAATCATGCATGAATACTCAGCTCCTAAGACACCACAACAAAATGGTGTTGCTGAAAGGAAAAACAGGACTCTTCAAGAAATGGCTAGAGTAATGTTGAGCTCAATGAACCTATCAAAAGGTTATGAAAAGTGAACACTGCTTTTCACATAATCAATCGTGTCTATCTTCGTCCACGGTCTCTAACCACTCCATATGAGATGTTGAAAGGAAGAAAACCCAATCTCAAGTACTTTCATGTATTTGGATGTGTGTGTTACATACTCAATGATAGAGAACATCTAGGGAAGTTTGATGCTAAAAGTGATAAAGGAATCTTTGTAGGATACTCTCAAAATAGTCAAGCTTATAGAGTATACAATCCTAGATTGCGACTATACAAGAATCTGAATGTTTCCTTTGATGACTCGAGCCCTATGCCCGTAAGAAGATCTCTGCAGTCTTGAGCAGGTTGTTGAATCAACCTCGACTCTTCTACACATGAGAACATATCGAAGCGTGACTCCTGTCAGATCAAAATGAAAGAACCCATGTTGTCGGCAATGTTGTGCCAACATCCCCTCAGTGCAATGATGACTCAACATCCCAGATTTACTCTCATGATGAAGAACAAGCTGATCCTCATCTTTGAAACCAAGTCGAATCGACAATCCATCCGCAACAATGCTCACATATGTCTCTGACTCAAGAAAGGATCCTCCTCCTAGAATTCAAAAGATCATCCCAGTTCCCAAGTAATTGGAAATCCAGGAGGAAGGACATTGAGGGGTAACACGCGCAAAAACTACAAGGAGACACTCAGACTTGCTGAAATATGTCACTCTGTAAGTTCCTCGTGCTTTGTTTCGTTGATTGAACCTAAAAATGTGAAAGAAGCTCTTGCTGATGATTTTTGGATAGAAGCAATGCAAGATGAACTTCGTCAGTTTCAAACAAATGAAGTCTGGACTCTTGTTCCCCGCCCCCATAATATAAATGTCATAGGCACCAAGTGGATTTTCAAAAACAAGAGTGATGAAAAGGGGATAATTGTAAAAAACAAAGCCAGATTGGTTGCTCAAGGTTACACCCAAGTGGAAGGCATTGATTTTGATGAGACCTTCGCTCCAGTTGCTAGATTAGAGTCCATTCGCTTGCTCCTAGCCTTAGCATGTTGTCTTAACATAAAACTCAAACAAATGGATGTTAAAGGAGCTTTCTTGAATGGCTACATTGACAAAGAAGTGTATGTTGAACAACCGATCCTTTTTATCCTGACCATGTTTTTAAACTAAGAAAAGCCTTGTATGGTTTGAAACAAGCCCCACGCGCTTGGTATGCTAGGTTGACAGAATTCCTAGTTGGGTTAGGATTTAAAAGAGGTGAGGGAGATCAAACTCTGTTTATCCTCAGGAAAGGAAAAGACATCTGCATTGCTCAAATCTATGTTGATGATATTGTCTTTGGGGCTACTAACCTCTCCTTGCTAGATAAGTTTGTTCAAGCCATGACAGGAACTTTTGAGATGAGTATGATTAGTGAACTCAGCTTCTTCTTGGGGCTCCAGATACAGCAGAAACAGGAAGGCCTCTTTATCTCTCAAGAGAAATATGCCAAGAATCTTATCAAAAAATTTGTGCGAAAATGCCAAACCTTGCGGACTCCATGGCTACATCTCCGAAACTCAAGAAACCGATGTTGGGGACGATGTTGACCCAACATTGTACAGATCAATGATTGGAAGTCTCTTATATCTTTCAGCCACCAGACCGGACATCATGTTCTCTGTTTGTGTGTGTGCCAAGTATCAATCCAAGCCCAAAATATCTCACTTAAGCTGTCATCAAAAGAATCATTAGATATATATCGAACTGTTAATCTTGGATTATGGTATGCATGTGATTCAAACACTAATCTGTTGGGATTGATTGATCGATTGGTGACTTAGATGATCGAAAATCAACTAGTGGAGGTTGTTTTTATCTTGGACCAAATCTTGTGTCATGGTATAGTAAGAAACAAAATTGCGTGTCTCTCTCTACTGCTGAATCTGAATATGTAGCGGCTGGGAGTTGTGTGTCTCAATTAATTTGGTGAACAATATGCTGCATGAATATGGGTTTCAAAGTGACACTCTTTTCATTTTGTGATAACCTTAGTGCCATTCACATATCCAAGAACCTGCTCAACACTCACGCACCAAGCATATAGACATTCGACATCATTTTCTTAGAGACTTAGTCTCCAAACAAATAATTGACATACAACACATTGATACCACAAATCGGTTAGGCGACATTTTCACAAAGCCCTTGATAAAGAGAGATTCTTGGTTTGAGAAGGTCTCTTGGCCTTTGCACTATTTGATAGGATTTGCTGCAAGCAATGTTGACATAACATCCTGGTCAACATTGTCTTCTATGTTTACCTAGTGTTGTCTTTCTGTTATTCTTTTAGTCTTTTCTCTTTCTTATTCTTGTGTGTCTATGTGTTTTTTGTGCTTCTGTGCTGGTCAATGGCTGTTCCTATTTGTAGCTTACAGTGGTGATGCTTAGGGTTTGAAAGGCTATTTGAAACCAAGGTTGAAAGGGATCGAGTCTCCTGTGTGTTTGCTTTATGTAAAACCCACTTTTGCTGCCTTTTGGCTATTTTACTCGTACCTTGACTCACTCTTGATGTTGCCTCCGTCCTTTATGCTTAATAAATCTAATGAATTATGATAAAAAGGGCTCGAAGTGTTTCCGTCGAGGATCGTGTTGGGCAGGTTTCAAATACTATCCAGATATCGACGTGGCCAATGTGTCATATGTCGTGAGGGTTGATGGCCTGTACTGGAAACCGACACGCACAAAAGTGCCGATTCTCGTAAAGCTGCTGGTTCACTTTCTGAGTACCAAATTACCCAATGTGGTCAAATGTGGTCTCATGGTCACCCCCACTCAAACTTATGCTAATTGTTCAATTTACTTCTTGAGGCAATGTTGAGTGTATTTCTTTGGTATTCCTTTCTTCTTCTGTTTTGCCTGCAGCATCAGTGGTGTTAATCGAATCTGCACATCTTGAGACTTGGTTTCCTGGCTGACTTACATTAAGAGTGGTCTGATATTCCGATGTTGTCATCAATGTTGAGCCAACATCCTGGTCAACATTGCCTGTACTGGAAGTTCCTTCTTTGCTATGTTTTTGTGTGCTTTTTCTGTGTTTTGGGTTGGGTTTGAGGGGGAGTATTTCTGTGTCTTATTTTTGTGTCTTGGGTAATCTGGGTAAAATGTAAAGTGTAAAATATAATATCTTACTCTTATCTGACCTTGATTTGTTTCCTAAAACAAAAATGTACCTCCCTAGGTTGAGTTTTGAGAACCTTCTTCATTCTTGACCTAATTGATACGGTGGTCATTTGCTTTCCTTAATCTCATATTAACAGCTGTGTACAGATCTTGGTTTGTGTTTTGATATATATGATTATGATCCTTGGAGCAAACCAACCAAAAACACCCTTCCAACCATATTACCACTACCTCTCACATTAGCCCACTTCTCCACCACTCACAAAAACTGCCTTCCTTCCAAACCTCTCTCTCTTTTTTAAAAAAAAAAAAAAAAAAAAAAAATTTCTTTCCCTGTATTTACTTCTTACTCCCAAAACTCTTCACCTTCCACTCACTTTACTCTCTTGTCTCTCTCAAACAAAACTCCTCTCCCGCTCTTTCTCCCTCAACTCTAGCTTCACGATCCAATCAATGTCGTCCCCGACAAAACCCGTCTTGCCCGGATTTTCTTTGCAAACACCTGAGGGGGAGCAAGCTTATCCTCTTCCCATTCGTGCTGAACCGGCTGATTTTGAGATTCCAGTCTATAATTGTGAGGATTCGGAAGATAGTGCTGAAAAACCCTCATCTCCTGTACCAAAACCACCATCTCCAAAAACCCAGACTGAGTCATCACCATCAAAGCCCTCTGAATTTGCTGCAGAAACCCTTGTAAAATTGGGGAGCATGCCAGTCGACTTGCCACAAGATCTGAGGGATGATGATGAAAGCCCAATGGGGATAGAGAAAGATGCTCCCATGGAGGATGCTGGGGAAGATGTTGGACATCCCGAAATTCAACATGCAGATCCGTGAAAACCCCAAAATCCTGTTGAAGAAGATGATGTACAACAACGACAAAAAGGGAAACGCATCGATGGCACGAATGATGAGAATCAGACTAGCATGCGTCAAAATGTTGAGAAACCCGCAGATGAGCCTACCATTGAACTAGTTGAAGTGGAAGATTGGCAGTCAGATGACTCAGAGAAAACTGAAAGTGATCCAATGAATATAGATGGGGATGTTGCTGTAACATCAGCTGCTCATGATGATAACAATGATGAAAGCTCTAATGATATGGAAGATTATGAGCCAGAAACTGAAGATGACTCTAAGGATGAGTCAATGGTTGAAGAAGAAGATCTGAGAAACTCAGATGAAAGCTCAGATGACTCTGAAGATTATGAAGCTGAGACAGAGGAAGAATCTGAAGAAGAATCACTTGATGATGAGGATGTCATTCTTGGAGAAGACCAGTTGAAGACCACGAGGTAAATGATCTATCCTCCGAACTGTGTTCTGAGATGGTTCTGATTGGGATGAAGATGCAGTTTCTCATTTGTTCTATGATAACAAGAATCTAGAAAAATATGAGAAAATCAAAAACAATGCTATAGATGTTGAGAAGATAATTAAAGAAGACTCATTTGAAGAGTATAACTTGGTTGCCTATCTGAAGAAAAGGAATCTCTATTATGCTGTTACTGAATATGCTGCATTTGTTCCTGAAATCATGAGAGAATTCTATGCACATTTATCTGAGAATTTTGGTAGTGAAGGGCATGGTAAGCATCACTGTGTGTACTTGAGAGGTGATGCATTCTTCTTGACTTCTAAGGATATCAATACTGTGCTGCATAGAAATAGGGATGAGATTGAGACTCCTGTGGAGGTAACTATGGATGAGATTGCAAGAGAGCTAACTGCAGGAAAATTAAAATCTTGGCCTACTGGAACTCTAGATTTGAAATATTGTTGCTCTCTAGTATCTGTTCTTGCGAGGATCTGCCTGTACAACTGGTTGCCATCTTCCAATAACAACAAGCTCAGCCAAGAGGCAGCCATGTTGCTTTACAGGATTAAAATGGGTTACAATGTCAATCTGGGAGAAAGGATTCTCAAGCATCTAGAAAATTCTAAGAATAGAGGGATCAGAGGCCATTTGATTCTTCCATCCACTATATTCTTTGTTCTTCGATGCGTGGTATTGAGGTTAAAGCCAATGATGTCTATCATTCCAACTTCAAATCCATCACCACCAAACAATCACTGGAAACACATGGCGGGATCTGTGATCTTCCTTGGGTAGATCCTGATGTTTCTGTGAACATGGATGTGGAGGAGAATATGCCTCTTTCTACTGGCAAAACTGATGTACCAGAAAGCTCTGTAGTTGCAGCTCAACATTCCAATGTTGACTTATATGTTGGGACAACATTGACTCCTAACATTGAAACTCATCTGCGGTATTTTAAGCAGGACAAGCTGATTCTGGAGCAAATCAAAGGGCTTGATGAGCATATCTCAAACAATCTGAAGTTCAGAAATACTCTAGTTTCTTTTCTTTCCTCACAAAAAGGGGGAGAATAGATAACTTGAGTTCATTCTTATTGAGTTTGAGTTTGTGTTGAACAATTAATAATTTTGTGGAGTCTGTATTTTTAAATTCTCCTGAATATTTCTTAAGATGTCTGGTTAAGGGGGAGAATAGATCTTTAGTAGTTCTTAGTTATGTTTCTATGATCTGATCTCTTGATTTGTTTTGTGATGAAAGACTAAGATTAAGGGGGAGATTGAAAGTGCAGTATGCACTTATATTTTGATAATCTTGTCTTTCAATAATCGGCCCAAGTTTGTGTTTGTTGTTGTTTGTGAAGTCACAGGATTATCAATGTTGTATAACATTGTGACAGTATAGAATTCAATGTTGGCATAACATTGAAGATACAGCATTGCCGCAGACATCGAAGCAAAGCAGCACTTTGGACAGGATACTTGGACTGGAAGTATTGACGAAACGAACAAGAATTGATTTAAGGAAAAAGAACAGTTTGTGGTGAAAGCAAGAAGGAATATATTTTATGAAGAATTGAAATATGGGAATTTCCTTCTATGCGCTTTTGAAGAAAACAAGTAAAAGGAAAAATTGCCTTTGCCAAGATCCTATTGCCTTTCGACATAGATGGAAGAGGTCGACATCTCAAGTATATATATGCAAGGATTCAGCAAAGCAAGTTTTTTGAGCCTTTCTTGATGATCAATCGAGATTTTATTAAAAGAGTTTAGGCTTCTTGTTTTCTGCTAGCTTTAGAGTTTGTCTAAGAGTATTCATTGTTGGAATAACTCTTTCAAACATCGACCTAGAATAGCTTTTACTGTTGGTTCTTCTAGGGCTAGTTTTGGTTGTTTAATCAATCGTTTGTGATTGTATTAAACCTATTTGATTAGATCTACTTTTCTGTCGAGATATTTTGCCTAAGGCGCCGCAATATATTTTCTATATATTGGCTTGGTAATAGAAGTTACATTATTTATCCGCTGCTATCTGTTTACTGTAGACAGTGTTGAACAACATTGTTGGCAACATTGTCTATTGATCTTGTTTCAAAGTACCAATCCGGGATCTTAAGTTCTAACACCCACTGTTGTTTATCATTATGATGGAGTACCTACATCGTGTTCTTAGCTTGCTAAAGAGAGATCCTGACTTAAACTTCCACCCTCGGTGTGAAGTCATGGGTATAACGAACTTATGCTTTGCCGATGATCTTCTTCTTTTTGCTAGAGGTGATCCCCGTTCTGTTGAGCTGCTCCTCGACCACTTTCACATCTTTTCGGCTTCAACAGGTCTTGCCGCCAATCCCAGTAAGTGTCAGCTATTTCTCGGTGGTGTTTCTAGATCCGTAAAGGAGGAAATTGTGCACTTGAAGGGATTCCAGCTGGGTAAACTGCCTATTAAGTATCTTGGCGTTCCCCTCTCCACACACAATCTCTCTATCCGGGATTGCCAACCTTTGATTGATCGAATAACCTCCAGAATCCGGCATTGGACTTCTAAACTACTAAGTTATGTAGGTAAATTCCAACTTATCCGTAGTGTTCTCCATGCCATGACTAGCTACTGGTTGCAGATTTTCCCGATGCCCTCTGCTGTCCTTAAGCGTATTGAATCAATTTTTCGCTCCTTCATGTGGAGTGGCACTGACGCTATCACTAGAAAATCCCCTATCGCATGGGACAAAGTTTGTGACGAAAAGAACCAAGGCGGCTTAAATTTGACATCGCTTGCTGATTGGAATAAGTGCACCATTGCTAAATTATTATGGAACCTGTGCACCAAGGCAGACAAACTGTGGGTGAAATGGATACACTGCTATTACATAAAAGACCGGGATGTCATGGATATAGTGCTCACCGCGAACTGTTCTTGGATAATGAAGGCAGTCATGAAGGCGCGGGATTTGGTGCTCCCATTGCGCATTTGGCCGATGTCCTTGCTGGCCCCAAAGTTCCCCACCAAATTATTATATAAGGAGATACGAGGTGCTAAGCCAGAGGTAGGATGGAAAAAAATTTGGTTTGGAAATAAAGCTCGACCACGAGTTATGTTCTGTACTTGGATGGCACTACATGAAAGATTGGCGACTCGGGACAAAGTTCGAAGATGGAGCAGCGACATCGACCCATCCTGCCTATTTTGTCCCCAAGTTGAAACTCAACAGCACCTCCTATTTGAATGCCCCTATACTAAATGCATTTGGACCCGGGTGATGGGATGGCTGCAAATAAATCGAACCCCTTAAGGATGGAATTATGGAACTCAACATGATGTGTCGACGCTTTGGTGGGAAGCATTGGAAATCAAAGCTCCTCAAATGCGCATTTGCTGAAACTATCTATATATGCAATATGGATTGAACGGAACAATGTCCTCTTCCAACAGAAACCTGCAAACCCTCACCTGGAGGACAAGATTGTTAATGTCGTAATTAATAGAGCTTGGATGGATACCCGTTTGAGGGAGCATTGTGCCCAGTTAATGTTAGCTTGATAGAATAGCAATTTTCTATTTGTTTCTACCAGTCACTTAGACTATACTGGATATTATTGCCTGGATCCTCGGATCGGCGTGTACTTAACAGATTGGAATGAAATAAAAGTTTAATGTTCGTTTCAAAAAGTATATACGGGTGTAACTGGGTAAATAGGGCTGTAAGATGAAGCCGTCCCAATATCTGCCATCACTAAATCTACAAGCTGTAGAAAGGACAAGAGAAGAAGTGCTCTTCGAAGGATACTCATGAATGTTTATTCAAAAGTTAGAAAAAATATGAGCTTGAAGAATGTGGCTTTTTGTTGTAAAATGTACTCCCTGTCCCGGTTTCATCTTTCCACGGGTCCGGGCCAAAATTTTAAGAGAAAAGTGAATAAAGTAGAATAGATGGTGATAAAGTAGAAAAAATATTGACTAAAGTATGACAAATATTGAATAAAGTATGAGAGCTAGTTTATAAAATATGAGATAGATTTATCATTTATAGGAGAGAGACACAAATCGCTCACTAATCAAATTACATGGAGACCAGTCTGAAATGCATGAAGGACCATATATGTACTACCAGTCTAGACATAAACCATAAGAAATCGAAAATATAAGAGATAATTTTTTTTTTGCAATAATAACTTTTGCCCGTTTTTGAACTTACCCCACAACCTTTTTTTTTAGCATTTCACACCAAAAAGTTTATAAAAATTTTAACATTACACAAAGGTTGGATGGCCGTTAAGTTACCGTTAACTTATTTTTAAATTACACCAAAACCTTTTAAAAAAACTTCCTCGCCACCAGAACCTTTCTATAAAGTAATAATTTATTCATTTTGAAATTTTTTAAATTTTATTCCAACAAAAAGAATACAAGAAGTGTTCCGAAAAATAAGGATTACAATCTGAGTCACAAACCAACAACGACACTTTACTTTACAACCACAGAAGCTACATACTAAACCATATCCTATCCCTAAGAGAATAGAGAATGATCAACTCTTATCACTCACTGCATAAACATGATACACTAGTGTATTTTGTCTACTAAACACACTTTCTTCATTTATTTGCTAAATATAACAATAAGTTTATTTTATGATAGATATAACAATAAGATACTGCATATGCGAATGTGAAATTCCATAGTACACGGATAAAAAATGATAAAAATTATTAGTATATTAATTGGCGTACATTCTATCTATAAAATTAAGTGTTCGAACTCTCTTTACATTCCATCCCTCAATTAGTTGCTTCAATAAAATTACAAAAATGAAGGCACAAAATATTTATGCTCGTTCCACATACATATAAGTAGCTTTGTGTCATTTTTAAGATCCAAACACAGGAAGATACGCAATTGGTAGGGGTACATATGCAGTTCCTTAAATCACTACACTGAACCAACAAATTATATGAAGATTTTGATTGCAAAAGGCAAAAGTCATGGCAAATACGATGCATATTCCAACCATCACTAGACTAGCAGCCCCAAACAATTCATGCGAACATATATTTTGATTACTCAAATCAATCAAGAAGGTTCTGGTGTGATTTAAAAAAAAAAAGGTTTCGGTAGCGGTTGCAAATTTTTGAAAAGGTTTTGGTGTGATTTAAAATACAAACTTAACGGACGTCAATTTTTGGTGTAACGTCAAAATATTACTAAAAGTTTTGGTGTGAATGCAAACAAAAAAAAGTTTATGGGGTAAGTTCAAAAACAGGCAAAAGTTATTAGTGCCAAAAAAAATTTACTCAAAATATAAACAACAACTACCGGTGTATAATATTAATTTTACCTTTTTAGGTCGTAAGTGTTTGATTTGTAAAAAGGGATTTTAGCATACTTGTTGTGTCAATCAAACATTAAAAATTTGTTTGACCAATGTTGGGTCGAAGTTTATAAATGCACGGTTAATTAATTCTGTATAAACTCATCGGATAATACCAATCTCGCGCACCTAAACTGACAATGTCTCGACCTAGAGCTCCTTTTGTGTTCTTTTTAGGCATTTTTCTTTCTTTCTTTCGTGCGTGTAGGTCACAATTTTTTTTTTACCTAGAGCTCTTTTTATGTTCTTTTTAGGCAATTTTCTTTCTTTCTTCATATTTACCAAAATTATCAAAACTCGTACGTGTAGGTCAAAAAAAAAATAATGTTCTTTTTACGTATTTTTCTTCTTGCTTCATATTTACCTAAATTATCATTCACTTTCCAAAATTAATTTGTCCGTAAACTCGTGCGTATAGGTCACAATTCTTTTTAGGCATTTTTTCTTCTTTCTTCATATTTACACAAATTATCAAAACTCGTACGTGTAGGTCACAAAGAAAAATAAAAATTAAAAAACCGCGCCAGGTATATTTACCAAAATTATCAAAACTCGTACGTGTAGGTCACAAAAAAATAAATATTTAAAAACCGCGCCAGGTAGAGGTCAAACCTACGACTTTCTGGTTAGGAAAGCAGACGCTCTATCCACTGAGCTACCGCTAGTTGTTAAATAATGTAATGTATAAACAACTTCAACAGCGTCACCATATCAGACAACATTGCCTAGATCTCTATAGCAAGGGTTCGAGCCCTACAGAAGGCAACAAAGAAAAACGAATGGACACTTTGTCCTGGAGATGGAAAGGAAGAAGAACTTTTGCATGAGAAAATATGGGTATGCTACATAGAATAGAGAGCACGAGAGAGATCCGTCTGTGCATCCGAGAAGAAGGCAGACGGGGAGCCTGACTCCTTTCCATAAAAGTCTACCTATAGGTAGGGATGAATAAGACATGCCGCTCTTGAAGTTACCTTGAGCTGGATCAATTACATAGAAAGTTAAAAGCTTCACTGCTTATCTAAAAGACTTCCAAAGTACATATCGAAACCAAGTACAAACTACAAACGTTATAAGAATGTCCAAGTATCAATAACGCCATAGGTTAAATTCACTCCAAAATCACTCTACATTTCGGGCCAAGTTACAAGATTCGTCACTATGCTTCCATCGGTGGAAGAGAAAACATGCTTATAGTCGAACTTCGACTTCTGATTTGTCTCAAGGTCTGTAAAGCTGATCTGCTAAGCCTCAAATCTGGCTTTCCATCAGTCTAGCAGTTCCTGCTGGAAGTTCAATGTAAGTATCTACCGGTGAATCTTGCTGCAATTGCTCATGCCGAGAAAAGATATGGCAAATCAAGATCTCACACTCCTGTACCAGGTTGTTTATCACTTCAGTCTGAAAGAATGGCTGTTGTAGCACATTCCATATGAAAGGGAGTCGAATTACATCGCCACTTCTCTTGTCATACTTCTTCAATATCTTCAGCAGTCCTGCTCAGATTGAGAGCAGACAAAATTTGGAACATAAGTCCTCGGCATGTACTTAACAGTTAAAATCGCAACTTGCAAACACACTTCTAATTCGTAAACACAATACACACCCAGAGGAAGCAAAGTTAAAAGCTTAAATGAGCATACCTATGTAGTTGAGAGCACTGTAGTTGTTCAACAAAATCATCTCTCCATGAATATCTACAACCTTTCTTCCTAATCTCATAAGCTCTTCTTTCGAATCATTGGCCTCAGAAACTTCAGCTTTCAGCAGCTATAACAATCAAAGTCCCACAAATTAAAAAAGGTCAGTACTCAGTACCTGAAAGTTAAAAACTGAATTACTGATTGTACCAACTGTAGTACAATTAGGGTTCATATGCCAGCTCTAAATCAGTCACTCACAACTCGTGTTACTTGGCTTATTCTCAGAATTACGTTGGGCATTTTGGCATGGTACTATGTCGCATCTTTTCACACTTGTAATTGAGATAATTACTACCCAACGAGGAGTAATTTCTCACCTATACATAGCCCAGTCTAGATCATAGTTTGTAAGTAGAATTACACAGCAAAAATCAATACAAGAAAAGCTTCTGAGATGTTTATCTACTTCGTTTTTAACATGTATTTGATTAATTCCTGACTCAAGTACAGGCTACTCTGGGATCATAAGACAGGGCAGCTACATCGGATTTCAGCCTCAAGTGGAGCTATAGACTCATTCCATGCAAGCACCCTTTCACCTATAAGAACTAGAACATTTCCTGACCGTCATATAATCCATCTACCAAAGACCAAGTAGTAATCTGTTATTCAAAGATGTCATAAATGGAGTATCCGAAGAAGATCGAATTGCATATGAAATATTATTGAATAGCCATTTCATCTAAAAGTTACAACTATTTTATCAAAAGATTAACGAAAATCACTTATCAAGGGCACCTAGCTAATTGACAGTCATTTAAAAGAATTAACATCTCACAAACAGGATATCAACATAGTATCTATCATAAAAAGGACGAATCTTGTGAGGCTAGAATGGCAAACGGTGCAGAAAACACAAGATAATAACGGCAAGTCGGGACAAGTAATGCCACATTAACAGCTACAAAGGATAACAGGAAGCCAAAGATAAGTAGAAAACAAAGTGAACATGGGGGATCTCTAGTTGTAACAAATGGATAACTATTGGAATCAGTGCTAAATATATACACAAAGCAAGTAAATTTTCAGCAGAAAATCATTGAATACTTGGATACATTGCCACCAATCAGAAGTCAGAATGCAGCAGTCCCAGTGACATAGCTAAGCCAACAAAATAAGCATACATATTTATGCCCAGGCAGATTAGATCTTTCAAGTAAGAAATGACAGAATCCCCTTTCAGATTAGGGGTAATATCTGGATTTTGGAAATTTTAAATTATAAAATATTCCGGTTACATTTAGTATAATACAAGAACTTCATTGTAAAGACATCTTCTTGTCAAATCATCTCATGCTGAGTTATTGTTTCAAACACAATTTCAATCCCCAGTATTGCAATATTCTCTAATGTGTTCAATGCCAGGCTAAAAATTAGATAAGTTTATTTTTGTAAACCAGAATTTCATGATAGAATGATGAAGAAGTTCACTAATATATCTAAGCCAATTTCTCATAGTCTAACTAGTCTCAAGGGTGTCTGTGAAAGTCAAAGAATAGAATTAGCAGGAACAACAGCTTAGATGTGAATCAGTTTCCTGGTAAAAATACAAATACAAGTAACCATCACGGGTTAAAATCTTAATTGCAAGATAAGTTTAAAATTCTTGAACAGGACTATTTTTGGAGCGTTTACTGATATTGAAAATAAAATTACGTCACAGGAGTATTTTTGGAGCGTTTACTGATATTGAAAATAAAATTACGTCACAGGCACTCAATCCCATCACCTCATGCTTGTATCTTGAGCTCCCTTACCACTCAACCACCTTTATGACTCCCTTTTTTTTAATTAATAGCACATCACATTTTTTGACTAATTATTAAAATATATACTTAATGAACTTTTCACCGCCACTTTGATAATATCAATAAAATTATCAGAAGTTAGAAATAAATATGTGTAAGCATTGTAACTTAATAAGAAAAAAAAATCCGGTACTAGTTGTATAGTATGCATGTGTGCGTTTTAAAGAGAGGCGGATGGATTATAAAGAGACAAATATAATAACGATTGATTTTTCAATTTTATTTATTTTTAGATCAGGAACATTCGTGGAATAAAAAGATACTAAGAAAGGGCTTTTCTTTTTTCAAAAACTAATTGATTTAAGATGCGTGAACGAGCTTTTTATTAATCAATAGTACTAAACAGAGGTTATCATAAGTTAATTTTGTTACATAATTAAGTTCAACTCGGGGACTATCATCACAATCAAGTTAACTCGGATGGATTAAAAAGAGACAAATATAATAACGATTGATTTTTCAATTTTAATTTTGCTTTCTTTTCCAATCCACTCGTATAATCCAGACATAATAAGTTCGCCGGAACAACTAGTTTGGGCGACTAGTTGTTGGGTAATTCGTTGTATCCTGGGAAACAAGCGTATGCTATTCCTCGAAGCACCATAGGTGAGGGGGCGTAATTGTTTTAAGGAAACTGTACAAGCACATGCTTCGGATTGAATTTTTGTTCAAAAGGCGGTTTAGCTGATTATATCCTTTTGTATTATTTATCTTCGATTCTATGTTATGGAACTAACAATAATTGCAACAACAAACGACTCGATGGATAATGTGAGCAAATGATAAACTTCAACAAGAGAACTCTCACTCTGAAAGAATTAAAAAAACTCCAATATGTATTATCAAAAACTTAATCCTTTTCTGGCACCCCTACCGGCAACACTGCAACACTCCGCCATGGCCAGCAAAATTCCAAATTCGAGAAAACGGCAAAATTTATATAAACAAGTAGATCGGGAATCAGGATCTAAACTGGTAATCGTCTCATCTTCAGAATGCACGATAACGACTCCAGTGTAAAAAAAACTTTATTCCTAAACTCGAACCCTAATTGGACAACGCCTGGGGTTGTTGCTAGCAAATGAGTTGATATGGACCATAAGTGAATCAAGAAGCGGATGTCATAAAACACCAGTCTATAAGACCGTCCCCGGTCACCTGCAATGGCTGCGTCATGCGGACATTGCAGGAGCTTCATATCAGAGCTTTACTTTTCATTTGGTCCTTCAAGGACAAATTTGGAGACCGTTGGGATGTGTCTCAAAGGCTCCTTCAAAATACTATCTTTATTTCAATATTTCAACTATTTTAAACATTAAAAAAATAAAATAAAAAACAAAAGAAAATTAAGGTGACTAAAACCCAATGACCACTACGTGACCAAGACTATGGTAGTTTTGGTCAAACATTCCAAAGGACGTGACCATTGAAAGACGATGGTCGCCCACAGAGAGTGGTCTAATTGGTGAATATAGATTGGAGTTGATTGTTGTGAAGAGTGAAAGTCGTAGAGATAAGAAGAGGAACACGAGAGAAGAACTGTGCATGGACGATTCATATTAGTTTGTGTGTGTTAAACACGGTACTAGATTTTTTTATAGTTTTGGATAAAGTGTACTTCGAGCGATAAAATTGAGTAAAAATCTGTGCCTCTCCACGCGCCAAATATTTGGTTATATTATTACTTTAATTTAATACGTAATATGTCACAAAATAATGAGCACCACACACATTTCGCGGTGTACCAATCTCTTGTGTGTCCCATTCAACTTAAATTAAGTTTTCAATTGCACAACTTTTATAGTTGTCAAATTATATACTGTATTATGTCACAAAGTAATGGGCACGAGCATTTCACGGTGTACCATCTCTATCTCACGCAAACACACATACTCCTATATACTTTTCAATACTGTTATCTTTAAATCTTTCACTATAATTCAATTAATCCGAGAAATTCCCAAGTGCAATGATGAACTGCATGAATACTCCCACCTATTTTTAATATAAGATGTTTTAAGTATTTCACACAAATTAATACAAATCTCTCTTAATCAATAGTCTTGATAAATGATTTAAAACAAAAATATTAGTATCTTGAACAAATAAATTCACCAATAAAATATGAAAAATGTGCTTAGCTTTTGTAGTGTCCAAGACAAAATAAATAAAAAATAATAAAATCAACGAGTTTGATGCCTAATAAATTGTGAAAATACGAAATTACGTAGCACAATCTACTAAAACATTTTATATTTGTCAAATGAAAAATAACCAAAAACATCTTATATTAAAAATAGAAGGGAGTATGTTATTTCTCCACAACCATAAAATTGAGAGTAGAACAAGCTACGCGTGATGTGCTTGTCGACGAAATAAAATAAACAAAGACCAGTGAGTAAACGACCAAAGCAAACAAGAATCGAGTCAATGAGACAAAACAGCCGCAGACAACAAATTTATGTATGTTATCATAAGTTAATTTTGTTACATAATTAAGTTAAACTCGGTAACTTATTATCACGATCAAGTTAAGTCCTGAACTAGCGGGGCCTCGAGATCAACGGTAGAATCCTCCATAGCAGTACCTGAGGAAGATTTGGCGACAAAATTTATTACTCTAGATGGTGTTATAAGTCGCACTGTAAACATGAACGTCTCAAATTTGAAAGATATATGAAAGATTCGACAGAAGAACATGACAAGTAAACACCTGAACTACGAAATTTCACCATAAGGATACAAGATACGAGGAGCTGGATGATTTCCAATATTATGCCACCTCCATGAGCAATCTGTGGAACAGGGGAAAGGGTAAAGCACAAACCGAAACAAGGGACAGTCACAAATTGTACTTGTAATGGTGTGAAATCAATGTGTACTTACAGCAAGGTAAACATCGTAGGTAGGGCTATAAAGATATGCATATGCAAACCATGCGACAGCATTCAAGAAATACATTGTGCATAATCCGAACGGCAAGTAATGTGTGGTTCGCGTCTTGTATGCATCTATCTGGAAATCAATAATATATACATAAGTTTGTATGAATGCAAGTGAAAAGATTAGTCGTACGAATGCAACGGAAAAGATCAGCATGTATAGGGTAAACAAGCAAGCATCAGATTTAAGAAGTTAGATTCTTACTATTGAAGGTATCGGAGAAGCATACATAATAATTCCAATTGTAGCAGCAGCAGACCCAGTAATATGTGGATGATCTAGGAGAGGAGGCCAAAAAGGCACAGGACCCGAAATTACACAATACAGGAACAATATAAGCTCTGGTATTATGGATGTACATTCGATAATCCACTGATCATACAGGTAGCAAAAGTTGCAGTACTTTGTTAGATAAGATAATAGTCGAGACATAAACAGAGTATATGACAATGAGTTACCTTGTTACGAACTATAGTATTATCGTGGAAAGTCAACAGGTAATAGGTCTGAACTATACAGCAAACCAAATTGACAAACACAACGCATATATTCTGGAATGTGGGGAATTCTATAACTGGTTCACTGAGACCATAAAACATCCATACGACGCACGCCAGCTGAGTAAAAGAAAATGGGTAGGGTTGTAGACCTCCAGCTGACTTCTTCCTTGTTATTCGCCAAATAATTGGCCTGTGATTAAATTTAACAAAGGAAAGAAAAAAAAACTAAATCAGATCAAATCATACCTATAGCGAGTTTGACGACTAAGAAATTTGTTTAAAGAACATACATAATCAAGACTAGGTAGTGGGAGTAGAAATTACTCACATTGGATACACAATTAGCAGAGCAAGTGACACAGCAGAAGCTACATAAAAATGAATTAATAAGCAAACAAGAATGAATAACTACAATAAGAAGAAACACAGTAGTATATTGTAAGTTTAGGAAAGGCAAAAGAAAACGTCAACAAACCTGTAATGCCCAACACTAGGTCTGGTGTTCCTAAAAAATTCATCTTTCTCAGCAATTTTGATCTGATAGTCATGATAACAGAAAATATGAAACATGGTTAAAACCGATCGAGTACAAGTAAAATTTAAAACACACTTGATCAACAAACACGCACAAAATTATACACTCCATGGCCAATAAGTTAAGTTGTAATATAATATGTAGAAATCACTACAGGAAAGCATTGATCTTTGAATTATAAATATGCAGGATATTAATTTGTTGTAATAACCATTAAGTAGAAGCTATTTGTGGAAGGAAGATATGTAGCTAATGATGTATTTGCAATGTAACAAATTTAAACAGAAAAAAGCTACCTTTAAGGCTTTAACCAACAAGTAGAGACACAAAAAATCTCAAGAATATAGTTTTCAAACAAGAAGAAGCAAAAAGATGTAAACTTGGATTTCATCAACTGATAATGAGCGGTATAAGGCAAATTGAAAAGCCAAATCTCATCCACAATAATAAAAATAAAGAGGTTAATAAGGCGAGAATGATTTGTGGTGATCGGAATGCTAAGGAACCTTACAAACGCAACGGACGGAGGTCGATGTTTCCCGGCGATATTGCAGAGCAAAATTGGGGCTTCACGTTTCTCGCTCGCCCTGATTAGGGGGTTTTGCTCAATTGGAAAATTTCGTGAAGCAGTATTGTCTTGCCCAGGCAAATTTCTTACCTCGTTATCACACACAAAGGACGTTTGCTCTGTTTTCTTTTTTTTCTACTGTATTTTTTCTTTTCCGCTGAGAGACTGATGATAGCTATGTTTGCCCAGGCAAATTTCTTACCTTTCGCGAGCACAATTGGTATCAGATCAAGGAGTCAATCGATTTGCTAGGTTTTACAGGTTCACCTATATATATACTCCCAGCAGGAGAACCGCTCTATGACGGCCAGAATAGCAGCATAGAACCGCCAAAAAACCGGACATGCCAAAACTGCTCGACCCGGACAAAAACCGGTGAAAACCGGAGAGCCGGGATCGCCAAACCGCCGGTTTAATCGGTTCTCAGAAAAGAAAGAGGTTCTCAGAAAAGAAAGAAAGAAAAAGAAATCTGTTTTACAGAAGAGTAAGTTTTCTAAGAAACACACTCTAGGTAGAGACATAGAAACATAGTTTCTATTCATTACATATTAATCCCAATAAAAAACAACTTTTCAAAAACACCCCAACCCAAGGGCAAGAAGGCGGGTCGGACTGTTTGTGATACGGGTTGGTATATATATGCTACAAACCAACAGAAAAAACCACATTTCTCCATTTATTTCTGTACTTCTTTCTCTCACTACTTTCTCTCTCTAAAATTCTCCAAAAAAAAGCTCGATTCAACCGTTAATTCACCGGAAAAATGCAACAAATCGATCGATCGACAACGGTAGCTGCTATTTCTTCAGAAATCTGCAGAAAAAAACGAACAACAAAAAAGGTTAGACATGATTCGAACGAATTTTTGATTTTTTTCAACATTTTCAACCAATCTGACGAAAAATCAAGCTATATAGTTGATATTATGATTGATTACAGACTGATACATAATTGATTCATGTTTCGAATGATAAGATAGCTTCGAGTCCACATAGATTTGAAAAAATCAAGTTCAAAATAATATTGTAGATCCAGAACTATTCATCTATATTTTCGTGTTTTGATGATAATTCATTGATGTTGTTGTTGTTTATGCATTCGCAAGGTGTAATCATGCTTGCATAAGGACCGGACAGTGTTTTTAATCAAGATCCGACCTCAATCATCAACTCAGATCTGGAAAAATAAGGTATACAACGTTTCTATGTTCAGTCCTGTATGTGCTATGTTCTCAAGAATATTACCTATGTTCTCTGAAATATGTCCTATGTTTTTATTCAAAACCTGACAGTCGTTTTGTGCTCTGTTTTTCGACATATTTTTTTGTACTCTGTTTTTTACTGTATTTTCCTATGTTTTTACATATATGTCCTATCTTCTCACCAATATACCATATGTTCTCAACAATATCTAATATGTTTTCTATGAAATAGTTGCTCATTAATATTGTTGTTGTTGTTGTTGTTGTTGTTGTTGTTGTTGTTGTTTATGCATTCACAATAATATAATCACTATGTTCTCACTATGATCTGTAATATAATCACTATGTTCTCTGTCACTACTGCTATGATCTCTATTATTATCACTATGTTCTCTGCCTCTAGTATTATGATCTCTATCATAATTGTTATGTTATCTGCATCTAATGCTATGATTTTTATTATAATTTCTATGTTCTCTGCCACTAATGCTATGTCTGTATTTTTCATTGCTATGTTATCTGCCTCTAGTATTATGATCCCTATCATAATTGCTATGTTGTCTGCATCTAATGTTATGATCTCTGTTATAATTTCTATGTTCTCTGCCACTAATGCTATGATCTGTATTTGTCATTGCTATGTTCTCTGCCTCTCAAGCTGATTGAACTTCGCCTATCTAAGGGTGTTTCTTAGGAAACACACTCTTACATTTTAACTTTCTTTTCTTTTAGACAGTCCCGTCTCTATGATCTCAGCTATATAAACTATGATCTCACCTATATTCACTATGATCTTAGTTATAATCACTATGATTTCTGTTAAATTCTCTATGATCCTTTTATAATTACGTATGATTTCATTCACTTGGATCATGTATGTGATATCAACATTATATATATGATCTCATCTATAGTCTCTATGATCTCAGCTATAGTCTCTATGATCTCAGCTATATAAACTATGATCTCACCTATATTCACTATGAACTCAGTTATAATCACTATGATCTCAGTTATATACGCTATGATCTCAGTTATGTTCTCTATGATCTCAGTTATATTCTCTATGATCTCAGCTGTAATCACTATGATCTAAATTAATTATGCCATGATCTCTATTAGTTCTAGTATATGTTCTCAGTAAAATTGTTTCAACAAATTTACAGAAATGCATTGCTTGGAGACAGATAATGAACATAAACTACACCAAACTGGTATTGAAGTCAGAAGGGAACATGGATGCTAGAAGAATACTAGAGGATGGATACCAACGTGACTTACTAGCAATCAAAGCTATAATTGAAGCTTCCAAACAAACAATTGATATGAACACTATGTTCTCTTCTATATAACAATTGATATAATTTCAATATGTACTCTACTATATTGACTATGATCTCTATTATAATCACTATGATCTTTGTTATACTATGTATGATCCTTTTATAATTACGTATGATTTCATTCACTTGGATCATGTATGTGATATCAACATTATATTATATGATCTCATCTATATTCTTATCTCAAACTAAAAAACTACGATATCAACTCAAAAAACTATGATATCAAACCAAACACTATGATTTCAACTAAAAACACTATGATATCAACACAGACTATGATCTCAACTAAAACAGCTAAGATCTCAACTCAAAAAGCTATGATATCAAACCGCGAGAGGATCCTTTTCGCGGATCCGTGAGAGGATCCACAAAAACGATACTGACCCGGATCCGCGAAAAACACATGTTTAATGACAAATTGCAAATTGGTCCTGCTTCTAGTTAAATTAACTAAAGTCCGTTTCTCCGAAGACTTTGTGTTTACAAAAAAATATAAAAAAGAAACCCTATCTTCATCCTTCCTTCAATCTCCACTGAGTTCTCAGCCGTTCTTGCTCCAGCTTTGCATCTTTTTCTTCCTTTTTGGCTAACATCGTGCGATTGAAACTCTGCAAACTGTATTTCTTCTTGACTTCTCCTCTGTAGAATCTTGTGAAATTGTGATGTGATCATTTATGTGTGTGTGGCTGCGTGATGGATCTGTCAATAATGTTGGAGTTTTGATTCATTTTTTCTCCAATTGTTGCTCTAGTTGGGTGAGTTCTGTTGACTGTTGAGAGAGACAAAAGTTAAATTGATGAGGGAGACAAAGGTGGAAACTGGAAACGTTTATTATTATGTATCCCACATTTTTAATCCTTTAATTAATAATTTATTATTCCTAATCAATTCCATTTGAATTTAAATAATTTTTAATTAAGTTTGTATCTAGTTAGCTTGTGTTTGCAAATGCTTAAAAAAAATGTTTTTGTGATTCTGAAGTAGTAAAAGCAGTTTTTTAGTGTTTTATATTACAACTTCTGCTGCAATTTTTCTGGAAAAAAGCAGGTAACTGCTAGAAGCAGAGAAGCCGCCAAATAGCTGCTTTTAATTGCTTTAAGCAAGTAGTAGCTTTTTTTTTCAATTAAAAACAACTAATTAAATTAATTTTTGCAAACACTAGAACTTCTGCTTTTACAATTTTAAACTGCTTTTTATATGATATATCAAACACTACTGATTTTGTTTAAAATCAATTTTAATCAACTTTTAGTAGAAGTGGACAAAAAATCACACGTAAAAACAATTGCAAACACACACTTATACTTGTAACTAGAAGACGTATTATTTATTCATAATACTCATCTAGATTCTATAGATAAGCTCTCTATAAGCTTCTCATACTTGTATATATACTACATGTACTATCAGTTGAATATACAGAATAACACTGCCGTTATTTCTCAACACGTTATCAGCACGAAAAATAGGAATTAGAAATTGGTGGAGCACTTTCATTATTTCACAACAAATAGATAGTAATAAAGTAGAAAAGAAAATAGATAGTGAATAAAATATGAGAGAGATTTTTCATTAATGGGTTGAGTAATTGAAATTGAAACGTCCTAAAATGAAAAATCGAAAGTTGAATTCGGGATGGAGGGAGTATATCTGAAATAGTATCGTGAATAGATAATACTTTATCTAGTTAGGCTTTGTTCTCTCCATCTTAAAAATTATTAATTTCAATTCAGTTTCAGTTTTGTTCAATTCAAATTTTCTTAGTTGTTTTTTTATACTACGTGAGCACGCTACACGTGTTATTGTGATATTTAGTTACAAATAATAGAAAACCTGATTTTGGTTTCAAGAACTCAGAATGTTAGTTTCAGGTTCATTAAAGTTAGTTTCAGGGCCAACGATGTTAGTTCAAAACAAAATAGTATTAGTTTCAAAAAATTATAATTGAAGGCTGACTCTCTATAGGTGATCAAACAACTCAAGAGTGACGAGGCCTCTATGACGAACAATGGTGCCATTTACGCTGATTCGAGACTTTCTCTTGCAACTTTTGCTGATACAAGAATACTCCATATTAGACGTGAAGCTAACAACTTAGCACACCTGCTCTGTCACGACTTTGCTGAAGACTCTTTTGGCTATTTTGTTGTACCCTTCGATTATAGTGAACCTACTTAAGCTGCTTGGCCGTTCTATTCTTGTATTATGCTAGTCTTCCTGACTCTCTGTACTGAGCTTTGCTCTCTCCTTTTAGATTAATAAATCCTTTCTTTCTCAAAAAAAATTTGTATTAGTTTAAGCATTATTAGTAATAGTTTAAGTATTATTAGTATTAGTTTCAGGAACTCAGAAAATTAGTTTCAGGTTAATTAAAATTAGTTTCAGGAACCCAGAATGTTAGTTTCAGGTTCATTAAAGTTAGGGGCAACAATGTTAGTTGGGCTATTCTATCGTCTTTAGGAAGTAAAGTTTCATTATATAATTGAATTGAACATTTTACATTAATTGTTTAAAATTAAATCGGAGTCAAAGTTGAAAAATGTTGACTGCAAAAAAGTCAAAACGTAACATTTGTAGTGGGACGGCGGGAGTAATTAAAAATTTAATTAGATGAATATATGTAAAATAAATAGTTAAATATAAATAGTTAATAATTAATTAACACTAATGAATTTCAAATACATTTTTTAATATAATTTCAAGTAAAGGGTGCCATGTCAATAAATGAGTTGGAATTATGAGCATTCTTATGGACTTAAATAATCCAATTGGCAGCATGACATGTTTTCTCTGCCTAAAAATTATTTATTTCGATACATTTGAAAAATCTATACTTGGACATTTCATTGTTTTAATTGTAGTGATTACACTCACTAATTTTCTTCCCCAATCACGAACTCATATTTCCATAAATTGGCAATCTATATACAAACAACACTCCAAAATATCATATGGTGTATTCCTAGGCTTAGCATTTCTCCATCTCCGTTTCATATCATGTTCATCTCCACGGGTTTAACTCAAGCTGATATATACATATGAGTCCGCCCCCGCCTCTTGCCAAACCAAGACGACTTAATACGTTCTATACATATGCATTACTGGAGTTCACGCACAAGTTTCATGGTCCGACACTAGAACTCTTCTTATAATCAAGATTTCAAGTTGAAATGATGGGCCGGTCCGACCCTCCACATTCCTCACCACAGACGTATCTGCATTCTGGGGACTAGACTTCTGATCAATACAAATATAAAATGAGTCCGTCCTTTACTTTTGTCCGGTTGGAGTCTATGGACGGACTACCTCTGGTCTTGTCCTGAATATCGTCGTGATTCCAACGCGCCACCTATCTCCGGGACCACGTGTCAACCTATCACCAAGCCGACCAAACTTCGAGATGTCAGAGAACTTGTCCCTAGAGCTCAACACTATAAATAGGAGGCATTTACTCCTCATAAAGGCAGGTAACGACTTCGCAATAATCCACTCTCTAAGTTTTGAGGTCCGGACCCAATCTTGATCCGCCTCCTAACTAGTTGAATCTTAGTCCGGACTGTCCAAGGCAGGCCAGCCCAAAAGGGTCTAACCCCTTCTATTCTTATTTACAGTTCAGCCACTTCCAAGTGTCCAATCGACGGACCATCACACAGGGACGGTCTCACTTGACTGACGGACCCATTGCTATCAAGGAACTCTACACTCTGACTATCTCTTATTCCCAGGAGGACTCCTAATCTATACCCGGACTTATTCAACTAAAGGACTTCGAACTGAGAGTTAACGATTTAGGAAGAATCATACCTACGCTCCGACGGACTCTCTTTGATTTTGACTCTGACAATTGACTTATTCAGTTTTATCCCACATCATATTAGCGCCGTCTGTGGGAATCCCCTAAGTACAAAAAGTCATGGCACGATCCAAGAGACAGACAAAAAGGCTACTTCTACCCGTCCCCGATCTACGACCTCCAACGCCGGACCCTCTTCCCAACACCAACAACAAACCTCTGGTGGGAACGAGGCCTCCCTCTCCACCAAGGATGGCAGAACAAGCCCCACCCCCGCCACTAAATCCACCTCAGGCACCAATCATACCAATCCTAGCAAACGTGGCTAACGTGACTGCTGATGGAATACTAGCCGGGTTCAACGAGGCACAAATTCAACTCTTGCAAGCAGCCCTGCAAATGAGAACCCAACCACCCAATCCTATGGGCATTCCCATAGCGGAGGCCCCAGTATATCCCATCCAGAATCAACCACAAAGGCAGGCAGTGGCAGAACATGTGGTTGAATCTAGAGGACCTCCATATTCACGAAATACTGATCGATCTGAGAACATCAGAGCACCAAGCAGGAGAGCTCCGGAGGATCTGAGGAATGTATTAAACAACCGAGCCCACATTAATCAGGGGAGTAGGGGGAGAACAGGGGAGTCGGGGGATGGGAACCCTCGTGACCCCACTCCTTCCCGGGTCTCTACAAGAGGCCGACGCCCACGGGACTACGAAAGGAGAGATCAATATCATGATCAATACACTGACCAGGAAACCCTCTGCGGATACCTAGGAGACACACCTCCACGCACCTATAAGTGAAACAACAGGGATAACAGATCACTTACTCCAGATGAAAGAAGGGAGGATGAAGAACACTATAGGAGAAGAGGGAGGAGTCGGGAAAGGCGTAGAGAAAGAACCAGGTTTAGGTCTGAGAGAGCCCATCGACGGGATTCACCCATGAATGAAACAGAAAGAATTAAAGAACAAGTCCGAATTCATGAGGCAGCTCTGGACTTGGAACGATCAAAGTTAGAGTCACTCACTCAAGCCAGGGACATTATCAAATATGGGTGGAATGTAAATCCTTTATGTTTGGCAATAAGGAGAACAAAACTACCTCTGGGGCGGAACCCACCCGCATCCAAAGAAACGTTTGATGGAAATTCATGTCCCATCGATCACAAAATTCGTTTTGAGGCATCTCTAGGAGGAATGGGCATACTAGACAATGTGAAGGCCCAATTATTCCCTAATACCTTCTATGGACCGGCAATGACTTGGTGGAAACAACTTCGACCAGATTCCATCATGTCCTGGGATCACTTGTTGGCAAAATTTACCCTGAGATTCGAAAATTTCCTGGAAACAGCACGACCTGTTAGCTATCTAGCAGAAATCGTACAAAAAGAACACGAGAGTCTAAGATCCTTAGTGAAGAGATTTGAGCAAGCCACAACCATGGTAGAGCAACACCCAATTATGGAACGAGTCATCCACATGGGTGAAAATACCAATAATGCTTCATTCCTTTACAAGCTTATTGACGCAGACATAACCACCGAACGGGAACTTACCGACATGGTCAAGAAATTCTTGAGCACAAATGAGACTCTTGACAAAATGGTGGTAAGAGCTGAGGCAAAGAAAGCCAAACCCATACAGGATAATCCTAGATTGGGATACCAGCACTTCGAACAGAAAAGAAAAGGAGACAGGAGGGGACGGATCGATGAAAGAAGAAGATCCCCGTGCAAGCTTTACATAAACTACACTGACTTGAAGGCTCCCAAGGAACAAATCCTCACCATCATGCAAAGTAAAGGAGTCCCGTTCGAATGGTCGGCCAAACACAGAGAGACAAGGTTCACCAGAAGCTCGAATGAGTATTGCCACTTTCATAGACAAGTGGGACACTCAACTGGAAAATGCATACATCTCAGACAGGAGATCCAACGACTGATCGAAATGGGATACCTGCAAGAATATGTCATAAAACGATCCGATGGGGGCGACCGACGGAATCAGGAGCAGGGAAACACATCTTAGGATCAGCGAAACACAAGGGAGCGCAAGAATACCCCTCCCTGCAAATCTGGTCCACGACAGGTGAGAAATGACCAACGACCCTAGATGTATATGATCATCGAGCCCGAGGAGAACCTCAGCCTTGCATGGACCCCCAAGTCCAAGAGGGCGAAAAGAAGCTAGGAGATCCCCTAGCCCTAGAAGACAGCAAGGAAATCAGAGATCTCCCAGTTCGACCCGAGAGATAAGAAGGGTGGCCTACGTAGGAACACAGCCGACCTACGTAGAAGAGAACCCTATCATTTATGGGAGAATACTTAGCATCACAGGAGGACCAACAGGAGGGGATAGCCGGAACGCCCGTGAAGCAACAACCCGATCACTTGAGAAATCAGATGAAAGGTTTGTCAACATAGTGAAACCTGGTGAAAGTGCAGTATGCACTTATATTTTGATAATCTTGTCTTTCAATAATCAGTTCCAAGTTTGTGTTTGTTGTTGTTTGTGAAGCTGCAGGATTATCAATGTTGTATAACATTGTGACAGGATAGAATTCAATGTTGGCATAACATTGAAGATATAGCATTGCCGCAGACATCGAAGACAAAGCACTTTGGACAGGATACTTGGACTGGAAGTATTGACGAAACGAACAAGAATTGATTTAAGGAAAAAGAACAGTTTGTGGTGAAAGCAAGAAGGAATATATTTTATGAAGAATTGAAATATGGGAATTTCCTTCTATGCGCTTTTGAAGAAAACAAGTAAAAGGAAAAATTGCCTTTGCCAAGATCCTATTGCCTTTCGACATAGATGGAAGAGGTCGACATCTCAAGTATATATATGCAAGGATTCAGCAAAGCAAGTTTTTTGAGCCTTTCTTGATGATCAATCGAGATTTTATTAAAAGAGTTTAGGCTTCTTGTTTTCTGCTAGCTTTAGAGTTTGTCTAAGAGTATTCATTGTTGGAATAACTCTTTCAAACATCGACCTAGAATAGCTTTTACTGTTGGTTCTTCTAGGGCTAGTTTTGGTTGTTTAATCAATCGTTTGTGATTGTATTAAACCTATTTGATTAGATCTACTTTTCCTGTCAGTAGATATTTTGTTTAAGGCGCCAATATATTTTCTATATATTGGCTTGGTAATAGAAGTTACATTATTTATCCGTCGCTATCTGCATTTCTTTGTAGACAGTGTTGAACAACATTGTTGGCAACATTGTCTATTGATCTTGTTTCAAAGTACCAATCCAGGATCTTAAGTTCTAACAAGTGGCATCAGAGCCAGCCACCTAACTACTGGTGTCTGGATTTGGTACTACTACAATGGATGCAAACTACAATAGACCTCCTGTACTTGATGGGTCCAACTACCATTACTGGCAAATTCGGATGAGGACATACATCAAGTCCCTTGATGGCCGTGCTTGGAGATCCATTCTGGAAGGATACACCTGGCCAACTGAAGGACCTGATGCTGATGGTGACATTGTTCCCATACCTGAAGAACGCTTCTCTGCAGGTGACATACTTCTTAGCTCTTATAATGAAAAAGCTTTAAATGCTATCTTTGGTCATGTAGATTCTCATATGTTTAAAATCATTCAAAAACTGTACTACTGCAAAACAAGCTTGGGAATTACTTCAGAGTCATTGTGAAGGGGATGCTAGTGTCAAACAAACTAAACTTAGAATGCTTTGGTCTCAATTTGAAAATCTAAGAATGGCGGAGGAAGAAACCATTGACTCCTATTTTGAAAAACTTTTGACTCTCTCAAATGAAGTCCAAAGACTGGGAGAAGCTATTTCTAATAGGCAACTTGTTTCCAAAGCTGTTCGATCTCTTTCCTCAAGATTTAATACCAAAGTCACTATTTTGGAAGACACTCATAACTTGGCAACTATGGATTTTCATACCCTGTTGAACAATTTGAAAATTTTTGAACTAAATGAAAATGAGAGACAAGGTATGAAAACTCATAGTATTTCCCTTCACTCTGTTTCTAAAGCAAAATCTTCAAAGCCTGATAGTAGTAGTGATGAGTCAGACAATATGACTGAGGAAGCTTTCAACAATCTTGTGAGGAAGTTCAACAAACTTAGATTCAGGAAAAACTCTGGTCAAGGATCCTCAAGTGGAACTAAAACTTTCAAAAAGAAAACCAATACCTTCAAAACTGGTTCTACTTCCAAAACTAGCTCTGAATCTGATTTCGATCGCACTCCCCTTAGTAAGATTAGATGTTTTGAATGCCAAGGATGGGGTCATTATCAAAATGAATGTGCTAACAATCTCAGAAAAGAGAAAAAGAATCTTCTTGCTTGTCTCAGTGATGACTCAGATGAAGAACGGAAGATGAAGAAAAAGAAGATGATTCAACTACCAATGCCAGAGCTCTCCGCTCATCCACTTACCATGTTGATGACCAATGTTGGGACAACATTGTCAAGACAACATCAGGAATAGAAATCTTCTTTGACTATGATGACTCTGAGAACTGTGAAATCTTGGCACTAACCAAACCTGAAAAGTCAGGAATATCTAATGTTTTATGTCTACATGGTTCTGTGGATTTTGATATAGATAGTCCTTCAGAAGAGGAAGTTAATGCAGATCAAATGGTGAAGGAACTGCAACAGATGTATGAGAAACTCTTCAGTGAATGGAAGACTCTCAGAAAACTCCTCAAGAAAACTGAGAAGGAGAACCACAATCTGAAAGACACCATTGTCAAACTAGAAGCTGAATTAACAAAGAAGGACTCTGAGCTGTTCAAAGTAATCTCTGAGCTAGATAATGAAAAGAAGGTAATTGCTAAATGGAACTCTTCTACTTCTAGACTTAATGAGATGCTTGATGTGAACAATGATAGGACCACTGGTTTAGGGTACACAAGTAGTTGTGATGAACTTGGGAGCAACATGAACGACACTGTTGACACTGATACCTCAAAAGTTGTCAAACCCCTTTCTGAGCTCATAAAAGGTCCTATATTTGTTAAAGAAAAAGCTTTGTTTGTGTGCACTTACTGTCTTAAATCAGGTCACAAAAAGCCTTACTGCTTCAAGTACCAAAAGGACTTAAAGAGTGAATATGTTGATACCTCCAACCTCAGTAATCTCTCCACAATTCCCTCCCATCCAGTTTTCAGCAGACAAAACAGTGATGCTAGTCGCAATGTTGTGATAACATCCACTTCAACAGAGACTGAAAGATGTAATCTTAAGACTCTAAAGTGCTTTCCTAGCTCTCCTAAACAAGACAAATCTCCAGGACAGATAAGAAAACACAAGAGTGTTTCGAAACATGTTTGGGTAGCTAAAGAAAATCATACTTGCAATGTTGCTTTTTCTGTTGCTACTTCTCCTAACAATGCAGGAAAATGGTACTTGACAAGGTTGTTCTAGGCACATGACCCAGAATCTGTCAAATCACAAACTTTGTAGCTCAAAGGATGTGTACGGTAACATATGGAGGAGGATACCAAAGCAAAATACTTGGAAAGGGAACACTGTGCCTTAAAGGATATCCGAAACTCTCGAATGTTCTTCTTGTTGAAGGGTTAACTGCTAATCTTGTTAGTATAAGTCACCTGTGTGATGATGATCTGAAAGTCAAGTTTGATAAACGTTCTTGCAAAGTTTATACTTGTGTGGACAAATTAACCGTAATGACAGGTGTGAGATCACAGGACAACTGCTATGTGATGGACATTCCTCTCAAATGCAATGTTGCTCAACATGATGATGCAACACTGTGGCATAAGAAATTGGGACATGTCAACTACAGAAATCTGGAGAAGATCATCAAAAATAATGTGGTGACAGGAGTGCCAAAGCTTACCAATGTAGGGAAACATGTGTGTGGCGACTGTCTTATGGGGAAACAAACCAAGGTGACACATCAGCCACTTCTGATTGAAGGACAACAAAGAGGTACTTTTAACTGCTTTGAACTCCTGCATATGGATCTCATGGGCCCTATAGAAGCTAAAAGTTTAGGAGGAGCCTGGTATATCTATGTTATAGTTGATGATTTCTCTAGATACACTTGGGTCAACTTCTTGAAAGAAAAATCAGAAACTTTTGAATCCTTCAAAAAATGGCATACAAAATGTCAGAATCAACACTACTCTTGTTCAAAGAATTGATCGACCATGGTAAAGAATTCGAGAATCAATTCTTTGATAAGTACTGTGAAAAGAAAGGAATCATGCATGAATACTCAGCTCCTAAGACACCACAACAAAATGGTGTTGCTGAAAGGAAAAACAGGACTCTTCAAGAAATGGCTAGAGTAATGTTGAGCTCAATGAACCTATCAAAAAGGTTATGGGCTGAAGCTGTGAACACTGCTTTTCACATAATCAATCGTGTCTATCTTCGTCCACGGTCTCTAACCACTCCATATGAGATGTTGAAAGGAAGAAAACCCAATCTCAAGTACTTTCATGTATTTGGATGTGTGTGTTACATACTCAATGATAGAGAACATCTAGGGAAGTTTGATGCTAAAAGTGATAAAGGAATCTTTGTAGGATACTCTCAAAATAGTCAAGCTTATAGAGTATACAATCCTAGATTGCAGACTATACAAGAATCATGAATGTTTCCTTTGATGACTCGAGCCCTATGCCCGTAAGAAGATCTCTGCAGTCTTGAGCAGTTGTTGAATCAACCTCTGACTCTTCTACACATGAGAACATATCAGAAACTGTGACTCCTGCTGCTGATCAAAATGAAAGAACCCATGTTGTCGGCAATGTTGTGCCAACATCCCCTCAGTGCAATGATGACTCAACATCCAGTTACTCTCATGATGAAGAACAAGCTGATCCTCATCTGAAACGAATTTGAATCGACAATCCATCCGCAACAATGTCACATATGTCTCTGACTCAAGAAAGGATCCTCCTCCTAGAATTCGCAAAGATCATCCCGTCCCAAGTAATTGGAAATCCGGGAGGAAGGACATTGAGGGTAACACGCAAAAACTACAAGGAGACACTCAGACTTGCTGAAATATGTCACTCTGTAAGTTCCTCGTGCTTTGTTTCGTTGATTGAACCTAAAAATGTGAAAGAAGCTCTTGCAGATGATTTTTGGATAGAAGCAATGCAAGATGAACTTCGTCAGTTTCAAACAAATGAAGTCTGGACTCTTGTTCCCCGCCCCCATAATATAAATGTCATAGGCACCAAGTGGATTTTCAAAAACAAGAGTGATGAAAAGGGGATAGTTGTAAAAACAAAGCGATTGGTTGCTCAAGGTTACACCCAAGTGGAAGGCATTGATTTTGATGAGACCTTCGCTCCAGTTGCTAGATTAGAGTCCATTCGCTTGCTCCTAGCCTTAGCATGTTGTCTTAACATAAAACTCAAACAAATGGATGTTAAAGGAGCTTTCTTGAATGGCTACATTGACAAAGAAGTGTATGTTGAACAACCTAGAGGGTTTGAAGATCCTTTTTATCGACCATGTTTTAAACTAAGAAAAGCCTTGTATGGTTTGAAACAAGCCCCACGCTTGGTATGCTAGGTTGACAGAATTCCTAGTGGGGTTAGGATTTAAAAGAGGTGAGGGAGATCAAACTCTGTTTATCCTCAGGAAAGGAAAAGACATCTGCATTGCTCAAATCTATGTTGATGATATTGTCTTTGGGGCTACTAACCTCTCCTTGCTAGATAAGTTTGTTCAAGCCATGACAGGAACTTTTGAGATGAGTATGATTAGTGAACTCAGCTTCTTCTTGGGGCTCAGAATCTGTTGAAAGCAGGAAGGCCTCTTTATCTCTCAAGAGAAATATGCCAAGAATCTTATCAAAAAAATTGGTCTGGAAAATGCCAAACCTTGCAGCACTCCCATGGCTACTTCTCTGAAACTCAGCAAAACCGATGTTGGGGACGATGTTGACTGACATTGTCTGAATCAATGATTGGAAGTCTCTTATATCTTTCACCACCGAATGGACATCATGTTCTCTGTTTGTGTGTGTGCCAGGTATCAATCCAAGCCCAAAATATCTCACTTAACTGCTGTTAAAAGAATCATTAGATATATATCAGGAACTGTTAATCTTGGATTATGGTATGCATGTGACTCAAACACTAATCTGGTGGGATTTAGTGATTCTGATTGGGCTGGTGACTTAGATGATCGAAAATCAACTAGTGGAGGTTGTTTTTATCTTGGCCCAAATCTTGTGTCATGGTATAGTAAGAAACAAAATTGCGTCTCTCTCTACTGCTGAATCTGAATATGTAGCGGCTGGGAGTTGTGTGTCTCAATTAATTTGGCTGAACAATATGCTGCATGAATATGGGTTTCAAAGTGACACTCTTTTGCTGTTTTGTGATAACCTTAGTGCCATTCACATATCCAAGAACCCTGTTCAACACTCACGCACCAAGCATATAGACATTCGACATCATTTTCTTAGAGACTTAGTCTCCAAACAAATAATTGACATACAACACATTGATACCACAAATCAGTTAGCTGACATTTTCACAAAGCCCTTTGATAAAGAGAGATTCTTCAGTTTGAGAAGGTCTCTTGGCCTTTGCACTATTTGATAGGATTTGCTGCAAGCAATGTTGACATAACATCCTGGTCAACATTGTCTTCTATGTTTACCTAGTGTTGTCTTTCTGTTATTCTTTTAGTCTTTTCTCTTTCTTATTCTTGTGTCTATGTGTTTTTGTGCTTGTCTTTGGTCAATGGCTGTTCCTATTTGTAGCTTACGATTGGTGATGCTTAGGGTTTGAAAGGCTATTTGAAACCAAGGTTGAAAGGGATCGAGTCTCTGTGTGTTTGCTTTATGTAAAACCCACTTTTGCTTTTTGGCTATTTTTACTGTACCTTGACTCACTCTTGATGTTGCCTCCATCCTTTATGCTTAATAAATCTAATGAATTATGATAAAAGGGCTCAAGTGTTTCCGTCGAGGATCGTGTTGGCGGTTTCAAATACTATCCAGATATCGGCGTGGCAATGTGTCATATGTCGTGAGGGTTGATGGCTGTCTTTGAAACACGCACAAAAGTGCCGATTCTCGTAAAAGTCTTTGGTTCACTTTCCGAGTACCAAATTACCCAATGTGGTCAAATGTGGTCTCATGGTCACCCCCACTCAAACTTATGCTAATTGTTCAATTTACTTCTTGAGGCAATGTTGAGTGTATTTCTTTGGTATTCCTTTCTTCTTCTGTTTTGCCTGCAGCATCAGTGGTGTTAATCGAATCTGCACATCTTGAGACTTGGTTTCCTGGCTGACTTACATTAAGAGTGGTCTGATATTCCGATGTTGTCATCAATGTTGAGCCAACATCCTGGTCAACATTGCCTGTACTGGAAGTTCCTTCTTTGCTATGTTTTTGTGTGCTTTTTCTGTGTTTTGGGTTGGGTTTGAGGGGGAGTATTTCTGTGTCTTATTTTTGTGTCTTGGGTAATCTGGGTAAAATGTAAAGTGTAAAATATAATATCTTACTCTTATCTGACCTTGATTTGTTTCCTAAAACAAAAATGTACCTCCCTAGGTTGAGTTTTGAGAACCTTCTTCATTCTTGACCTAATTGATACGGTGGTCATTTGCTTTCCTTAATCTCATATTAACAGCTGTGTACAGATCTTGGTTTTTGTTTTGATATATATGATTATGATCCTTGGAGCAAACCAACCAAAAACACCCTTCCAACCATATTACCACTACCTCTCACATTAGCCCACTTCTCCACCACTCACAAAAACTGCCTTCCTTCCAAACCTCTCTCTCTTTTTTAAAAAAAAAAAAAAAAAAAATTTTCTTTCCCTGTATTTACTTCTTACTCCCAAAACTCTTCACCTTCCACTCACTTTACTCTCTTGTCTCTCTCAAACAAAACTCCTCTCCCGCTCTTTCTCCCTCAACTCTAGCTTCACGATCCAATCAATGTCGTCCCCGACAAAACCCGTCTTCTTGGATTTTCTTTGCAAACACACGAGGGGAGCAAGCTTATCCTCTTCCCATTACGTCTTGAACCGCTGATTTTGAGATTCCAGTCTATAATTGTGAGGATTCGGAAGATAGTCTGAAAAACCCTCATCTCTGTGCAAAACCACCATCTCCAAAAACCAGATGAGTCATCACCATCAAAGCCCTCTGAATTTCTTTGCGAAACCCTTGTAAAATTGGGAGCATGCGGTCGACTTACTTGCCACAAGATCGAGGGATGATGATGAAAGCCCAATGGGGATAGAAAGATGCTCCCATGGAGGATCTTTGGGGAAGATGTTGGACATCCCGAAATTCAACATGCGATCGATGAAAACCCCAAAATCCTGTTGAAGAAGATGATGTACAACAACCTGACAAAACAGGGGAAACGGCTACTGATGGCCTGAATGATGAGAATCAGACTAGCATGCGTTCTGAAAATGTTGAGAAACCCGCAGATGAGCCTACCATTGAACTAGTTGAAGTGGAAGATTGGCGGTCGGATGACTCGGAGAAAGCGAAAGTGATCCAATGAATATAGATGGGGATGTTCTTTGTAACATCACCGCTCATGATGATAACAATGATGAAAGCTCTAATGATATGGAAGATTATGAGCGAACGAAGATGACTCTAAGGATGAGTCGATGGTTGAAGAAGAAGATCGAGAAACTCGGATGAAAGCTCGGATGACTCTGAAGATTATGAAGGCTGAGGAGAGGAAGAATCAAGAAGAATCACTTGATGATGAGGATGTCATTCTTGAGAAGACCAGTTGAAGACCACGAGGTAAATGATCTATCCTCCTGAACTGTGTTCTGATGGTTACGATTGGGATGAAGATGCGCTTCTCATTTGTTCTATGATAACAAGAATCTAGAAAATATGAGAAAATCAAAAACAATGCTATAGATGTTGAGAAGATAATTAAAGAAGACTCATTTGAAGAGTATAACTTGGTTGCCTATCTGAAAAGGAATCTCTATTATCTTTATTCTTGAATATGCTGCATTTGTTCCTGAAATCATGAGAGAATTCTATGCACATTTATCTGAGAATTTTGGTAGTGAAGGGCATGGTAAGCATCACTGTGTGTACTTGAGAGGTGATGCATTCTTCTTGACTTCTAAGGATATCAATACTGTGCTGCATAGAAATAGGGATGAGATTGAGACTCCTGTGGAGGTAACTATGGATGAGATTGCAAGAGAGCTAACTGCAGGAAAATTAAAATCTTGGCCTACCGGAACTCTAGATTTGAAATATTGTTGCTCTCTAGTATCATTCTTTGCGAGGATCTGCTGTCTGTTGGTTGCCATCTTCCAATAACAACAAGCTCGACAAGGCAACCATGTTGCTTCTGAGATTAAAATGGGTTACAATGTCAATCTGGGAGAAAGGATTCTCAAGCATCTAGAAAATTCTAAGAATAGAGGATCGAGGCCATTTGATTCTTCCATCCACTATATTTCTTGTTCTTGGATCACGAGGTATTGAGGTTAAAGCCGATGATGTCTATCATTCCAACTTCAAATCCATCACGGTCACCAAACAAGCTTGGAAACACATGACAGGATCTGTGATCTTCCTTGGGTAGATCCTGATGTTTCTGTGAACATGGATGTGGAGGAGAATATGCCTCTTTCTACTGGCAAAACTGATGTACCAGAAAGCTCTGTAGTTGCAGCTCAACATTCCAATGTTGACTTATATGTTGGGACAACATTGACTCCTAACATTGAAACTACGTCTGCGGTATTTTAATGAGCAGGACAAGCTGATTCTGGAGCAAATCAAAGGGCTTGATGAGCAGATCTCAAACAATCTGAAGTTCAGAAATACTCTAGTTTCTTTTCTTTCCTCACAAAAAGGGGGAGAATAGATAACTTGAGTTCATTCTTATTGAGTTTGAGTTTGTGTTGAACAATTAATAATTTTTGTGGAGTGCATAATATTTTAAATTCTCCTGAATATTTCTTAAGATGTCTGGTTAAGGGGGAGAATAGATCTTTAGTAGTTCTTAGTTATGTTTCTATGATCTGATCTCTTGATTTGTTTTGTGATGAAAGACTAAGATTAAGGGGGAGATTGAAAGTGCAGTATGCACTTATATTTTGATAATCTTGTCTTTCAATAATCAGTTCCAAGTTTGTGTTTGTTGTTGTTTGTGAAGCTGCAGGATTATCAATGTTGTATAACATTGTGACATGATAGAATTCAATGTTGGCATAACATTGAAGATATAGCATTACATGAACATCGAAGACAAAGCACTTTGGACGAGATACTTGAATTTGGAAGTATTGAAACGAACAAGAATTGATTTAAGGAAAAAGAACAGTTTGTGGTGAAAGCAAGAAGGAATATATTTTATGAAGAATTGAAATATGGGAATTTCCTTCTATGCGCTTTTGAAGAAAACAAGTAAAAGGAAAAATTGCCTTTGCCAAGATCCTATTGCCTTTCGACATAGATGGAAGAGGTCGACATCTCAAGTATATATATGCAAGGATTCAGCAAAGCAAGTTTTTTGAGCCTTTCTTGATGATCAATCGAGATTTTATTAAAAGAGTTTAGGCTTCTTGTTTTCTGCTAGCTTTAGAGTTTGTCTAAGAGTATTCATTGTTGGAATAACTCTTTCAAACATCGACCTAGAATAGCTTTTACTGTTGGTTCTTCTAGGGCTAGTTTTGGTTGTTTAATCAATCGTTTGTGATTGTATTAAACCTATTTGATTAGATCTACTTTTCTGACCGTAGATATTTTGCCTAAAGTATTGCCAATATATTTTTCTATATATTGGCTTGGTAATAGAAGTTACATTATTTATCCGCTGCTATCTGTTTACTGTAGACAGTGTTGAACAACATTGTTGGCAACATTGTCTATTGATCTTGTTTCAAAGTACCAATCCGGGATCTTAAGTTCTAACAAGTGGCATCAGAGCGACACCTAACTCTTGTGTCTGGATTTGGTACTACTACAATGGATGCAAACTACAATAGACCTCCTGTACTTGATGGGTCCAACTACCATTACTGGCAAATTCGGATGAGGACATACATCAAGTCCCTTGATGGCCGTGCTTGGAGATCCATTCTGGAAGGATACACCTGGCCAATGAAGGACGATCTTGATGGTGACATTGTTCCCATACAAGAACGCTTCTCTGCGGTGACATACTTCTTAGCTCTTATAATGAAAAAGCTTTAAATGCTATCTTTGGTCATGTAGATTCTCATATGTTTAAAATCATTCAAAAGCGTACTCTTGCAAAACAAGCTTGGGAATTACTTGAGTCATTGTGAAGGGATGCTAGTGTCAAACAAACTAAACTTAGAATGCTTTGGTCTCAATTTGAAAATCTAAGAATGGCGGAGGAAGAAACCATTGACTCCTATTTTGAAAAACTTTTGACTCTCTCAAATGAAGTCCAATGAGGAGAAGCTATTTCTAATAGGCAACTTGTTTCCAAAGTTTAGATCTCTTTCCTCAAGATTTAATACCAAAGTCACTATTTTGGAAGACACTCATAACTTGGCAACTATGGATTTTCATACCTGTTGAACAATTTGAAAATTTTTGAACTAAATGAAAATGAGAGACAAGGTATGAAAACTCATAGTATTTCCTTCACTCTGTTTCTAAAGCAAAATCTTCAAAGCACGATAGTAGTAGTGATGAGTCGGAACAATATGGTGAGGAAGCTTTCAACAATCTTGTGAGGAAGTTCAACAAACTTAGATTCAGGAAAAACTCTGGTCAAGGATCCTCAAGTGGAACTAAAACTTTCAAAAAGAAAACCAATACCTTCAAAACTGGTTCTACTTCCAAAACTAGCTCGAATCTGATTTCGATCGCACTCCCCTTAGTAAGATTAGATGTTTTGAATGCCAAGGATGGGGTCATTATCAAAATGAATGTGCTAACAATCTCAGAAAAGAGAAAAAGAATCTTCTTGCTTGTCTCAGTGATGACTCAGATGAAGAACGGAAGATGAAGAAAAGAAGATGATTCAACTACCAATGCGAGCTCTCCGCTCATCCACTTACCATGTTGATGACCAATGTTGGGACAACATTGTCAAGACAACATCGAGAATAGAAATCTTCTTTGACTATGATGACTCGAGAAGCTGTGAAATCTTGGCACTAACCAAACTGAAAAGTCGGGAATATCTAATGTTTTATGTCTACATGGTTACGTGGATTTTGATATAGATAGTCCTTGAAGAGGAAGTTAATGCAGATCAAATGGTGAAGGCGCAGCAGATGTATGAGAAACTCTTCGATGAATGGAAGACTCTCGAAAACTCCTCAAGAAAAGCGAGAAGGAGAACCACAATCTGAAAGACACCATTGTCAAACTAGAAGTGAATTAACAAAGAAGGACTACGAAATTCAAAGTAATCTCGAGCTAGATAATGAAAAGAAGGTAATTGCTAAATGGAACTCTTCTACTTCTAGACTTAATGAGATGCTTGATGTGAACAATGATAGGACCATTGGTTTAGGGTACACAAGTAGTTGTGATGAACTTGGGAGCAACATGAGCGACCTGTTGACAACGATACCTCAAAAGTTGTCAAACCCTTTCGAGCTCATAAAAGGTCCTATATTTGTTAAAGAAAAAGCTTTGTTTGTGTGCACTTACTGTCTTAAATCAGGTCACAAAAAGCCTTACTGCTTCAAGTACCAAAAGGACTTAAAGAGTGAATATGTTGATACCTCCAACCTCAGTAATCTCTCCACAATTCCCTCCCATCCAGTTTTATGAGACAAAACAGTGATGCTAGTCGCAATGTTGTGATAACATCCACTTCAACAGAGACTGAAAGATGTAATCTTAAGACTCTAAAGTGCTTTCCTAGCTCTCCTAAACAAGACAAATCTCCAGGACAGATAAGAAAACACAAGAGTGTTTCGAAACATGTTTGGGTAGCTAAAGAAAATCATACTTGCAATGTTGCTTTTTCTGTTGCTACTTCTCCTAACAATGCAGGAAAATGGTACTTCGACAGTGGTTGTTCTAGGCACATGACCGGTAACCTGTCAAATCTGTCAAACTTTGTAGCTCAAAGGACAGGTACGGTAACATATGGAGGAGGATACCAAAGCAAAATACTTGGAAAGGGAACACTGTGCCTTAAAGGATATCCGAAACTCTCGAATGTTCTTCTTGTTGAAGGGTTAACTGCTAATCTTGTTAGTATAAGTCACCTGTGTGATGATGATCTGAAAGTCAAGTTTGATAAACGTTCTTGCAAAGTTTATACTTGTGTGGACAAATTAACCGTAATGGCGGTGTGAGATCACAGACAAGCTGCTATGTGATGGACATTCCTCTCAAATGCAATGTTGCTCAACATGATGATGCAACAACGTGGCATAAGAAATTGGGACATGTCGACTCTGAAATCTGAGAAGATCATCAAAATAATGTGGTGACAGAGTGCAAAGCTTACCAATGTAGGGAAACATGTGTGTGGCGACTGTCTTATGGGGAAACAAACCAAGGTGACACATCAGCCACTTCTGATTGAAGGACAACAAAGAGGTACTTTTAACTGCTTTGAACTCCTGCATATGGATCTCATGGGCCCTATAGAAGCTAAAAGTTTAGGAGGAGCCTGGTATATCTATGTTATAGTTGATGATTTCTCTAGATACACTTGGGTCAACTTCTTGAAAGAAAAATCAGAAACTTTTGAATCCTTCAAAAATGGCATACAAAATCATGTCGATTACACTACTCTTGTTCAAAGAATTGATCGACCATGGTAAAGAATTGAGAATCAATTCTTTGATAAATCTTGTGAAAAGAAAGGAATCATGCATGAATACTCAGCTCCTAAGACACCACAACAAAATGGTGTTCTTTGAAAGGAAAACAGGACTCTTCAAGAAATGGCTAGAGTAATGTTGAGCTCAATGAACCTATCAAAAGGTTATGGGCTGAACACCTTGCTTTTCACATAATCAATCGTGTCTATCTTCGTCACGGTCTCTAACCACTCCATATGAGATGTTGAAAGGAAGAAAACCCAATCTCAAGTACTTTCATGTATTTGGATGTGTGTTACATACTCAATGATAGAGAACATCTAGGGAAGTTTGATGCTAAAAGTGATAAAGGAATCTTTGTAGGATACTCTCAAAATAGTCAAGCTTATAGAGTATACAATCCTAGATTGCAGACTATACAAGAATCTGTGAATGTTTCCTTTGATGACTCTGAGCCCTATGCCCAGAAGAAGATCTCTGCAGGTACTGAACAGGTTGTTGAATCAACCTCTGACTCTTCTACACATGAGAACATATCAGAAACTGTGACTCCTGCTGCTGATCAAAATGAAAGAACCCATGTTGTCGGCAATGTTGTGCCAACATCCCCTCAGTGCAATGATGACTCAACATCCCAGATTTACTCTCATGATGAAGAACAAGCTGATCCTCATCTGGCCTTTGAATCGACAATCCATCCGGCAACAATCTGCACATATGTCTCTGACTCGAAAGGATCCTCCTCCTAGAATTCATAAAGATCATCCCAGTTCCCAAGTAATTGGAAATCCGGGAGGAAGGACATTGAGGGTAACAGCAAAAACTACAAGGAGACACTCGGACTTGAAATATGTCACTCTGTAAGTTCCTCGTGCTTTGTTTCGTTGATTGAACCTAAAAATGTGAAAGAAGCTCTTGCTGATGATTTTTGGATAGAAGCAATGCAAGATGAACTTCGTCAGTTTCAAACAAATGAAGTCTGGACTCTTGTTCCCCGCCCCCATAATATAAATGTCATAGGCACCAAGTGGATTTTCAAAAACAAGAGTGATGAAAAGGGGATAGTTGTAAAAACAAAGCAGTTGGTTGCTCAAGGTTACACCCAGTGGAAGGCATTGATTTTGATGAGACCTTCGCTCCAGTTGCTAGATTAGAGTCCATTCGCTTGCTCCTAGCCTTAGCATGTTGTCTTAACATAAAACTCAAACAAATGGATGTTAAAGGAGCTTTCTTGAATGGCTACATTGACAAAGAAGTGTATGTTGAACAACCTAGAGGGTTTGAAGATCCTTTTATCGACCATGTTTTTAATCTAAGAAAATCTTTGTATGGTTTGAAACAAGCCCAGCGCGCTTGGTATGATAGGTTGACAGAATTCGTAGTTGGGTTTTGATTTAAAAGTGGTGATGTAGATCAAACTCTGTTTATCCTCAGGAAAGGAAAAGACATCTGCATTGCTCAAATCTATGTTGATGATATTGTCTTTGGGCTACTAACCTCTCCTTGCTAGATAAGTTTGTTCAAGCCATGACAGGAACTTTTGAGATGAGTATGATTAGTGAACTCGACTTCTTCTTGGGGCTCAGATCTGATGAAGCAGGAAGGCCTCTTTATCTCTCAAGAGAAATATGCGAGAATCTTATCAAAAATTTGTGCAGAAAATGCCAAACCTTGCGGCCTCCATGGCTACATCTCTGAAACTCAGCAAAACCGATGTTGGGGACGATGTTGACCCAACATTATACAGATCAATGATTGGAAGTCTCTTATATCTTTCAGCCACCAGACCGGACATCATGTTCTCTGTTTGTGTGTGTGCCAGGTATCAATCCAAGCCCAAAATATCTCACTTAACTGCTGTCAAAAGAATCATTAGATATATATCAGGAACTGTTAATCTTGGATTATGGTATGCATGTGATTCAAACACTAATCTGTTGGGATTCGGTGATTCTGATTGGGCTGGTGACTTAGATGATCGAAAATCAACTAGTGGAGGTTGTTTTTATCTTGGACCAAATCTTGTGTCATGGTATAGTAAGAAACAAAATTGCGTGTCTCTCTCTACTGCTGAATCTGAATATGTAGCGGCTGGGAGTTGTGTGTCTCAATTAATTTGGCTGAACAATATGCTGCATGAATATGGGTTTCAAAGTGACACTCTTTTCTTTGTTTGTGATAACCTTAGTGCCATTCACATATCCAAGAACCTGTTCAACACTCACGCAAAGCATATAGACATTCGACATCATTTTCTTAGAGACTTAGTCTCAAACAAATAATTGACATACAACACATTGATACCACAAATCGGTTAGTGACATTTTCACAAAGCCCTTGATAAAGAGAGATTCTTGATTTGAGAAGGACTCTTGGCCTTTGCACTATTTGATAGGATTTCTTTGCAAGCAATGTTGACATAACATCTGGTCAACATTGTCTTCTATGTTTACCTAGTGTTGTCTTTCTGTTATTCTTTTAGTCTTTTCTCTTTCTTATTCTTGTGTGTCTATGTGTTTTTGTACATGCTTGGTCAATGGTCTGTTCCTATTTGTAGCTTCGATTGGTGATGCTTAGGGTTTGAAAGGCTATTTGAAACCAAGGTTGAAAGGATCGAGTCTCTGTGTGTTTGCTTTATGTAAAACCCACTTTTTGCTTTTGGCTATTTTTACTCGTACCTTGACTCACTCTTGATGTTGCCTCCATCCTTTATGTAATAAATCTAATGAATTATGATAAAAGGGCTCAAGTGTTTCCGTCGAGGATCGTGTTGGTGTTTCAAATACTATCCGGATATCGGCGTGGCCAATGTGTCATATGTCGTGAGGGTTGATGGCTGTCTTTGAAACCGACACGCACAAAGTGCCGATTCTCGTAAGTCTTTGGTTCACTTTACGAGTACCAAATTACCCAATGTGGTCAAATGTGGTCTCATGGTCACCCCACTCAAACTTATGCTAATTGTTCAATTTACTTCTTGAGGCAATGTTGAGTGTATTTCTTTGGTATTCCTTTCTTCTGTTTTGCTGCAGACATCGATTAATGTCGAATCGCACATCTTGAGACTTGGTTTCTGGTGACTTACATTAAGAGTGGTCGATATTCGATGTTGTCATCCATGTTGAGCCAACATCCTGGTCAACATTGCCTGTACTGGAAGTTCCTTCTTTGCTATGTTTTTGTGTGCTTTTTCTGTGTTTTGGGTTGGGTTTGAGGGGGAGTATTTCTGTGTCTTATTTTTGTGTCTTGGGTAATCTGGGTAAAATGTAAAGTGTAAAATATAATATCTTACTCTTATCTGACCTTGATTTGTTTCCTAAAACAAAATGTACCTCCCTAGGTTGAGTTTTGAGAACCTTCTTCATTCTTGACCTAATTGATACGGTGGTCATTTGCTTTCCTTAATCTCATATTAACAGCTGTGTACAGATCTTGGTTTTTGTTTTGATATATATGATTATGATCCTTGGAGCAAACCAACCAAAAACACCCTTCCAACCATATTACCACTACCTCTCACATTAGCCCACTTCTCCACCACTCACAAAAGCGCCTTCCTTCAAACCTCTCTCTTTTTTAAAAAAAAAAAAAAATTTTCTTTCCCTGTATTTACTTATTACTCCCAAAACACTTCACCTACCACTCACTTTACTCTCTTGTCTCTCTCAAACAAAACTCCTCTCGCTCTTTCTCCCTCAACTCTAGCTTCACGATCCAATCAATGTCGTCCCAAACAAAACCCGTCTTGCCGGATTTTCTTTGCAAACACACGAGGGGAGCAAGCTTATCCTCTTCCCATTAAATCTTTGAACGGCTGATTTTGAGATTCAGTCTATAATTGTGAGGATTAGGAAGATAGTCTTTGAAAAACCCTCATCTCTGTGCAAAACCACCATCTACAAAAACCCAGACTGAGTCATCACCATCAAAGCCCTCTGAATTTGCTGCAGAAACCCTTGTAAAATTGGTGAGCATGCCAGTCGACTTGCCACAAGATCTGAGGGATGATGATGAAAGCCCAATGGGGATCGAGAAAGATGCTCCCATGGAGGATCTTTGGGAAGATGTTGGACATCGAAATTCAACATGCGGATCGTGAAAACCCCAAAATCCTGTTGAAGAAGATGATGTACAACAACGACAAAGCAGGGAAAGCTCTCGATGGCACGAATGATGAGAATCAGACTAGCATGCGTTCTGAAAATGTTGAGAAACCCGCAGATGAGCCTACCATTGAACTAGTTGAAGTGGAAGATTGGCAGTCAGATGACTCAGAGAAAACTGAAAGTGATCCAATGAATATAGATGGGGATGTTCCTGTAACATCAGCTGCTCATGATGATAACAATGATGAAAGCTCTAATGATATGGAAGATTATGAGCCAGAAACTGAAGATGACTCTAAGGATGAGTCAATGGTTGAAGAAGAAGATCTGAGAAACTCAGATGAAAGCTCAGATGACTCTGAAGATTATGAAGGCGAGACGGAGGAAGAATCAAGAAGAATCACTTGATGATGAGGATGTCATTCTTGAGAAGACCAGTTGAAGACCACGAGGTAAATGATCTATCCTCTGAACACTGTTTACTGAGATGGTTACGATTGGGATGAAGATGCGCTTCTCATTTGTTCTATGATAACAAGAATCTAGAAAATATGAGAAAATCAAAACAATGCTATAGATGTTGAGAAGATAATTAAAGAAGACTCATTTGAAGAGTATAACTTGGTTGCCTATCCAAGAAAAGGAATCTCTATTATCTTTATTCTTGAATATCTTGCATTTGTTCACGAAATCATGAGAGAATTCTATGCACATTTATCGAGAATTTTGGTAGTGAAGGGCATGGTAAGCATCCTTGTGTGTACTTGAGAGGTGATGCATTCTTCTTGACTTCTAAGGATATCAATCTTGTCTTTGCATAGAAATAGGGATGAGATTGAGACTCCTGTGGAGGTAACTATGGATGAGATTGCAAGAGAGCTAACTGCAGGAAAATTAAAATCTTGGCCTACTGGAACTCTAGATTTGAAATATTGTTGCTCTCTAGTATCTGTTCTTGCGAGGATCTGCCTGTACAACTGGTTGCCATCTTCCAATAACAACAAGCTCAGCCAAGAGGCAGCCATGTTGCTTCTGAGATTAAAATGGGTTACAATGTCAATCTGGGAGAAAGGATTCTCAAGCATCTAGAAAATTCTAAGAATAGAGGGATCAGAGGCCATTTGATTCTTCCATCCACTATATTTGCTGTTCTTCAGATGCAGGGTATTGAGGTTAAAGCCAATGATGTCTATCATTCCAACTTCAAATCCATCACAGTCACCAAACAACTGCTGGAAACACATGACAGGATCTGTGATCTTCCTTGGGTAGATCCTGATGTTTCTGTGAACATGGATGTGGAGGAGAATATGCCTCTTTCTACTGGCAAAACTGATGTACCAGAAAGCTCTGTAGTTGCAGCTCAACATTCCAATGTTGACTTATATGTTGGGACAACATTGACTCCTAACATTGAAACTCTGTCTGCAGGTATTTTAACTGAACAGGACAAGCTGATTCTGGAGCAAATCAAAGGGCTTGATGAGCAGATCTCAAACAATCTGAAGTTCAGAAATACTCTAGTTTCTTTTCTTTCCTCACAAAAAGGGGGAGAATAGATAACTTGAGTTCATTCTTATTGAGTTTGAGTTTGTGTTGAACAATTAATAATTTTTGTGGGTCTGTAATATTTTTAAATTCTCCTGAATATTTCTTAAGATGTCTGGTTAAGGGGGAGAATAGATCTTTAGTAGTTCTTAGTTATGTTTCTATGATCTGATCTCTTGATTTGTTTTGTGATGAAAGACTAAGATTAAGGGGGAGATTGAAAGTGCAGTATGCACTTATATTTTGATAATCTTGTCTTTCAATAATCAGTTCCAAGTTTGTGTTTGTTGTTGTTTGTGAAGCTGCAGGATTATCAATGTTGTATAACATTGTGACAGGATAGAATTCAATGTTGGCATAACATTGAAGATATAGCATTGCCGCAGACATCGAAGACAAAGCACTTTGGACAGGATACTTGGACTGGAAGTATTGACGAAACGAACAAGAATTGATTTAAGGAAAAAGAACAGTTTGTGGTGAAAGCAAGAAGGAATATATTTTATGAAGAATTGAAATATGGGAATTTCCTTCTATGCGCTTTTGAAGAAAACAAGTAAAAGGAAAAATTGCCTTTGCGAGATCCTATTGCCTTTCGACATAGATGGAAGAGGTCGACATCTCAAGTATATATATGCAAGGATTGACAAAGCAAGTTTTTGAGCCTTTCTTGATGATCAATCGAGATTTTATTAAAGAGTTTAGGCTTCTTGTTTTCTGCTAGCTTTAGAGTTTGTCTAAGAGTATTCATTGTTGGAATAACTCTTTCAAACATCGACCTAGAATAGCTTTTACTGTTGGTTCTTCTAGGGCTAGTTTTGGTTGTTTAATCAATCGTTTGTGATCGTATTAAACCTATTTGATTAGATCTACTTTTCTGTCAAGAGATATTTTGCCTAAAGTATTTAATATATTTTTCTATATTGGCTTGGTAATAGAAGTTACATTATTTATCCATTGCTATACATTTCTTGTGAGCGGTGTTGAACAACATTGTTGGCAACATTGTCTATTGATCTTGTTTCAAAGTACCAATCCAGGATCTTAAGTTCTAACAAGTGGCATCAGAGCCAGCCACCTAACTACTGGTGTCTGGATTTGGTACTACTACAATGGATGCAAACTACAATAGACCTCCACACTTGATGGGTCCAACTACCATTCTTGGCAAATTCGGATGAGGACATACATCAAGTCCCTTGATGGCCGTGCTTGAGATCCATTCGAAGGATACACCGCCAACTGAAGGACCTGATCCTGATGGTGGCATTGTTCCCATACCTGAAGAACGCTTCTCTGCAGGTGACATACTTCTTAGCTCTTATAATGAAAAAGCTTTAAATGCTATCTTTGGTCATGTAGATTCTCATATGTTTAAAATCATTCAAAAGCGTACTCTTTGCAAAACAAGCTTGGGAATTACTTCAGAGTCATTGTGAAGGGGATGCTAGTGTCAAACAAACTAAACTTAGAATGCTTTGGTCTCAATTTGAAAATCTAAGAATGGCGGAGGAAGAAACCATTGACTCCTATTTTGAAAAACTTTTGACTCTCTCAAATGAAGTCCAAAGACTGGGAGAAGCTATTTCTAATAGGCAACTTGTTTCCAAAGCTGTTCGATCTCTTTCCTCAAGATTTAATACCAAAGTCACTATTTTGGAAGACACTCATAACTTGGCAACTATGGATTTTCATACCCTGTTGAACAATTTGAAAAATTTTGAACTAAATGAAAATGAGAGACAAGGTATGAAAACTCATAGTATTTCCCTTCACTGTTTCTAAAGCAAAATCTTCAAAGCACGATAGTAGTAGTGATGAGTCGAACAATATGTGAGGAAGCTTTCAACAATCTTGTGAGGAAGTTCAACAAACTTAGATTCAGGAAAAACTCTGGTCAAGGATCCTCAAGTGGAACTAAAACTTTCAAAAAGAAAACCAATACCTTCAAAACTGGTTCTACTTCCAAAACTAGCTCTGAATCTGATTTCGATCGCACTCCCCTTAGTAAGATTAGATGTTTTGAATGCCAAGGATGGGGTCATTATCAAAATGAATGTGCTAACAATCTCAGAAAAGAGAAAAAGAATCTTCTTGCTTGTCTCAGTGATGACTCAGATGAAGAACGGAAGATGAAGAAAAGAAGATGATTCAACTACCAATGCCAGAGCTCTCCGCTCATCCACTTACCATGTTGATGACCAATGTTGGGACAACATTGTCAAGACAACATCAGGAATAGAAATCTTCTTTGACTATGATGACTCTGAGAACTGTGAAATCTTGGCACTAACCAAACCTGAAAAGTCAGGAATATCTAATGTTTTATGTCTACATGGTTCTGTGGATTTTGATATAGATAGTCCTTCAGAAGAGGAAGTTAATGCAAATCAAATGGTGAAGGAACTGCAGATGTATGAGAAACTCTTGATGAATGGAAGACTCTCAGAAAACTCCTCAAGAAAACTGAGAAGGAGAACCACAATCTGAAAGACACCATTGTCAAACTAGAAGCTGAATTAACAAAGAAGGACTCTGAGCTGTTCAAAGTAATCTCTGAGCTAGATAATGAAAAGAAGGTAATTTCTAAATGGAACTCTTCTACTTCTAGACTTAATGAGATGCTTGATGTGAACAATGATAGGACCACTGGTTTAGGGTACACAAGTAGTTGTGATGAACTTGGGAGCAACATGAGCGACCTTTGTTGACATCGATACCTCAAAAGTTGTCAAACCCTTTACGAGCTCATAAAAGGTCCTATATTTGTCAAAGAAAAAGCTTTGTTTGTGTGCACTTCATCTTAAATCAGGTCACAAAAGCCTTACGCTTCAAGTACCAAAGGACTTAAAGAGTGAACATGTTGAGACCTCCAATCTCAGTAATCTCTCCACAATTCCCTCCCATCCAGTTTTCAGCAGACAAAACAGTGATGCTAGTCGCAATGTTGTGATAACATCCACTTCAACAGAGACTGAAAGATGTAATCTTAAGACTCTAAAGTGCTTTCCTAGCTCTCCTAAACAAGACAAATCTCCAGGACAGATAAGAAAACACAAGAGTGTTTCGAAACATGTTTGGGTAGCTAAAGAAAATCATACTTGCAATGTTGCTTTTTCTGTTGCTACTTCTCCTAACAATGCAGGAAAATGGTACTTCGACAGTGGTTGTTCTAGGCACATGACCGGTAACCTGTCAAATCTGTCAAACTTTGTAGCTCAAAGGACAGGTACGGTAACATATGGAGGAGGATACCAAAGCAAAATACTTGGAAAGGGAACACTGTGCCTTAAAGGATATCCGAAACTCTCGAATGTTCTTCTTGTTGAAGGGTTAACTGCTAATCTTGTTAGTATAAGTCACCTGTGTGATGATGATCTGAAAGTCAAGTTTGATAAACGTTCTTGCAAAGTTTATACTTGTGTGGACAAATTAACCGTAATGACAGGTGTGAGATCACAGGACAACTGCTATGTGATGGACATTCCTCTCAAATGCAATGTTGCTCAACATGATGATGCAACACTGTGGCATAAGAAATTGGGACATGTCAACTACAGAAATCTGGAGAAGATCATCAAAAATAATGTGGTGACAGGAGTGCCAAAGCTTACCAATGTAGGGAAACATGTGTGTGGCGACTGTCTTATGGGGAAACAAACCAAGGTGACACATCAGCCACTTCTGATTGAAGGACAACAAAGAGGTACTTTTAACTGCTTTGAACTCCTGCATATGGATCTCATGGGCCCTATAGAAGCTAAAAGTTTAGGAGGAGCCTGGTATATCTATGTTATAGTTGATGATTTCTCTAGATACACTTGGTCAACTTCTTGAAATAAAAATCAGAAACTTTTGAATCCTTCAAAAACTGGCATACAAAATGTCAGAATCGAGACACTACTCTTGTTCAAAGAATTGATCGACCATGGTAAAGAATTAGAATCAATTCTTTGATAAATCTTGTGAAAGAAAGGAATCATGCATGAATACTCAGCTCCTAAGACACCACAACAAAATGGTGTTGCTGAAAGGAAAAACAGGACTCTTCAAGAAATGGCTAGAGTAATGTTGAGCTCAATGAACCTATCAAAAAGGTTATGGGCTGAAGCTGTGAACACTGCTTTTCACATAATCAATCGTGTCTATCTTCGTCCACGGTCTCTAACCACTCCATATGAGATGTTGAAAGGAAGAAAACCCAATCTCAAGTACTTTCATGTATTTGGATGTGTGTGTTACATACTCAATGATAGAGAACATCTAGGGAAGTTTGATGCTAAAAGTGATAAAGGAATCTTTGTAGGATACTCTCAAAATAGTCAAGCTTATAGAGTATACAATCCTAGATTGCAGACTATACAAGAATCTGTGAATGTTTCCTTTGATGACTCTGAGCCCTATGCCCAGAAGAAGATCTCTGCAGGTACTGAACAGGTTGTTGAATCAACCTCTGACTCTTCTACACATGAGAACATATCAGAAACTGTGACTCCTGCTGCTGATCAAAATGAAAGAACCCATGTTGTCGGCAATGTTGTGCCAACATCCCCTCAGTGCAATGATGACTCAACATCCCAGATTTACTCTCATGATGAAGAACAAGCTGATCCTCATACTGAAACTGAAGCTGAATCTGACAATCCATCCGGCAACAATGCTGCACATATGTCTCCTGACTCAAGAAAGGATCCTCCTCCTAGAATTCGCAAAGATCATCCCAGTTCCCAAGTAATTGGAAATCCAGGAGGAAGGACATTGAGGGGTAACACGCGCAAAAACTACAAGGAGACACTCAGACTTGCTGAAATATGTCACTCTGTAAGTTCCTCGTGCTTTGTTTCGTTGATTGAACCTAAAAATGTGAAAGAAGCTCTTGCTGATGATTTTTGGATAGAAGCAATGCAAGATGAACTTCGTCAATTTCAAACAAATGAAGTCTGGACTCTTGTTCCCCGCCCCCATAATATAAATGTCATAGGCACCAAGTGGATTTTCAAAAACAAGAGTGATGAAAAGGGGATAGTTGTAAAAACAAAGCCGAGTGGTTGCTCAAGGTTACACCCAAGTGGAAGGCATTGATTTTGATGAGACCTTCGCTCCAGTTGCTAGATTAGAGTCCATTCGCTTGCTCCTAGCCTTAGCATGTTGTCTTAACATAAAACTCAAACAAATGGATGTTAAAGGAGCTTTCTTGAATGGCTACATTGACAAAGAAGTGTATGTTGAACAACCTAGAGGGTTTGAAGATCCTTTTTATCCTGACCATGTTTTTAAACTAAGAAAAGCCTTGTATGGTTTGAAACAAGCCCCACGCGCTTGGTATGCTAGGTTGACAGAATTCCTAGTTGGGTTAGGATTTAAAAGAGGTGAGGGAGATCAAACTCTGTTTATCCTCAGGAAAGGAAAAGACATCTGCATTGCTCAAATCTATGTTGATGATATTGTCTTTGGGGCTACTAACCTCTCCTTGCTAGATAAGTTTGTTCAAGCCATGACAAGAACTTTTGAGATGAGTATGATTAGTGAACTCAGCTTCTTCTTGGGGCTCCAGATACAGCAGAAACAGGAAGGCCTCTTTATCTCTCAAGAGAAATATGCCAAGAATCTTATCAAAAATTTGTCCGAAAATGCCAAACCTTGCGGCACTCCATGGCTACATCTCGAAACTTCAAAGAACCGATGTTGGGGACGATGTTGACCAACATTGTCTGAATCAATGATTGGAAGTCTCTTATATCTTTCACCACCGAATCGGACATCATGTTCTCTGTTGTGTGTGTGCAGTGTATCAATCAAGCCCAAAATATCTCACTTAATCTGTCAAAAGAATCATTAGATATATATCGAACTGTTAATCTTGGATTATGGTATGCATGTGATTCAAACACTAATCATTGGGATTCATGATTGATTGGGCTGGTGACTTAGATGATCGAAAATCAACTAGTGGAGGTTGTTTTATCTTGGACCAAATCTTGTGTCATGGTATAGTAAGAAACAAAATTGCGTGTCTCTCTCTGCTTTGAATCTGAATATGTAGCGGGCCGAGTTGTGTGTCTCAATTAATTTGGGTGAACAATATGCTGCATGAATATGGGTTTCAAAGTGACACTCTTTTGCTGTTTTGATAACCTTAGAGCCATTCACATATCCAAGAACCCTGTTCAACACTCACGCACCAAGCATATAGACATTCGACATCATTTTCTTAGAGACTTAGTCTCCAAACAAATAATTGACATACAACACATTGATACCACAAATCAGTTAGTTGACATTTTCACAAAGCCCCTTGATAAAGAGAGATTCTTCAGTTTGAGAAGGTCTCTTGGCCTTTGCACTATTTGATAGGATTTGCTGCAAGCAATGTTGACATAACATCCTGGTCAACATTGTCTTCTATGTTTACCTAGTGTTGTCTTTCTGTTATTCTTTTAGTCTTTTCTCTTTCTTATTCTTGTGTGTCTATGTTTTTGTGTACATCTTTGTCGTCAATGGCTGTTCCTATTTGTAGCTTACAGTGGTGATGCTTAGGGTTTGAAAGGCTATTTGAAACCAAGGTTGAAAGGGATCGAGTCTCCTGTGTGTTTGCTTTATGTAAAACCCACTTTTGCTGCTTTTTGGCTATTTTTACTCGTACCTTGACTCACTCTTGATGTTGCCTCCTGTCCTTTATGCTTAATAAATCTAATGAATTATGATAAAAAGGGCTCGAAGTGTTTCCGTCGAGGATCGTGTTGGGCAGGTTTCAAATACTATCCAGATATCGACGTGGCCAATGTGTCATATGTCGTGAGGGTTGATGGCCTGTACTGGAAACCGACACGCACAAAAGTGCCGATTCTCGTAAAGCTGCTGGTTCACTTTCTGAGTACCAAATTACCCAATGTGGTCAAATGTGGTCTCATGGTCACCCCCACTCAAACTTATGCTAATTGTTCAATTTACTTCTTGAGGCAATGTTGAGTGTATTTCTTTGGTATTCCTTTCTTCTTTTGTTTTGCCTGCAGCATCAGTGGTGTTAATCGAATCTGCACATCTTGAGACTTGGTTTCCTGGCTGACTTACATTAAGAGTGGTCTGATATTCCGATGTTGTCATCAATGTTGAGCCAACATCACAGTCAACATTACTGTCTTGGAAGTTCCTTCTTTGCTATGTTTTTGTGTGCTTTTTCTGTGTTTTGGGTTGGGTTGGAGGGGGAGTATTTCTGTGTCTTATTTTTGTGTCTTGGGTAATCTGGGTAAAATGTAAAGTGTAAAATATAATATCTTACTCTTATCTGACCTTGATTTGTTTCCTAAAACAAAATGTACCTCCTAGGTTGAGTTTTGAGAACCTTCTTCATTCTTGACCTAATTGATACGGTGGTCATTTGCTTTCCTTAATCTCATATTAACAGCTGTGTACAGATCTTGGTTTGTGTTTTGATATATATGATTATGATCCTTGGAGCAAACCAACCAAAAACACCCCTCCAACCATATTACCACTACCTCTCACATTAGCCCACTTCTCCACCACTCACCAAAACTGCCTTCCGTCCAAGCCTCTCTCTTTTTAAAAAAAAAAAAAAAAATTCCCTGTCTTTACTTCTTACTCACAAAACTCTTCACCTTCCACTCACTTTACTCTCTTGTCTCTCTCAAACAAAAATCCTCTCCCGCTCTTTCTCCCTCAACGCTAGCTACACGAACCAATCAATGTCGACCCCGACAAAACCGTCTTGCGGATTTTCTTTGCAAACACACGAGGGGAGCAAGCTTATCCTCTTCCCATTCGTCGAACCGGCTGATTTTGAGATTCCAGTCTATAATTGTGAGGATTCGGAAGATAGTGCTGAAAAACCCTCATCTCCTGTACCAAAACCACCATCTCCAAAAACCCAGACTGAGTCATCACCATCAAACCCCTCTGAATTTGCTGCAGAAACCCTTGTAAAATTGGGGAGCATGCCAGTCGACTTGCCACAAGATCTGAGGGATGATGATGAAAGCCCAATGGGGATAGAGAAAGATGCTCCCATGGAGGATGCTGGGGAAGATGTTGGACATCCCGAAATTCAACATGCAGATCTGACAGAAAACCCCCAAAATCCTGTTGAAGAAGATGATGTACAACAACCTGACAAAACAGGGGAAACGGCTACTGATGGCCTGAATGATGAGAATCAGACTAGCATGCGTTCTGAAAATGTTGAGAAACCCGCAGATGAGCCTACCATTGAACTAGTTGAAGTGGAAGATTGGCAGTCAGATGACTCAGAGAAAACTGAAAGTGATCCAATGAATATAGATGGGGATGTTGCTGTAACATCAGCTGCTCATGATGATAACAATGATGAAAGCTCTAATGATATGGAAGATTATGAGCCAGAAACTGAAGATGACTCTAAGGATGAGTCAATGGTTGAAGAAGAAGATCTGAGAAACTCAGATGAAAGCTCAGATGACTCTGAAGATTATGAAGCTGAGACAGAGGAAGAATCTGAAGAAGAATCACTTGATGATGAGGATGTCATTCTTGGAGAAGACCAGATTGAAGACCCTGAGGTAAATGATCTATCCTCTGAACCTGTGTTTCTGATGGTTACGATTGGGATGAAGATGCGCTTCTCATTTGTTCTATGATAACAAGAATCTAGAAAATATGAGAAAATCAAAACAATGCTATAGATGTTGAGAAGATAATTAAAGAAGACTCATTTGAAGAGTATAACTTGGTTGCCTATCCAAGAAAAGGAATCTCTATTATGTCATATTCGAATATCTTGCATTTGTTCCTGAAATCATGAGAGAATTCTATGCACATTTATCTGAGAATTTTGGTAGTGAAGGGCATGGTAAGCATCACTGTGTGTACTTGAGAGGTGATGCATTCTTCTTGACTTCTAAGGATATCAATACTGTGCTGCATAGAAATAGGGATGAGATTGAGACTCCTGTGGAGGTAACTATGGATGAGATTGCAAGAGAGCTAAGCAGGAAAATTAAAATCTTGCCCTCGGAACTCTAGATTTGAAATATTGTTGCTCTCTAGTATCTGTTCTTCTTGAGGATCTGCTGTCTGTTGGTTGCCATCTTCCAATAACAACAAGCTCAGCCAAGAGGCAGCCATGTTGCTTTACAGGATTAAAATGGGTTACAATGTCAATCTGGGAGAAAGGATTCTCAAGCATCTAGAAAATTCTAAGAATAGAGGGATCAGAGGCCATTTGATTCTTCCATCCACTATATTTGCTGTTCTTCAGATGCAGGGTATTGAGGTTAAAGCCAATGATGTCTATCATTCCAACTTCAAATCCATCACACCACCAAACAAGCTGGAAACACATGACAGATCTGTGATCTTCCTTGGGTAGATCCGATGTTTCGTGAACATGGATGTGGAGGAGAATATGCCTCTTTCTCGGCAAACCGATGTACCGAAAGCTCAGAAGTTGCATTTCAACATTCCAATGTTGACTTATATGTTGGGACAACATTGACTCCTAACATTGAAACTCATCTGCAGTATTTTAACCTAACAGACAAGTCGATTCGAGCAAATCAAAGGGCTTGATGAGCAGATCTCAAACAATCTGAAGTTCAGAAATACTCTAGTTTCTTTTCTTTCCTCACAAAAAGGGGGAGAATAGATAACTTGAGTTCATTCTTATTGAGTTTGAGTTTGTGTTGAACAATTAATAATTTTTGTGGGTCTGTAATATTTTTAAATTCTCCTGAATATTTCTTAAGATGTCTGGTTAAGGGGGAGAATAGATCTTTAGTAGTTCTTAGTTATGTTTCTATGATCTGATCTCTTGATTTGTTTTGTGATGAAAGACTAAGATTAAGGGGGAGATTGAAAGTGCAGTATGCACTTATATTTTGATAATCTTGTCTTTCAATAATCAGTTCCAAGTTTGTGTTTGTTGTTGTTTGTGAAGTCAGGATTATCAATGTTGTATAACATTGTGACAGGATAGAATTCAATGTTGGCATAACATTGAAGATATAGCATTGCCGCAGACATCGAAGACAAAGCACTTTGGACAGGATACTTGGACTGGAAGTATTGACGAAACGAACAAGAATTGATTTAAGGAAAAAGAACAGTTTGTGGTGAAAGCAAGAAGGAATATATTTTATGAAGAATTGAAATATGGGAATTTCCTTCTATGCGCTTTTGAAGAAAACAAGTAAAAGGAAAAATTGCCTTTGCCAAGATCCTATTGCCTTTCGACATAGATGGAAGAGGTCGACATCTCAAGTATATATATGCAAGGATTCAGCAAAGCAAGTTTTTTGAGCCTTTCTTGATGATCAATCGAGATTTTATTAAAATAGTTTAGGCTTCTTGTTTTCTGCTAGCTTTAGAGTTTGTCTAAGAGTATTCATTGTTGGAATAACTCTTTCAAACATCGACCTAGAATAGCTTTTACTGTTGGTTCTTCTAGGGCTAGTTTTGGTTGTTTAATCAATCGTTTGTGATCGTATTAAACCTATTTGATTAGATCTACTTTTCCTGTCAGTAGATATTTTGCCTAAGGCGCTGCCAATATATTTTTCTATATATTGGCTTGGTAATAGAAGTTACATTATTTATCCGCTATCTGCTATCATTTCAGAGATGGTGTTGAACAACATTGTTGGCAACATTGTCTATTGATCTTGTTTCAAAGTACCAATCCAGGATCTTAAGTTCTAACAAGTGGCATCAGAGCCAGCCACCTAACTACTGGTGTCTGGATTTGGTACTACTACAATGGATGCAAACTACAATAGACCTCCTAGATTGATGGGTCCAACTACCATTCTTCGCAAATTCGGATGAGGACATACATCAAGTCCCTTGATGGCCGTGCTTGAGATCCATTCGAAGGATACACCGCCAATCAAGGACACGATCTTGATGGTGACATTGTTCCCATACCTGAAGAACGCTTCTCTGCAGGTGACATACTTCTTAGCTCTTATAATGAAAAAGCTTTAAATGCTATCTTTGGTCATGTAGATTCTCATATGTTTAAAATCATTCAAAACTGTACTACTGCAAAACAAGCTTGGGAATTACTTCAGAGTCATTGTGAAGGGATGCTAGTGTCAAACAAACTAAACTTAGAATGCTTTGGTCTCAATTTGAAAATCTAAGAATGGCGGAGGAAGAAACCATTGACTCCTATTTTGAAAAACTTTTGACTCTCTCAAATGAAGTCCAAAGACTGGGAGAAGCTATTTCTAATAGGCAACTTGTTTCCAAAGCTGTTCGATCTCTTTCCTCAAGATTTAATACCAAAGTCACTATTTTGGAAGACACTCATAACTTGGCAACTATGGATTTTCATACCTGTTGAACAATTTGAAAATTTTGAACTAAATGAAAATGAGACAAGGTATGAAAACTCATAGTATTTCCTTCACTGCTTTCTAAAGCAAAATCTTCAAAGCCCGATAGTAGTAGTGATGAGTCGAATAATATGGTGAGGAAGCTTTCAACAATCTTGTGAGGAAGTTCAACAAACTTAGATTCAGGAAAAACTCTGGTCAAGGATCCTCAAGTGGAACTAAAACTTTCAAAAAGAAAACCAATACCTTCAAAACTGGTTCTACTTCCAAAACTAGCTCAATCGATTTGATCGCACTCCCTTAGTAAGATTAGATGTTTTGAATGCCAAGGATGGGGTCATTATCAAAATGAATGTGCTAACAATCTCGAAAAGAGAAAAGAATCTTCTTGCTTGTCTCGGTGATGACTCGGATGAAGAACAGAAGATGAAGAAAAGAAGATGATTCAACTACCAATGCCAGAGCTCTCCGCTCATCCACTTACAATGTTGATGACCAATGTTGGGACAACATTGTCGAGACAACATCAGAAATAGAAATCTTCTTTGACTATGATGACTCTGAGAACTGTGAAATCTTGGCACTAACCAAACTGAAAAGTCGTGAATATCTAATGTTTTATGTCTACATGGTTCGTGGATTTTGATATAGATAGTCCTTCGTAAGAGGAAGTTAATGCAAATCAAATGGTGAAGGAACTGCAATGTATGTATGAGAAACTCTTCAAGAATGGAAGACTCTCGTAAAACTCCTCAAGAAAACCGAGAAGGAGAACCACAATCAAAGACACCATTGTCAAACTAGAAGTCAATTAACAAAGAAGGACTCGAAATGCTCAAAGTAATCTCGAGCTAGATAATGAAAAGAAGGTAATTTCTAAATGGAACTCTTCTACTTCTAGACTTAATGAGATGCTTGATGTGAACAATGATAGGACCATCGTTTAGGGTACACAAGTAGTTGTGATGAACTTGGGAGCAACATGAACGACATCGTTGACACCGATACCTCAAAAGTTGTCAAACCCTTTCGAGCTCATAAAAGGTCCTATATTTGTCAAAGAAAAGCTTTGTTTGTGCACTTACCGCCTTAAATCAGGTCACAAAAGCCTTACGCTTCAAGTACCAAAAGGACTTAAAGAGTGAATATGTTGATACCTCCAACCTCGAATCTCTCCACAATTCCCTCCCATCCGGGTTTCAACAGACAAAAGTTGATGCTAGTCGCAATGTTGTGATAACATCCACTTCAACAGAGACTGAAAGATGTAATCTTAATACTCTAAAGTGCTTTCCTAGCTCTCCTAAACAAGACAAATCTCAAGGACAGATAAGAAAACACAAGAGTGTTTCGAAACATGTTTTGGTAGCTAAAGAAAATCATACTTGAAATTTTGCTTTTTACATGCTACTTCTCCTAACAATGCAGAAAATGGTACTTGACAAAGGTTGTTCTAGGCACATGACCGTAACTGTCAAATCACAAACTTTGTAGCTCAAAAGACAGGTACGGTAACATATGGAGGAGGATACCAAAGCAAAATACTTGGAAAGGGAACACTGTGCCTTAAAGGATATCCGAAACTCTCGAATGTTCTTCTTGTTGAAGGGTTAACTGCTAATCTTGTTAGTATAAGTCACCTGTGTGATGATGATCCGAAGTCAAGTTTGATAAACGTTCTTGCAAAGTTTATACTTGTGTGGACAAATTAACCGTAATGACAGGTGTGAGATCACAGGACAACTGCTATGTGATGGACATTCCTCTCAAATGCAATGTTGCTCAACATGATGATGCAACACTGTGGCATAAGAAATTGGGACATGTCAACTACAGAAATCTGGAGAAGATCATCAAAAATAATGTGGTGACAGAGTGCCAAAGCTACCAATGTAGGGAAACATGTGTGTGGCGATCTTATGGGGAAACAAACCAAGGTGACACATCACCACTTCGATTGAAGGACAACAAAGAGGTACTTTTAACGCTTTGAACTCCCCGATATGGATCTCATGGGCCCTATAGAAGCTAAAAGTTTAGGAGGAGCCTGGTATATCTATGTTATAGTTGATGATTTCTCTAGATACACTTGGTCAACTTCTTGAAATAAAAATCAGAAACTTTTGAATCCTTCAAAAACTGGCATACAAAATGTCAGAATCAAGACACTACTCTTGTTCAAAGAATTGATCGACCATGGTAAAGAATTAGAATCAATTCTTTGATAAGTATCGTGAAAAGAAAGGAATCATGCATGAATACTCAGCTCCTAAGACACCACAACAAAATGGTGTTGTTGAAAGGAAAACAGACTCTTCAAGAAATGGCTAGAGTAATGTTGAGCTCAATGAACCTATCAAAAGGTTATGGGGTCAAGTCATGAACACTTTTCACATAATCAATCGTGTCTATCTTCGTCCACGGTCTCTAACCACTCCATATGAGATGTTGAAAGGAAGAAAACCCAATCTCAAGTACTTTCATGTATTTGGATGTGTGTGTTACATACTCAATGATAGAGAACATCTAGGGAAGTTTGATGCTAAAAGTGATAAAGGAATCTTTGTAGGATACTCTCAAAATAGTCAAGCTTATAGAGTATACAATCCTAGATTGCAGACTATACAAGAATCATGAATGTTTCCTTTGATGACTCGAGCCCTATGCCCGTAAGAAGATCTCTGCAGTCTTGAGCAAGTTGTTGAATCAACCTCGACTCTTCTACACATGAGAACATATCGTAAAAGCTGTGACTCTGCTGCGATCAAAATGAAAGAACCCATGTTGTCGCAATGTTGCAACATCCCTCAAAGGTAATGATGACTCAACATCCCAGATTTACTCTCATGATGAAGAACAAGCTGATCCTCATACTGAAACTGAAGCTGAATCTGACAATCCATCCGGCAACAATGCTGCACATATGTCTCCTGACTCAAGAAAGGATCCTCCTCCTAGAATTCGCAAAGATCATCCCAGTTCCCAAGTAATTGGAAATCCAGGAGGAAGGACATTGAGGGGTAACACGCGCAAAAACTACAAGGAGACACTCAGACTTGCTGAAATATGTCACTCTGTAAGTTCCTCGTGCTTTGTTTCGTTGATTGAACCTAAAAATGTGAAAGAAGCTCTTGCTGATGATTTTTGGATAGAAGCAATGCAAGATGAACTTCGTCAGTTTCAAACAAATGAAGTCTGGACTCTTGTTCCCCGCCCCCATAATATAAATGTCATAGGCACCAAGTGGATTTTCAAAAACAAGAGTGATGAAAAGGGGATAGTTGTAAAAAACAAAGCCAGATTGGTTGCTCAAGGTTACACCCAAGTGGAAGGCATTGATTTTGATGAGACCTTCGCTCCAGTTGCTAGATTAGAGTCCATTCGCTTGCTCCTAGCCTTAGCATGTTGTCTTAACATAAAACTCAAACAAATGGATGTTAAAGGAGCTTTCTTGAATGGCTACATTGACAAAGAAGTGTATGTTGAACAACCTAGAGGGTTTGAAGATCCTTTTTATCCTGACCATGTTTTTAAACTAAGAAAAGCCTTGTATGGTTTGAAACAAGCCCCACGCGCTTGGTATGCTAGGTTGACAGAATTCCTAGTTGGGTTAGGATTTAAAAGAGGTGAGGGAGATCAAACTCGCTTATCCTCAGGAAAGGAAAAGACATCTGCATTGCTCAAATCTATGTTGATGATATTGTCTTTGGGGCTACTAACCTCTCCTTGCTAGATAAGTTTGTTCAAGCCATGACAAGAACTTTTGAGATGAGTATGATTAGTGAACTCAGCTTCTTCTTGGGGCTCCAGATACAGCAGAAACAGGAAGGCCTCTTTATCTCTCAAGAGAAATATGCCAAGAATCTTATCAAAAAATTTGGTCTGGAAAATGCCAAACCTTGCAAAGACTCCATGGCTACATCTCCAAACTCAAGAAACCGATGTTGGGGACGATGTTGACCCAACATTGTACAGATCAATGATTGGAAGTCTCTTATATCTTTCAGCCACCAGACCGGACATCATGTTCTCTGTTTGTGTGTGTGCCAGGTATCAATCCAAGCCCAAAATATCTCACTTAACTGCTGTCAAAAGAATCATTAGATATATATCAGGAACTGTTAATCTTGGATTATGGTATGCATGTGATTCAAACACTAATCTGTTGGGATTCAGTGATTCTGATTGGGCTGGTGACTTAGATGATCGAAAATCAACTAGTGGAGGTTGTTTTTATCTTGGACCAAATCTTGTGTCATGGTATAGTAAGAAACAAAATTGCGTGTCTCTCTCTACTGCTGAATCTGAATATGTAGCGGCTGGGAGTTGTGTGTCTCAATTAATTTGGCTGAACAATATGCTGCATGAATATGGGTTTCAAAGTGACACTCTTTTGCTGTTTTGTGATAACCTTAGTGCCATTCACATATCCAAGAACCCTGTTCAACACTCACGCACCAAGCATATAGACATTCGACATCATTTTCTTAGAGACTTAGTCTCCAAACAAATAATTGACATACAACACATTGATACCACAAATCAGTTAGCTGACATTTTCACAAAGCCCCTTGATAAAGAGAGATTCTTCAGTTTGAGAAGGTCTCTTGGCCTTTGCACTATTTGATAGGATTTGCTGCAAGCAATGTTGACATAACATCCTGGTCAACATTGTCTTCTATGTTTACCTAGTGTTGTCTTTCTGTTATTCTTTTAGTCTTTTCTCTTTCTTATTCTTGTGTGTCTATGTGTTTTTTGTGCTTCTGTGCTGGTCAATGGCTGTTCCTATTTGTAGCTTACAGTGGTGATGCTTAGGGTTTGAAAGGCTATTTGAAACCAAGGTTGAAAGGGATCGAGTCTCCTGTGTGTTTGCTTTATGTAAAACCCACTTTTGCTGCTTTTTGGCTATTTTTACTCGTACCTTGACTCACTCTTGATGTTGCCTCCTGTCCTTTATGCTTAATAAATCTAATGAATTATGATAAAAAGGGCTCGAAGTGTTTCCGTCGAGGATCGTGTTGGGCAGGTTTCAAATACTATCCAGATATCGACGTGGCCAATGTGTCATATGTCGTGAGGGTTGATGGCCTGTCGAACAAACCGCACAAAAGTGCCGATTCTCGTAAAGCTGCTGGTTCACTTTCTGAGTACCAAATTACCCAATGTGGTCAAATGTGGTCTCATGGTCACCCCCACTCAAACTTATGCTAATTGTTCAATTTACTTCTTGAGGCAATGTTGAGTGTATTTCTTTGGTATTCCTTTCTTCTTTTGTTTTGCCTGCAGCATCAGTGGTGTTAATCGAATCTGCACATCTTGAGACTTGGTTTCCTGGCTGACTTACATTAAGAGTGGTCTGATATTCCGATGTTGTCATCAATGTTGAGCCAACATCCTGGTCAACATTGCCTGTACTGGAAGTTCCTTCTTTGCTATGTTTTTGTGTGCTTTTTCTGTGTTTTGGGTTGGGTTGGAGGGGGAGTATTTCTGTGTCTTATTTTTGTGTCTTGGGTAATCTGGGTAAAATGTAAAGTGTAAAATATAATATCTTACTCTTATCTGACCTTGATTTGTTTCCTAAAACAAAAATGTACCTCCCTAGGTTGAGTTTTGAGAACCTTCTTCATTCTTGACCTAATTGATACGGTGGTCATTTGCTTTCCTTAATCTCATATTAACAGCTGTGTACAGATCTTGGTTTGTGTTTTGATATATATGATTATGATCCTTGGAGCAAACCAACCAAAAACACCCTTCCAACCATATTACCACTACCTCTCACATTAGCCCACTTCTCCACCACTCACAAAAACTGCCTTCCTTCCAAACCTCTCTCTCTTTTTTAAAAAAAAAAAAAAAAAAAATTTTCTTTCCCTGGATTTACTTATTAATCCCAAAACACTTCACCTTCCACACACTTTAATCAATTGTCTCTGTCAAACAAAACTCCTCTCCGCTTCTTTCTCCCTCAACTCTAGCTTCACGATCCAATCAATGTCGTCCCCGACAAAACCGCTCTTGCCTGGATTTTCTTTGCAAACACCGAGGGGAGCAAGCTTATCCTCTTCCCATTCGTACGAACCGCTGATTTTGAGATTCCAACTATAATTGTGAGGATTCGGAAGATAGTGCTGAAAAACCCTCATCTCCTGTACCAAAACCACCATCTCCAAAAACCCAGACTGAGTCATCACCATCAAACCCCTCTGAATTTGCTGCAGAAACCCTTGTAAAATTGGGGAGCATGCCAGTCGACTTGCCACAAGATCTGAGGGATGATGATGAAAGCCCAATGGGGATAGAGAAAGATGCTCCCATGGAGGATGCTGGGGAAGATGTTGGACATCCCGAAATTCAACATGCAGATCTGACAGAAAAACCCCAAAATCCTGTTGAAGAAGATGATGTACAACAACCTGACAAAACAGGGGAAACGGCTACTGATGGCCTGAATGATGAGAATCAGACTAGCATGCGTTCTGAAAATGTTGAGAAACCCGCAGATGAGCCTACCATTGAACTAGTTGAAGTGGAAGATTGGCAGTCAGATGACTCAGAGAAAACTGAAAGTGATCCAATGAATATAGATGGGGATGTTGCTGTAACATCAGCTGCTCATGATGATAACAATGATGAAAGCTCTAATGATATGGAAGATTATGAGCCAGAAACTGAAGATGACTCTAAGGATGAGTCAATGGTTGAAGAAGAAGATCTGAGAAACTCAGATGAAAGCTCAGATGACTCTGAAGATTATGAAGCTGAGACAGAGGAAGAATCAAGAAGAATCACTTGATGATGAGGATGTCATTCTTGAGAAGACCAGATTGAAGACCGAGGTAAATGATCTATCCTCCGAACTCGTGTTTACGTATGGTTCGATTGGGATGAAGATGCGCTTCTCATTTGTTCTATGATAACAAGAATCTAGAAAAATATGAGAAAATCAAAACAATGCTATAGATGTTGAGAAGATAATTAAAGAAGACTCATTTGAAGAGTATAACTTGGTCGCTTATCCAAGAAAAGGAATCTCTATTATGTCATATCGAATATGCCGCATTTGTTCTCAAATCATGAGAGAATTCTATGCACATTTATCTCGAGAATTTTGGTAGTGAAGGGCATGGTAAGCATCACTGTGTACTTGAGAGGTGATGCATTCTTCTTGACTTCTAAGGATATCAATCAGGTCTTTGCAGAAATAGGGATGAGATTGAGACTCGTGGAGGTAACTATGGATGAGATTGCAAGAGAGCTAACTGCAGGAAAATTAAAATCTTGGCCTCGGAACTCTAGATTTGAAATATTGTTGCTCTCTAGTATCCTGTTCTTGAGGATCTGCATAACTGGGTTGCCATCTTCCAATAACAACAAGCTCAGCCAAGAGGCAGCCATGTTGCTTTACAGGATTAAAATGGGTTACAATGTCAATCTGGGAGAAAGGATTCTCAAGCATCTAGAAAATTCTAAGAATCTAGGGATCAGAGGACATTTGATTCTTCCATCCACTATATTTGCTGTTCTTCAGATGCAGGGTATTGAGGTTAAAGCCAATGATGTCTATCATTCCAACTTCAAATCCATCACAGTCACCAAACAACTGCTGGAAACACATGACAGGATCTGTGATCTTCCTTGGGTAGATCCTGATGTTTCTGTGAAGATGGATGTAGAGGAGAATATGCCTCTTTCTACTGGCAAAACTGATGTACCAGAAAGCTCTGTAGTTGCAGCTCAACATTCCCATGTTGACTTATATGTTGGGACAACATTGACTCGTAACATTGAAACTCTGTCTGCAGGTATTTTAACTGAACAGGACAAGCTGATTCTGGAGCAAATCAAAGGGCTTGATGAGCAGATATCAAACAATCTGAAGTTCGTAAATACTCTAGTTTCTTTTCTTTCCTCACAAAAGGGGAGAATAGATAACTTGAGTTCATTCTTATTGAGTTTGAGTTTGTGTTGAACAATTAATAATTTTTGGGTCTAGAATATTTTTAAATTCTCCTAATATTTCTTAAGATGTCCGGGTTAAGGGGAGAATAGATCTTTAGTAGTTCTTAGTTATGTTTCTATGATCTGATCTCTTGATTTGTTTTGTGATGAAAGACTAAGATTAAGGGGGAGATTGAAAGTGCAGTATGCACTTATATTTTGATAATCTTGTCTTTCAATAATCAGTTCCAAGTTTGTGTTTGTTGTTGTTTGTGAAGCTGCAGGATTATCAATGTTGTATAACATTGTGACAGGATAGAATTCAATGTTGGCATAACATTGAAGATATAGCATTGCCGCAGACATCGAAGACAAAGCACTTTGGACAGGATACTTGGACTGGAAGTATTGACGAAACGAACAAGAATTGATTTAAGGAAAAAGAACAGTTTGTGGTGAAAGCAAGAAGGAATATATTTTATGAAGAATTGAAATATGGGAATTTCCTTCTATGCGCTTTTGAAGAAAACAAGTAAAAGGAAAAATTGCCTTTGCCAAGATCCTATTGCCTTTCGACATAGATGGAAGAGGTCGACATCTCAAGTATATATATGCAAGGATTCGGCAAAGCAAGTTTTTTGAGCCTTTCTTGATGATCAATCGAGATTTTATTAAAATAGTTTAGGCTTCTTGTTTTCTGCTAGCTTTAGAGTTTGTCTAAGAGTATTCATTGTTGGAATAACTCTTTCAAACATCGACCTAGAATAGCTTTTACTGTTGGTTCTTCTAGGGCTAGTTTTGGTTGTTTAATCAATCGTTTGTGATCGTATTAAACCTATTTGATTAGATCTACTTTTCCTGTCAGTAGATATTTTGCCTAAGGCGCTGCCAATATATTTTTCTATATATTGGCTTGGTAATAGAAGTTACATTATTTATCCATCCGCTATCATTTCTTGTAGCGGTGTTGAACAACATTGTTGGCAACATTGTCTATTGATCTTGTTTCAAAGTACCAATCCAGGATCTTAAGTTCTAACAAGTGGCATCAGAGCCAGCCACCTAACTACCGTGTCCGGATTTGGTACTACTACAATGGATGCAAACTACAATAGACCTCCAGATTTGATGGGTCCAACTACCATTCTTCGCAAATTCGGATGAGGACATACATCAAGTCCCTTGATGGCCGTGCTTGGAGATCCATTCTGGAAGGATACACCTGGCCAACTGAAGGACCTGATGCTGATGGTGACATTGTTCCCATACCTGAAGAACGCTTCTCTGCAGGTGACATACTTCTTAGCTCTTATAATGAAAAAGCTTTAAATGCTATCTTTGGTCATGTAGATTCTCATATGTTTAAAATCATTCAAAACTGTACTACTGCAAAACAAGCTTGGGAATTACTTCAGAGTCATTGTGAAGGGGATGCTAGTGTCAAACAAACTAAACTTAGAATGCTTTGGTCTCAATTTGAAAATCTAAGAATGGCGGAGGAAGAAACCATTGACTCCTATTTTGAAAAACTTTTGACTCTCTCAAATGAAGTCCAAAGACCGAGAAGCTATTTCTAATAGGCAACTTGTTTCCAAAGCTGTTCGATCTCTTTCCTCAAGATTTAATACCAAAGTCACTATTTTGGAAGACACTCATAACTTGGCAACTATGGATTTTCATACCCTGTTGAACAATTTGAAAAATTTTGAACTAAATGAAAATGAGAGACAAGGTATGAAAACTCATAGTATTTCCCTTCACTCTGTTTCTAAAGCAAAATCTTCAAAGCCTGATAGTAGTAGTGATGAGTCAGACAATATGACTGAGGAAGCTTTCAACAATCTTGTGAGGAAGTTCAACAAACTTAGATTCAGGAAAAACTCTGGTCAAGGATCCTCAAGTGGAACTAAAACTTTCAAAAAGAAAACCAATACCTTCAAAACTGGTTCTACTTCCAAAACTAGCTCTGAATCTGATTTCGATCGCACTCCCCTTAGTAAGATTAGATGTTTTGAATGCCAAGGATGGGGTCATTATCAAAATGAATGTGCTAACAATCTCGTAAAAGAAAAGAATCTTCTTGCTTGTCTCAAAGATGACTCGGATGAAGAACGTGAAGATGAAGAAAAGAAGATGATTCAACTACCAATGCCGTAGCTCTCCGTCATCCACTTACTATGTTGATGACCAATGTTGGGACAACATTGTCAAGACAACATCAGAATAGAAATCTTCTTTGACTATGATGACTCGAGAACCTGTGAAATCTTGGCACTAACCAAACCGAAAAGTCGAATATCTAATGTTTTATGTCTACATGGTTCTGGATTTTGATATAGATAGTCCTTCGTAAGAGGAAGTTAATGCAAATCAAATGGTGAAGGAACCGCAATGATGTATGAGAAACTCTTCAAGATGAATGGAAGACTCTCGTAAAACTCCTCAAGAAAACCGAGAAGGAGAACCACAATCAAAGACACCATTGTCAAACTAGAAGTCAATTAACAAAGAAGGACTCGAAATGCTCAAAGTAATCTCGAGCTAGATAATGAAAAGAAGGTAATTTCTAAATGGAACTCTTCTACTTCTAGACTTAATGAGATGCTTGATGTGAACAATGATAGACCATCGGTTTAGGGTACACAAGTAGTTGTGATGAACTTGGGAGCAACATGAACGACATCGCTGACACCGATACCTCAAAAGTTGTCAAACCCCTTTCGAGCTCATAAAAGGTCCTATATTTGTCAAAGAAAAGCTTTGTTTGTGTGCACTTACTGCCTTAAATCAGGTCACAAAAAAGCCTTCAAGTACCAAAAGGACTTAAAGAGTGAATATGTTGATACCTCCAACCTCAGAATCTCTCCACAATTCCTCCCATCCGGTTTTCAGCAGACAAAACAGTGATGCTAGTCGCAATGTTGTGATAACATCCACTTCAACAGAGACTGAAAGATGTAATCTTAAGACTCTAAAGTGCTTTCCTAGCTCTCCTAAACAAGACAAATCTCCAGGACAGATAAGAAAACACAAGAGTGTTTCGAAACATGTTTGGGTAGCTAAAGAAAATCATACTTGCAATGTTGCTTTTTCTGTTGCTACTTCTCCTAACAATGCAGGAAAATGGTACTTCGACAGTGGTTGTTCTAGGCACATGACCGGTAACTCACAAATCACAAACTTTGTAGCTCAAAGGATGGCGGTAACATATGGAGGAGGATACCAAAGCAAAATACTTGGAAAGGGAACACTGTGCCTTAAAGGATATCCGAAACTCTCGAATGTTCTTCTTGTTGAAGGGTTAACTGCTAATCTTGTTAGTATAAGTCACCTGTGTGATGATGATCTGAAAGTCAAGTTTGATAAACGTTCTTGCAAAGTTTATACTTGTGTGGACAAATTAACCGTAATGACAGTGTGAGATCACAGACAACCGCTATGTGATGGACATTCCTCTCAAATGCAATGTTGCTCAACATGATGATGCAACACCGTGGCATAAGAAATTGGGACATGTCAACTAAATCTGGAGAAGATCATCAAAATAATGTGGTGACAGAGTGCCAAAGCTACCAATGTAGGGAAACATGTGTGTGTATCGCCTTATGGGGAAACAAACCAAGGTGACACATCACCACTTCGATTGAAGGACAACAAAGAGGTACTTTTAATCGCTTTGAACTCCCGTGATATGGATCTCATGGGCCCTATAGAAGCTAAAAGTTTAGGAGGAGCCTGGTATATCTATGTTATAGTTGATGATTTCTCTAGATACACTTGGGTCAACTTCTTGAAAGAAAAATCAGAAACTTTTGAATCCTTCAAAAATGGCATACAAAATGTCAGAATCAAGACACTACTCTTGTTCAAAGAATTGATCGACCATGGTAAAGAATTTGAGAATAAATTCTTTGATAAGTACTGTGAAAAGAAAGGAATCATGCATGAATACTCAGCTCCTAAGACACCACAACAAAATGGTGTTGCTGAAAGGAAAAACAGGACTCTTCAAGAAATGGCTAGAGTAATGTTGAGCTCAATGAACCTATCAAAAAGGTTATGGGAAAGTCAGAACACCGCTTTTCACATAATCAATCGTGTCTATCTTCGCCCACGGTCTCTAACCACTCCATATGAGATGTTGAAAGGAAGAAAACCCAATCTCAAGTACTTTCATGTATTTGGATGTGTGTTACATACTCAATGATAGAGAACATCTAGGAAGTTTGATGCTAAAAGTGATAAAGGAATCTTTGTAGGATACTCTCAAAATAGTCAAGCTTATAGAGTATACAATCCTAGATTGCATCATACAAGAATCGTGAATGTTTCCTTTGATGACTCGAGCCCTATGCCCGTAAGAAGATCTCTGCAGTCTTGAGCAGTTGTTGAATCAACCTCGACTCTTCTACACATGAGAACATATCGAACCGTGACTCCTCTGCCGATCAAAATGAAAGAACCCATGTTGTCGGCAATGTTGTGCCAACATCCCTCAAAGGCAATGATGACTCAACATCCCATTTACTCTCATGATGAAGAACAAGCTGATCCTCATCTGAGCTGTCAATCGACAATCCATACGGCAACAATGCTGCACATATGTCTCCTGACTCAAGAAAGGATCCTCCTCCTAGAATTCGCAATGATCATCCCAGTTCCCAAGTAATTGGAAATCCAGGAGGAAGGACATTGAGGGGTAACACGCCAAAAAACTACAAGGAGACACTCAGACTTGTCAAATATGTCACTGTAAGTTCCTCGTGCTTTGTTTCGTTGATTGAACCTAAAAATGTGAAAGAAGCTCTTGCTGATGATTTTTGGATAGAAGCAATGCAAGATGAACTTCGTCAGTTTCAAACAAATGAAGTCTGGACTCTTGTTCCCCGCCCCCATAATATAAATGTCATAGGCACCAAGTGGATTTTCAAAAACAAGAGTGATGAAAAGGGGATAGTTGTAAAAAACAAAGCCAGATTGGTTGCTCAAGGTTACACCCAAGTGGAAGGCATTGATTTTGATGAGACCTTCGCTCCTGTTGCTAGATTAGAGTCCATTCGCTTGCTCCTAGCCTTAGCATGTTGTCTTAACATAAAACTCAAACAAATGGATGTTAAAGGAGCTTTCTTGAATGGCTACATTGACAAAGAAGTGTATGTTGAACAACCTAGAGGGTTTGAAGATCCTTTTTATCCTGACCATGTTTTTAAACTAAGAAAAGCCTTGTATGGTTTGAAACAAGCCCCACGCTTGGTATGCTAGGTTGACAGAATTCCTAGTTGGGTTAGGATTTAAAAGAGGTGAGGAGATCAAACTCGCTTATCCTCAGGAAAGGAAAAGACATCTGCATTGCTCAAATCTATGTTGATGATATTGTCTTTGGGGCTACTAACCTCTCCTTGCTAGATAAGTTTGTTCAAGCCATGACAGAACTTTTGAGATGAGTATGATTAGTGAACTCACTTCTTCTTGGGGCTCAGATCTGGCAGAAACAGAAGGCCTCTTTATCTCTCAAGAGAAATATGCCAAGAATCTTATCAAAAATTTGTCCGAAAATGCCAAACCTTGCAAAGACTCCCATGGCTACATCTCCGAAACTCAAAGAAACCGATGTTGGGACGATGTTGACCCAACATTGTACAGATCAATGATTGGAAGTCTTATATCTTTCACCACCGCATCGACATCATGTTCTCTGTTTGTGTGTGCTGTATCAATCCAAGCCCAAAATATCTCACTTAATCATCAAAAGAATCATTAGATATATATCGTGAACCTGTTAATCTTGGATTATGGTATGCATGTGATTCAAACACTAATCATTGGGATTGGGATTCGATTGAAATGGTGACTTAGATGATCGAAAATCAACTAGTGGAGGTTGTTTTTATCTTGGACCAAATCTTGTGTCATGGTATAGTAAGAAACAAAATCATGTGTCTCTCTCATCTTTGAATCAATATGTAGCGGTGGGAGTTGTGTGTCTCAATTAATTTGGTGAACAATATGCTGCATGAATATGGGTTTCAAAGTGACACTCTTTTCTGTTTTGTGATAACCTTAGTGCCATTCACATATCCAAGAACCTGCTCAACACTCACGCACCAAGCATATAGACATTCGACATCATTTTCTTAGAGACTTAGTCTCCAAACAAATAATTGACATACAACACATTGATACCACAAATCGCTTAGTGACATTTTCACAAAGCCCTTGATAAAGAGAGATTCTTCGATTTGAGAAGGTCTCTTGGCCTTTGCACTATTTGATAGGATTTCTTTTGCAGCAATGTCGACATAACATCTCGGTCAACATTGTCTTCTATGTTTACCTAGTGTTGTCTTTCTGTTATTCTTTTAGTCTTTTCTCTTTCTTATTCTTGTGTGTCTATGTGTTTTTTGTGCTTCTGTGCTGGTCAATGGCTGTTCCTATTTGTAGCTTACAGTGGTGATGCTTAGGGTTTGAAAGGCTATTTGAAACCAAGGTTGAAAGGGATCGAGTCTCCTGTGTGTTTGCTTTATGTAAAACCCACTTTTGCTGCTTTTTGGCTATTTTTACTCGTACCTTGACTCACTCTTGATGTTGCCTCCTGTCCTTTATGCTTAATAAATCTAATGAATTATGATAAAAAGGGCTCGAAGTGTTTCCGTCGAGGATCGTGTTGGGCAGGTTTCAAATACTATCCAGATATCGACGTGGCCAATGTGTCATATGTCGTGAGGGTTGATGGCCTGTACTGGAAACCGACACGCACAAAAGTGCCGATTCTCGTAAAGCTGCTGGTTCACTTTCTGAGTACCAAATTACCCAATGTGGTCAAATGTGGTCTCATGGTCACCCCCACTCAAACTTATGCTAATTGTTCAATTTACTTCTTGAGGCAATGTTGAGTGTATTTCTTTGGTATTCCTTTCTTCTTCTGTTTTGCCTGCAGCATCAGTGGTGTTAATCGAATCTGCACATCTTGAGACTTGGTTTCCTGGCTGACTTACATTAAGAGTGGTCTGATATTCCGATGTTGTCATCAATGTTGAGCCAACATCCTGGTCAACATTGCCTGTACTGGAAGTTCCTTCTTTGCTATGTTTTTGTGTGCTTTTTCTGTGTTTTGGGTTGGGTTTGAGGGGGAGTATTTTTGTGTCTTGGGTAATCTAGGTAAAATGTAAAGTGTAAAATATAATATCTTACTCTTATCTGACCTTGATTTGTTTCCTAAAACAAAAATGTACCTCCCTAGGTTGAGTTTTGAGAACCTTCTTCATTCTTGACCTAATTGATACGGTGGTCATTTGCTTTCCTTAATCTCATATTAACAGCTGTGTACAGATCTTGGTTTGTGTTTTGATATATATGATTATGATCCTTGGAGCAAACCAACCAAAAACACCCCTCCAACCATATTACCACTACCTCTCACATTAGCCCACTTCTCCACCACTCACAAAAACTGCCTTCCTTCCAAACCTCTCTCTTTTTTAAAAAAAAAAAAATTTTCTTTCCCTGTATTTACTTCTTACTCCCAAAACTCTTCACCTTCCACTCACTTTACTCTCTTGTCTCTCTCAAACAAAACTCCTCTCCCGCTCTTTCTCCCTCAACTCTAGCTTCACGATCCAATCAATGTCGTCCCCGACAAAACCCGTCTTGCCCGGATTTTCTTTGCAAACACCTGAGGGGGAGCAAGCTTATCCTCTTCCCATTCGTGCTGAACCGGCTGATTTTGAGATTCCAGTCTATAATTGTGAGGATTCGGAAGATAGTGCTGAAAAACCCTCATCTCCTGTACCAAAACCACCATCTCCAAAAACCCAGATCAGGTCATCACCATCAAACCCCTCTGAATTTGCTGCAGAAACCCTTGTAAAATTGGGGAGCATGCCAGTCGACTTGCCACAAGATCTGAGGGATGATGATGAAAGCCCAATGGGGATAGAGAAAGATGCTCCCATGGAGGATGCTGGGGAAGATGTTGGACATCCCGAAATTCAACATGCAGATCTGACAGAAAACCCCCAAAATCCTGTTGAAGAAGATGATGTACAACAACCGACAAAAGCAGGGAAAGCTATCGATGGCTGAATGATGAGAATCGGACTAGCATGCGTTCAAAATGTTGAGAAACCGCAGATGAGCCTACCATTGAACTAGTTGAAGTGGAAGATTGGCGGTCGGATGACTCGAGAGAAACCGAAAGTGATCCAATGAATATAGATGGGGATGTTGCTGTAACATCAGCTGCTCATGATGATAACAATGATGAAAGCTCTAATGATATGGAAGATTATGAGCCAGAAACTGAAGATGACTCTAAGGATGAGTCAATGGTTGAAGAAGAAGATCTGAGAAACTCAGATGAAAGCTCAGATGACTCTGAAGATTATGAAGCTGAGACAGAGGAAGAATCTGAAGAAGAATCACTTGATGATGAGGATGTCATTCTTGGAGAAGACCAGATTGAAGACCCTGAGGTAAATGATCTATCCTCTGAACCTGTGTTTACAGATGGTTCTGATTGGGATGAAGATGCAGTTTCTCATTTGTTCTATGATAACAAGAATCTAGAAAAATATGAGAAAATCAAAAACAATGCTATAGATGTTGAGAAGATAATTAAAGAAGACTCATTTGAAGAGTATAACTTGGTTGCCTATCTGAAGAAAAGGAATCTCTATTATGCTGTTACTGAATATGCTGCATTTGTTCCTGAAATCATGAGAGAATTCTATGCACATTTATCTGAGAATTTTGGTAGTGAAGGGCATGGTAAGCATCACTGTGTGTACTTGAGAGGTGATGCATTCTTCTTGACTTCTAAGGATATCAATACTGTGCTGCATAGAAATAGGGATGAGATTGAGACTCCTGTGGAGGTAACTATGGATGAGATTGCAAGAGAGCTAACTGCAGGAAAATTAAAATCTTGGCCTACTGGAACTCTAGATTTGAAATATTGTTGCTCTCTAGTATCTGTTCTTGCGAGGATCTGCCTGTACAACTGGTTGCCATCTTCCAATAACAACAAGCTCAGCCAAGAGGCAGCCATGTTGCTTTACAGGATTAAAATGGGTTACAATGTCAATCTGGGAGAAAGGATTCTCAAGCATCTAGAAAATTCTAAGAATAGAGGGATCAGAGGCCATTTGATTCTTCCATCCACTATATTTGCTGTTCTTCAGATGCAGGGTATTGAGGTTAAAGCCAATGATGTCTATCATTCCAACTTCAAATCCATCACAGTCACCAAACAACTGCTGGAAACACATGACAGGATCTGTGATCTTCCTTGGGTAGATCCTGATGTTTCTGTGAACATGGATGTGGAGGAGAATATGCCTCTTTCTACTGGCAAAACTGATGTACCAGAAAGCTCTGTAGTTGCAGCTCAACATTCCAATGTTGACTTATATGTTGGGACAACATTGACTCCTAACATTGAAACAATTTATGAAGGTATTTTAACCGAACAGACAAGTCGATTCGAGCAAATCAAAGGGCTTGATGAGCAGATCTCAAACAATCTGAAGTTCAGAAATACTCTAGTTTCTTTTCTTTCCTCACAAAAAGGGGGAGAATAGATAACTTGAGTTCATTCTTATTGAGTTTGAGTTTGTGTTGAACAATTAATAATTTTTGTGGTCGTAATATTTTAAATTCTCCTAATATTTCTTAAGATGTCCGTTAAGGGGAGAATAGATCTTTAGTAGTTCTTAGTTATGTTTCTATGATCTGATCTCTTGATTTGTTTTGTGATGAAAGACTAAGATTAAGGGGGAGATTGAAAGTGCAGTATGCACTTATATTTTGATAATCTTGTCTTTCAATAATCAGTTCCAAGTTTGTGTTTGTTGTTGTTTGTGAAGCTGCAGGATTATCAATGTTGTATAACATTGTGACAGGATAGAATTCAATGTTGGCATAACATTGAAGATATAGCATTGCCGCAGACATCGAAGACAAAGCACTTTGGACAGGATACTTGGACTGGAAGTATTGACAAACGAACAAGAATTGATTTAAGGAAAAAGAACAGTTTGTGGTGAAAGCAAGAAGGAATATATTTTATGAAGAATTGAAATATGGGAATTTCCTTCTATGCGCTTTTGAAGAAAACAAGTAAAGGAAAAATTGCCTTTGCCAAGATCCTATTGCCTTTCGACATAGATGGAAGAGGTCGACATCTCAAGTATATATATGCAAGGATTCAGCAAAGCAAGTTTTTTGAGCCTTTCTTGATGATCAATCGAGATTTTATTAAAAGAGTTTAGGCTTCTTGTTTTCTGCTAGCTTTAGAGTTTGTCTAAGAGTATTCATTGTTAGAATAACTCTTTCAAACATCGACCTAGAATAGCTTTTACTGTTGGTTCTTCTAGGGCTAGTTTTGGTTGTTTAATCAATCGTTTGTGATTGTATTAAACCTATTTGATTAGATCTACTTTTCCTGTCAGTAGATATTTTGCTTATATTTGCTGCCAATATATTTTTCTATATATTGGCTTGGTAATAGAAGTTACATTATTTATCCGCTGCTATCTGTTTACTGTAGACAGTGTTGAACAACATTGTTGGCAACATTGTCTATTGATCTTGTTTCAAAGTACCAATCCAGGATCTTAAGTTCTAACAAGTGGCATCAGAGCCAGCCACCTAACTACTGGTGTCTGGATTTGGTACTACTACAATGGATGCAAACTACAATAGACCTCCTGTACTTGATGGGTCCAACTACCATTACTGGCAAATTCGGATGAGGACATACATCAAGTCCCTTGATGGCCGTGCTTGGAGATCCATTCTGGAAGGATACACCTGGCCAACTGAAGGACCTGATGCTGATGGTGACATTGTTCCCATACCTGAAGAAAGCTTCTCTGCAGGTGACATACTTCTTAGCTCTTATAATGAAAAAGCTTTAAATGCTATCTTTGGTCATGTAGATTCTCATATGTTTAAAATACTGCAAAACAAGCTTGGGAATTACTTCAGAGTCATTGTGAAGGGGATGCTAGTGTCAAACAAACTAAACTTAGAATGCTTTGGTCTCAATTTGAAAATCTAAGAATGGCGGAGGAAGAAACCATTGACTCCTATTTTGAAAAACTTTTGACTCTCTCAAATGAAGTCCAATGACCGGAGAAGCTATTTCTAATAGGCAACTTGTTTCCAAAGCTCGATCTCTTTCCTCAAGATTTAATACCAAAGTCACTATTTTGGAAGACACTCATAACTTGGCAACTATGGATTTTCATACCCTGTTGAACAATTTGAAAATTTTTGAACTAAATGAAAATGAGAGACAAGGTATGAAAACTCATAGTATTTCCTTCACTGCTTTCTAAAGCAAAATCTTCAAAGCCTGATAGTAGTAGTGATGAGTCAGACAATATGACTGAGGAAGCTTTCAACAATCTTGTGAGGAAGTTCAACAAACTTAGATTCAGGAAAAACTCTGGTCAAGGATCCTCAAGTGGAACTAAAACTTTCAAAAAGAAAACCAATACCTTCAAAACTGGTTCTACTTCCAAAACTAGCTCTGAATCTGATTTCGATCGCACTCCCCTTAGTAAGATTAGATGTTTTGAATGCCAAGGATGGGGTCATTATCAAAATGAATGTGCTAACAATCTCAGAAAAGAGAAAAAGAATCTTCTTGCTTGTCTCAGTGATGACTCAGATGAAGAACAGGAAGATGAAGAAAAAGAAGATGATTCAACTACCAATGCCAGAGCTCTCCGCTCATCCACTTACCATGTTGATGACCAATGTTGGGACAACATTGTCAAGACAACATCAGGAATAGAAATCTTCTTTGACTATGATGACTCGAGACTGGAAATTGGCACTAACCAAACCTGAAAAGTCAGGAATATCTAATGTTTTATGTCTACATGGTTCTGTGGATTTTGATATAGATAGTCCTTCAGAAGAGGAAGTTAATGCAAATCAAATGGTGAAGGAACTGCAACAGATGTATGAGAAACTCTTCAGTGAATGGAAGACTCTCAGAAAACTCCTCAAGAAAACTGAGAAGGAGAACCACAATCTGAAAGACACCATTGTCAAACTAGAAGCTGAATTAACAAAGAAGGACTCTGAGCTGTTCAAAGTAATCTCTGAGCTAGATAATGAAAAGAAGGTAATTTCTAAATGGAACTCTTCTACTTCTAGACTTAATGAGATGCTTGATGTGAACAATGATAGGACCACTGGTTTAGGGTACACAAGTAGTTGTGATGAACTTGGGAGCAACATGAACGACACTGTTGACACTGATACCTCAAAAGTTGTCAAACCCCTTTCTGAGCTCATAAAAGGTCCTATATTTGTCAAAGAAAAAGCTTTGTTTGTGTGCACTTACTGTCTTAAATCAGGTCACAAAAAGCCTTACTGCTTCAAGTACCAAAAGGACTTAAAGAGTGAATATGTTGATACCTCCAACCTCAGTAATCTCTCCACAATTCCCTCCCATCCAGTTCAGGACAAAAGCAGTGATGCTAGTCGCAATGTTGTGATAACATCCACTTCAACAGAGACTGAAAGATGTAATCTTAAGACTCTAAAGTGCTTTCCTAGCTCTCCTAAACAAGACAAATCTCCAGGACAGATAAGAAAACACAAGAGTGTTTCGAAACATGTTTGGGTAGCTAAAGAAAATCATACTTGCAATGTTGCTTTTTCTGTTGCTACTTCTCCTAACAATGCAGGGAAATGGTACTTCGACAGTGGTTGTTCTAGGCACATGACCGGTAACTCAAATCACAAACTTTGTAGCTCAAAGGATGTACTAACATATGGAGGAGGATACCAAAGCAAAATACTTGGAAAGGGAACATCTGCCTTAAAGGATATCCAAACTCTCAATGTTCTTCTTGTTGAAGGGTTAATCGCTAATCTTGTTAGTATAAGTCACCGTGTGATGATGATCCGAAGTCAAGTTTGATAAACGTTCTTGCAAAGTTTATACTTGTGTGGACAAATTAACCGTAATGACAGGTGTGAGATCACAGGACAACTGCTATGTGATGGACATTCCTCTCAAATGCAATGTTGCTCAACATGATGATGCAACACTGTGGCATAAGAAATTGGGACATGTCAACTACAGAAATCTGGAGAAGATCATCAAAAATAATGTGGTGACAGGAGTGCCAAAGCTTACCAATGTAGGGAAACATGTGTGTGGCGACTGTCTTATGGGGAAACAAACCAAGGTGACACATCAGCCACTTCTGATTGAAGGACAACAAAGAGGTACTTTTAACTGCTTTGAACTCCTGCATATGGATCTCATGGGCCCTATAGAAGCTAAAAGTTTAGGAGGAGCCTGGTATATCTATGTTATAGTTGATGATTTCTCTAGATACACTTGGGTCAACTTCTTGAAAGAAAAATCAGAAACTTTTGAATCCTTCAAAAAATGGCATACAAAATGCTGTAATCAGTACACTACTCTTGTTCAAAGAATTCGATCTGACCATGGTAAAGAATTCGAGAATCAATTCTTTGATAAGTACTGTGAAAAGAAAGGAATCATGCATGAATACTCAGCTCCTAAGACACCACAACAAAATGGTGTTGCTGAAAGGAAAAACAGGACTCTTCAAGAAATGGCTAGAGTAATGTTGAGCTCAATGAACCTATCAAAAAGGTTATGGGCTGAAGCTGTGAACACTGCTTGTCACATAATCAATCGTGTCTATCTTCGTCCAGGGTCTCTAACCACTCCATATGAGATGTTGAAAGGTAGAAAACCCAATCTCAAGTACTTTCATGTATTTGGATGTGTGTGTTACATACTCAATGATAGAGAACATCTAGGGAAGTTTGATGCTAAAAGTGATAAAGGAATCTTTGTAGGATACTCTCAAAATAGTCAAGCTTATAGAGTATACAATCCTAGATTGCAGACTATACAAGAATCTGTGAATGTTTCCTTTGATGACTCTGAGCCCTATGCCCAGAAGAAGATCTCTGCAGGTACTGAACAGGTTGTTGAATCAACCTCTGACTCTTCTACACATGAGAACATATCAGAAACTGTGACTCCTGCTGCTGATCAAAATGAAAGAACCCATGTTGTCGGCAATGTTGTGCCAACATCCCCTCAGTGCAATGATGACTCAACATCCCAGATTTACTCTCATGATGAAGAACAAGCTGATCCTCATACTGAAACTGAAGCTGAATCTGACAATCCATCCGGCAACAATGCTGCACATATGTCTCCTGACTCAAGAAAGGATCCTCCTCCTAGAATTCGCAAAGATCATCCCAGTTCCCAAGTAATTGGAAATCCAGGAGGAAGGACATTGAGGGTAACGCGCAAAAACTACAAGGAGACACTCAGACTTGCTGAAATATGTCACTCTGTAAGTTCCTCGTGCTTTGTTTCGTTGATTGAACCTAAAAATGTGAAAGAAGCTCTTGCAGATGATTTTTGGATAGAAGCAATGCAAGATGAACTTCGTCAATTTCAAACAAATGAAGTCTGGACTCTTGTTCCCCGCCCCCATAATATAAATGTCATAGGCACCAAGTGGATTTTCAAAAACAAGAGTGATGAAAAGGGGATAGTTGTAAAAAACAAAGCCAGATTGGTTGCTCAAGGTTACACCCAAGTGGAAGGCATTGATTTTGATGAGACCTTCGCTCCAGTTGCTAGATTAGAGTCCATTCGCTTGCTCCTAGCCTTAGCATGTTGTCTTAACATAAAACTCAAACAAATGGATGTTAAAGGAGCTTTCTTGAATGGCTACATTGACAAAGAAGTGTATGTTGAACAACTAGAGGTTTGAAGATCCTTTTATCGACCATGTTTTTAAACTAAGAAAAGCCTTGTATGGTTTGAAACAAGCCCCACGCGCTTGGTATGCTAGGTTGACAGAATTCCTAGTTGGGTTAGGATTTAAAAGGAGGTGAGGGAGATCAAACTCTGTTTATCCTCAGGAAAGGAAAAGACATCTGCATTGCTCAAATCTATGTTGATGATATTGTCTTTGGGGCTACTAACCTCTCCTTGCTAGATAAGTTTGTTCAAGCCATGACAGGAACTTTTGAGATGAGTATGATTAGTGAACTCAGCTTCTTCTTGGGGCTCAGAATCTGGCAGAAATGGAAGGCCTCTTTATCTCTCAAGAGAAATATGCCAAGAATCTTATCAAAAATTTGGTCCGGAAAATGCCAAACCTTGCGGACTCCATGGCTACATCTAAAACTCAAAGAAACCGATGTTGGGGCGATGTTGACCAACATTGTCTGGATCAATGATTGGAAGTCTCTTATATCTTTCACCACCGAATCGACATCATGTTCTCTGTTTGTGTGTGTGCCAGGTATCAATCCAAGCCCAAAATATCTCACTTAACTGCTGTCAAAAGAATCATTAGATATATATCAGGAACTGTTAATCTTGGATTATGGTATGCATGTGATTCAAACACTAATCTGTTGGGATTCAGTGATTCTGATTGGGCTGGTGACTTAGATGATCGAAAATCAACTAGTGGAGGTTGTTTTATCTTGGACCAAATCTTGTGTCATGGTATAGTAAGAAACAAAATTCGTGTCTCTCTCTCTTCTTGAATCAATATGTAGCGGTGGGAGTTGTGTGTCTCAATTAATTTGGCTGAACAATATGCTGCATGAATATGGGTTTCAAAGTGACACTCTTTTGCTGTTTTGTGATAACCTTAGTGCCATTCACATATCCAAGAACCCTGTTCAACACTCACGCACCAAGCATATAGACATTCGACATCATTTTCTTAGAGACTTAGTCTCCAAACAAATAATTGACATACAACACATTGATACCACAAATCAGTTAGCTGACATTTTCACAAAGCCCCTTGATAAAGAGAGATTCTTCAGTTTGAGAAGGTCTCTTGGCCTTTGCACTATTTGATAGGATTTGCTGCAAGCAATGTTGACATAACATCCTCGTCAACATTGTCTTCTATGTTTACCTAGTGTTGTCTTTCTGTTATTCTTTTAGTCTTTTCTCTTTCTTATTCTTGTGTGTCTATGTGTTTTTTTGTGCTTCTGTGCTGGTCAATGGCTGTTCCTATTTGTAGCTTACAGTGGTGATGCTTAGGGTTTGAAAGGCTATTTGAAACCAAGGTTGAAAGGGATCGAGTCTCCTGTGTGTTTGCTTTATGTAAAACCCACTTTTGCTGCTTTTTGGCTATTTTTACTCGTACCTTGACTCACTCTTGATGTTGCCTCCTGTCCTTTATGCTTAATAAATCTAATGAATTATGATAAAAAGGGCTCGAAGTGTTTCCGTCGAGGATCGTGTTAGGCAGGTTTCAAATACTATCCAGATATCGACGTGGCCAATGTGTCATATGTCATGAGGGTTGATGGCCTGTACTGGAAACCGACACGCACAAAAGTGCCGATTCTCGTAAAGCTGCTGGTTCACTTTCTGAGTACCAAATTACCCAATGTGGTCAAATGTGGTCTCATGGTCACCCCCACTCAAACTTATGCTAATTGTTCAATTTACTTCTTGAGGCAATGTTGAGTGTATTTCTTTGGTATTCCTTTCTTCTTCTGTTTTGCCTGCAGCATCAGTGGTGTTAATCGAATCTGCACATCTTGAGACTTGGTTTCTGGTGACTTACATTAAGAGTGGTCGATATTCCGATGTTGTCATCAATGTTGAGCCAACATCACAGTCAACATTACTGTCTTTGGAAGTTCCTTCTTTGCTATGTTTTTGTGTGCTTTTTCTGTGTTTTGGGTTGGGTTTGAGGGGGAGTATTTCTGTGTCTTATTTTTGTGTCTTGGGTAATCTGGGTAAAATGTAAAGTGTAAAATATAATATCTTACTCTTATCTGACCTTGATTTGTTTCCTAAAACAAAAATGTACCTCCCTAGGTTGAGTTTTGAGAACCTTCTTCATTCTTGACCTAATTGATACGGTGGTCATTTGCTTTCCTTAATCTCATATTAACAGCTGTGTACAGATCTTGGTTTGTGTTTTGATATATATGATTATGATCCTTGGAGCAAACCAACCAAAAACACCCCTCCAACCATATTACCACTACCTCTCACATTAGCCCACTTCTCCACCACTCACAAAAACTGCCTTCCTTCCAAACCTCTCTCTTTTTAAAAAAAAAAAAAAAAATTCCCTGTATTTACTTCTTACTCCCAAAACTCTTCACCTTCCACTCACTTTACTCTCTTGTCTCTCTCAAACAAAACTCCTCTCCCGCTCTTTCTCCCTCAACTCTAGCTTCACGATCCAATCAATGTCGTCCCCGACAAAACCCGTCTTGCCCGGATTTTCATTGCAAACACCTGAGGGGGAGCAAGCTTATCCTCTTCCCATTCGTGCTGAACCGGCTGATTTTGAGATTCCAGTCTATAATTGTGAGGATTCGGAAGATAGTGCTGAAAAACCCTCATCTCCTGTACCAAAACCACCATCTCCAAAAACCCAGACTGAGTCATCACCATCAAACCCCTCTGAATTTGCTGCAGAAACCCTTGTAAAATTGGGGAGCATGCCAGTCGACTTGCCACAAGATCTGAGGGATGATGATGAAAGCCCAATGGGGATAGAGAAAGATGCTCCCATGGAGGATGCTGGGGAAGATGTTGGACATCCCGAAATTCAACATGCAGATCTGACAGAAAACCCCCAAAATCCTGTTGAAGAAGATGATGTACAACAACCTGACAAAACAGGGGAAACGGCTACTGATGGCCTGAATGATGAGAATCAGACTAGCATGCGTTCTGAAAATGTTGAGAAACCCGCAGATGAGCCTACCATTGAACTAGTTGAAGTGGAAGATTGGCAGTCAGATGACTCAGAGAAAACTGAAAGTGATCCAATGAATATAGATGGGGATGTTGCTGTAACATCAGCTGCTCATGATGATAACAATGATGAAAGCTCTAATGATATGGAAGATTATGAGCCAGAAACTGAAGATGACTCTAAGGATGAGTCAATGGTTGAAGAAGAAGATCTGAGAAACTCAGATGAAAGCTCAGATGACTCAAGATTATGAAGTCGAGACGGAGGAAGAATCAAGAAGAATCACTTGATGATGAGGATGTCATTCTTGGAGAAGACCAGTTGAAGACCACGAGGTAAATGATCTATCCTCTGAACTGTGTTCTGGATGGTTCTGATTGGGATGAAGATGCAGTTTCTCATTTGTTCTATGATAACAAGAATCTAGAAAAATATGAGAAAATCAAAAACAATGCTATAGATGTTGAGAAGATAATTAAAGAAGACTCATTTGAAGAGTATAACTTGGTTGCCTATCTGAAGAAAAGGAATCTCTATTATCTTTATTCTTGAATTTGTTCCTGAAATCATGAGAGAATTCTATGCACATTTATCTGAGAATTTTGGTAGTGAAGGGCATGGTAAGCATCACTGTGTGTACTTGAGAGGTGATGCATTCTTCTTGACTTCTAAGGATATCAATACTGTGCTGCATAGAAATAGGGATGAGATTGAGACTCCTGTGGAGGTAACTATGGATGAGATTGCAAGAGAGCTAACTGCAGGAAAATTAAAATCTTGGCCTACTGGAACTCTAGATTTGAAATATTGTTGCTCTCTAGTATCTGTTCTTGCCAGGATCTGCCTGTCAACTGGTTGCCATCTTCCAATAACAAGCTCAGCCAAGAGGCAACCATGTTGCTTTACTGGATTAAAATGGGTTACAATGTCAATCTGGGAGAAAGGATTCTCAAGCATCTAGAAAATTCTAAGAATAGAGGGATCAGAGGCCATTTGATTCTTCCATCCACTATTTTTGCTGTTCTTCGATCTGACGGTATTGAGGTTAAAGCCAATGATGTCTATCATTCCAACTTCAAATCCATCACAGTCACCAAACAAGCGCTGGAAACACATGGCAGATGTGATCTTCCTTGGGTAGATCCCGATGTTTACGTGAACATGGATGTGGAGGAGAATATGCCTCTTTCTCTTGGCAAACCGAGTGATGTAAAGCTCATAGTTGCATTTCAACATTCCAATGTTGACTTATATGTTGGGACAACATTGACTCCTAACATTGAAACTCATGCTGCAGTATTTTAAGCTGAACAGGACAAGCTGATTCTGGAGCAAATCAAAGGGCTTGATGAGCAGATCTCAAACAATCTGAAGTTCAGAAATACTCTAGTTTCTTTTCTTTCCTCACAAAAAGGGGGAGAATAGATAACTTGAGTTCATTCTTATTAAGTTTGAGTTTGTGTTGAACAATTAATAATTTTTGTGGGTCTGTAATATTTTTAAATTCTCCTGAATATTTCTTAAGATGTCTGGTTAAGGGGGAGAATAGATCTTTAGTAGTTCTTAGTTATGTTTCTATGATCTGATCTCTTGATTTTTTTTGTGATGAAAGACTAAGATTAAGGGGGAGATTGAAAGTGCAGTATGCACTTATATTTTGATAATCTTGTCTTTCAATAATCGATTCAAGTTTGTGTTTGTTGTTGTTTGTGAAGTCACAGGATTTTCAATGTTGTATAACATTGTGGAGGATAGAATTCAATGGCATAACATTGAAGATATAGCATTACATGAACATCGAAGACAAAGCACTTTGGACAGATACTTGGACCGGAAGTATTGGAAACGAACAAGAATTGATTTAAGGAAAAAAACGGTTGTGGTGAAAGCAAGAAGGAATATATTTTATGAAGAATTGAAATATGGGAATTTCCTTCTATGCTTTTGAAGAAAACAAGTAAAGGAAAAATTGCCTTTGCCAAGATCCTATTGCCTTTCGACATAGATGGAAGAGGTCGACATCTCAAGTATATATATGCAAGGATTCAGCAAAGCAAGTTTTTTGAGCCTTTCTTGATGATCAATCGAGATTTTATTAAAAGAGTTTAGGCTTCTTGTATTCTGCTAGCTTTAGAGTTTGTCTAAGAGTATTCATTGTTGGAATAACTCTTTCAAACATCGACCTAGAATAGCTTTTACTGTTGGTTCTTCTAGGGCTAGTTTTGGTTGTTTAATCAATCGTTTGTGATTGTATTATACCTATTTGATTAGATCTACTTTTCCTGTCAGTAGATATTTTGCCTAAGGCGCTGCCAATATATTTTTCTATATATTGGCTTGGTAATAGAAGTTACATTATTTATCCGCTGCTATCTGTTTACTGTAGACAGTGTTGAACAACATTGTTGGCAACATTGTCTATTGATCTTGTTTCAAAGTACCAATCCGGGATCTTAAGTTCTAACACCTGGCACCAATGTCATTACCTTCGATGAATCTGAAGCGCCACCCCCAACCAGAGGTGAGGGATTAATCCACGATCCCGATGTCCCATTGGTGATAGAAGTAGACATTGTGGGATATGAGATGACCAAGGTACTCGTCGACACGAGAGACTCCTCCAATATCCTCTTTATGAGCATAGTCAGAAAAATGTAGATGAGCTTGAGAGGAATGATACCCGTAACGACAGACCTTGTGGGCTTTGGTGGATCAAGAATTAGACCAAGAGGAGTCCTCTATCTCTCACTTTCCATAGGAAAGGCACCGTGCCGAATCACCAAGCAGGTGCCATTCGTCATCACAGAAGCAGACTGTGACTACAACATCATCTTAGGAAGACCAGCACTGAATCAATTCAAAGTGGTGGTATCAACCTTCCATCTAAAGATGAAATTCCCAACCGAAGCAGGAATCAGAACCATTAGTGGAGACCGGAGACAAGGATGGAAATGTTACACCCTCTCCACCCGAAGAGCATCCCGAACCTACTGAAAGGAACAAGATATCAGGAGAGAAGAAGCCGACGTAAGGGCAAAGAGACAATGTCTCTTCATACAGGAGAAGGTCCATAATCCGAGAAAGGAGAGACCCTTGGGGAAAGGGATGAATTGGCTAAAAATGGGTGTCAATAAGAAGAAAGTCACCACCATCATAAAAGAAGGGGAAGACCGGATTTAGAAGTACAAGGTCATCCCACCAGGACCTCTAGGAGAAACCCCGACCAAGAGCTTTTTTCATGAAAACCGGATGGCACCTCATGAGGATGTCCAGGAAGTCCCTATCGTAGAGGGAATTAAGTCCAAAAAAGACCGCGAAAATTGTCTCAGAGATGGATGCTGAGACAACCATCAAAATGGTGGCATTTCTTAGAAAGAATGCCGATATCTTCACATGGAGCACGGAGGACTTAACCGGAATTGATCCCCGCATCATGGTGCATGAACTTAACGTCGACCCCAATGTCAAGCCTATCTGTCCAAAGAAAAGAGACCATGGCCCCATCCACAACAAAATCATCGCAGAATAAGTTGAACGACTTCTCAAAGCAGGACATATTCAGGAAGTTCACTACTCAGATTGGATATGCAATGTGGTCCTAGTTGAAAACAGTCCGGGGAAGTGGAGGATGTGTAACGACTTTACCACCCTCAACTGCTTCTGCCCAAAAGACCCATATCCTCTCCCAAGAATCGAGCAACTAGTAGACTCTACCGCAAGATGTGCCTTGCTAAGCTTTATGGATGCTTTCCAAGGGTTCTACCAGATCAAGATGGCAAAACATGACATAGAGAAAACCGCCTTCATCACAGCAGGCGGAGTTTATTGTTTCAAAGTCATGCCGTTCGGACTACGCAACACAGGAGCTACATACTAGCGACTAATGAATCACATGTTCAGAGAAGAGCTGGGCAAATCAATGGAGGTTTACGTGGACGATATTTTGGTAAAAATCAAGGAATCAACCGACCACATTCGAAACCTGGAAAGATGTTTTGTCATAGTAAGGAAATATGGCATGAAGCTCAATCCGGCCAAATGCGCATTCGGTGTTACAGGAGGAAAATTCCTAGGATACATGGTCACACAGAGAGGAATTGAGGCCAACCCAGAAAAGATAAAAGCCATACTAGAACTCCCCCATCTGGAGAAACTCTGTGATGAGTCGATTTTGTACCGTCTCATTTGGTCTTTTTTACCGTCTTTTTGTCATCCTTGAGTATAGTTTTATTTAGTTTTCCTTGAATATTTTTACTTGTTTTGTTCTTTGCGTGTTTTGTAGATATTTGACTAAACCGCGCTAATTGAAGGCAAAATGGTGTATTTTATATGCATCTACAAGATTTGGAGTTCTAATGCCTCGTATGGATGCTAGAAGTGGAGCGGGAAGGCCAAAATATCAAGAATTGGAGTCAAAAGGTGTCGAAGGGCAAAGTTGTAATTTCTAGGAAAACTGGCGACGCTAGTTTTCAAATCGCTGGACGCCGGTGGTTCATCAGAACCAAACCGTGACGCCTTGATTTCTTTTTGCCGTTCTTTCCGCGATTTGTTTCCTAATTCGCCCAAACCTAGTTTTTCTCCTTTCTATTACTTAGAACGAGACAAAATCACTTTTCATATTCATTATATTGTCAAGATTGAACTTGGATCTCAAGCTAGACCTAGTTTCCAACGATTTTCACCTTATAATCCGACGATTATCATTGATTGGGAGCGTAATCTACATACTTTCTTGCATCAATCGCTTCAGATTCTTCAGGTTCTACCTAGGGTTTGTGACAACGAAGGTTAAACCTGTATCAATTGATCGATTCCTCGTGTTTAGTATTAGATTATGTGTGTTAATCGTTTAATTGCTTATTTGATTATGTCTTCGCATAACATGAGTAGCTAAACACCCTGATTATGGGGTGGTGACGGATTCAAGCATGCTAGCTAGGGTTTATGCGTTTATGTATAATCAAGTTACGATTACTTTGTGCCTTTTAGATTAAATTGCATATCCTGCTATTACGTTTGATGCGCAATCCGTCAATATCACTGTTAGATTAAGCATTTGATCCCTGGCAACCAAAACGTTTTTCGTCTTGCTTTAATCTAACAGTTAGTTGCAAACGGTAATAGTAGGATTAGCTTTATTGATCGTAGCTTAGTGAAATTGACGCCTTTACTAATGCTATTCGTTTTTTGAACCCAAGTAGTGACAACTTAAGGTAATCGTTTCATGTGGATCGCATATTTCCTGTTAGCTAGCTTGTTCTCCAGTCACCACTCCATAATTCTCCTCATTCATATATTAATCTCGTTAAGTGTTAATCATATCTAGTTTTGTCTGCTTAGTTGTTTACTGTTACGATAGTTAATCATCTCGCTGCTGAAGTAAACAAACCTTTACATGCTTTTCATATTGTTACTTTTATTCGTAAACTGAAGCTCAGCCTAGTTAAGTCCCTAGAGACCGACCTCGGGGTTAACTTCACTACACTACAGGTTTTCGTAGTGTCGAGAGTTAGCAAATATCAAAACTTTGATATTGACACATCACTCTGAGACGTCCAAAGACTTATAGGGAAGATGATATCCCTTAGCCGCATCATTTCTAGATCCGCTGAGAAGAATCTTCCATTCTTCAAAGTCCTAAGGAAATCCGACCATTTTGATTGGAACCCCGAATGCAGAAAGGTTGTGTGTAAGTTCATGGTGTTTAGTGTGTGTTTCAAGCATTTTAAGTGGTGATATTTATAGTTGAATTTGAAGCCGTTTGAATAGTAACCGTTAGGCTCAATTCAAATTCAAACTATTGATATCTGAAAATAGTACCGCAGAAGACGTTGTCTCTTTTCAGAGATTTCCTCTTTTGTGCAGATGTCTCTGTCTGCGCAATTATTGCATTGTACTATTCTTGTCTTGTAGTGCCAACGGAACTATGCACGCTTTCTGAAGCATTGCATGTCCCTTTCCAGAGAGCTTCACATCTCCAGATACCTGTTGAAACATTGTTTCCCAGAAACATATTTTTATCCAAGGTATCTGAGTGTAGGTTTCTGTGGGCACTTTTCCTCGTTCAGAAACCTTGTGTTCTCATATATATTTTGCAAAACTTGTTTATTGAAAAACACTTGTTTCTTTAAGATATCTGGACATAGGTATCTGATGAGACCAATTTCCTTCGTCTTTACCAATCTTGTGCAGTCTTCAAATCTTCAAATTTGTTGAACTCTTCTGCCGGATGTCTTCTTCTTGGTCTTCTTCAAAGATATAAAAATTACATTCAGAGACCTAACATCCTATACAAGATTTGCTAGACTATCATACTTAGTGATTTTCCTCTTTTACAGTGTTCAAGTGAACCAAGAGTACTAACCACCTTTCCGAGCTAAGATAAGTCATTAGGTTGCTGATCAAAATCTAAACAGATATTCCTAAAAAATTTCCCCCTTTTTTGATCAGTCAACGATGACTATCTTTAAAACCTATTAAAACTTGGAAGAGGGATCAATCCAACACTTAATCATTTCTTATGATCTTTTCAATTCATTTTAATCAAGTGTAGAAAGTAAACATCAACTAAATCACAAGGTGTGATCCTTGCTGACAAGTTATCTTTTTATAGATTGATATCTGAGAGTAGGTTCATCAGACATGTTACAAGGAAAGTTCACAGATAACTTTTACAATGATAAAACAATAAAGCACAATCAGCAAGATACAAAATACATAGTTAACTAGGACAACATGAGTAACCAAGCTCCGAGTAAACATCCTAATTAACTTGTCTTCAAGTCTTCAAATCTTCAGCAGCTCCAAGGATCAATTTGCATACTCCCTATCTCCAAATCTTTTGATGTCATCTGAGTAGTCATAGAGCAAAGTTCAACAACTCAGTGTCTCTGGCATAACCACATACTTCTTTGTATGATTTGGTGGGATTCGTCTTGGCAAAGTGTTTGACCAATAAATACTTTCCCCATTTCTAGGCATGCTCAATTCTGATATCTGATAGCTTGAAGTAATCATATATGATCCTCATATATCTGATGTCACCCTTGTATTGATCTTCAGTCATGTAGAATGACTCAAAGGGTTCCACAGCAAGTCTTGGCCTTGTGCCTGTTCCAGTGAGGTTTGGGACTCTATGCACATCATCAGGTTTTCCATAAGGACATTCATCATTAAGGTACTTCCTCATGGCTTCGACACTCTTGACAACTTCAAAATCCAACCAAGCTTTGATGTGATTGGTGTTGATCAAGACTGGCTTATCTTTTCTCCATGCCATAAGTTGTTGATGGATGGGTACTGGAAATCCTTTTTCATTTACAAGCAAGTGCTTGAGTTCCAATATCCAGTATCCATTCCTCTGATGAATACACCTGTAGGAGGAGGAGTTATTGTCAGTCTTCACATACTCGATTCTGGCTTCTTCTGGCCTGAGTGGAAGTTGACCTTTTCTTCTTTCAGCTCTCAATCTATTCCTCCCTTGCCTTGAGTTTTCCCTTGGATTGCTTGAAGAACCACCCTGGATTGATTTGGTATTTCCAGAGGGTGTTTTAGCTGCTAAAAGCTTTGCAACTATGGGCTCAGATAGGCTATCAACCCTTTTCCTTTTTCTGTGAAGAGGAGCTTCATCTTCATCAGTCTCTTCATCATCATCATCATCATCAATGTTAATCTTTGTGGGAGATTTGTAGCCTTCTTGGTACCCCTTGGAGGTCTTTGTGCCCTGGCCTTTGTTGTTATTGTTTGTTCAGGAGGTTGTTGGGAAGTAGCTACTACTTGTAAAGCAGCTTGACTTGAGGAGGGCTCATTGATTCTGAGTGGTGGTTGGGAAGATTTCTTCTTGTTTCCTCTTCCTTTCTGAGCACCAGAACCTTCCCCTTGTCTTGGATACTTCTCCCCCTTAGTCATTGTTGACTGACTAAGTGTCACAAAGGATTCTGAGAGAGACTCAAAGTTTCCTTGTAGATAATTGTAAGCAACAACCAACTTCTAAAGTTCAGTCTTGAGCTCCTGATTTTGTTTGATAAGTCCTGTTTCCTTATCAGTGAGCCAGTGGACCTTGAGTAGCATCTGCTTTTCCAGCAGCATAGCTAGCCTCATTGAGGGCTTTTTCAGCAAATTATTGTCATCATCCAAAATCACTCTACATTTCGGGCCAAGTTACAAGATTCGTCACTATGCTTCCATCGGTGGAAGAGAAAACATGCTTATAGTCGAACTTCGACTTCTAATTTGTCTCAAGGTCAGAAAGGTCGATCGCTAAGCCTCAAATCGCTTTCCATCAGTCTAGCGTTCTGCTGGAAGTTCAATGTAAGTATCTACCGTGAATCTTTTGTAATTGCTCATGCCGAGAAAAGATATGGCAAATCAAGATCTCACACTCGCATTGTGTTGTTTATCACTTGATCCGAAAGAATGGTGTTGTAGCACATTCCATATGAAAGGGAGTCAATTACATCGCCACTTCTCTTGTCATACTTCTTCAATATCTTCATGATGCTTTCAGTTGAGAGCATAAAATTTGGAACATAAGTCCTCGGCATGTACTTATGATTAAAATCGCAACTTGCAAACACACTTCTAATTCGTAAACACAATACACACCCAGAGGAAGCAAAGTTAAAGGCTTAAATGAGCATACCTATGTAGTTGAGAGCATTGTAGTTGTTCAACAAAATCATCTCTCCATGAATATCTACAACCTTTCTTCCTAATCTCATACGCTCTTCTTTCGAATCATTGGCCTCGAAACTTGACTTTTCAGCCTATAACAATCAAAGTCCCACAAATTAAAAAGGTAAGTACTCAACGAAAGTTAAAAATCAATTATGATTGTACCAACTGTAGTACAATTAGGGTTCATATGCCACTCTAAATCACCACTCACAACTCGTGTTACTTGGCTTATTCTCAGAATTACGTTGGGCATTTTGGCATGGTACTATGTCGCATCTTTTCACACTTGTAATTGAGATAATTACTACCCAACGAGGAGTAATTTCTCACCTATACATAGCCCAGTCTAGATCATAGTTTGTAAGTAGAATTACACAGCAAAAATCAATACAAGAAAAGCTTCTGAGATGTTTATCTACTTCGTTTTTAACATATATTTGATTAATTCTGACTCAAGTACTACTCGGGATCATAAGACAGGCCTACATCGGATTTCACCTCAAGTGGAGCTATAGACTCATTCCATGCAAGCACCCTTTCACCTATAAGAACTAGAACATTTCCGACCGTCATATAATCCATCTACCAAAGACCAAGTAGTAATCATTATTCAAAGATGTCATAAATGGAGTATCCGAAGAAGATCGAATTGCATATGAAATATTATTGAATAGCCATTTCATCTAAAAGTTACAACTATTTTATCAAAAGATTAACGAAAATCACTTATCAAGGGCACCTAGCTAATTGATCATTTAAAAGAATTAACATCTCACAAACAGGATATCAACATAGTATCTATCATAAAAGGACGAATCTTGTGAGGCTAGAATGGCAAACTGCGAGAAAACACAAGATAATAACGGCAAGTCGGGACAAGTAATGCCACATTAATGACTACAAAGGATAACAGAAGCCAAAGATAAGTAGAAAACAAAGTGAACATGGGGATCTCTAGTTGTAACAAATGGATAACTATTGGAATCAAGTAAATATATACCTAAAGCAAGTAAATTTTCAGAAAATCATTGAATACTTGGATACATTGCCACCAATCAAGTCGAATGCAGAATTCCAGTGACATAGCTAAGCCAACAAAATAAGCATACATATTTATGCCCAAAGATTAGATCTTTCAAGTAAGAAATGACAGAATCCCCTTTCGATTAGGGGTAATATCTGGATTTTGGAAATTTTAAATTATAAAATATTCGGTTACATTTAGTATAATACAAGAACTTCATTGTAAAGACATCTTCTTGTCAAATCATCTCATCTTTGAGTTATTGTTTCAAACACAATTTCAATCCCCAGATTGCAATATTCTCTAATGTGTTCAATGCCGCTAAAATTAGATAAGTTTATTTTGTAAACCGTAATTTCATGATAGAAAGATGAAGAAGTTCACTAATATATCTAAGCCAATTTCTCATAGTCTAACTAGTCTCAAGGGTGTCTGTGAAAGTCAAAGAATAGAATTAGCGAGAACAACGACTTAGATGTGAATCAGTTTCTGGTAAAAATACAAATACAAGTAACCATCACGGGTTAAAATCTTAATTGCAAGATAAGTTTAAAATTCTTGAACAGGACTATTTTGGAGCGTTCGATATTGAAAATAAAATTACGTCACAGGAGTATTTTTGGAGCGTTTACTGATATTGAAAATAAAATTACGTCACAGGCACTCAATCCCATCACCTCATGCTTGTATCTTGAGCTCCCTTACCACTCAACCACCTTTATGACTCCCTTTTTTTTAATTAATAGCACATCACATTTTTTGACTAATTATTAAAATATATACTCAATGAACTTTTCACCGCCACTTTGATAATATCAATAAAATTATCAGAAGTTAGAAATAAATATGTGTAAGCATTGTAACTTAATAAGAAAAAAAACCGGGTACTAGTTGTATAGTATGCATGTGTGCGTTTTAAAGAGAGGCGGATGGATTATAAAGAGACAAATATAATAACGATTGATTTTTCAATTTTATTTATTTTTAGATCAGGAACATTCGTGGAATAAAAAGATACTAAGAAAGGGCTTTTATTTTTTCAAAAGATAATTGATTTAAGATGCGTGAACGAGCTTTTTATTAATCAATAGTACTAAACAGAGGTTCTCATAAGTTAATTTTGTTACATAATTAAGTTCAACTCGGGAACTATCATCACAATCAAGTTAACTCGGATGGATTAAAAAGAGACAAATATAATAACGATTGATTTTTCAATTTTAATTTTGCTTTCTTTTCCAATCCTCTCGTATAATCCAGACATAATAAGTTCGCCGGAACAACTAGTTTGGGCGACTAGTTGTTGGGTAATTCGTTGTATCCTGAGAAACAAGCGTATGCAATTCCTCCAAGCACCATAGGTGAGGGGGCGTAATTGTTTTAAGGAAACTGTGCAAGCACATGATTCGGATTAGATTTTTGTTCAAAAGGCGGTTTAGCTGATTATATCCTTTTGTATTATTTATCTTCGATTCTATGTTATGGAACTAACAATAATTGCAACAACAAACGACTCGATGGATAATGTGAGCAAATGATAAACTTCAACAAGAGAACTCTCACTCTGAAAGAATTAAAAAAACTCCAATATGTATTATCAAAAACTTAATCCTTTTCTGGCACCCCTACCGGCAACACTGCAACACTCCGCCATGGCCAACAAAATTCCAAATTCGAGAAAACGGCAAAATTTATATAAACAAGTAGATCGGGAATCAGGATCTAAACTGGTAATCGTCTCATCTTCAGAATGCACGATAACGACTCCGGTGTAAAAAAAACTTTATTCCTAAACTCGAACCCTAATTGGACAACGCCTGGGGTTGTTGCTAGCAAATGAGTTGATATGGACCATAAGTGAATCAAGAAGCGGATGTCATAAAACACCAGTCTATAAGACCGTCCCCGGTCACCTGCAATGGCTGCGTCATGCGGACATTGCAGGAGCTTCATATCAGAGCTTTGCACCTGCTGCGGCTGGTCCTTCAAGGACAGCTGGAGACCGTTTGGGGATGTGTCTCAGTGGCCCAGCTCCTTCAAAATACTATCTTTATTTCAATATTTCAACTATTTTAAACATTAAAAAAATAAAATAAAAAACAAAAGAAAATTAAGGTGACCAAAACCCAATGACCACTACGTGACCAGTACCACAGGGGTAGTTTTGGTCACCGACATTCCAGTGACGTGACCATTGAAAGACGATGGTCGCCCACAGGGAGTGGTCTAATTGGTGAATATAGATTGGAGTTGATTGTTGTGAAGAGTGAAAGTCGTAGAGATAAGAAGAGGAACACGAGAGAAGAACTGTGCATGGACGATTCATATTAGTTTGTGCGTGTTAAACACGGTACTAGATTTTTTTATAGTTTTGGATAAAGTGTACTTAGAGCGATAAAATTGAGTAATAATCTGTGCCTCTCCATGCGCCAAATATTTGGTTATATTATTACTTTAATTTAATACGTAATATGTCACAAAATAATGAGCACCACACACATTTCGCGGTGTACCAATCTCTTGTATGTGCGTGTCCCATTCAACTTAAATTAAGTTTTCAATTGCACAACTTTTATAGTTGTCAAATTATATACTGTATTATGTCACAAAGTAATGGGCACGGGCATTTCACGGTGTACCATCTCTATCTCACGCAAACACACATACTCCTATATACTTTTCAATACTGTTATCTTTAAATCTTTCACTATAATTCAATTAATCCGAGAAATTCCCAAGTGCAAGGATGAACTACATGAATACTCCCTCCTATTTTTAATATAAGATGTTTTAAGTATTTCACACAAATTAATACAAATCTCTCTTCATCAATAGTCTTGATAAATGATTTAAAACAAAAATATTAGTATCTTGAACAAATAAATTCACCAATAAAATATGAGAAATGTGCTTAGCTTTTGTAGTGTCCAAGACAAAATAAATAAAAAATAATAAAATCAATGAGTTTGATGCCTAATAAATTGTGAAAATACGAAATTACGTAGCACAATCTACTAAAACATTTTATATTTGTCAAATGGAAAATAACCAAAAACATCTTATATTAAAAATAGGAGGGAGTATGTTATTTCTCTGCAACCATAAAATTGAGAGTAGAACATGCTACGCGTGATGTGCTTGTCGACGAAATAAAATAAACAAAGACCAGTGAGTAAACGACCAAAGCAAACAAGAATCGAGTCAATGAGACAAAACAGCCGCAAACAACAAATTTATGTATGTTATCATAAGTTAATTTTGTTACATAATTAAGTTAAACTCGGTAACTTATTATCACGATCAAGTTAAGTCCTGAACTAGCGGGGCCTCGAGATCAACGGTAGAATCCTCCATAGCAGTACCTGAGGAAGATTTGGCGACAAAATTTATTACTCTAGATGGTGTTATAAGTCGCACTGTAAACATGAACGTCTCAAATTTGAAAGATATATGAAAGATTCGACAGAAGAACATGACAAGTAAACACCTGAACTACGAAATTTCACCATAAGGATACAAGATACGAGGAGCTGGATGATTTCCAATATTATGCCACCTCCATGAGCAATCTGTGGAACAGGGGAAAGGGTAAAGCACAAACCGAAACAAGGGACAGTCACAAATTGTACTTGTAATGGTGTGAAATTAATGTGTACTTACAGCAAGGTAAACATCGTAGGTAGGGCTATAAAGATATGCATATGCAAACCATGCGACAGCATTCAAGAAATACATTGTGCATAATCCGAACGGCAAGTAATGTGTGGTTCGCGTCTTGTATGCATCTATCTGGAAATCAATAATATATACATAAGTTTGTATGAATGCAAGTGAAAAGATTAGTCGTACGAATGCAACGGAAAAGATCAGCATATATAGGGTAAACAAGCAAGCATCAGATTTAAGAAGTTAGATTCTTACTATTGAAGGTATCGGAGAAGCATACATAATAATTCCAATTGTAGCAGCAGCAGACCCAGTAATATGTGGATGATCTAGGAGAGGAGGCCAAAAAGGCACAGGACCCGAAATTACACAATACAGGAACAATATAAGCTCTGGTATTATGGATGTACATTCGATAATCCACTGATCATACAGGTAGCAAAAGTCGCAGTACTTTGTTAGGTAAGATAATAGTCGAGACATAAACAGAGTATATGACAATGAGTTACCTTGTTACAAACTATAGTATTATCGTGGAAAGTCAACATGTAATAGGTCTGAACTATACAGCAAACCAAATTGACAAACACAACGCATATATTCTGGAATGTGGGGAATTCTATAACTGGTTCACTGAGACCATAAAACATCCATACTACGCACGCCAGCTGAGTAAAAGAAAATGGGTAGGGTTGTAGACCTCCAGCTGACTTCTTCCTTGTTATTCGCCAAATAATTGGCCTGTGATTAAATTTAACAAAGGAAAGAAAAAAAAACTAAATCAGATCAAATCATACCTATAGCGAGTTTGACGACTAAGAAATTTGTTTAAAGAACATACATAATCAAGACTAGGTAGTGGGAGTAGAAATTACTCACATTGGATACACAATTAGCAGAGCAAGTGACACAGCAGAAGCTACATAAAAACGAATTAATAAGCAAACAAGAATGAATAACTACAATAAGAAGAAACACAGTAGTATATTGTAAGTTTAGGAAAGGCAAAAGAAAACGTCAACAAACCTGTAATGCCCAACACTAGGTCTGGTGTTCCTAAAAAATTCATCTTTCTCAGCAATTTTGATCTGATAGACATGATAACAGAAAATATGAAACATGGTTAAAACCGATCGAGTACAAGTAAAATTTAAAACACACTTGATCAACAAACACGCACAAAATTATACACTCCATGGCCAATAAGTTAAGTTGTAATATAATATGTAGAAATCACTACAGGAAAGCATTGATCTTTGAATTATAAATATGCAGGATATTAATTTGTTGTAATTATTATAAATATAGAGGAAATATATGGAAGAAGAGAGTAATAGAGGGAGAAAGTTTTTCAGGAGTAATTTCATTCATCAGAATCTGTCTATTTATAGACAAATCGATCAGACGATACATTTCAATTTTCAACTTTCTACAGTAATTTCACTATTCATGATGGTGACATTTACGATATATATTCATCCATTTCACTATTCCCATTAACATCCACTAACCATTTCACTATTCCCATTAACATCCACTAACACTCCCCCTTAAACGTACATCATGAATTATGATCATACGCATGAAATGCTACCTCATTAAAAACCTTGCTAAAGAAAAACCCAATGGGAAAAAACTTTAGCGAAGGAAAAGAGTACAGCGCGTATTTCACTCCCCCTCATAGTTACATTACTTTACTTCCCTCAGATGCCGCATGCCGATCGCATGCCTTAGTTTCTCAAATGTCGAAGTAGGAAGAGATTTGGTGAATAAGTCTGCCAAATTTTCACTAGAGCGGATTGGTTGGACATAGATCTGATTCTTCTGTTGAAGTTCATGAGTGAAGAAGAATTTGGGCAAGATATGTTTTGTTCTGTCACCTTTGATGAATCCTTCCTTTAATTGAGCAACGCAGGCTGCATTATCTTCGTGGATTATAGTTGGGGAGTTTTCCATTATAGGAAGTCCGCACTTTTGTTGAATGTGGTGCGTGATAGATCTCAGCCAAATGCATTCACGACTTGCTTCATGGATTGCTAGTAGTTCTGCATGATTAGAAGAAGTAGCAACCATTGTTTGTTTTACAGACCGCCAAGAAATAGCCGTACCTCCACATGTAAACACATAACCTGTTTGAGATCGACCATTATGTGGGTCAGACAAATATCCTGCATCTGCATAACCGGTTAGTCCAGAGGTAGAGGAGTCGGGATAATACAACCCCATTTCTTTTGTTCCTTGAAGGTATCGCAAGAGGTGTTTTATCCCGTTCCAATGCCTTTGAGTTGGAGAAGAACTGTATCTTGCTAATAAATTTACAGCAAATGCTATATCTGGTCTTGTATTTGTAGCAAGATACATCAGTGCACCGATTGCACTTAGATATGGCGTTTGGGGGCCTAAAAGTTCTTCATCATCGTCACAAGGTCGGAATGGATCATTCTCGACATTCAGTGATCGTACAACCATTGGTGTACTCAATGGATGTGCATCTCTCATATTGAATCTTTCCAACACTTTTGTTGTGTATGTGGATTGATGCAGAAAAACACCATCCTTTAGATACTCAATCTGAAGACCCAAAACAAATTTTGTTTTCCCAAGGACTTTCATTTCAAATTCATTTTTCAATAAGCATACTGCTTTTGATAACTCTCCTGGAGTTCCAATAATGTTCAAATCGTCCACATATACAGCGATTGTAACGAACTCAGATCCAGACCTTTTGATAAACACACAAGGACATATGGGATCATTTTTGTAACCTTCTTTGATCAAGAATGTACTCAAACGATTGTACCACATTCGACCAGATTGTTTTAATCCGTATAAAGACTTGTTTAGTTTTATCGAGTATGTTTCTCGAGATCCATTGTATACTTCAGGTATCTCGAATTCATCTGGAATTCTCATGTAAATTTCCTTTTCCAATGAACCATACAAATAGGCAGTAACCACATCCATTAGACGCATTTCCAACTTTTCTTGTACAGCCAAGCTTATCAAATAGCGAAAAGTAATTGCATCTACCACTGGTGAATATGTTTCTTCATAATCAATACCAGGTCTTTGGGTAAAACCTTATGCTACGAGTCTTGCTTTATATCTTACAATCTCATTTTTATCATTCCTCTTTCGCACAAATACCCATTTATTTCCCACTGGTTTTACACCTTTTGGTGCTTGGATCACATGTCCAAATACATTTCGCTACGCAAGAGATTCTAACTCTGCGTTTATTGCCTCTTTCCATTTAGGCCAATCCTTTCTTTGCTTACACTCATCAACTGAGGTAGGCTCTGAATCTTCATGATTCTTATTTTCTCCCATGATATCAAGAGCTATGTTATAGGCAAATACATTGCCCACATTGATTTCATTTCGGTTCCATCTTTTTCCAGACAAGACATAATTTATCGATATTTCTTCGTTCTCAGGCGCCTGAGGTTCTTCTTGAAGTTGAACCTTATTTATTATGTCAGATTGCTCCTCTTGAGCTTTTGTGTCCTCTTTTAGACAACTATCTGTGATTGCCCCTTTTCTTTTCCGCGGATTTTTATCTTTGGAACCAGGAGGTCTACCACGCTTCTGGCGTGTGTTAGCCTCATTCTCAGTAGAAGATTATCCTCTCGGGATATCAATTCTTACTGGAACATTTGCAGCTGGAATATGGGATTTTGTTGCCCTTTTAAGGTCAGTAAATGCATCCGGCAATTGATTTGCAATAGCTTGCAAATGAATTATGTTTTGAACTTGTTCACATTGTTTTGTTCGAGAATCTAAACTTCTCAAAGATGTATCTTTCCATGAGATACTCTTTTCCATCTGTTTTTTCTCCCCCCCTAATGTTGGGAAATTTCTTTCATCAAAATGACAGTCGGCAAATCTAGCCGTAAATTGATCTCCAGTCAATGGTTCCAAATATCTTATGATACTTGGAGAATCATACCCAACATATATCCCCAATCTTCTTTGGGGTCCCACTTTTGTGCGTTGTGGTGGTGAAATCAGCACATATACCGCACATCCAAATGTTCTTAAATGGGAAATATTTGGTTCCTGACCTTGAACCATTTGATATGGGGATGTTTGATTATAGCTTGATGGCCTGATGCGCATAAGCGATGATGCATGTAATATTGCATGCCCCCATGCTGATGTTGGCAACTTTGATTTCATTAATAATGGTCTTGCAATCCATTGCAGACGTTTTATCAAAGATTCAGCGAGTCCATTTTGTGTGTGAACATGCGCAACTGGATGTTCAATATTTATTCCAATGGACATGCAATAATCATTAAAGGCTTGTGATGTAAATTCACCAGCATTATCAAGACGAATGTTCTTGATTGTATAATCAGGGAATTGTGCTCGCAGCCTTATTATTTGTCCCAATAACTTTGCAAATGCCATATTGCGAGTTGACAATAAACATACATGCGACCATTTAGTTGATGCATCGATTAGGACCATAAAGTACCTAAACGGTCCACATGGTGGATGTATTGGTCCGCATATATCCCCTTGAATTCTTTCTAAGAATACGGGATTTTCAAATTTAAATTTGCTTGGTGAAGGCCTTGTAATCAATTTCCCTTGAGAACAAGCTGTGCATGCTAATTCATGGGTCTGTAACATTTTCCTTGTTTTCAAAGGATGTCCACATGAATTCTCAATAATTTTTCGCATCATTATTGTACCGGGATGGCCCAACCGGTTATGCCAATTATTGAACTCAGTAGTAACCTCTTGGTTTTCTACGTTATAAACTTCTGCCTTTATCATTGTATAATATAGGCCTGAGTTTAATACGGGTAACTTTTGCAATATATTTTTCATACCCGATTGAGAAGTGGTAATATACAAGTATTCTTTTCCCTTCTCATCCATTGTCTCAATGTGATATCCGTTCGATCGAATATCTTTAAAACTCAACAGATTTCTGTGAGACTTTGAGGAATATAATGCAACCTCAATTTTTAACTTTGTTCCTTTCGGCAACAAAATATTGGCTTTTCCGTAGCCATCGATTATCGTTGATTTTCCGGAGATTGTATACACATCATCCTTTCCCAATACCAAGTTTGAGAAATATTTTGCATTATTCAATATGGTGTGAATGGTAGCACTATCTGCCAGACATGTCTCTCCTTTAGTGTTTGTCATTTCAAATATGTTGTTTTTCTATATGCAAGAAAAAAAAACATAAGTAAGATTACATGTAAAAAAAAAACTTTGATTTTAGAAATATGATATATCACCTTCAGAAAACAATATATAATCACACACAAAAATACATCAAAACAAGTGTCTTTTACACAATCATGCATCACACCATACACGTATTAGTCGTTCAATGTCTGTTCTAGTTCTTTTGCTCTTTCGGTAATCAGAAACTCAGTTCTGTCATCATACTCATCTTCTGTTTCGACAATATTTGTCTCCACAACGTTTTTCCCTTTTAGGGACTCTTTGTATCTATCAACCTTTTGTTGTGAGCTGTGACAAACTTTCGCAAAATGACCATTGCCTCCACAACGGTAACAAATGCTGCTTCCGGGCTCATATTTGTAATCATTTCCGGAATTATTTTGACCACGATAGTTGTTTTGATTGTTACCACTGTAACGTTTCATTCCACGACCACGTGTTTGGCCAAAATATCCATGCCCACGCCCACGACCTCCACGCCAGTTACTATGGCCACCACGTTTATTTCCACGGCTTTCGTTATGACCATTATTTGGTACATAACTATTATATGAAGCCTGGTTCATATTACGCGGGGCATTAGAGTTGGCATTATTTATTTCTGGGCGTGGGGCGGAGCCTGTTGGACGCATCTGGTGGCTTTTAAGAAGCAGCTCATTATTCTTTTCTGCTACCAACAAATGGGTGAGCAACTGCGAGTATTTCGTAAACCCTTGGTTACGATAAGTTTGCATCAGTATCATATTTTCTAGGGGCATTGTCTGATATGTCTTCTCAAGCATATCATGTTCAGACACTTTATCCCCACACAATAAAAGACGAGATGTAATATTGTACATCGATGAGTTATACTCATTTATACTCTTGAAATCTTGTAATCTCAAGTTTAGCCATTCATGCTTGGCTGCTGGATGTGTCACAGCTTTCTGATGGTCATACCTTTCTTTCAAATTTGTCCACAACTCAAGTGGATCTTTTATTGTAAGGTATTCTGATTTCAGACCATCATGAATATGATGTCTCAGGAATATCATGGCCTTAGCCTTATCCTGCTCGGATTTTGTATTTTTCTCTTTAATAGTATCTCCGAGCCCCATACTATTTAAGTGGAGCTCCGCATCGAGCAACCAGCTTAAATAATTTTCTTCAGAAATCTCCAGTGCATCAAATTGCAATTTCATGATGTTTGACATGTTGATAATCTATAAATATAAACATGTTAGAAAAAATAAAAACATAAGATGAAATAAAATCGAACTTCGCCCAGTGGCTCAGATGTATAATGACCATTAGATTGTGCGGGTTCGATACCTGTCGGGAACCATCTTTATTAAGTCATAAATTTAACACATATTTTATTAAGTCCGGAAATTACCATTATGTCCTTCATCACTGTTCCAACGGTAATAAAACGATAATATATCCGAAATTTACTCTATAAATACTCTAATATTTCTTCATAAAAATCACACCATTATCTTCTCTTCTTTCACAATATGTCTAATCTCTTTTTCTACGTCATTTCCGTTTGTATTGCTTTTGTTGTTGTTTTACCGTTCGCCGTGGAGATGCCTGATTGGCCCATATACGGGCCTATATATGTAGTGTTGTGTATCATTATGGTTATGTTGTACGCTTGTAACTTAATCATTTATCTTAACAGTGGAATATAATTGTATTTCAATCATGATATGAATAAAATTTCAATTTTATTGTCGTGTCAATTATATCAAAACTTTATTTTTCGCGTTTCCCTCTTTAATCAAAACTTTTCGAGGATTTGTGTAACAACGTATAATTTCAAAGTAATCGGGGTAGGTTGGAGTATTGAAAGTAATAATTGTGACAAAACCGAAACAATTTCTTTAGTAAGTTAACTGGTTATTTCGCAGCATGACGGATAATAAAATAGCTTAAGTATTTTATTTAGTATATACTGACTGAAAAATAAAAGTACCTTTTACTAGAATTTTCTTCCGGATCGGAATTGATTTAGAGCAGCTCGTGCTGATAACGTATTATAAATATAGAGGAAATATATGGAAGAAGAGAGTAATAGAGGGAGAAAGTTTTTCAGGAGTAATTTCATTCATCAGAATCTGTCTATTTATAGACAAATCGATCAGACGATACATTTCAATTTTCAACTTTCTACGGTAATTTCACTATTCATGATGGTGACATTTACGATATATATTCATCCATTTCACTATTCCCATTAACATCCACTAACCATTTCACTATTCCCATTAACATCCTCTAACAGTAATAACCATTAAGTAGAAGCTATTTGTGGAAGGAAGATATGTAGCTAATGATGTATTTGCAATGTAACAAATTTAAACAGAAAAAAGCTACCTTTAAGGCTTTAACCAACAAGTAGAGACAAATCTCAAGAATATAGTTTTCAAACAAGAAGAAGCAAAAAGATGTAAACTTGGATTTCATCAACTGATAATGAGCGGTATAAGGCAAATTGAAAAGCCAAATCTCATCCACAATAATAAAAATAAAGAGGTTAATAAGGCAAGAATGATTTGTGGTGATCGGAATGCTAAGGAACCTTACAAACGCAACGGACGGAGGTCGATGTTTCCCGGCGATATTGCAGAGCAAAATTGGGGCTTCACGTTTCTCGCTTCATACGATTAGGGGTTTTGCTCAATTGGAAAATTTCGTGAAGCGGTATTGTCTTGCCGCAAATTTCTTACCTCGTTATCACACACAAAGGACGTTTGCTCTGTTTTCTTTTTTCTCTGTATTTTTTCTTTTCCGAGAGATGATGATAGCTATGTTTGCCTGTGCAAATTTCTTACCTTCATGAGCACAATTGGTATCGATCAAGGAGTCAATCGATTTGCTAGTTTTCTGAGTTCACCTATATATATACTCCAATAGGAGAACCGCTCTATGACGCCGAATAGCGAGATAGAACCGCCAAAAAACCGGACATGCCAAAACCGCTCGACCCGGATAAAAACCGGTGAAAACCGGCGAGCCGGGATCGCCAAACCGCCGGTTTAATCGGTTCTCAGAAAAGAAAGAAAGAAAAAGAAATCTGTTTTACAGAAGAGTAAGTTTCCTAAGAAATACACTCTAGATAGAGACATAGAAACATAGTTTCTATTCATTACATATTAATCCCAATAAAAAATAACTTTTCAAAAACACCCCAACCCAAGGGCAAGAAGGCGGGTCGGACTGTTTGTGATACGGGTTGGTATATATATGCTACAAACCAACAGAAAAAACCACATTTCGCCATTTATTTCTGTACTTCTTTCTCTCACTACTTTCTCTCTCTAAAATTCTCCAAAAAAAAGCTCGATTCAACCGTTAATTCACCGGAAAAATGCAACAAATCGATCGATCGGCAACGGTAGCTGCTATTTCTTCAGAAATCTGCAGAAAAAAATGAACAACAAAAAGGTTAGACATGATTCGAACGAATTTTTGATTTTTTTCAACGTTTTCAACCAATTTGACGAAAAATTAAGCTATATAGTTGATATTATGATTGATTACAGACTGATACATAATTGATTCATGTTTCGAATGATAAGATAGCTTCGAGTCCACATAGATTTGAAAAAATCAAGTTCAAAATATTGTAGATCCAGAACTATTCATCTATATTTTCGTGTTTTGATGATAATTCATTGATGTTGTTGTTGTTTATGCATTCACAAGGTGTAATCATGCTTGCATAAGGACCGGACAGTGTTTTTAATCAAGATCCGACCTCAATCATCAACTCAGATCTGGAAAAATAAGGTATACAACGTTTCTATGTTCAGTCCTGTATGTGCTATGTTCTCAAGAATATTACCTATGTTCTCTGAAATATGTCCTATGTTTTTATTCAAAACCGATACTGTTTTGTGCTGCTTTTTCGACATATTTTTTGTACTGCTTTTACTGTATTTTCCTATGTTTTTACATATATGTCCTATCTTCTCACCAATATACCATATGTTCTCAACAATATCTAATATGTTTTCTATGAAATAGTTGCTCATTAATATTGTTGTTGTTGTTGTTGTTTATGCATTCACAATAATATAATCACTATGTTCTCACTATGATCTGTAATATAATCACTATGTTCTCCGTCACTACTGCTATGATCTCTATTATTATCACTATGTTCTCTGCCTCTAGTATTATGATCTCTATCATAATTGTTATGTTATCTGCATCTAATGCTATGATTTTTATTATAATTTCTATGTTCTCTGCCACTAATGCTATGTCTGTATTTTTCATTGCTATGTTATCTGCCTCTAGTATTATGATCCCTATCATAATTGCTATGTTGTCTGCATCTAATGTTATGATCTCTGTTATAATTTCTATGTTCTCTGCCACTAATGCTATGATCTGTATTTGTCATTGCTATGTTCTCTGCCTCTCAAGCTGATTGAACTTCGCCTATCTAAGGGTGTTTCTTAGGAAACACACTCTTACATTTTAACTTTCTTTTCTTTTAGACAGTCCCGTCTCTATGATCTCAGCTATATAAACTATGATCTCACCTATATTCACTATGATCTCAGTTATAATCACTATGATTTCTGTTAAATTCTCTATGATCCTTTTATAATTACGTATGATTTCATTCACTTGGATCATGTATGTGATATCAACATTATATATATGATCTCATCTATAGTCTCTATGATCTCAGCTATAGTCTCTATGATCTCAGCTATATAAACTATGATCTCACCTATATTCACTATGAACTCAGTTATAATCACTATGATCTCAGTTATATACGCTATGATCTCAGTTATGTTGGATATGATCTCAGTTATATTCTCTATGATCTCAGCTGTAATCACTATGATCTAAATTAATTATGCCATGATCTCTATTACTTCTAGTATATGTTCTCAGTAAAATTGTTTCAACAAATTTACAGAAATGCATTGCTTGGAGACAGATAATGAACATAAACTACACCGAACTGGTATTGAAGTCAGAAGGGAACATGGATGCTAGAAGAATACTAGAGGATGGATACCAACGTGACTTAATTGAAGCTTCCAAACAAACAATTGATATGAACACTATGTTCTCTTCTATATAACAATTGATATAATTTCAATATGTACTCTACTATATTGACTATGATCTCTATTATAATCACTATGATCTTTGTTATACTATGTATGATCCTTTTATAATTACGTATGATTTCATTCACTTGGATCATGTATGTGATATCAACATTATATTATATGACCTCATCTATATTCTTATCTCAAACTAAAAAACTATGATATCAACTCAAAAAACTATGATATCAAACCAAACACTATGATTTCAACTAAAAACACTATGATATCAACACAGACTATGATCTCAACTAAAACAGCTATGATCTCAACTCAAAAAGCTATGATATCAAACCGCGAGAGGATCCTTTTCGCGGATCCGCGAGAGGATCCGCGAAAACGATACTGACCCGGATCCGCGAAAAACACATGTTTAATGACAAATTGCAAATTGGTCCTGTTTCTAGTTAAATTAACTAAAAACCGTTTCTCCGAAGACTTTGTGTTTACAGAAAAATATAAAAAAGAAACCCTATCTTCATCCTTCCTTCAATCTCCACTGAGTTCTCAGCCGTTCTTGCTCCAGCTTTGCATCTTTTTCTTCCTTTTTGGCTAACATCGTGCGATTGAAACTCTGCAAACAGTATTTCTTCTTGACTTCTCCTCTGTAGAATCTTGTGAAATTGTGATGTGATCATTTATGTGTGTGTGGCTGCTTGATGGATCTGTCAATAATGTTGGAGTTTTGATTCGTTTTTTCTCCAATTGTTGCTCTAGTTGGGTGAGTTATGTTGACTGTTGAGAGAGACAAAAGTTAAATTGATGAGGGAGACAAAGGTGGAAACTGGAAACGTTTATTATTGTGTATCCCACATTTTTAATCCTTAAATTAATAATTTATTATTCCTAATCAATTCCATTTGAATTTAAATAATTTTTAATTAAGTTTGTATGTAGTTAGCTTGTGTTTGCAAATGCTTAAAAAAAATTTTTTTGTGATTCTGAAGTAGTAAAAGCAGTTTTTTAGTGTTTTATATTACAACTTCTGCTGCAATTTTTCTGGAAAAAAGCAGGTAACTGCTAGAAGCAGAGAAGCAGCCAAATAGCTGCTTCTATTTGCTTTAAGCAAGTAGTAGCTTTTTTTTTTCAATTAAAAACAACTAATTAAATTAATTTTTGCAAACACTAAAACTTCTGCTTTCACAATTTTAAACTGCTTTTTATATGATATATCAAACACTACTGATTTTGCTTAAAATCAATTTTAATCAACTTTTAGTAGAAGCATACAAAAAATCACAAGTAAAAGCATTTGCAAACACACACTTATACTTGTAACTAGAAGACGTATTATTTATTCATAATACTCATCTAGATTCTATAGATAAGCTCTCTATAAGCTTCTCATACTTGTATATATACTACATGTACTATCAGTTGAATATACAGAATAACACTACCGTTATTTCTCAACACGTTATCAGCACGAAAAATAGGAATTAGAAATTGGTGGAGCACTTTCGTTATTTCACAACAAATAGATAGTAATAAAGTAGAAAAGAAAATAGATAGTGAATAAAATATGAGAGAGATTTTTCATTAATGGGTTGAGTAATTGAAATTGAAACGTCCTAAAATGAAAAATCGAAAGTTGAATTCGGGATGGAGGGAGTATATCTGAAATAGTATCTGTTGATACAGAAATATGTCCAATCCGTCATAAAAGACCTAGGAACGAATCCTAAGGCGTCCTAAGTCATCCATTGGATCCGAGTCACTATAGTCCGAGTCAATGGTCCGATCCGGGTCGACCAACCATGGTCCGACCCACCTTAGAAAAAAGGAACAAAGGATCTGGAGCCTGCGAAGTCCGACCCAGGAGCTTTGGGTCCGACCCATCAAGGTCCGAATCACCCTGGACAAGAAGACAGTACTCAAACAACACTGTCTCTGATCCAAGCCCTCCAATCCGGACGATCACTCGGATCCAGCATGACAATCTCATAAAGCAACCAAGCAAATAGGCACCAAAGAGTAAGATGTCCGATCCCAGGAGCTCCGAATCGGAAGAGTTGGACAGGCAGGAGAACTTCCTCAGCTGACAACCAAATATGGTCCGGACCAGGCGTCCGGACCTATCTCTCCGAACCTGGGATCTCGGCAGACCTAGTCACATCATCAAGAACTCTTCCAATAATGACCAGACTACCCCTAAAGCCCAAGATGGCATGGGCTAAAGCTTCATTTTTGGGCTATGGGCCTCATATTAGCATTGGTGGCTCAATCCTGGCCGTACACTTGGCACGATCCTAGGAGATCCTCCAACTTTGAAGATAGCCTATAAAAAGGGGCACACTTCCCCATAAGCAAGGTAAGTCACATCGCCATCCTACTATCGTACATTACACAGAGTCGATCTTCAGTCGCTCTTGAGTAAAGTCTCAAATCCGGTTTGACACTTAGCAAACCGGATCCTAACCCCCCCCCCCCTTCAAGTCACTTGTGCAGGATCTCACTCGTTGCCTCTTATCGGTACTGATAAGTGAAGGAAAGCAAGGAAAACTCACTAAGTGTTTGGGGAGTCTTACCCTCAACATTTTGGCGCCGTCTGTGGGAAGCTTACAAAAAGTTCCATTCTCTACAGCCTCTAATGGCAAGAACAAGGAGGTCCGCAAGAACCAACGCCACTGCAGTTGGTACACCTGCTCCAAGACAAAGAGGTAGGCCTCTTACTAGGCGAAGCAGAGCGGCGAGAGTTCCCTCAAGAGATGCGACGGATTACCCTAGCGACGGCCGTACAGCTAGTCTCTCTTCTGGAGAGGAAAGAGACACTGATCCACCAATAAGAACCCAGGCGCTTGGAGTCGAAGGACAGGTTCCTCCGCCAGGAACACATGGTCCTCCTCCAGGGAGAAACTTCACCCTTCCGAATGGGCAGATCATCCGTCCTAGTGAGTTCGGGATGGATGAGAATCAGTTTGACCTCTTACTTACCACTATTCAAGGATGTTTTGGATCAAACAACCTCCAGCCTCCTCAACCCACTCCACCTTTGGCAATTCCAAGACAAGCTGAACCTGCTCAATCAAGAAATGAGCACCGTCCCATCCAACAACGACTGGGGGAACAAGCTCAACCGGAAGATCTAAGGAACCTTCTCAACAGAAGGGCCGCTGCTTCTCATTGACAACGAGGGAGAAGTCCAGAAGTTCCACGACTAGACGAAGCGGGAACCAGTCGGCGAGGAGCTCAACAACAAGCGCCAAGAGATCAAATGGCGGAAAGCATCCCGATAGTTCCAATCGGTGATCTTCCTCCAGATGTAGCCATCAACCCCAGAACTGGTGAAAAGCTGACAGCTGAGCAGATCTACCTCCAACAGAAGGCCTTGGAAACACAAATTGCCACCTTGAGCAAGATGGTTAAAGCACATGAGAAGGTGACTGTTAAGACCCCCAACCCCCTGTGCGACGAGATCAGAAGAGAACGAAAGCGCCCCGACTGCGTTATCCCAAACCTTGAGCATTACTATGGAGATACTTGTCCTGTGGGGCAGCTTACTAGATACGAAAGTAAGATGGAAAGAAATGGACTCAATGACAACATGAAAGCTCTCAACTTCTCCACCACACTCTTTGGAGAAGCAATGGATTGGTGGACCTCACTACCTAATGGTTCCATCAAATCTTATGCGGACGTCGCTTCCCTTTTCTTGAAAAGGTTCGAGAAAGCAAAGAAAAGGAAGAGGTCAGTTGAGCACCTGGCAGGCATAATCCAGAGAGAGCACGAGGACCTTAGAACCTTCCTTGACCGCTTCAACGTACGGCTGATGTAGAGCCTCATAGCATCAAAGAGCGGGTCCGACACCTGTATGCTAACACTTATAATGATGAGCTTAGAAGGAAGCTTTCCAACGAAGAAATCACCACTGAAAAGTACCTGGAAGATATCTGCGAAGGAGTCTTGTATGGAGAAGAGTACCGACGAAATGTCCCGATAAGAGCAGGGATAAAGAAGGGGAAAGAACAAGTACGACAGGAACTTCCTCCTCGTCAAGGGAAGTTCGAACAAAAAAGAGATCTCAGGGATAGGAGAGAATTCCGTAGAGAAAGAACTCCACCTAGGAGATACGCCGAGTATACTCGCCTCAACAGACCAAGATCTGACATCTTGGCTTCTATTGTTGAGAAAGACATAGATATACAATGGCCTAAACCTGTCAGGAGTAGCAAGAAGAGTAAATTTTCTAAAGACTACTGTAGGTTTCACAAGCAGAAAGGTCACCCAACTGAGGATTGCATCCAGTTGAAGACAGAAATCGAAAGACTAGTGAGAAGTGGGAAGTTGAAAGAACCCATAGGTGAAGAAGAACCCTCCAGACATAGGAAAAATGAGCAAAGAAGAGAGGAGCGTGATTCAGAACCTCCGACAGGATCTTTACCACCACCTCCAGCGGAAATCCCGCCTCGGCATGCCCAAAGGTACCAAGGGTACCGCGAAGATACAGAAATGGAGAACCTCCCTTACAGTGGAGTTATCAACGCCATTGCAGGAGGAACAACTGGGGGAGATAGCCGAAATGCAAGGGAAAGGACCGCGCAGCACTTGAGAAACAACGATAGAGCTTATGGCCCACCAGCTTTGAGAGGCACGAATGCAATCACCTTTGACGATAGCGAGATTCCCCCACCAATGTCTGGCGGAGGAGATCTCAAGGATCCCAATGTTCCTTTGGTTGTCTCTCTAGTGATTGCCACTTGCAAGGTCAACAAAGTACTGGTCGACACAGGGAGCTCTTCCAATGTCATATCCAAAAGGACCGTGGAGCAAATGCACTTGGGGCAAATACAATATGGACGAGTATACACTTCGTTGGTGGGTTTTGGAGGATCTGTAGTACGCCCCATTGGGAGTATACCACTACAAGTCTCTATGGGCACCTTTCCGACAAGGGTGACCAAGACAATCCTCTTCGTGGTAGTAGATAGCACCTTCGACTATATCGTGATCTTGGGCCGCCCGGGACTTAACCAATTCAGGGCAATTGCTTCTCCCTTACACAACAGGGTAAAGTTCCCAACCCCGAACGGCGTGGGAGAAGAAGTGGGCAACGTTAGAGAAGCCTGGGAATGCTACATCATGTCAACCAGAGGGGCCACAGTACCTGTTCTTTCGGTCACTAAGGGTCCTAGTAGCCACTCTTCCATTGCTCTAACTCCACCAAAGGAAGAAATCGGTATTGGGTCGCTCAGAGAAAAGTTCCCCAAGACAACTAGAATAGAACCCCATGAAGCCTTGAAAGAGGTCCAACTGGTCGAAGGAGATTCGGAAAAAACAACTCGGATTGGAACGGAGATGAGTAAGGAAGTATAAATGAAGCTCATCACTTGCCTTCGTAACAATCGCGACATCTTCGCCTGGAGCACAGATGATCTCAAAGGGATAGACCCAAGGATAACAGTTCACCGCCTGAACATGGATCCGACGGTCAAACACATCCGGCAGAAGAGGAAAGACTTTGGACCGGTTGAGGATGCTATCATAGCTGAGGAGGTGGACAAGTTGATGAAAGCAGGACATATCGAAGAAGTCAGATACTCCGATTGGGTCTGTAATGTGGTCCTCATCGAAAAAGCTCCAGGAAAGTGGAGAATGTGCAATGACTTCACTAGACTCAACAAATTCTGTCCAAAGGATCCTTATCCATTGCCACGCATAGACCAGCTGGTTGATTCCACTGCAGGATCTGCGCTTCTAAGCTTCATGGACGCATATCAAGGCTTCTACCAAATTAGGATGGCTCAAGAAGACATCAAGAAAATGGCATTCTTTGCGGCATGAGGGGTCTATTGCTTCAAGGTCATGCCCTTTGGCCTCAAGAATGCAGGAGCTACTTACCAACGGCTGGTAAATAAGATGTTCAGAGAAAAATTGGGTAAAACCATGGAAGTCTATGTGGATGACATGCTTGTGAAAAGCAAGACTGAAGAGGAACACATTGGACACCTTAACAATTGTTTTTCCATCCTCCGGAAATACGGAATGAAGCTGAACCCCGAGAAGTGCACTTTCGGGGTGAAAGGAGGAAAGTTCCTTGGTTACATGGTCACAGAAAGAGGCATCAGCGCTAACCCAGAGAAAATAAAGGCAATCATAGATCTACCACACCCCAAGACTATCAATGAAGTTCAGAAGCTTCTGGGAAAGGTGATGGCATTGAGCCGTTTTATCTCAAAATCCGCCGAGCAGAACCTACCTTTCTTTAAAATCTTACGAAAAGGAAATAAGTTCGAGTGGACAAAGGAGTGTGAAGAGGCCCTGGAAAACTTGAAGAAGTATCTCCTCTCACCACCCCTCTTGTCTAAACCCATGGAGGCTGAAACTCTTTACCTCTATCTGGCCACCACTAATGAAGCAATGAGTTCTGTACTGGTACGGATACAGGGCAACGAGCATTTACCAATCTACTATTTGAGCAAAGCCCTTGCAGGCTCTGAGGCTAGATATGTCAAGATTGAGAAGCTCGCCTTCGCACTAGTTTACACTGCACGGCGACTGAAGCCTTACTTCAAGTCGCATCGGATTGTGGTCCTCACAAATGAGCCACTCAAACATGTCTTGGGCAAACCGGATCAGTCAGGACGCCTGTCTAAATGGGCTATTGAGCTAAGTGAATATGATATTGGGTATCAAGCCCCATCTGCCAAGAAAGCGCAAGTTCTGGCCGACTTCCTGGTAGACTATCCAGAGAAAGCAGAAGAAGAGAGCGAGAGCTCCCAGGAAAAGGCTAATCATGTTGTGATAGCCCAAATCAAGGAATCGAGGGGAGAGAAAGAAGCAGAAGAGACACAAGGAGACAGCTTCCAGCTTATGACTAAGTATCAGCAACCCATGGATGATTCACTAAGAGTAAGGCACATGTTTCTCTTGGACGAAGAACTCAATACCTCAACAACTGCATCTTCTGACAAGAAGCGGGAGGTTGAGAAAGCACTCACTTCCACTTCAGGAGGCAAAGAAAGAAACAAAGAATGTTGGACATTACAAGTGGACGGATCATCCACCGGACGGTTGGGAGGAATAGGAATTTTTCTTGAAAGTCCTGAAGGAGCCAAGCTAGAGTACGCTATCACCCTCAATTTTAAGGTGACGAACAACGAGGCCGAATATGAAGCACTCATCACCGGCCTAAGAATGGCGAGAGCCCTTCAGGTAAAAAGGATCAAGGCCTACACGACTCGCAGCTCGTACAATCCCAGTTCTCCGGGTCCTTTACCACCAAAGGACCTAACATGATCAGATACTTGGAGCTCCTCAAGAAAGAGGTTGAGCACTTTGAAGAATTCACTCTTGACCAATTTCACAGAGAATGGAATGAAAAAGCCGATGCCCTCTCTAAATACGCCTCAGCCTTAGGAGCTTTGGACACGAGAAGTGTCATCCTAATGACCCGCACGGAATCCTCCTTGGCAAACTCCGACGGACAGATGCTCCTCTTGAGCACGGAGAGAAACTGGATGACTGATATATTCCGTTACCTCAAGGATGGTACTCTACCTGTGGATCCTAGAGAAGCCAGGAGGATTCAATGCCGAGCTAATAAATACTTTATCCTGGAAGAAGATCTCTACAAAAGATCCTACAGCGGAACTCACATGAGGTGCCTGGATCCTCAAGAAGCGAAAACTGTGATGGAAGAAATCCACGCCGGAAGCTGTGGAAGTCATTCTGGAGGAAGAAATTTGGCACAAAAGATCATAAGACAAGGATACTATTGGCCAACTATTGACATTGATGCTGCCAACTTCGCCCGCGCCTGTAAAGACTGCCAATACTATGCCAACATACCACACCGCCCGACCAACCCTATGATTCCGTCAATCATAGCATGCCCATTTGATCAATGGGGCATAGACATAGTTGGTCCCTTTCCGCGTGGAACACATCAAAAGAAGTTCTTGATAGTGGCAGTGGAATACTTCACTAAGTGGGTCGAAGCGGAAGCAGTATCAACCATCACGGAAAGCAGGGTTCGGACATTCATCTGGAAAAACATCATCTGCCAGTTTGGACTCCCACGAGTGCTACTTTCAGACATTGGAGCACAATTTTCTGGGACAAGACTGAAGGAGTGGCTTCAGTCCTTCAAAATAGAACAACGCTTCACTTCCGTTGGCCACCCCCAAGCCAATGGTCAGGTGGAAGCCACCAACAAGACCATAGTCAAAATTTTGGAGAGAAGGTTGAGAACTTCCCAAGACAGTTGGGCGGATGATCTCGACGCGGTCCTTTGGGCGCATAAAACGACAGCCCGGACTGCCACACAAGAGACACCTTTCTCCCTTGTCTATGGATCTGAGGCGGTCATCCCTTCGGAGACGGTGGTGGCAACCCAGAGAATCCATCAATACAACCCAGTTGATAATGAGATCGCAAGGATCTATGACCTTGAGCTCCTTGAAGACAAGCGCGATAAGGCATTGGCCAACGTCCTTCGGTACCAAGCCATGACTGCTCGAGCCTACAATAAACGTGTCTTTCCCAAGGATATACAAGTTGGGGACTTAGTCCTCAGAAGAGCCGATATACTAAGTCATGTGGGAAAACTTAAGCCCAAGTGGGAAGGACCTTACAAAGTTACTGGGGCAAGACTCAATGGAAGCTTTGAACTAGAAGATGAGCAAGGGCGGGCCTTGAAGAGAACTTGGAATGCCAAGAATCTCCAAAAGTTTTACACTTAGAGAAGGAGCGTGGCAATGACTGTCACCTTCCTTTATCTTGTCGATCTGTTTTTTGTGTTTGTTTTTTGAAAAGGCCTCGAAGCCCTCAAGTTGTAATTCGATTTCCGTCAAATCAATACAACTATGATTTCATAAACATTGTCAATGATCATGTCCTTCGAACCTCATGATTCGAACAAGCCATGAAGATATTTAACTACTCGATCCGAAACTAGATCATACACTAATCCGGATCGGATAAACACGATGAAAACAGCATCCCACAAAGACGAGAGCAAGTACTTTTATTAACAACAGAGTGCAGAATTACAAGGCTAGGGTCCGAAGAGCCCTAATCGAGCCTATAAAAGCAAGCACCTATTCTAACTATTTTCTGCCTTTGCAAAGGAGCTTCTTATTTAACCTTGATCTCCCGAACCGAGCCAAGTCCGAGCATAGTTGATTCCACATCTGCGGATGCTCCGAACGAAGAAAGGAATTCCCCATCTCAGCTCGCAAAACTGCTCACCATTAAAAACTTCAGGAGTCCGCCTCGGATTAGCTGGTAACTGGAGTCGGCCGACCGGGATAGTCGAGGTCTTTCCGAACATTTAGATAATGCTTCAAAACTCCCAAGTAAACGAGCCAACTCCGAAGCAAGCAAGAAACACTCCAACAATCCGGATCGCCTTTTACCAGATTATTGTACACAAATCTCTCCGATTTAAAGTACTTGGAAGGCAACCAGCCCGGACAGTCGAAATGTCCAAGTCACTCTGGAGGCTCCAACTGTTCCGAGTCCCAACAAAATCGGCATTGTCAGGAACTCTGTTCCAGAATTGCAAGTCGCTCTCTCGAGCCTTCAATTCTGGAACGTAGCCACCAACATAGCCGAGTTGCTCGAACGAAAAACCTTAGGAGTAAGACGAACAACTTACCATAGGAGACACTTCCGGAGGTTCTCAACGATCCGACTCCCAACAAGGCCGGCACTGTCGGGGACTCCATTCCAGAATTGCAAGTAGCCCCCTAGAGCCTTCAATTCTGGAATGAAGCCACCAACAGAGCCGAACTGCTCAGTTACGGACCTTCAAAAACGAGCCAAAAGATCTGAAAAGGTTAAGTACAGTCCCTTCGATCCGAAGGACGAACAACTCAGAACACAACAGGCTTGACAGAACGCCTTCCAACATCTCGGGCAGATCTTACACCGGACCTCAAAATACTGGAAGGGATTCTATCAAACCAATTATGCCGACTCGTCGCCCCCCGGGCACATACCCAGAGCGGGGTGCCTCGGATGTAATGAGGCTCAGAAAACAATTATATAAAGATCCCCAAACCATCCAGCTAATCTACCTCTCCGGGGCTAAATTCACGGATATAGACCACAGCCCCGGAGAAAGAAGATTAGCCTGATGATCTGAGGAATTGATTGACAAAAACTTCAGGCCTCACTCGGCGCGGACCGTATCCCCGGAAGTCGAGACTGGCTATCCGAGCAATTTAATTTCCAAAACTCTCACTGTGAACCGACCCGGGTAGACTTCCGAAGCATCGGAGAAGCCCTTGGGACAAGATCACGCGCAAGGTTGATGGTATAAACATGCTAACAACTTAGCACACCTGCTCTGTCACGACTTTGCTGAAGACTCTTTTGGCTACTTTGTTGTACCCTTTGATTATAGTGAACCTACTTAAGCTGCTTGGCCGTTCTATTCTTGTATTATGCTAGTCTTCCTGACTCTCTGTACTGAGCTTTGCTCTCTCCTTTTAGATTAATAAATCCTTTCTTTCTCAAAAAAAAATTTGTATTAGTTTAAGCATTATTAGTATTAGTTTAAGTATTATTAGTATTAGTTTCAGGAACTCAGAAAATTAGTTTCAGGTTAATTAAAATTAGTTTCAGGAACCCAGAATGTTAGTTTCAGGTTCATTAAAGTTAGGGGCAACAATGTTAGTTGGGCTATTCTATGGTCTTTAGGAAGTAAAGTTTCATTATATAATTGAATTTAACATTTTACATTAATTGTTTAAAATTAAATCGGAGTCAAAGTTGAAAAATGTTGACTGCAAAAAAGTCAAAACGTAACATTTGTAGTGGGACGGAGGGAGTAATTAACAATTTAATTAGATGAGTATATGTAAAATAAATAGTTAAATATAAATAGTTAGTAATTAATTAACACTAATGAATGTCAAATACATTTTTTAATATAATTTCAAGTAAAGGGTGCCATGTCAATAAATGAGTTGGAATTATGAGCATTCTTATGGACTTAAATAATCCAATTGGCAGCATGACATGTTTTCTCTGCCTAAAAATTATTTATTTTGATACATTTGAAAAATCTATACTTGACATTTCATTGTTTTAATTGTAGTGATTACACTCACTAATTTTCTTCCCCAATCACGAACTCATATTTCCATAAATTGGCAATCTATATACAAACAACACTCCAAAATATCATATGGTGTATTCCTAGGCTTAGCATTTCTCCATCTCCGTTTCATATCATGTTCATCTCCACGGGTTTAACTCAAGCTGATATATACATATGAGTCCGCCTCCGCCTCTTGCCGAACCAAGACGACTTAATACGTTCTATACATATGCATTACTGGAGTTCACGCACAAGCTTCATGGTCCGACACTAGAACTCTTCTTATAATCAAGATTTCAAGTTGAAATGATGGGCCGGTCCGACCCTCCACATTCCTCACCACAGACGTATCTGCATTCTGGGGACTAGACTTCTGATCAATACAAATATAAAATGAGTCCGTCCTTTACTTTTGTCCGGTTGGAGTCTATGGACGGACTACCTCTGGTCTTCTCCTGAATATCGTCGTGAGTCCAACGCGCCACCTATCTCCGGGACCACGTGTCAACCTATCACCAAACTTGGGATGTCGGAGAACTTGTCCCTAGAGCTCAACACTATAAATATGAGGCATTTACTCCTCATAAAGGAATGTGACTTCGCAATAATCCACTCTCTAAGTTTTGAGGTCCGGACCCAATCTTGATCCGCCTCCTAACTAGTTGAATCTTAGTCCGGACTGTCCAAAAGGGTCTAACCCCTTCTATTCTTATTTACAGTTCAGCCACTTCCAAGTGTCCAAAGACGTTTACTCTGTTTTCTTTTTTTTCTTCTCAATCTTTCTTTTACTGTATTTTTTCTTTTCCGCTGAGAGACTGATGATAGCTATGTTTGCCCAGGCAAATTTCTTACCTTTCGCGAGCACAATTGGTATCAGATCAAGGAGTCAATCGATTTGCTAGGTTTTACAGGTTTACTTATCATTACCATGACTTATGGGTCTCTGCGCCACGACTCCTTTTTTCGAATAGTTTCCTGTTTACTGTTTAGAGCGCATAGTTAAATCTGATAAATCGACAGAAACAAGATCCCTCACAAAAAAATAAAATAAAAAATAGAAGAGATGCGGTATTGCTAGAAATTGCTAGAATTCCTAAGTAACCCGCTTCATATTTCATGTTCCATGTACAGGAGTGTTTCCTAATAAAAGTCCAGCATTTTTCCAGAGCTATGACTGACTTTAAAACTGTGCTATCAAGTATTGATTTTTATGATTTCTATGTCCCAAGGATCTATTACGCAATGTACGTCAACGTGAGATACCTAAAAATAAAATACCTCAAAGTATAGAGCTAAGCTAAGAAAGACAAAACATTTCTATTTTACATCTTTACATTTATAGTAGGTGTAGACGAATGAAATTCGTCTACTATAAAACGACATTTAAAATATATATATTAGAGAAACAAAAATACAATTTTCTAGCATTTTTAGAATTTTACTAAATTAAATTCTAAAATAAAATTGCTAGATTATTTTCTAATATATATATAAATTTAAATCAAATTATGTCACATGGGCCAACGTAAAAGTAAATCATAAATTGAAATTACGATTATTAAATTAAATTGAAATACGTAAATAAATTGGTATGGGTGATGGCTCCATGTAGTGAAGATGAATTTAATTGGAGAGTTGGGCCATTGGCTCCTATATTCTAGGGGAATATGTTCTTTTTATGCCCTTTCAAATTGTTATAAATAGAGGACCCCCTTCATTCAACACATCAAGAGGAGCATAAGAAGAAGAGGAGCAAAAAGAAGGCAAGCAACAAGCAAGAGCAAACAAGAACAAGAGCAAGAATCACAAGTCTTCTCAAGATCAGCATCAAGGTTCTAGCAAGTATACCAAGAAGTTCATCCACAAATCCAGGAGTAGTCGCCGTTTGATCCAAGAAGAAGCCCCTGTGCACTTGGAGAAACGTTATTGGAAGAACAACTACCGTCAAAGGAAGATCAAATCCAAAAGCCCAGCTAAAGCCCGATCAACCTTCTTCGAGTTCTTCGTCCAAAAGCTGCGTTAGATCCAAGATCAAACTTAAAAGCCCTTGGAGAAACGTTTCCTGCCGGCCAAACTTCCTCTAAAGAAGATCAAAGGCCAAATCCAGCGACGATCTAGAAGCGTTCTTCGTGGAGTTCATCAAACCCTCAAGAAGTTCGTCATCGCTCGCATCAAGCACTCCCAAGTTCATAATTCGATCCGAGATCAAGCTGAGAAGCCCTCGCATCGGCGTTTTCCCGACTTTGAAGTCGTAAATCCTAAAACGAAGAATTTGAAGATTCAAGTTCGCCGCTTTAGAAGACTAGAATCAGAGGATTAGAATAGAGATTGAACCCCGCTTTTATCAAGATCAATAAAACTATCATTTGAGCAAGACCTCAAGATTGCAAAGCTTATGGAACGAGAATTCACACCCGAGAAGATTTTGAGCAAAGAAATAGCTGAAACTAACAAGGCGGGAGGAAAGCGCCATGTGGTGTATGAAGAACCATCATACGCTAAGCCGATATCAAAACAAGGAAATATGTCAATCAACTCCAGTGGAATGATCCCGGCCAATCAATTGAAGGAATTCATCAGGGGAGCTTTGAAAGAGAGTCTTGATGAAGGTTCCAAATCATCCCTCACATACAGTAAGCCATACACACGGAGAATTGACAATCTGAGAATGCCAGCTGGATATCAACCCCCTAACTTTCAACAGTTAGATGGTAAGGGGAGTCCAAAGCAACATATTGCCCATTTTGTCGAGACATGCAACAATGCCGGGACTTATGGCGATCATCTGGTGAAGCAATTTGTCCGCTCGCTGAAAAACAATGCGTTTGACTGGTACACCGACTTGGAGGCTGGATCCATAGATAGTTGGGATCAGTTGGAACAAGAATTCCTCAATCGTTTCTACAGCACACGAAGAAATGTTAGCATGGTCGAGCTTACCAATGCACGTCAATGGAAAGAAGAGCCAGCCATCGACTACATCAATCGTTGGAGGAATCTGAGCCTTAATTGCAAAGATAGATTATCTGAAGCTTCAGCAATCGAAATGTGTGTTCAAGGGATGCACTGGGGGCTCCGATATATTCTCCAAGCAATCCAGCCACGGTCATTCGAGGAGCTAGCCACTCGTGCACATGATATGGAGCTAAGCATGAATAACAGTAGTATAGATGGCCCTCCCATGAACGAATCACGCAAGTATGACACCAAGAGAGGGGGCAAACCTCTCTTCAAAGGGAAAGAAGCAATGGCCTCAAATGCTACAAAGATCACTGTGCCTAGAGGGTCGAAAGACAAAGAGAAAGTAGCCTATATGCCAGCAAATAGCTCGCAAAAGGAGGAACAAAGAAGGTCTACATTGAAAGATATGATGGCAAAACAGTATCCGTTCCTCAGCTCCGATGTCCCTAGAATATTCGATGAGCTACTGAAGAACAACTTGATCGAACTGCCAGAAATGAAAACGCCAAATGAAGAAGGACGCTCAGATGATCCCAAGTACTGCAAGTACCATCGTCTCATAAGTCACCCCATCCAAGATTGCTTTGTCTTCAAGGAAAAAGTGATGAAACTTGTAAGGGAAGGGAAGATCTCCCTAGATGAGGAGGGTGCCGATGTTAACACTATTTCATCCTCTAAAGTTGATGCAGTCAACACACCTCCGTTGGAAAGATCTTTAGATGACATGCCTTCACCAACTAAAGAGTTGAAGCATATAGACTGCATGAGTACCATATCCTTCAGTAACGAGGACCTCTTACTTGGCTCTAAACCCCATAATAGGCCATTGTTCGTAACCGGCTTTACCCACGAGCATAAGGTGAAAAGGATACTTATTGTTGGAGGATCTGCAGTCAACATCCTGCCATTACATACTATGAGAGAAATAGGAATCCCAACTGAAGATCTTGGTAGCAGTCGACTTATGATCCAAGGCTTTAATCAAGGAGGTCAACGAGCAATGGGCATTATACGATTAGAGTTGATAATTGGTGATATGTCATCAGTCACACTCTTCCATGTTATTGATGCTAAAACATCCTACAACATACTCCTAGGGAGACCATGGATACATGAAAATGGTGTAGTTCCATCGACTTTACATCAATGTTTCCAATACTACCAGAATGGAATGGTTAAGAAAGTGCTTGCAAATGAGAAACCCTTCACTGAAGTCGAATCTTACTTCGCTGATGCAAAATACTACATAGAACGCACCAAGAGTCTGAATGAAGAATCAAGCTCCGGTGAAGAGTCAAAAGACCAAACTGTCGTGCCGAATGAGGGGAAGTCATTGCCCCAAAGTCACCCTGCTAAAGTCTCATAGATAGAAGACGGTTGTTTGGAAGGTCTTACCCTACCCTTGACAAAGCTCAGCATTGCCAGTCCCACTCAAGGGATTCGTTCGTCCCGTGCAAAGGGGCTTGGCAGAGCATGAAACTGCTCATCCTGAGGAAAGAGACAGTCATTTTGGACCTAAAGCTTTTAAACTTTTGGTGAAAGCAGGATACAATCCTAAGAAAAGAATATATGTCAAAGTCCACCAGCTCACAAAGGAATGGAAGGACTCGAGAAGGTTTGGGATTCACACGACCCAACCCCGTACATATCACCATTAAGCGAGCCACTAGTAACTATGTAGAAGAGGATGAGAAGCCTCGGACGGAAAGCAATTTCATCAATAGTGATAGCACTTTCCCACGCAAGTCCGTCTTTGATAGGTTGGGAACGACTAGAAGAAATGTGCACCAACGATTAGGACCAATTAAGAAGTCTGCACACCAAAGATTAGGACCAATTAAGAAGTCCATACATCAAAGACTAAAGCCAGCTAAATCTGTACACCAAAGGTTGGGGCCTGTAAATCCCGAAAAGGAAGAAGATGCTAGCAAGTTGTGCGCCCCTGAAAAACTACGAAGTTTAATCCCGTCCCGAATGGTGCGCGAGGAAGACATCAAGGTCTCAACCGGCGAAGTACTCAAGGCTAAGTGGGTCGCAATAGTTCATACGAAGCCACAAGCTATTAGCAATGAAGGAAACAACAACTTAGAATCATCATATCACATCACCTTGAAAGATTGCACTGAGGAAGAAGATGCCGAAGAGGCACCGCCCGAGCTTGAGGAGGAAATTAAGTCCACTATCGATGAACTGAAAGAAGTCAATCTTGGTGATACTGATAATCCCCGACCTACTTATATAAGTGCATCCCTAGGTCCAGAGGAAGAAGCAACTTGTGTGGCCTTGCTTCGAGAATTCATAGATGTATTTGCATGGACATACAAGGAGATGCCTGGACTTGATCCCAAGATAGCTGTTCATCAACTCTCGGTGAAATGTGGAGCCCGACCTATAAAACAAGCCCAAAGGAGATTTCGCCCCGAATTGATTTCTCCCATTGAAGGTGAAGTGAATAAGCTCATCGAAGCGGGGTTTATCCGCGAAGTCAGATACCCTACTTGGATCTCCAGCATAGTTCCGGTAAGGAAGAAGAATAAACAGATTCGAGTTTGTGTGGACTTTAGAGATCTGAATTCAGCATGTCCTAAAGATGACTTCCCGTTGCCCATACCAGAGATTATGATCGATGCCACTACTGGTCATGAAGCACTGTCAGTCATAGATGGATCTTCAGGATACAACCAAATCCGCATGGCACCCAAAGACGAAGAACTGACAGCTTTCCGTACTCCAAAAGGAATATATTGCTACAAGGTGATGCCATTTGGTCTTAAGCATGCCGGTGCTACTTACCAAAGAGCCATGCAAAAGATATTCGATGATATGCTCCACAAGAATGTAGAATGCTATGTGGATGATCTAGTGGTAAAGACAAGGGAAAGAAAAGACCACTGGCAAGATCTAAGGGGAGTATTTGAACGACTACGAAGGTATCAATTGAGGATGAACCCCTTGAAGTGTGCATTTGGAGTCAGCTCCGGAAAATTCTTAGGTTTCATTGTCCGGCAACGAGGTATTGAGATCGAGCAATCTAAAATTGATGCAATCATGAAGATGCCTGAACCCAAGAATATACATGAGCTTAGGAGCTTACAAGGAAAGGTAGCCTATCTCCGCAGATTCATATCTAACCTGGCAGGAAGATGTCAGCCGTTTAGCCGTCTCATGAAAAAAGATGTTCCATTTGATTGGGATGAAGCCTGTAAGAATGTTTTCCAATGTATAAAGTCTTACTTAATGAAACCTCCAGTGTTGGCAGCTCCAATACCAGGTCGTCCGCTAATTATATACATTGCTGCTCAGGAACGTTCTGTGGGGGCATTATTGGCCCAAGAAAATGATGACGGGAAGGAAAACGCACTCTATTATCTGAGTAGAACGATGACACCAAATGAAGTCAAATACTCCCCCATTGAGAAACTCTGTTTAACTCTGGTCTTTGTAATCCAAAAACTAAAGCACTACTTCCAAGCACATATGATTCATCTTGTCTCAAGAGCTAATCCATTGAAGTATGTCATGTCAAAACCAGTGCTTTCCGATAGGCTTGCTAGATGGTACTTGCAACTTCGACAATTTGAAATCATATATGTACCACAAAAAGCTATCAAGGGACAAGCGTTAGCTGATTTCCTTGTTGATCACCCAATTCCTGCTGAATGGGAGCTATTGGATGACCTGCCCGATGAGGATGTCATGATCGTCGAAGTTACTCCACCATGGAAGATGTACTTTGATGGGGCTTCTCATAAAAATGGTGCGGGGGCAGGAGTAGTATTTATCTCACCGGAAGGCGATGTGTTACCTTATTCCTTCACTCTAACTCAAAATTGCTCAAATAACGTTGCAGAATACCAAGCCTTGATAATTGGGTTAGAATTGGCAGTAGATACAAAACGGCTAGAGCTCAATGTGTACGGCGACTCCAAGTTGGTAGTCAACCAACTATCTGGTGAATATGATGTCAAGAAGATAGAGCTGTCGCCATATGTCAACTATGCTAGAAGATTGATTGCATGGCTTGGAGGTGTGACAATCAAACATATTTCAAGAGGGCAAAATGGGCAAGCCGATGCTCTAGCTAAACTCGCCTCCACTCTTGCAATACCAGGGAAAAGTTTCAATGTCCCGGTCTGTCAAAATTGGGTTGTCCCTCCGATCTTCGCAGATGATGATATAATCAGCAAAGAAGACAACCATGTCATAGAAGTGTATGAAATCGAGAAAGAAGACTGGCGTCAGTGCATTGTGGATTACTTGAAGTATGATAGATTGCCCAATGAAACACGATGAAGATCAGAAATCAGGCGTAGGGCAACTCGCTTCATATACTACAATGGGACACTTTATCGACGTTCCTTCAATGAAGTCTTCTTGCGTTGTCTAGGTGAGGAGGAAGCTACACAAGCAATAGAGGAAGCACATTCTGGAATCTGCGGTGCACATCAATCTGACCCGAAATTACATTTTCAAATCAAGAGGATGGGTTATTATTGGCCTACTATGGTCAAGGATTGCATGGATTATGCTAAAAGATGCCAAGCTTGTCAGTTTCATGCCAACTTCATTCACCAACCGCCAGAGCCATTACATCCAACTGTTGCCTCCTGGCCCTTTGATGCATGGGGGATGGATATTGTGGGACCAATGACGAAGTCCTCTGGTGGACATCTATACATACTAGCAGCAACGGATTACTTCTCCAAATGGGCAGAGGCTATGCTTTTGAAAGAAGTAAAGAAAGAAAATGTCGCCAACTTCATTCGCTCGAACATCATTTATCATTATGGAGTTCCTCGATGCATAATCACTGACAATGGAAAGCCATTCTCAGAACAATACGATCGACAAGCTGTGCCAGCTGTTTGAAATCAAGCAAAGGAAGTCATCAATGTACTACGCAGCAGCAAATGGCCTCGCGGAAGCTTTCAACAAGACATTGTGCAATTTGCTGAAGAAGGTAGTGGCAAAGTCGAAGAGAGACTGGCATGAAAGAATCGAAGAGGCCTTGTGGGCTTATAGGACGACACATCGAACTCCAACTCAATCCACCCCTTACGCACTAGTCTATGGTGTAGAGGCTGTTCTTCCCCTAGAACGTCAAATTCCATCTCTAAGGATCGCAATTCAAGAAGGGCTCACTCATGAAGAAAATGTTCACATCAGGCTGGAAGAGTTGGAATCGTTGGATGAGAAGAGGCTGGAAGCCCAACAAAGGCTCGAATGCTATCAAGCACGCGTCTCTAGAGCCTTCAACAAAAGAGTTCGCATTCGTTCCTTTCAAGTAGGAGATCTCGTGCTTGCCGTAAGAAGACCAATCATTGTGACTCACAAAACGGGAAACAAGTTCACTTCAAAGTGGGACGGGCCATATGTTGTCAAAGAAGTTTATACCAACGGTTCGTACAAACTTAGAGCTGATGATGGATTGAGAATTGGCCCCATCAATGGAAAATTCTTGAAGCGATACTACCCGTAATGTATATAGTTAAAAAAAAAAAAAAACTCTATATATCTGAATGGAGCAGTATTAAATATTTATTATATATTTTTTTTAGATACAATATTACTATTACAATATTTAGTATTGGACAACTTTACCATCAATAAATTCTCTAATAACATTTCAATCATTCTCTATATGGAGAAAATAATCACCAATTTCGGGGATCGAACCCGTGACCTCTTGGGTACGGGGTGTCTCAGATTGCCACTCGGCTACAAACGCTTTGACAATATTAAATATTTAATAAATACTCTATTTTTAAAACTTAAATATTTTATTTTATATTATTTAATAATTTATTTAATTAATAATAATATTCAAATTGTTGTCTATGGATTCGTCTTGTCACGGTGAATCTAATATATGCTTAAATATATTTAAGAGTTTTGTAGATAAGTTCATATAAATTTCTACAACTATAAATTCATTAATAAATTTATATTTATTTTAATAAATAAATAATTTATTTAATTAATTAAAATATTTTTCGGAGTTTTGTAGATAAATTCATATGGGAATTAATAAAAACTATATACTGTGCGGTCAAAATACTAAAAATAAACAGTGAAAGTTATAAGGTGCATTGCATTTTGAATATTAAAATGTTCCATAGTTTATTTTCAAATTTTAAATTTACACAACCGATATATATCATTTAATAAATTTATATCTTATTTTAATAAATAAAATATTTATTAATAGTTATATTTATAATTGGTGTCTATGGATTCGTTTCGTCGTGATGAATCCAAATATTTATTCAAAATATTTTTCAGAGTTTTGCAGATAAAGTTATATGGGATTTAATAAAAACTATATATGTAGTAAACATACTAAAAATATAAATAGTGGAAGTTATAAAGTGCATTGCATTGTCAAGAATAAAATGTACAAGACTTATTTTCCAAATTTAGAATTTACACAACCAATAGTTATCATTTAACAAATTGATTTTTTATTTTAATATATAGTAATTTATTTATATAATAATAATAATATATAAGATTGGTGTCTATGGATTCGTCTTGTCGCGATGAATCCAAATATATGTTCAAAATATTTTTCGTAGTTTTGCAAATAAAGTTATATGTGATTTAATAAAAACTATGTATACAGTTAACATATTAAAAATAAATTGTACACTTATAATTATTATTTTCTTTTTTGCTTTATTTTTGTGAATGAAACTCCATAAAATTTAAAGAGACCTGCCACGTCATATTTTATCTATGTGACATGTCTCTTTGCTCACATAGTTCACCACTTTTATTATATATTTAGATGTACTATCAATTGAATCCATCCATCTATCCATATATTATGTAAAGCACAAGGGGCTAAACCTCACCAAATTCATTCAGTCCTACGTGGAATTTTGTGGAATTAGTTGTATTTTAGCCAGTATATATTTCAACGTTATTTTTTGTATGTTGACTGTATATAGTTTTTATTAAACTTCATATAACTTTATCTGCAAAAATCCGAAAATATTTTGAACATATATTTGAATTCTCCATGACAAGACGAATCCATAGATACCAATCTTGAATATGATTATTAATTAAATAAATTATTTTATTCATTAAAAATAAATATAAATTTAAATAATTGAATTTTAATTTTAAAAATAGAGTATTTATTAAATTATTTCAATCCTACATGCAATTTTGTGGAATTAGTTGCATTTTCAACGAGTATATTTTTCATTATTTATTTTTGGTACGTTGGCTCCATATATAATTTTTATTAAATCTCATATAAATTTATCTACAAAACTCCGAAAAATATTTTGAACATATATTGAAATTCACCATGACAAGATGAATCTATAGATACCAATCTAGATTATTATTATTATTATTATTATTATTATTATTATTATTATTAATTAAATAAATTATTTCATTCACTAAAATAAAATATTAATCTCATATAATTACTTTATCTAAAAAAAATCAAAAAATATTTTGAACATATATTTGAATTCGTCGTTACAAGACGAATCTATAGACACCAACCTTGAATACTATTATTAATTAAATAAATTATTTTATTCATTAAAATAAAATATAAATGTATTAAATAATATAAAATGAAATAATGAAATTTTAAAAATTAAAAGCGACTCATTAAAACACATTATAAATAATTAAAATAGCACCGAGCGTTAAAAAAGAGACTCATTTTAAATAGTTTAGCATCAAACATTCTGGACAAACTAAAATATACAATTATTTTGATTTGCCACATATATATCCATACGGCCATACCATTTGTGCACTTTCGGTTATTCTGGGCACTTTCGTATATTTTTCTACTATATTCTAAAGTTGATGGTTTACTTTGAAGCACACACGATCCGCATTTGCATAAATGATACTTTGAGCGCTGTCTAATTACTTGGACATCTTTTAATACAAAATTAATGTAAACGAAAATTCATTCTAAATGGTAATGTAGAATTTAAAGTTTTGTTAACTCTCTGAGTTTCTTTTTATTTTTGAATTTAGGTTTCGACTTATCTCTAAATATTTATGTATGAGAGATAATGAATAATCGTAGGAGATAGTGAATAAAATATAAGATGTGAGATAGTGAATATCTATGCTTAACATAGTCCCTTTAACTCTTCTCATAATGCTTTATGAACCGTGTAATTGATGTGCTCTTTTTGCTTCCAGAAGATAGAAGAGATACACGTGAACTAATTGATGGTGTGTTGATCTTTACATGTCTATCAACATCATTCTACATGTGAAAACTCAGAATGTTAGTTTCAGATTCATTAAAGTTAGTTTCAGGGCCAACAATGTTAGTTCAAAACAAAATAGTATTAGTTTCAGAAAATTATAATTGAAGGTTGACTCTCTATAGGTGATCAAACAACTCAAGAGTGACGAGGCTTCTATGACGAACAATGGTGCAGTTTACGCTTATTCGAGACTTTCTCTTGCAACTGTTGCTAATACAAGAATACTCCATATCAGACGTGAAGCTAACAACTTAGCACACCTGCTCTGTCACGACTTTGCTGAAGACCCTTTTGGCTATTTTGTTGTACCCTTCGATTATAGTGAACCTACTTAAGCTGCTTGGCCGTTCTATTCTTGTATTATGCTAGTCTTCCTGACTCTCTGTACTGAGCTTTGCTCTCTCTCTTTTTAGATTAATAAATCCTTTCTTTCTAAAAAAAAAATTTGTATTAGTTTAAGCATTATTAGTATTAGTTTTAAGAACTCAGAAAGTTAGTTTCAGGTTCATTAATATTAGTTTCAGGTTCATTAAATTTGGTTTCAGGTTCATTAAAATTAGTTTCAGGATCCCAGAATGTTAGTTTCAGGTTCATTAAAGTTAGTTTCAGGGGCAACACTGTTAGTTGGGCTTTCTACGGTCTTTAGGAAGTAAAGTTTCATTATATAATTGAATTGAACAGTTTACATTAACGGTTTAAGATTAAATCGGAGTCAAAGTTGAAAAATATTAACTACAAAAAAGTCAAAACGTAACATTTGTAGGAGGACGGAGGGAGTTATTAACACTTTAAATTAGATGAGTATATGTAAAATATATAGTTATATATATATAGGCTCTGTTTAGCAAAACTAGCTGAAAAGCTAGCTGGTAGCTGGTTAGGTAGTTGGTAGCTGGTTAGGTAGCTGGAAAGCTAGCTGGTTAGGTAGCTGGTTTTAAATGTAGGTGTTTAGCAAATTAGCTGAAAAGCTAGCTGGTGTTTTGTAAAATGACATAAAAGGGCATTACTCTTATTTTTCTTGTCTTTAACCTTTCTTATCGTATTAGTCTATAGTTTTTTAAATAATAATATATCATATTTTGTCCAATAATTATAATATATATTTAATGTATTTTACATCGCCACTTTAATAAAATCATCAAAATTATCAGAAGTTGAAAGAAATAATCGTTGAGCATTTTAACATAGTAATGAAAAAAATTAGTAATTGATGTGTATAGAATTACTGGGTGATAATAATGGGTGCATGATGTATATAATTCGTTGCTTGGTAATATGGGTGTTTTTACTTCTTATTTTATTTAGTCTAATTTAGGTTAATTTGGGTAGGGATATTTTCGGAATAAAAATATAACAAGCTCCTTCTTTTTCAAAAAGCTCTTGGAAAAGTTTTCGTTCATTTAACGAATTTTTTATTAGTCGATGGTCAAAAAAAAAATTAATGGTAAAATGAAAAGTTAGCAGAAATGCAGTAGTTAGTAATTAATTAACACTAATGGATGTCAACTATATTATCAAACTCAATATAACGAAAATTTAAAATCCACTTGATTAGAATTTAGGACAACAAAAAATAAATTAGACTTTTTTGTAAGAAATTCTTTAAACTAGTCTTATATGTTATTGCACCGCCTAAATCCTAAATTTACATGTTAATGTAATTTCCACTTTTTCTTTAATGTTGAGAAACTGATACATTAAAGTATATACGGGTGAGTGTTTGTAGTTGGGATTAAACTTTACACCAAGTCAGAGGCAAAAATTCCAGTGGAACCCGCAGAAAGATCGGAGAAGACAGTGAAAAAGACGAAGAGAAGAAGTGAGGCGCAGCCAGTGAAGAAGACGAAGAGAATAATTGATGGCTCCGAAAAAGACGCCAGCTGCTCCTCCCCGCCCCCGCGGCCGCCCGAGAAAAACAGGGACGCTGGAGGCGGCGGGCGGAGACATCGTTCCTCCAGCCGGCGAACTTGACCAAGAGCCTATCGATGGGACTGAAACTGAATCCGCTTTGGATCCACGCAACCAACCCCCCTCTGCTTCTATCGATCGATCTTCTGTACCTGATCCGGAACCACCGGATCCGGCAGCTCGTGCCCTAACTGACCAGATCGACAATCCACAGCTCCGACCTGACTCTGCTGCGCAATCGGACAACCCAATTGCTCAATTATCAGCCCCGATTGCCAACAGCCCCGATTTACCTCAAGAAACCAGAATTTGGGTTGACGTGATTAAGGGTAACCGATTACCTCAACATGGAAAGGGAATTAAGTATGTGGCGCCTACAATCGTGGATGGAGATCTTGAAATCGTTATTGATGATGATGATGTAGCTTCAGAACTGAAATTCTGGGAGAACACATTGATTTTCTTCGTTCTTGGACGAGATTTATCCATGAACGCTGTTAAACAATTCATGATCAAAAACTGGCAATTTGTAAAACTTCCAGAGCTTTATTATAACGAAGAGGGCTACTTCCTAGTTCGCTTCCATTCAAAGGAGGACATGAATGAGGTTTTAAAACGAGAATCATACTCGATTTTTGGTATGCATATCTTTCTTCGTCAATGGACGCAGAATTTCTCCTTGAAGGATGATCTACTTCGAGTTATGCCGGTTTGGGTTAAATTCCCACAGCTTCCTTTACATCTGTGGGGAGATAAAAGTATTGGAAAAATAGCGAGCGCCATTGGAAAACCTCTGTTTACTGATGAATGCACAGCCCGTAAACTTCGTGTAACCTATGCTCGTGTTATGATTGAGGTTGATGTTACCAAGGAACTCCGAAAGTCGATTCACATTACTGATAACAAAGGCATGAAGATTGTTCAAACTGTCGAATACGAGTGGTCATCTGCCTTCTGTGAAAAGTGTCAACAAATTGGACATGTTTGTGGTCAACCAGCAGAGAAACAAAATCGGGATTTCCACGATCGCCCTCACAGTAACGGCAGAACAACAGCCCCAAAGACGTAGACCGTTACATCGCCAGCTGAAAGCGATTGCAACCGAGGCATCCCCGACGCAGAATCCGTGATCCGCCTTGCGGCAAAGAAGCTAGCAGAGGAGATAGGCCATTACCTGCTCGCCCTATCGACCCAGATGCGTCTACCTCTGCCTCTGGGGCGGTTCCTCCAGGTAACATTTCAGACTCTCTTCCACCTATCCAAACACAAAACGGGTTTGAGGCCTTATGTCAGTTAGCTGACCATGAATTGCCTCCGACCCGGAACAAATGTTAGTTTGGAATACAAGGGGGCTGAACAAAGTAGCCAGGCATCGTGAGGTTAGCTCCCTCCTCAATTCGCTTAATGTTTATATTGCTGCTTTGTTAGAGACTCGAGTCAAAGAACCTAATGCTATACGAATTAGGACACGTTTTGGAAAATAAATGGTGTTACTATGATAACTACTCTCATCACCCGAATGGACGTATTTGGATTCTTTGGAATAATCAGCGGATTAAGGTACAGGTTGACTCACAATCGGATCAGTTTATCCATTGTGGCATCTATGATCTCACAGATACTCTAATTCAGTGACCACTTTTGTCTATGCGTATAACGCTCTAGAAAAGCGTCGTGCATTATGGTCTGACATTGAGAATCTTGCCTTGAGCGTTTCTGGACCATGGATGGTTATTGGTGATTATAATAATGTTCTTAGACCATTGGATAGATTCGGTGGCAACCCTATCACAAATACATAGTTTCAGGATTTCGAGGAGATGATGAGTTCAACAAATCTTGTGGAAAAAGAGATGGAGGGAGATTATTTTACTTGGTCTAATAGACAACATCAGGCTATTATTTACTCACGTATTGACAGAGTGTTGTGTAACCCAGACTGGTTCTTAAAGTTCCCCTCCTGTACGATAAAGGTCCTTGAACCTGGAATATCTGACCATTCTCCCTTACATGTGCTACACACGGCTACTGCCCCTCGCCTTACGCCTCGACAGTTTCGCTTTATGAATAGCTTGACCTCGCATGAAGATTTTCTCTCTACCGTACAAGCTGTCTGGAATCAACCCGTTCATGGACAACCTATGTATATTTTATGGAGGAAACTACAATCGCTACAAACGACATCTCAAGCCCCTCACACGGCTAGTCCTTAGCACCAACCGTAATCTTGAGACCTCCCGACTTGAACTCTCTTGAGCGCAACAAACACTTGCCCAAGATCGATTTAATGTGGGACTTATCCAACAAGTAAAGCAATGCACGAAGGCTGTTACTAAATGGAATGACATGGATGAGATGATTACTGCACAAAAAGCTAAGGTCCATTGGCTTCGCACTGGAGATGGCAACAATGCATTTTTCCATGCTACTGTCTGAGAAAAGAACCGCAAAGTCGGCATATCGAAACTTGTAGCACCGGATGGGAAGATCTTGACAGCTCCCCGTGACCTAGAGCAGGAGATACTGCATTTCTATGGGACCCTTGTCGGCACGACTGCCCAGCAGCTCCCTAGCGTCAATATTGAGGCTCTCCGGTCCGGTCGGCAGATTTGTAGAGAGGATCGCCTTATGCTAATCTCCCCCATCTCTGACAAAGAAATCTGGGATGCTCTAAATGACATAGGTGATACTAAAGCCCCGGGGATTGATGGATACAATGCCAAATTCTTCAAATCTGCATGGAGTATAATCAGAGGTGATGTTATTAGCTCGGTCATGGACTTTTTCGACTCCCAACAGCTCTATGCCGCGGCAAACTGCACGTTGGTCACCCTCATACCGAAATCAGCCACCGCATGCACCATGAAAGAGATGAGGCCGATCTCATGCTGTTCCACTATCTACAAAATCATCTCGAAAATCCTCACTCGAAGACTGAGTCGAGTAATCGAATCGGTAGTTGATGTAAGTCAATCTGCTTTCCTACCTGGCAAGGTCATTCATGATAATATCTTACTGGCTAGTGAACTGGTTCGAGGTTACGATAGAAAATGTATTTCTCCGCGATGTATGATACAGATGGATTTGCAGAAGGCTTTTGATACCGTAGAATGGGCTGCATTGCAATCAATTTTGGAGGAGTTGGGGTTCCCGAGGCATTTTGTTGGTTGGATTATGCGATGTGTCACGACAGTCTCCTATCGCTATGCTATTAATGACACCCCATCGCAGCTTCTTAAAGCTAAGCGAGGCCTCCGACAGGGAGATCCTATATCCCCACTGTTGTTTATCATTATGATGGAGTACCTACATCGTGTTCTTAGCTTGCTAAAGAGAGATCCTGACTTCAACTTCCACCCTCGGTGTGAAGTCTTGGGTATAACGAACTTATGCTTTGCCGATGATCTTCTTCTTTTTGCTAGAGGTGATCCCCGTTCTGTTGAGCTGCTCCTCGACCACTTTCACATCTTTTCGGCTTCAACAGGCCTTGCCGCCAATCCCAGTAAGTGTCAGCTATTTCTCGGTGGTGTTTCTATTTCTCGGTGGTGTTTCGGCTTCACATCTTTTGAAAATCAATTACATTCAGGTCCACATGTGACTGGCACGTGATACGTATAAGTTAAGGCTGTTTGGCCATTTTTAAAATCTGATATTTGAATTGGGGTAAAAATGTCTTTTCCTGGTTTTAATTCGCCAAAAGTCAAATTCGTGGACTTATATGTAATTGATTTTTATCTAACTGGATTTGAATGTTATTGTTCCACTAATGGGTACCTATCTGTAATTACGAAATCTAACAGGGGTCCATATGTAATTTGCCCAAAGTTTAATGTTCGTTTAAAAAAGTATATACGGGTGTAACTGGGTAAGGAGGGCTGTAAGATGAAGCCGTCCCAATATCTGCCATCACTAAATCTACAAGCTGTAGGAAGGACAAGAGAAGAAGTGCTCTTCGAAGGATACTCATGAATGTTTATTCAAAAGTTAGAAAAAATATGAGCTTGAAGAATGTGGCTTTTTGTTGTAAAATGTACTCCCTGTCCCGGTTTCATCTTTCCACGGGTCCGGGCCAAAATTTTAAGAGAAAAGTGAATAAAGTAGAATAGATGTTGATAAAGTAGAAAAAATATTGACTAAAGTATGACAAATATTGAATAAAGTATGAGAGCTAGTTTATAAAATATGAGAGAGATATCATTTATAGGAGAGAGACACAAATCGCGCACTAATCAAATTACATGGAGACCAGTCTGAAATGCATGAAGGACCATATATGTACTACCAGTCTAGACATAAACCATAAGAAATCGAAAATATAAGAGAATATTTTTTTTGCAACAATAACTTTTGCACGTTTTTTAACTTACCCCACAACCTTTTTTTTTTAGCATTTCACACCAAAAAGTTTATAAAAATTTTAACATTACACAAAGGTTGGATAGCCGTTAAGTTACCGTTAACTTATTTCTAAATTACACCAAAACCTTTTAAAAAAACTTGTCCTCGCCACCAGAACCTTTCTATAAAGTAATAATTTATTCATTTTGAAATTTTTTAAATTTTATTCCAACAAAAAGAATACAAGAAGTGTTCCGAAAAATAAGGATTACAATCTGAGTTACAAACCAACAACGACACTTTACTTTACAACCACAGAAGCTACATACTAAACCATATCCTATCCCTAAGAGAATAGAGAATGATCAACTCTTATCACTCACTCCATAAACATGATACACTAGTGTATTTTGTCTACTAAACACACTTTCTTCATTTATTTGCTAAATATAACAATAAGTTTATTTTATGATAGATATAACAATAAGATCTTGTATGTATCAAGTAATGTGAAATTCCATAGTACACGGATAAAAAATGATAAAAATTATTAGTATATTAATTGTCATACATTCTATCTATAAAATTAAGTGTTCGAACTCTCTTTACATTCCATCCCTCAATTAGTTGCTTCAATAAAATTACAAAAATGAAGGCACAAAATATTTATGCTCGTTCCACATACATATAAGTAGCTTTGTGTCATTTTTTAGATCCAAACACAGGAAGATACGCAATTGGTAGGGGTACATATGCAGTTCCTTAATTCACTACACTGAACCAACAAATTATATGAAGATTTTGATTGCAAAAGGCAAAAGTCATGGCAAATACGATGCATATTCCAACCATCACTAGACTAGCAGCCCCAAACAATTCATGCGAACATATATTTTGATTACTCAAATCAATCAAGAAGGTTCTGGTGTGATTTAAAAAAAAAGGTTTCGGTAGCGGTTGCAAATTTTTGAAAAGGTTTTGGTGTGATTTAAAATACAAACTTAACGGACGTCAATTTTTGGTGTAACGTCAAAATATTACTAAAAGTTTTGGTGTGAATGCAAACAAAAAAAGTTTATGGGGTAAGTTCAAAAACAGGCAAAAGTTATTAGTGCCAAAAAAAATTTACTCAAAATATAAACAACAACTACCGGTGTATAATATTAATTTTACCTTTTTAGGTCGTAAGTGTTTGATTTGTAAAAAGGGATTTTAGCATACTTGTTGTGTCAATCAAACTTTAAAAATTTGTTTGACCAATGTTGGGTCGAAGTTTATAATTTCACGGTTAATTAATTCTGTATAAACTCATCGGATAATACCAATCTCGCGCACCTAAACTGACAATGTCTCGACCTAGAGCTCCTTTTGTGTTCTTTTTAGGCATTTTTCTTTCTTTCTTTCGTGCGTGTAGGTCACAATTTTTTTTACCTAGAGCTCTTTTTATGTTCTTTTTAGGCAATTTTCTTTCTTTCTTCATATTTACCAAAATTATCAAAACTCGTACGTGTAGGTCAAAAAAAAAATTATGTTCTTTTTACGTATTTTTCTTCTTGCTTCATATTTACCTAAATTATCATTAACTTTCCAAAATTAATTTGTCCGTAAACTCGTGCGTATAGGTCACAATTCTTTTTAGGCATTTTTCTTCTTTCTTCATATTTACCCAAATTATCAAAACTCGTACGTGTAGGTCACAAAGAAAAATAAAAATTAAAAAACCGTGCCAGGTATATTTACCAAAATTATCAAAACTCGTACGTGTAGGTCACAAAAAAATAAATATTTAAAAACCGCGCCAGGTAGAGGTCAAACCTACGACTTTCTGGTTAGGAAAGCAGACGCTCTACCCACTGAGCTACCGCTAGTTGTTAAATAATGTAATGTATAAACAACTTCAACAGCGTCACCATATCAGACAACATCTCTATAGCAAGGGTTCGAGCCCTACAGAAGGCAACAAAGAAAAACGAATGGACACTTTGTCCTGGAGATGGAAAGGAAGAAGAACTTTTGCATGAGAAAATATGGGTATGCTACATAGAATAGAGAAACCAGAGAGATCCGTCTGTGCATCCGAGAAGAAGGCAGACGGGGAGCCTGACTCCTTTCCATAAAAGTCTACCTATAGGTAGGGATGAATAAGACATGCCGCTCTTGAAGTTACCTTGAGCTGGATCAATTACATCAGAAAGTTAAAAGCTTCACTGCTTATCTAAAAGACTTCCAAAGTACATATCGAAACCAAGTACAAACTACAAACGTTATAAGAATGTCCAAGTATCAATAACGCCATAGGTTAAATTCACTCCAAAATCACTCTACATTTCGGGCCAAGTTACAAGATTCGTCACTATGCTTCCATCGGTGGAAGAGAAAACATGCTTATAGTCGAACTTCGACTTCTAATTTGTCTCAAGGTCTGTAAAGCTGATCTGCTAAGCCTCAAATACTGGCTTTCCATCAGTCTAGCAGTTCCTGCTGGAAGTTCAATGTAAGTATCTACCGGTGAATCTTGCTGTAATTGCTCATGCCGAGAAAAGATATGGCAAATCAAGATCTCACACTCCTGTACCAGGTTGTTTATCACTTCAGTCCGAAAGAATGGCTGTTGTAGCACATTCCATATGAAAGGGAGTCGAATTACATCGCCACTTCTCTTGTCATACTTCTTCAATATCTTCAGCAGTCCTGCTCAGATTGAGAGCAGACAAAATTTGGAACATAAGTCCTCGGCATGTACTTAACAGTTAAAATCGCAACTTGCAAACACACTTCTAATTCGTAAACACAATACACACCCAGAGGAAGCAAAGTTAAAGGCTTAAATGAGCATACCTATGTAGTTGAGAGCATTGTAGTTGTTCAACAAAATCATCTCTCCATGAATATCTACAACCTTTCTTCCTAATCTCATACGCTCTTCTTTCGAATCATTGGCCTCAGAAACTTCAGCTTTCAGCAGCTATAACAATCAAAGTCCCACAAATTAAAAAGGTAAGTACTCAGTACCTGAAAGTTAAAAACTGAATTACTGATTGTACCAACTGTAGTACAATTAGGGTTCATATGCCAGCTCTAAATCAGTCACTCACAACTCGTGTTACTTGGCTTATTCTCAGAATTACGTTGGGCATTTTGGCATGGTACTATGTCGCATCTTTTCACACTTGTAATTGAGATAATTACTACCCAACGAGGAGTAATTTCTCACCTATACACAGCCCAGTCTAGATCATAGTTTGTAAGTAGAATTACACAGCAAAAATCAATACAAGAAAAGCTTCTGAGATGTTTATCTACTTCGTTTTTAACATGTATTTGATTAATTCCTGACTCAAGTACAGGCTACTCTGGGATCATAAGACAGGGCAGCTACATCGGATTTCAGCCTCAAGTGGAGCTATAGACTCATTCCATGCAAGCACCCTTTCACCTATAAGAACTAGAACATTTCCTGACCGTCATATAATCCATCTACCAAAGACCAAGTAGTAATCTGTTATTCAAAGATGTCATAAATGGAGTATCCGAAGAAGATCGAATTGCATATGAAATATTATTGAATAGCCATTTCATCTAAAAGTTACAACTATTTTATCAAAAGATTAACGAAAATCACTTATCAAGGGCACCTAGCTAATTGACAGTCATTTAAAAGAATTAACATCTCACAAACAGGATATCAACATAGTATCTATCATAAAAAGGACGAATCTTGTGAGGCTAGAATGGCAAACGGTGCAGAAAACACAAGATAATAACGGCAAGTCGGGACAAGTAATGCCACATTAACAGCTACAAAGGATAACAGGAAGCCAAAGATAAGTAGAAAACAAAGTGAACATGGGGGATCTCTAGTTGTAACAAATGGATAACTATTGGAATCAGTGCTAAATATATACACAAAGCAAGTAAATTTTCAGCAGAAAATCATTGAATACTTGGATACATTGCCACCAATCAGAAGTCAGAATGCAGCAGTCCCAGTGGCATAGCTAAGCCAACAAAATAAGCATACATATTTATGCCCAGGCAGATTAGATCTTTCAAGTAAGAAATGACAGAATCCCCTTTCAGATTAGGGGTAATATCTGGATTTTGGAAATTTTAAATTATAAAATATTCCGGTTACATTTAGTATAGGACAAGAACTTCATTGTAAAGACATCTTCTTGGCAAATCATCTCATGCTCAGTTATTGTTTCAAACACAATTTCAATCCCCAGTATTGCAATATTCTCTAATGTGTTCAATGCCAGGCTAAAAATTAGATAAGTTTATTTTTGTAAACCAGAATTTCATGATAGAAAGATGAAGAAGTTCACTAATATATCTAAGCCAATTTCTCATAGTCTAACTAGTCTCAAGGGTGTCGGTGAAAGTCAAAGAATAGAATTAGCAGGAACAACAGCTTAGATGTGAATCAGTTTCCTGGTAAAAATACAAATACAAGTAACCATCAGGGGTTAAAATCTTAATTTCAAGATAAGTTTAAAATTCTTGAACAGGACTATGTTTGGAGCGTTTACTGATATTGAAAATAAAATTACGTCACAGGAGCATTTTTGGAGCGTTTACTGATATTGAAAATAAAATTACGTCACAGGCACTCAATCCCATCACCTCATACTTGTATTTTGAGCTCCCTTACCACTCAACCACCTTTATGACTCCCTTTTTTTTTAATTAATAGCACATCACATTTTTTGACTAATTATTAAAATATATACTCAATGAACTTTTTACCGCCACTTTGATAATATCAATAAAATTATCAGAGGTTGGAAATAAATATTTGTAAGCATTGTAATTTAATAAGAAAAAAAAAAACCCGGTACTAGTTGTATAGTATGCATGTGTGCGTTTTAAAGAGAGGCGGATGGATTAAAAAGAGACAAATATAATAACGATTGATTTTTCAATTTTATTTATTTTTAGATCAGGAACATTCGTGGAATAAAAAGATACTAAGAAAGGGCTTTTCTTTTTTCAAAAACTAACTTGATTTAAGATGCGTGAACGAGCTTTTATTAATCAATGGTAAAAAACCCTCCTCGAGATGAAAAGTTAGCTTAAAATCTAATACTAAACAGAGGTTATCATAAGTTAATTTTGTTACATAATTAAGTTCAACTCGGGAACTATCATCACAATCAAGTTAACTCGGATGGATTAAAAAGAGACAAATATAATAACGATTGATTTTTTAATTTTAATTTTGCTTTCTTTTCCAATCCTCTCGTATAATCCAGACATAATAAGTTCGCCGGAACAACTAGTTTGGGCGACTAGTTGTTGGGTTAATTCGTTGTTTCCTGGGAAACAAGCGTATGCGATTCCTCCAAGCACCATAGGTGAGGGGGCGTAATTATTTTAAGGAAACTGTGCAAGCACATGCCTCGGATTGGATTTTTGTTCAAAAGGCGGTTTAGCTGATTATATCCTTTTGTATTATTTATCTTCGATTCTATGTTATGGAACTAACAATAATTGCAACAACAAACGACTCGATGGATAATCTACATGTGAGCAAATGATAAACTTCAACAAGAGAACTCTCACTCTGAAAGAATTAAAAAAACTCCAATATGTATTATCAAAAACTTAATCCTTTTCTGGCACCCCTATGGCAACACTGCAACACTCCGTCATGGCCAGCAAAATTCCAGATTCGAGAAAACCATAATTTATGGCAAAATTTATATAAACAAGTAGATTGGGAATCAGGATCTAAACTGGTAATCGTCTCATCTTCAGAATGCACGATAACGACTCCAGTGTAAAAAAAACTTTATTCCTAAACTCGAACCCTAATTGGACAACGCCTGGGGTTGTTGCTAGCAAATGAGTTGATATGGACCATAAGTGAATCAGAGATTGAGAAGCGGATGTCATAAAACACCAGTCTATAAGACCGTCCCCGATCACCTGCAATGGCCGCGTCACGCGGACATTGCAGGAGCTTCATATAAGAGCTATATATGCACCTGCTGCGGCTGGTCCTTCAAGGACAGCTAGAGACCGTTTGGGGATGTGTCTCAGTGGTCCAACTCCTTCAAAATACTATCTTTATTTCAATATTCCAACTATTTTAAACATTAAAAAAATAAAATAAAAAACAAAAGAAAATTAAGGTGACCAAAACCCAATGACCACTATGTGACCAATACCACAGGGGCAGTTTTGGTCACCGGGATTCCAGTGACGTGACCATTGAAAAACGATGGTCGCCCACAGGGAGTGGTCTAATTGGTGAATATAGATTGGAGTTGATTGTTGTGAAGAGTAAAAGTCGTAGAGATAAGAAGAGGAACACTAGAGAAGAACTGTGCATGGACGATTCATATTAGTTTGTGCGTGTTAAACACGGTACTGGATTTTTCATAGTTTTGGATAAAGTGTACTTAGAGCGATAAAATTGAGTAAAAATATGTGCCTCTCCACGCGCCAAATATTTGGTTATATTATTACTTTAATTTAATACGTAATATGTCACAAAATAATGAGCACCACACACATTTCGCGGTGTACCAATCTCTTGTATGTGCGTGTCCCATTCAACTTAAATTAAGGTTCTGTTCTTTTCAACTGAAAACTCTTTGATTCGATTCGATTCGGCTAAATCTTGATTCAGTTCAGTTCATTAAATTCATATTATTATTATTATTGTTGTTGTTGTTGTTGTTGTTGTTGTTGTTGTTGTTAATAATAATAATAATAATAATAATAATAATAATAATAATAATAATAATAATAATAATAATATTATTATTATTATTATTATTTTATCATTTATTTACACACCCGATCTTTTGTACGAGGAAAATAAGAAAATTTATCCAATTGAGTTATTTTCAACTTTTTTTCTTTCTTTCTTTTTAATACGACTTTTAGTAGATCAATGAAATAAAGAGTATAGTTACAATTTGAACTAACAAAAAATCTACATGTTCAAAAACTCCAAAACAAGTTAAACCAAACCAAAAGTCGGACCAAACTTTATAAAAATAATATTATATATCACAAATATTGAAAAATGGCATTTATTCCTCCATATTATCTTCCTCGGACTCTATATTATCTTCCTCGGACTCTATATTATCTTCCTCGGGCTCTATATTGCTTGGAATAGAGCGCCAAATTCTCAATGTTATATCATTGCGCACCCTGTTCATCGTTTCTTTCCTTGTCGGGTTCAATAAATCATTATCCACTCCACCTTGGACATTGATATCATGTTGCAAAACTGGTATTTCAAGTTTACACATGCGCATAAAATTATGAAGAGTGAAGGTAGCAACAATCACGTATATTTGATATGTGTCTTCCATTTGAAGCATCGTATAAAGGACCTTCCATCTCCTTTTCAAGCCGCCGAAGGCTCTTTCAATAGTAGTTCGTAATGAAGAGTGTCGATAGTTAAAATGCTCAGATATCCCTTCCCTTGGTCAAATTCTCCAAATAGGGCCCTTCTATTCTCTGCAAATATTCAATTAGGTTCCTGCAATTTCTGAAACTTTTCAAAGTCGATTTTTAACATCTCCAAGTCCAAGCTAAGGTTCGAAACTCATCCTAAACATCATACTCTCACTAATTAACCCAAAAACAACCACAAATAACCAAAGATTCACAAACCCAATTCGAGATTCACAATAAATTCATACTCTTTGTTTCTATTTCAATGGTTTTCTCCCAACCAATAATCACGTTCTCGTTTCTCCGTCTCAATCATCAACAGTCCATTTAATTCTGTCCGGTTTAGACAAAGTCATCAAATACGAATCCAACATCCTGTTTTCTTATTTTTAGGAACAACCATGGTAAGGAGAAACGAAGAAAAAGAAGAAGGAAGAAACATGGAGGAGAAACTTACCAAGCAGAAGTTGAAAATCACAGGTTTGAAGAAGAAGCCGATTTCACGTAAAAGATGAATAAGAACGTTCTGTATAAAAGTTGAAGAAGAACATTCTGTATAAGGGTTTTAATGGGTTTTAATGAGGTTTGGGAGCTGGGCTTCAACTTGGACCTTTAACAAGTCCAATTTAAATTTTTTCTCGTAAGCCTACTATAACAATACGTATAAAATCGAAAAATTTCACAGGATTTTACAATAAAACAAAGTTACGTTAATCAAATATACTTAATTTCTTTTCATGAAAGTTGAAATATGAGTATTGGGACTGAAAGTTGAAGAATCAGTTTGGGAAATGGAACAATGATAGAGGTTCTGGAAAAAAAAGAGTGTTGATGTAAAATTGTTGACACGAGCTTGTGCATGGTTTATGGACAAGTGATTTTGGTTAAGCTTTTAATTATTTTATTTGCCGAACATTGTCCATACTCTTGTAAACGTTTTCAAGTTGTAATAAATTTCACCGATTCAAAAAAAATAAAATAGACAAAGACAGTTTATACGACGATTAAAATTCGATTTTAATTGAGTTATCATTCTCATATTGTTTTCCACGCGGTTGGTTTTAAAGTTTGTTATACAATAATAAAAAAAAAATGTAAAGTGACAGAAAAAAGAGTAGGAAGAATGTAAGAAACATGACAAAAATAATATTTTTTTTTAATTGTGATTATATATACCATCATATAATTGTTATTATTATTACACAATAATTTCTTTAGTTCAGTTCAGTTCCATTCTATTCAGTAAATTTCAGTTGAAAAGAACAGAACCTAAGTTTTTAATTGCACAACTTTTATAATTGTCAAATTATATACTGTATTATGTCACAAAGTAATGGGCACCGGCATTTCACGGTGTACCATCTCTATCTCACGCAAACACACATACTCCTATATACTTTTCAATACTGTTATCTTTAAATCTTTTACTATAATTCAATTAATCCGAGAAATTCCCAAGTGCAAGGATGAACTACAAGAATTATCCCTCCTATTTTTAATATAAGATGTTGTATTTCACACAAATTAATACAAATCTCTCTTCATTAATAGTCTTGGTAAATAATTTAAAACAAAAATATTAATATCTTGAACAAATAAATTCACAAATAAAATATGAGAAATGTACTTAACTTTTGTAGTGTCCAAGATAAAATAAATAAAAAATAATAAAATCAATGAATTTGATGTCTAATAAATTGTGAAAACACGAAATTACGTAGCCCAATCTACTAAAACATTTTATATCTGTCAAATGGAAAATAACCAAAAAACATCTTACATTAAAAATAGGAGGGAGTATGTTATTTCTCTGCAACCATAAAATTGAGAGTAGAACAAGCTACGCGTGATGTGCTTGTCGACGAAATAAAATAAACAAAAACCAGTGAGTAAACGACCAAAGCAAACAAGAATCGAGTCAATGAGACGAAACAGCCGCAGACAACAAATTTATGTATGTTATCATAAGTTAATTTTGTTACATAATAAAGTTAAACTCGGTAACTTATTATCACGATCAAGTTAAGTCCTGAACTAGCGGGGCCTCGAGATCAACGGTAGAATCCTCCATAGCAGTACCTGAGGAAGATTTGGCAACAAAATTTATTACTCTAGATGGTGTTACAAGTCGTACTGTAAACATGAACGTCTCAAATTTGAAATATATGAAAGATTCGACAGAAGAACATGACAAGTAAACACCTGAACTTCGAAATTTCACCATAAGGATACAAGATACGAGGAGCTGGACGATTTCCAAAATTATGCCACCTCCGTGAGCAATCTGTGGAACAGGGGAAAGTGTAAAGCACAAACCGAAACAAGGGACAGTCACATACTTATAATGGTGTGAAATCAATGTGTACTTACAGCAAGGTAAACATCGTAGGTAGGGCTATAAAGATATGCATATGCAAACCACGCGACAGCATTCAAGAAATACATTGTGCATAATCCAAACGGCAAGTAATGTGGTTTCGTCTTGCATGCATCTATCTGGAAATCAATAAAATATATATAAGTTTGTATCAATGCAAGGGAAAAGATCAGTGTATATTGGGTAACAAGCAAACATCAGACTCAAGAGAGATTTAACATCAGTGTATATTGGGTAAACAAGCAGCAGATTTAAGAGAGATTGAAGAGGTTAGATTCTTACTATTGAAGGTATCGGAGAAGCATACATAATAATTCCAACTGTAGCAGCAGTGGACCCAGTAATATGTGGATGATCTAGGAGGGGAGGCCAATAAGGCCAAGGACCCGCAAATACAAAATACAGGTACAATATAAGCTCTGGGAAGATGGCTGTCCGTTCGATAATCAACTGATCATGCAGGTAGCAAAAGTCGTAGTACTTTGTTAGATAAGATAATAATACGACACATAAACAGAGTATATGACAATGAGTTACCTTGTTACGACGTATAGTATTATCCTTGAAAGTCATCATGTAATAGGTCTGAACTATACAGCAAACCAAATTGACAAACACGACGCATATATTCTGGAATGTGGGGAATTCTATAACTGGTTCACTGAGACCATAAAACATCCATACGACGCACGCCAGCTGAGTAAAAGAAAATGGGTAGGGTTGTAGACCTCCAGTTGACTTCTCCCTTGTTATTCGCCAAATAATTGGCCTGTGATTAAATTTAACAAAGGAAAGAAAAAAACTAAATCAGATCAAATCATACCTATAGCGAGTTTGACGACTAAGAAATTTGTTTAAAGAACATACATAATCAAGACTAGGTAGAGGGGTAGAAATTACTCACATTGGATACACAATTAGCAGAGCAAGTGACACAGCAGAAGCTACATAAAAGCAATTAATAAGCAAACAAGAATGAATAACTACAATAAGAAGAAACACAGTAGTATATTGTAAGTTTAGGAAAGGCAAAAGAAAAGCGTCGTCGACAAACCTGTAATGCCCAACACTAGGTCTGGTGTTCCTAAAAAATTCATCTTTCTCAGCAATTTTGATCTGATAGTCATGATAACAGAAAATATGAAACATAGTTAAAACCGATCGAGTACAAGTAAAATTTAAAACACACTTGATCAACAAACACGCACAAAATTATACACTCCATGGCCAATAAGTTAAGTTGTAATATAATATGTAGAAATCACTACAGGAAAGCATTGATCTTTGAATTATAAATATGCAGGATATTAATTTGTTGTAATAACCATTAAGTAGAAGCTATTTGTGGAAGGAAGATATGTAGCTAATGATGTATATGCAATGTAACAAATTTAAACAGAAAAAAGCTACCTTTAAGGCTTTAACCAACAAGTAGAGACACAAAAAATCTCATAAATATAGTTTTCAAACAAGAAGAAGCAAAAAGATGTAAACTTGGATTTCATCAACTGATAATGAGCGGTATAAGGCAAATTGAAAAGCCAAATCTCATCCACAATAATAAAAATAAAGAGGTTAATAAGGCGAGAATGATTTGTGGTGATCGGAATGCTAAGGAACCTTACAAACGCAACGGACGGAGGTCGATGTTTCCCGGCGATATTGCAGAGCAAAATTGGGGCTTCACGTTTCTCGCTCGCCCTGATTAGGGGGTTTTGCTCAATTGGAAAATTTCGTGAAGCAGTATTGTCTTGCCCAGGCAAATTTCTTACCTCGTTATCACACACACAGGACGTTTGCTCTGTTTTCTTTTTTTTCTACTGTATTTTTTCTTTTCCGCTGAGAGACTGATGATAGCTATGTTTGCCCAGGCAAATTGCTTACCTTTCGCGAGCACAATTGGTATCAGATCAAGGAGTCAATCGATTTGCTAGGTTTTACAGGTTCACCTATATATATACTCCCAGCAGGAGAACCGCTCTATGACGGCCAGAATAGCAGCATAGAACCGCCAAAAAACCGGACATGCCAAAACCGCTCGACCCGGACAAAAACCGGTGAAAACCGGCGAGCCGGGATCGTCAAACCGCCGGTTTAATCAGTTCTCAGAAAAGAAAGAAAGAAAAGAAATCTTTCTGAGAAAAATATAAAAAAGAAACCCAATTTTCATCCTTCCTTCAATCTCCACTGAGTTCTCAGCCGTTCTTGCTCCAGCTTTGCATCTTTTTCTTCCTTTTTGGCTAACATCGTGCGATTGAAACTCTGCAAACTGTATTTCTTCTTGACTTCTCCTATGTAGAATCTTGTGAAGTTGTGATGTGATCATTTATGTGTGTGTGGCTGCATGATGGATCTGTCAATAATGTTGGAGTTTTGATTCGTTTTTTCTCCAATTGTTGCTCTAGTTGGGTGAGTTACATTGTTGTTGAGAGAGACAAAAGTTAAATTGATGAGGGAGACAAAGGTGGAAACTGGAAACGTTTATTATTGTGTATCCCACATTTTTAATCCTTTAATTAATAATTTATTATTCCTAATCAATTCTATTTGAATTTAAATATTTTTTAATTAAGTTTGTATCTAGTTAACTTGTGTTTGCAAATGCTTAAAAAAATGTTTTTGTGATTCTGAAGTAGTAAAAGCAGTTTTTTAGTATTTTATATTACAACTTCTGCTGCAATTTTTCTGGAAAAAGCGAATCGTTAGAAGCGAGAAGCGACAAATAGTGATTCTAAGCCTTTAAGCAAGTAGTAGCTTTTTTTTTCAATTAAAAACAACTAATTAAATTAATTTCTGCAAACACTAAAACTTCTGCTTTTACAATTTTAAATTGCTTTTTATATGATATATCAAACACTACTGACTTTTGCTTAAAATCAATTTTTAGTAGAACCAGACAAAAAATCACAAGTAAAATCATTTGCAAACACACACTTATACTTGTAACTAGAAGACGTATTATTTATTCATAATACTCATCTAGATTCTATAGATAAGCTCTCTATAAGCTTCTCATACCTGTGTATATACTACATGTACTATCAGTTGAATATACAGAATAACACTACTGTTATTTCTCAACACGTTATCAGCACGAAAAATAGGAATTAGAAATTGGTGGAGCACTTTCGTTATTTCACAACAAATAGATAGTAATAAAGTAGAAAAGAAAATAGATAGTGAATAAAATATGAGAGAGATTTTTCATTAATGGGTTGAGTAATTGAAATTGAAACGTCCTAAAATGAAAAATCAAAAGTTGAATTCGGGATGGAGGGAGTATATCTGAAATAGTATCGTGAATAGATAATACTTTATCTAGTTAGGCTTTGTTCTCTCCATCTTAAAAATTATTAATTTCAATTCAGTTTCAGTTCTGTTCAATTCAAATTTTCCTAGTTGTTTTTTTATACCACGTGAGCACGCTACACGTGTTATTGTGGTATTTAGTTACAGATGATAGAAAACCTGATGTTGGTTTCAAGAACTCAGAATTTTAGTTTCAGGTTCATTAAAGTTAGTTTCAGGGCCAACGATGTTAGTTCAAAACAAAATAGTATTAGTTTCCAAAAATTATAATTGAAGGATGACTCTCTATAGGTGATCAAACAACTCAAGAGTGACGAGGCCTCTATGACGAACAATGGTGCAGTTTACGCTGATTCGAGACTTTCACTTGCAACTTTTGCTGATACAAGAATACTCCATATCAGACGTGAAGCTAACAACTTAGCACACCTGCTCTGTCACGACTTTGCTGAAGACTCTTTTGGCTATTTTGTTGTACCCTTCGATTATAGTGAACCTACTTAAGCTGCTTGACCATTCTATTCTTGTATTATGCTAGTCTTCCTGACTCTCTGTACTGAGCTTTGCTCTCTCCTTTTAGATTAATAACTCCTTTCTTTCTCAAAAAAAAATTTGTATTAGTTTAAGCATTATTAGTATTAGTTTAAGTATTATTAGTATTAGTTTCAGGAACTCAGAAAATTAATTTCAGGTTAATTAAAATTAGTTTCAGGAACCCAGAATGTTAGTTTCAGGTTCATTAAAGTTAGGGGCAACAATGTTAGTTGGGCTATTCTATGGTCTTTAGGAAGTAAAGTTTCATTATATAATTGAATTGAACATTTTACATTAATGGTTTAAAATTAAATCGGAGTCAAAGTTGAAAAATGTTGACTGCAAAAAAGTCAAAACGTAACATTTGTAGTGGGACGGAGGGAGTAATTAACACTTTAATTAGATGAGTATATGTAAAATAAATAGTTAAATATAAATAGTTAGTAATTAATTAACACTAATGAATTTCAAATACAATAAAAGAATATAATTTCAAGTAAAGGGTGCCATGTCAATAAATTAGTTGGAATTATGAGCATTCTTATGGACTTAAATAATCCTAATTGGCAGCATGACATGTTTTCTCTGCCTAAAAATTATTTATTTTGATACATTTGAAAAATCTATACTTGGACATTTCATTGTTTTAATTGTAGTGATTACACTCACTAATTTTCTTCTCCAATCACGAACTCATATTTCCATAAATTGGCAATCTATATACAAACAACACTCCAAAATATCATATGGTGTATTCCTAGGCTTAGCATTTCTCCATCTCCGTTTCATATCATGTTCATCTCCACGGGTTTAACTCAAGCTGATATATACATATGAGTCTGCCCCCGCATCTTGCCGAACCAAGACGACTTAATACGTTCTATACATATGCATTACTGGAGTTCACGCACAAGCTTCATGGTCCGACACTAGAACTCTTCTTATAATCAAGATTTCAAGTTGAAATGATGGGCCGGTCCGACCCTCCACATTCCTCACCACAGACGTATCTGCATTCTAGGGACTAGAATTCTGATCAATACAAATATAAAATGAGTCCGTCCTTTACTTTTGTCCGGTTGGAGTCTATGGACGGACTACCTCTGGTCTTGTCCTGAATATCGTCGTGAGTCCAACGCACCACCTATCTCCGGGACCACGTGTCAACCTATCACCAAGCCGACCAAACTTCGGGATGTCAGAGAACTTGTCCCTAGAGCTCAACACTATAAATAGGAGGCATTTACTCCTCATAAAGGCAGGTAACGACTTCGCAATAATCCACTCTCTAAGTTTTGAGATCCGGACCCAATCTTGATCCGCCTCCTAACTAGTTGAATCTTAGTCCGGACTGTCCAAAAGGGTCTAACCCCTTCTATTCTTGTTTACAGTTCAGCCACTTCCAAGTGTCCAATCGACGGACCATCACACAGGGACGGTCTCACTTGACTGACGGACCCATTGCTATCAAGGAACTCTACACTCTGACTATCTCTTATTCCCAGGCGGATTCCTAATCTATACCCGGACTTATTCAACTAAAGGACTTCGAACTAAGAGTTAACGATTTAGGAAGAATCATACCTACGCTCCGACGGACTCTCTTTGATTTTGACTCTGACAATTGACTTATTCAGTTTTATCCCACATCATATTAGCGCCGTCTGTGGGAATCCCCTTAGTACAAAAAGTCATGGCACCATCTAAGAGACAGACAAAAAGGCTACTTCTACCCGTCCCCGATCTATGACCTCCAACGCCGGACCCTCTTCCCAACACCAACAACAAACCTCTGGTGGGAACGAGGCCTCCCTCTCCACCAAGGATGGCAGAACAAGCCCCACCTCCGCCACTAAATCCACCTCAGGCACCAATCATACCAATCCTAGCAAACGTGGCTAACGTGACTGCTGATGGAATACTAGCCGGGTTCAACAAGGCACAAATTCAACTCTTGCAAGCAGCCCTGCAAATGAGAACCCAACCACCCAATCCTATGGGCATTCCCATAGCGGAGGCCCCGGTATACCCCATCCAGAATCAACCACAAAGGCAGGCAGTGGCAGAACATGTGGTTGAATCTAGAGGACCTCCATATTCACGAAATACTGATCGATCTGAGAACATCAGAGCACCAAGCAGGAGAGCTCCGGAGGATCTGAGGAATCTATTAAACAACCGAGCCCACATTAATCAGGGGAGTAGGGGGAGAACAGGGGAGTCGGGGGTGGGAACCCTCGTGACCCCACTCCTTCCCGGGTCTCTACCACGCACCTATAGGTGAAACAACAGGGATAACAGATCACTTACTCCAGATGAAAGAAGGGAGGATGAAGAACACTATAGGAGAAGAGGGAGGAGTCGGGAAAGGCGTAGAGAAAGAACCAGGTTTAGGTCTGAGAGAGCCCATCGACGGGATTCACCCATGAATGAAACAGAAAGAATTAAAGAAAAAGTCCGAATTCATGAGGCAACTCTGGACCTGGAACAATCAAAGTTAGAGTCACTCACTCAAGCCAGGGACATTATCAAATATGGGTGGAATGTAAATCCTTTATGTTTGGCAATAAGGAGAACAGAACTACCTCTGGGGCGGAACCCACCCTCATCCAAAGAAACATTTGATGGAAATTCATGTCCCATCGATCACAAAATTCATTTTGAGGCATCTCTAGGAGGAATGGGCGTACTAGACAATGTGAAGGCCCAATTATTCCCTAATACCTTCTATGGACCGGCAATGACTTGGTGGAAACAACTCTGACCAGATTCCATCATGTCCTGGGATCACTTGTTGGCAAAATTTACCCTGAGATTCGAAAAATTCCTGGAAACAGCACGACCTGTTAGCTATTTAGCAGAAATCGTACAAAAAGAACACGAGAGTCTAAGATCCTTAGTGAAGAGATTTGAGCAAGGCACAACCATGGTAGAGCAACACCCAATTATGGAACGAGTCATCCACATGGGTGAAAATACCAATAATGCTTCATTCCTTTACAAGCTTATTGACGCAGACATAACCACCGAATGGGAACTTACCGACATGGTCAAGAAATTCTTGAGCACAAATGAGACTCTTGACAAAATGGTGGTAAGGGCTGAGGCAAAGAAAGCCAAACCCATACAGGATAATCCTAGATTGGGATACCAGCACTTCGAACAGAAAAGAAAAGGAGACAGGAGGGGACGGATCGAGGAAAGAAGAAGATCCCCACGCAAGCTTTACATAAACTACACTGACTTGAAGGCTCCCAAGGAACAAATCCTCACCATCATGCAAAGTAAAGGAGTCCCGTTCGAATGGCCGGCTAAACACAGAGAGACAAGGTTCACCAGAAGCTCGAATGAGTATTGCCACTTTCATAGACAAGTGGGACACTCAACTGGAAAATGCATACATCTCAGACAGGAGATCCAACGACTGATCGAAATGGGATACCTGCAAGAATATGTCATAAAACGATCCGATGGGGGCGACCGACGGAATCAGGAGCAGGGAAACACATCATAGGATCAGCGAAACACAAGGGAGCGCAAGAATACCCCTCCCTGCAAATCTGGTCCACGACAGGTGAGAAATGACCAACGGCCCTTAGACAGAAGGCGATCACTGAGCCCGAGGAGAACCTCAGCCTTGCATGGACCCCCAAGTCCAAGAGGGCGAAAAGAAGCTAGGAGATCCCCTAGCCCTAGAAGACAGCAAGGAAATCAGAGATCTCCCAGTTCGACCCGAGAGACAAGAAGGGTGGCCTACGTAGGAACACAGCCGACCTACGTAGAAGAGAACCCTGTCATTTATGGGAGAATACTTAGCATCGCAGGAGGACCAATAGGAGGGGATAGCCGGAACGCCCGTGAAGCAACAACCCGATCACTTCAGAAATCAGATGAAAGGTCTATCAACATAGTGAAACCTGGAACCAATGTCATTACCTTCGATGAATTTGAAGCGCCACCCCCGTTCAGAGGTGAGGGATTAATCCACGATCCCGATGTCCCATTGGTGATAGAAGTAGACATTGTGGGATATGAGATGACCAAGGTACTCGTCGACATGAGAGCCTCCTCCAATATCCTCTTTATGAGCATAGTCAGAAAAATGTAGATGAGCTTGAGAGGAATGATACCCGTAACGACAGACCTTGTGGGATTTGGTGGATCAAGAATTAGACCAAGAGGAGTCCTCTATCTCTCACTTTCCATAGGAAAGGCACCATGCCGAATCACCAAGCAGGTGCCATTCGTCATCACAGAAGCAGACTGTGACTACAACATCATCTTAGGAAGACCAGCACTGAATCAATTCAAAGTGGTGGTATCAACCTTCCATCTAAAGATGAAATTCCCAACCGAAGCAGGAATCAGAACCATTAGTGGAGACCGGAGACAAGGATGGAAATGTTACACCCTCTCCACCCGAAGAGCTTCCCGAACCTACTAAAAGGAACAAGATATCAGGAGAGAAGAAGCCGACATAAGGGCAAAGACACAATGTCTCTTCATACAGGAGAAGGTCCATAATCCGAGAAAGGAGAGACCCTTGGGGAAATGGATGAATTGGCTAAAAATGGGTGTCAATAAGAAGAAAGTCACCACCATCATAAAAGAAGGGGAAGAACGGATTGAGAAGTACAAGGTCATCCCACCAGGACCTCTAGGAGAAACCCCGACCAAGAGCTTTTTTCATGAAAATCGGATGGTACCTCACGAGGATGTCCAGGAAGTCCCTATTGCAGAGGGAATTAAGTCCAAAAAAGACCGCAAAAATCGTCTCAGAGATCTGAGACAACCATCAAAATGGTGGCATTTCTTAGAAAGAATGCCGATATCTTCACATGGAGCACGGAGGACTTAACCGGAATTGATCCCCGCATCATGGTGCATGAACTTAACGTCGATCCCAATGTCAAGCCTATCTGTCAAAAGAAAAGAGACCATGGCCCCATCCACAACAAAATCACCGCAGAAGAAGTTGAACGACTTCTCAAAGCAGGACATATTCAGGAAGTTCACTACTCAGATTGGATATGCAATGTGGTCCTAGTTGAAAACAGTCCGGGGAAGTGGAGGATGTGTAACGACTTTACCACCCTCAACCGCTTCTTCCCAAAAGACCCATATCCTCTCCCAAGAATCGAGCAACTAGTAGACTCTACCGCAAGATGTGCCTTGCTAAGCTTTATGGATGCTTTCCAAGGGTTCTACCAGATCAAGATGGCAAAACATGACATAGAGAAAACCGCCTTCATCACAAAGAAAGTGAGTTTATTGTTTCAAAGTCATGCCGTTCGGACTACGCAACACAGGAGCTACATACTAGCGACTAATGAATCACATGTTCAGAGAAGACCTGGGCAAATCAATGGAGGTTTACGTGGACGATATTTTGGTAAAAAGCAAGGAATCAACCGACCACATTCGACACCTGGAAAGATGTTTTGCCATAGTAAGGAAATATGGCATGAAGCTCAATCCGGCCAAATGTGCGTTCGGTGTTACAGGAGGAATTCCTAGGATACATGGTCACACAGAGAGGAATTGAGGCCAACCCAGAAAAGATAAAAGCCATACTAGAACTCCCCCATCTGGAGAAACTCTGTGACGAGTCAATTTTGTACCGTCTCATTTGGTCTTTTTTACCGTCTTTTTGTCATCCTTGAGTATAGTTTTATTTAGTTTTCCTTGAATATTTTTACTTGTTTTGTTCTTTGCGTGTTTTGTAGATATTTGACTAAACCGCGCTAATTGAAGGCAAAATGGTGTATTTTATATGCATCTACAAGATTTGGAGTTCTAATGCCTCGTATGGATGCTAGAAGTGGAGCGGGAAGGCCAAAATATCAAGAATTGGAGTCAAAAGGCGTCGAAGGGCAAAGTTGTAATTTCAAGGAAAACTGGCGACGCTAGTTTTCAAGCGGCGTCGATGGTTCATCAGAACAAGCGGTGGCCTTGATTTTCTTTTTTGCCGTTCTTTCCGCGATTTGTTTCCTAATTCGCCCAAACCTAGTTTTTCTCCTTTCTATTACTTAGAACAAGACAAAATCACTTTTCATATTCATTATATTGTCAAGATTGAACTTGGATCTCAAGCTAGACCTAGTTTCCAACGATTTTCACCTTATAATCCGACGATTATCATTGATTGGGAGCGTAATCTACATACTTTCTTGCATCAATCGCTTCAGATTCTTCAGGTTCTATCTAGGGTTTGTGACAACGAAGGGTAAACCTGTATCAATTGATCGATTCCTCATGTTTAGTATTAGATTATGTGTGTTAATCGTTTAATTGCTTATTTGAATATGTCTTCGCATAACATGAGTAGCTAAACACCCTGATTATGGGGTGGTGACGGATTCAAGCATGCTAGCTAGGGTTTATGCGTTTATGTATAATCAAGTTACGATTACTTTGTGCCTTTTAGATTAAATTGCATATCCTGCTATTACGTTTGATGCGCAATCCGTTAATATCACTGTTAGATTAAGCATTTGATCCCTGGCAACCAAAACATTTTTCGTCTTGCTTCAATCTAACAGTTAGTTGCAAACGGTAATAGTAGGATTAGCTTTATTGATCGTAGCTTAGTGAAATTGACGCCTTTACTAATGCTATTCGTTTTTTGAACCCAAGTAGTGACAACTTAAGGTAATCGTTTCATGTGGATCGCATATTTCCTGTTAGCTAGCTTGTTCACCAGTCACCACTCCATAATTCTCCTCATTCATATATTAATCTCGTTAAGTGTTAATCATATCTAGTTTTGTCTGCTTAGTTGTTTACTGTTACGATAGTTAATCATCTCGCTACCGAAGCAAACAAACCTTTACATGCTTTTCATATTGTTACTTTTATTCGTAAACTGAAGCTCAGCCTAGTTAAGTCCCTAGAGACCGACCTCGGGGTTAACTTCACTACACTACAGGTTTTCGTAGTGTCGAGAGTTAGCAAATATCAAAACTTGACACATCACTCTGAGACGTCCAAAGACTTATAGGGAAGATGATATCCCTTAGCCGCATCATTTCTAGATCCGCTGAGAAGAATCTGCCATTCTTCAAAGTCCTAAGGAAATCCGACCATTTTGATTGGAACCCTGAATGCAGAAAGGTTGTGTGTAAGTTCATGGTGTTTGGTGTGTGTTTCAAGCATTCTAAGTGGTGATATTTATAGTTGAATTTGAAGCCGTTTGAATAGTAACCGTTAGGCTCAATTCAAATTCAAACTATTGATATCTGAAAATAGTACCGCAGAAGACGTTGTCTCTTTTCAGAGATTTCCTCTTTTGTGAAGATGTCTCTGTCTGCACAATTATTGCATTGTACTATTCTTGTCTTGTAGTGCCAACGGAACTATGCACGCTTTCTGAAGCATTGCATGTCCCTTTCCAGAGACCTTCACATCTCCAGATACCTGTTGAAACATTGTTTCCCAGAAACATAGTTTTATCCAAGGTATCTGAGTGTAGGTTTCTGTGGGCACTTTTCCTCATTCAGAAACATTGTGTTCTCATATATATTTTGCAAAACTTGTTTATTGAAAAACACTTGTTTCTTTAAGATATCTGGACATAGGTATCTGATGAGACCAATTTCCTTCGTCTTTAGCAATCTTGTGCAGTCTTCAAATCTTCAAATTTGTTGAACTCTTCTGCCGGATGTCTTCTTCTTGGTCATCTTCAAAGATATAAAAATTACATTCAGAGACCTAACATCCTATACAAGATTTGCTAGACTATCATACTTAGTGATTTTCCTCTTTTACAGTGTTCAAGTGAACCAAGAATACTAACCACCTTTCCGAGCTAAGATAAGTCATTAGGTTTCTGATCAAAATCTAAACAGATATTCCTAAAAAATTTACCCATTTTTGATCAGTCAACGATGACTATCTTTAAAACCTATTAAAACTTGGAAGAGGGATCAATCCAACACTTAATCATTTCTTATGATCTTTTCAATTCATTTTAATCAAGTGTAGAAAGTAAACATCAACTAAATCACAAGGTGTGATCCTTGCTGACAAGTTATCTTTTTATAGATTGATATCTGAGAGTAGGTTCATCAGACATGTTACAAGGAAAGTTCACAGATAACTTTTACAGTGATAAAACAATAAAGCACAATCAGCAAGATACAAAATACATAGTTAACTAGGACAACATGAGTAACCAAGCTCCGAGTAAACATCCTAATTAACTTGTCTTCAAGTCTTCAAATCTTCAGCAGCTCCAAGGATCAATTTGCATACTCCCTATCTCCAAATCTTTTGATGTCATCTGAGTAGTCATAGAGCAAAGTTCAACATCTCAGTGTCTCTGGCATAACCACATACTTCTTTGTATGATTTGGTGGGATTCGTCTTGGCAAAGTGTTTGACCAATAAATACTTTCCCCATTTCCAGGCATGCTCAATTCTGATATCTGATAGCTTGAAGTAATCATATATGATCCTCATATATCTGATGTCACCCTTGTATTGATCTTCAGTCATGTAGAATGACTCAAAGGGTTCCACAGCAAGTCTTGGCCTTGTGCCTGTTCCAGTGAGGTTTGGGACTCTATGCACATCATCAGGTTTTCCATAAGGACATTCATCATTAAGGTCCTTCCTCATGGATTCGACACTTCTGACAACTTCAAAATCCAACCAAGCTTTGATGTGATTGGTGTTGATCAAGACTGACTTATCTTTTCTCCATGCCATCAGTTGTTGATGGATGGGTACTGGAAATCCTTTTTCATTTACAAGCAAGTGCTTGAGTTCCAGTATCCAGTATCCATTCCTCTGATGAATACACATGTAGGAGGAGGAGTTATTGTCAGTCTTCACATACTCAATTCTGGCTTCTTTTGGCCTGAGTGGAAGTTGACCTTCTCTTCTTTCAGCTCTCAATCTATTCCTCGCTTGCCTTGAGTTTTCCCTTGGATTGCTTGAAGAACCACCCTGGATTGACTTGGTATTTCCAGAGGGTGTTTTAGCTGCTAAAGGCTTTGCAACTATGGGCTCAGATAGGCTATCAACCCTTTTCCTTTTTCTGTGAAGAGGAGATTCATCTTCATCAGTCTCTTCATCATCATCATCATCAATGTTAATCTTTGTGGGAGATTTGTAGCCTCCTCCTTCTTCTTCTTCTTCTTCTTCTTCTTCTTCTTCTTCTTCTTCTTCTTCTTCTTCTTCTTCTTCTTCTTCTTCTTCTTCTTCTTCTTCTTCTTCTTCTTCTTCTTCTTCTTCTTCTTCTTCTTCTTCTTCTTCTTCTTCTTCTTCTTCTTCTTCTTCTTCTTCTTCTTCTTCTTCTTCTTCTTCTTCTTCTTCTTCTTCTTCTTCTTCTTCTTCTTCTTCTTCTTCTTCTTCTTCTTCTTCTTCTTCTTCTTCTTCTTCTTCTTCTTCTTCTTCTTCTTCTTCTTCTTCTTCTTCTTCTTCTTCTTCTTCTTCTTCTTCTTCTTCTTCTTCTTCTTCTTCTTCTTCTTCTTCTTCTTCTTCTTCTTCTTCTTCTTCTTCTTCTTCTTCTTCTTCTTCTTCTTCTTCTTCTTCTTCTTCTTCTTCTTCTTCTTCTTCTTCTTCTTCTTCTTCTTCTTCTTCTTCTTCTTCTTCTTATTCTTCTTCTTCTTCTTCTTCTTCTTCTTCTTCTTCTTCTTCTTCTTCTTCTTCTTCTTCTTCTTCTTCTTCTTCTTCTTCTTCTTCTTCTTCTTCTTCTTCTTCTTCTTCTTCTTCTTCTTCTTCTTCTTCTTCTTCTTCTTCTTCTTCTTCTTCTTCTTCTTCTTCTTCTTCTTCTTCTTCTTCTTCTTCTTCTTCTTCTTCTTCTTCTTCTTCTTCTTCTTCTTCTTCTTCTTCTTCTTCTTCTTCTTCTTCTTCTTCTTCTTCTTCTTCTTCTTCTTCTTCTTCTTCTTCTTCTTCTTCTTCTTCTTCTTCTTCTTCTTCTTCTTCTTCTGAGATATATAGATATATCTGAGATATATACCTTCTCAATATAAGGCTCAGATACTTGTTCCTCAGAGACTTTGTGAGTCTCTGGTTGGTTCTCTGATGAGTTAGGCTTCTCAGCCTCATCATTTTTCTTCTCAGTTGGGGCCTATTAGAAACAAACACTTAGTTAGTCAAGTGTATACAATAGATATCTGAAAAGTTATGTCTTAAGAAACTATTTTTCACCTGTAATACAGGCTCAGGTTTCTTAAGTGGTGAGGCTATGGGAGCCTCCTTCTCAGTCTCTGAGGCAAGCTTTGCAGCTTCCTCTTGTTCTTTTGTTTCTAATTCAGTCTGTAACAAAGAAATTTTATAAGTAACAAGATTTATAAACATAAAATATCACAAGTAGAGAGTTAAACCATTCAAGCTACGGTGTCGGTGATTGGTCTCTGGAACTTGTGACCCTTCTATGCTTTGGTCTTGTTGTTCCATTTCAGCTTCTTTGTTTGAAGTTTCAGGTACTTCAGACCTTTCCTGAGTGTGCAATTCAGTTGCCTCCCCTGGTTGATCATTCTGAGCAGATGTCTCAGTTTGATCCCTCTCATTGAGTTGGGGAACCTACTCATTTGCAGGATTTTCTTCAGCAAGAAAAGATGCTGGTATGTCATGCTGTAACTCAAGTATCATCGCAGCAGCATCCACTATTGGCTGGTGTGGTTGTTGTGGTGATCTAGATCCGGATGTTGAAGGTGATGCAATATGGGGCCTATCCAGATCTGCTTGAGACAAACTTTTAAGTGTTGAGGCAATGGCAATATCCTCCAACACTAGGTTACCACTCATCATCTTCAATATGCTTAAGTGTTACTTGTTCTGATGGTGTGTTTTGTCCAGTAACCTTGGACACAGTTGCTTCTTCAACAACCTTTGAACTAGTTGCTCTTTTAGCAACCTTGGGGATTATTGCTTCCCCCTCATCTTCAGATTCCTCATTGAAATCTGGGACTGAGTTATCAACAATCCCTGCTGCTTCTGCAGAGAGTGTTTGAAGTTTCTCACTGCTTTTATCAGCATTGATGAGTTCATCAGCTGTGGACTTAGCAGCATTGATGAGTTCATCTTCATTGATTAGTTCATCAGAAGTGGCGGCAGATATCTGAGAGTCGACATCCACAATGGGTATGCCTTATGATTTGCCAGCAGACTTCTTTCGTGAAGTTTTGGGCTTTTTGGTCGCAACGGAACCCTCAGATACCTCATCAGTCTTTCATTTCTTGGAACCTTTCTGAGATGCAGTAACCTTTTTCATCATGTTTGTATACTCATATTGGTAGAGCAGGTTACTGTTGGCTATGTCAGCCTTCTCTCTGAGCTCAATGCCAAGCTTCTCCAGCAAGAAACATATCTTTAGTCGAAAGCTTACTGTAGCTTTTGGCTCAGCAAGGCCCTTAACGATTTTAGGCTCAAAGCCTTGAATTTTCTTCACAAATTTCATAAAGGCGTACTTCCCCTAATTGAAAGGGTTTTACAGCCTTTTGTTCTGTTGATTCAACAAAAACATCATCATCCAGCATTCGTGACTTATCTGGTCGGCACCTCCTTGTAGACCATCAAAGCATCTGTGAAGAATGCATGCCAACACATCACAGTGAACCAAAAAATGTATGGTTCTGATGTCAGCAAGTTTGAAGTCGATGGGTGTATCTGATTTTTCAAGATCACACACATCGCTGTAAAGTTGCTTCACACCTTCAGTCTCAGCAAGTTTGAAGTCGATGGGTGTATCTGATGCCAACAAAAATATCTTTCTCCTTTCTGAGTTTCCGTCTCAGAGATTAGAACTTTTCAGTTCCTTTGGTAGCTCCATTAACCCAAGACTATGTCTTAAGGTTAAGAACCTATTTTCTTGCAAAGGCTTTGTAAAGATATCTACAAGTTGGTCTTCAGTACCAATCTTGAGTAACTCTATATTGCCTTTTTCCACATGATCTCTAATGAAGTGGTGTCTGACATCAATGTGCTTTGTTCTTGCGTGATACTTAGGATTCTGAGTTATGGCAATAGCACTTGTGTTGTCACAGAAAATCGGAGTTTTCTCTTCATTGATCTCATAGTCTCTGAGTTGTTGTATCCAGAATATCTGTGAAGCACAACACCCAAAAACAATATATTCAGCCTCTGTGGTAGATGTGGCAATTGAGTTTTTTTTCTTGCTGAACCATGATATTAATTTGGCACCAAGAAATTGACAAGTTCCTGAGGTGCTTTTTCTATCAAGCAATGATCCAGCATAGTTAGCATCAGAATAGCCAACTAAACTCAATCCACTATCTTTTGGATACCACAATCCAACTTCTATAGTACCCTTTACATACTTTAATATTTTCATAGCAATGTTGTAGTGTGATTGCATTGGATTTGTCTGAAATCTAGCACACACTCCAACTGCATATTGAATATCAAGTCTACTTGCAGTGACGTACAGTAGAGATCCAATCAATTTCCTATACTTGTGTTCTTCAACACTCTTGTCAGATTCAGTATAGGTCATTTTGGTTCCAATGCTCATAGGTATCTTAGCATTCTTTTCAGAAGGCTTTAGATTAAACTTGTTGAGCATATCTTTTGCATACCTTGTTTGACTAATGAATATTTCATCATTAAGTTGCTTGACTTGCAATCCTAGGAAGTAGTTTAATTTTCCCATCATGCTCATCTCAAATTTACCTTCATGAGCTCAGCAAAGTCTTCACAAAGTTGCTTGTCTTTAGATCCAAATATAATGTCATCAACATATACTTGAACTAAAAGTAGTTTCCCTTCATGGTTCAAGGTAAAGAGTGTTTTATCAACATCTCCTTTCTTGAAGCCACTTTCCAACAAGTATTTGGCTAATGTATCATACCATGCTCTTGGAGCCTGTTTCAGTCCATAAAGAGCTTTCTGAAGCTTATAAACCATTCTATTTTATGTGGAAACTTCAAAACCTGGTGGTTGTTCAACATAGACTTCCTCAGCAAGTTCACCATTTAGGAATGCACTTTTGACATCCATTTGATAAACTTTAAAATCATTATGAGCTGCAAAGGCTAGAAATAGTCTGATTGCATCCAATCTTGCAACTGGAGCATATGACTCATCAAAATCTAGTCCTTCAGTCTGGATGAATCCCTTCGCAACCAACCTTGCTTTGTTTCTATTTATTTCACCTGACTCATTCATTTTATTTATGAAAACCCACTCGGTTCCAATTACAGATATTCCGTCAACAAATGGAACCAGTTTCCAGACTTTGTTTCTCTCAAACTGATCCAACTCTTCTTGCATTGCAGAGATCCAATCTTGATCCTTTAATGCTTCTTCTATAATTTTAGGTTCAATGTTTGAGATGAAACATCCATAAAGAGAGTCTGCATTTCCAGCAATTGCTCTCCTAGTTCTAACCCCTTGGTTTAAAGGACCAATCACATCCTTGGCAGGATGATTTCTTATCCATTTTATAATGGGTTTAGAACTAGTAGGACTAATATAATTTTGATCTGAATGTGAATCAATATGATCTTGACAGGATACTTGTTCAGTATCTGAGATATCTGGCACACGGGAAATGCCATTGATATCTGACACTTTTTCAGTGTTAGAGATATCTAAGATTGAATTTTCAGCAATCTCATTCTCAGAAACCTCTTCATGATGAAAGCTCTCAGTAACATGTTCCATTTATGGAATTCTCATAGGAAATTCTTCATCATGTCTTAGAGTCATCTGGTTGTTACTAAGCAATGGTTGCTTTTCATCGTCAGAGTCATCCTCAAAGTGAATGACAGAGTTATTTCCTTTTGAGGATTCTTCTTCAGAATCTTTAATCATTAGTTCTTTGAACCTATATGAGAGTTCTTCATTCAAAGGTACTTTCTTGTTTCCTTCGTACAAAACTACATGAACAGATTCTTCAATCTTTTGCGTTCTTTTGTTGTAGATTCTGTAGGCTTTGGTATTCAGAGAATAACCAAGAAATACTCCTTCATCTGCTTTTAATTGAAATGTTCTCAAGTATTCTTTTCCATTATTAAGAACAAAACATCTGCAACCAAACACCCTTAGATGTTTGATACTAGGGGGTCTACCAATCAAAAGTTCATAAGGAGTTTTGTCATGGTGTTTGTTAATCAAACATCTATTTTGAGTGTAGCCGGATGTGTTAACAGCTTCAACCCAATAGATTTCACTTATTTCAATGTCAGCAAGCATTGTTCTGCTGCTTCTTTTAAGGTCCTATTCTTCCGTTCAGCAACACCATTTTGTTGTGGTGTCCTTAATGAAGATAGTTGATGTTGTATACCTTTGCAGGTACATAACTCTTTTATTTACTGGTTCACAAACTCAGTACCATGGTCTGTTCTGATTACAGATACCTTGTCATTTTTCATGACTTCAAGCTTATTCAGCAAGTTGGGTATTTCAACTCTTGCATTAGATTTTTGTTTGAGGAATACAACCCAAGTGAATCTTGAGTAATCATCAACAACAACCAGACCATACTTCTTTCCTGCATAGCTAGTTACAGAGGATTCAAAAAGATCCATATGTAACATTTGCAGTGGTCTTTCACTAGAGTGTCTAGTTTTAGACTTGAAAGATGTTTTGGATTGTTTTCCCATTTGGCAAGCTGAGCATAAACCATCTTTTCTAAATGCCATTTTGGGTAAACCAACCACCAATTCTTTCTTGGCTAGCTTGTTCAGAGTTTTGAAGTTCAAGTGACTCATTCTTTTATGCCATAGCCAGTTTTCTTCAGTGTGGCCAGATTGACTCACCATGAGACAATCTTCAGTTGTGGCAGATGCCCAGTCAGCAACATAAAGATTTCCTTTCCGCCTAGCAACCAAGACTGTCTGCTTTGACTCATTGTCAATTAATTTGCATAGTTTTGACTTGATCTTTACAGTGTATCCTTTGCTACCAATTGACTCATGCTTAGGAGATTCTATTTCAATCCCTTTACATGTAGTAATTTAGAGATTGTAAGAGCTCCAAGCTTCAGATTGCCAAAACCTATGGTTGGATTTTCATCTCCTCCAGCAAATCTGATAATTGGTCCTTTATCGCATTTTCTGTAGTTAACCAGATTTGCTTTGTCTCCTGTCATGTGCTTTCCACATCCACTATCAAAATGCCACTTCGATTTCTTCCTTAGAGTGTTCTGCACAAAACAGGAAACATGGAGTTAGACTCTCATTCCAACAATGGAACCTTCTGGACTAAAGAATCTCCCTGTAGGAATCCACTTCTGAATGAACTTCTTTGGGGTATTCTTTTGTCTTGTTGGAACATAAGGAGAAATTTTAGGTAAATGATTAGTGTCATTATCATTTAAAGCTATTTTCCTTCTTGGTGTGTTCCTTGGTGCTCCTCGTGGTGCTTTCAGATACCTGTCAGATTGCTGAGTCTGCTTTTCAGCAAACTTAGCTTTCCTTGCCAGATTTCTTCTAGCCCTGGCATTCAGAGTGGTCGCAACATGTTCTTTCTTCCACTTCTGATGATTGCTATGCGCAATCCTGGCTTTCATCCATCGTTCTTGCTCTTGTTTATACTCACGAGCGAGTTGTTTCCCGATGACTTAATTGCCAATGCCATTTCGAGCACTTGGTGCTATCTGGGTTCTCTTCTCAACAGCTTTGCTAGTCTCTGGAACGTCTTTCTTTCCAGAAAATGTGATGTTGGAAAATTTGGCTGCTCCCGCAATTTTTCCTTTCTGAGAGACATAGCACTGTGGGTGATTACACTTTTCAGTGTTATGTTTCTTTACTGAAAAACGTTCCCAACAGTTTTCTTTTGGACTTGTTTTTCCCACAAAGTTTGGTCGCAACTGCCTTTCCTTTGTCAACAACCTTAGCTTTCTAACCAATGCTGTAGGTTATTTGAGAACCATCTTGCTGAGCACTAACAAATGTTATTCTTTCGTCACTATTATTAAGAGTAGTAGAGCTATTTGTTTGTGTGTCCAGCCCAAGTCCTCCCTTTTCTGAAGGATCTCTTAAATAAGAGTGTACTTCAGTGAGAGTGTCACTAGCTTTGGCATAGGATTGAAAAGATAGTTCTTTCTTTTTGAGTTCCTCATTTTCAGAAAGAAGATCTTTATTTTCTTTTTGGAGTATATCCATTGCCCTTCTGTGTGACTTCTCCGTCTTAGATATATGTGCTTTGAGAAATGCATTTTTAGCATCCTTTTTCTCAGATACCTTGAGTAATTGTGAATTTTCCTTCTCAAGAGAATTCTTTTCTTCTTAAAAAATGTCGGCTCTAGCTCGGACCATTTGAAATTCTCTTTTGTAGAGATCAAGTTCTCTTCTGAGATATTCTAAATATCTGATTTCTTCCTCATCACTCTCATAATTTATGAATTGAGAAATGTTGGTTACCTCGTCAGCTATTAGGCAAGGCTCAATGTTGGAGCAATCTGGATATATCTCCTCAGCAACCCCACATAATTCCCTTTTCTTTTGACCAAAGTCAACCAATTCATGAGTGATGCCACATAATTCTGGAGAAGGTAGTTTGGAGTCATCTGAGTCTTCTTCCTCAGATTCTGACTCAATATCAAGAGCATCCAGTTGGATTTGAATCTTTTTCCTTTCTTTAGTGAGCATAGATCTCTGATCTCTCTTGAAGTTTCTTCTATCTTTCTTGTCACCTGTCTTTAGCTTATTGAAAATAGGGCAGTCTCTTTTAAAATGAACAGGTTTCTGATAATAGAAACAGATATCATTTCTGATTTATGCTTCCTTAGTACTAGGTGCTTGCTGAGTCGGCTTGTTCAGCGAGCTTGACAGCTGCATATTTTTGTACTGGTGATAGTTTGAGCCTAGATGCTTTTTCAACTTCTCTTTGGCTTTTTTTCTCTCAAACTCCCGTCTGACATATTTTCTCATTTGATTCACAGCAAGAGCATCTTCCTCAATCATTTCTTTGGTATTTTTCTATTCAGAAGTACCTTGTGTTACTAAAGCAACATTGTGAACTTCCTCAGCAATTATTTGCTCTCTCTGAGTTGTTTCATAGTTGACAGTAGCTAAGTGGGAAAAGAGTTCTACTGGAGTGATATTTGGCATTCCTTGGTTGAAATAAAAGTACTGAGTATGTTCCCAGTTTTGATTCAAGCTTCTTACGATAGTCTTAACCTTTTCAGAGTTAGAATATCTCTCACTTTCACCAAGTGCAGCCATTTCACTCATCAATGTTGTGAATCGAAATCTAGTTCTTCAAGAGTCTCCGTAGGACCTTGTTTAAAGTTTTGGAATTTGAGCTTCAAAACCTCGAACTTATTTTCCTTTGTTTTCTCAGTGCCTGCACAGATTTCTTCAATCAGTTGCCAGGCCACTTTCACCGTTTTTGCACCCTACAGTTTACACGGTATGTGCTCTAGAGTGGAACGTATGATGATATTGCGAGCCTGACCATCCGGTCGATTTCTCTTGGCATCTTCTGATGTCCAGAGCTCTCTGGGCTTTGGCTTATAAAAAAATTTGACCAGTAGGTCTTCCACTGGTTGACGCACCTGTTTGTGAGGAACCACCATTTGGTTCTTTATTAGTGGGAATTCTGTCTCTACCATTAGAAACCTCCATGACCTGCTTGAGTTGTTGAATGACTATGGGGCCATTCTTTATCACTTCGATCATTTCAGCACTGATGGCTTCTAGGTGGAGCATCATGTTGTTCTTCCATTTCTCATAGTTCTCTGGCTTGAGAATTGGAGCGTCACTTAAAGACATCCTGCAGCAAACACACTAAACAGACAAATCAAGTGTAGGTGAAAAGCAGTTAGTGGGCACTTATCTGGGATCTAGGTTCAGTGCATGTTAGGATTATCTATTTAGATTTTGATCAGCAATCTAATGACTTATCTTAGCTCAGAAAGGTGGTTAGTACTCTTGGTTCACTTGAACACTGTAAAAGAGGAAAATCACTAAGTATGATATTCTAGCAAATCTTGTATAGGATGTTAGGTCTCTGATTGTAATTTTTATCTTTGAAGAAGACCAAGAAGAAGGCATCCAGCAGGAGAGTTCAACAAATTTTGAAGTTTTGAAGACTGCACAAGATTCATCAGATACCTATGTCCAGATATCTTGAATAAACAAGTGTTTTTCAATAAACAAGTTTTGCGAAAGATATCTGAGAACACAAGGTTTCTGAATGAGGAAAAGTGCCCACAGATATCTGCACTCAGATACCTTGGATAAAAACTATGTTTCTGGGAAACAATGTTGTAACAAGTATCTGGAGATGTGAAGGTCTCTGGAAAGGAACGTGCAATTCTTCAGAAAGCATGCATAGTTCCGTTGGCACTACAGGACAAAAATAGTACAATGCAATAAATGCACAGACAGAGACATCTGAACAAAAGAGGAAATCTCTGAAAAGAGAGAACGTCTTCTGCAGTACTATTTGCAGATATCAATAGTTTGAATTTGATTAAGCCTAACAGATACTATTCAAACGACATGATTTTCAACTATAAATATCAACACTTAGAATGCTTGAAAGACACACCTTGAACTTACACTGAATACACAGAACTCACAACAAGAACACTATCTTTCAAACTCTCAAGCATATTACTTACCTTCAAGCTTTCTGTTGCGACCAAAGCTCTTGATTCTAAGTAGCACAAAAGTTCTAAGTGTCCTGATCCTTAACAAGCATTGTTATATGTGAAGGAGTTGAATTAAGATTTCATATATGAGATTCATTCTCTTAAACACTTATCATAGACTTGGGTCAATAAAGAACAAGATACCATACATTGAAAAGTGTATTAAGTATACTTGATTCATAGAGCTATCTGCATAAATAAGTTATTAAAGAAGCTAACCTGACAAACTACCTTAACCAACACCTTAAACGGCGTGGAGTACAGGAAGTACTTAGTTTGGGAAACTAAGGAATAACTGGAAAATAAATTCGAAGTTTTGAAGCTCAAATTCCAAAACTTTAAACAAGGTCCCATAGAGACTCTTGAAGAACTTAGATTTCCAGTTTACAACACTCATGAGTGACATGGCTGCACTTGGTGAAAGTAATAGATATACCCAACCAAAAAAAATTAAGACTATTGTGAGAAGTCTAAATCATAACTGGGAGCATACAAAGTTTTTTTACTTTAACCAAGGAATGCCAGATATCACTCCAGTGGAACTTTTCTCTCACTTTGCCACAGTTGACTATGAGACAACTCAAAGAGAACAGACAACTAAAAAGTTGCAGAATATTGCTCTAGTTGCTCAAGGAACTTCTGAAAAGAAGGAAGGCAAGGAGGTGACTGAGGAAAATGCTCTTGCTATAAAGCAAATGAGACAATATGTCAGTCGGGAGATTGAGAGAAGAAAATCCAAAGAGAAGCTGAAAAAGCATCTAGGCTCAAATTATCACCAGTATAAAAATATGCAGCTGTCAAGCTCGCTGAACAAGCCGGCTCAGCAAGCATCTAATACTGATGAAGCAGAAATCAGAAACGATATCTGTTTCTATTGTCAGAAACCTGGTCATCTTAAAAGAGATTGCCCTGTTTTCAATATGCTAAAGACAGGTGACAAGAAAGATAGAAGAAACTTCAAGAGAGGTCAGAGAGCACTGCTCACTGAGGAAAGAAAGAAGATACAAATCCAACTGGATGCTCTAGACATTGAGTCTGATTCTGAGGATGAAGACTCAGATGATTCCACACTACCTTCTCCAGAGATGTGTGGTGTCTCTCATGAAGTGGTTGACTTTGGTCAAAAGAAGAAAGAAGTGTGTGGAGTAGCTGAAGAAATCTTTCCAGATATCTCCAACATTAAACCTTGTCTAATGGCTGATGAGGTAACACATACTTCTTGTTATACTTGTGAAAGTGATGAGGAAGGAATCAAAGATCTGGAACATCTCAGAAGAGAACTTGATCTCTACGAAAGAGAATTTCTAATGGTCCGAGCTAGAGCCGAAATCCTTGAAGAAGAAAAGAATTCTCTTGTAAAGGAAAATTCACAATTACTCAAGTTATCTGAGAAAAAGGATGCTGAAAATGCATTTCTCAAAGCTCAGATATCTGAGACAGAAAAGTCACATAAAGAAGCATTGGCCAAACTTCAAAAGAAATGTGAAGGTCTTCTTTCTGAGAATAGGGAACTCAAAAAAAAGGAAGTATCTTTCCAATCTTATGTCAAAGCTAGTGACACTCTTACTGAAGTACAATCTTATTTAAGAGATCCTTCAGAAAAGGGAGGACTTGGGCTGGACGCACAAACAAATAGATCTACCACTCTGAATAAGAGTGATGAAAGAATAACATTTTCAGTGCTCAGCAAGATGATTCCCAAACAACCTATAGCATTGGTCAGAAAGCTAAGGCTATTGACAAAGGAAAGGCAGTTGCGACCAAACCTTTGTGGGAAAATAAAGTCCAAAAGAAAACTGTTGGGAATATTTCTGAAAAGAAACATAACACTAAAAAGTGTAATCATCCACAATGCTATGTCTCTCAGAAAGGAAGAATTGCAGGAGCTGACAAATTCTCCTATGTCACGTTTTCTGGAAAGAAAATAGACTACCCAGAGACTAGAAAAGCTGCTGAAAATAGACTAATAATTTACCTAGAATTCCTCCTTATGTTCCTATTAGACAAAAGAATGTCCCTAAGAAATTCATCCAGAAATGGATTCCTACAGGAAGATTCTTTAGTCCAGATGGTTCCATTGTTGGTATGAAAACCTAATCTCCTGTTTCCTATTTTTGTGCAAAACACTCTAAAGAATAATCCAAAGTGGCATTTTGATAGCGGATGTGGGAAGCACATGACAGGAGATAAAGCAAATCTGATTAACTACAGAAAATGCAATGATGGACCAATTATTAGATTTGCTGGAGGAGATGAAAATCCAACCATAGGATTTGGCAATTTGAAGTTTGGAGCCCTTACAATCTCTGAAGTACTACATGTAAATGGATTGAAATATAATCTCCTAAGCATGAGTCAATTAGTAGACAAAGGGTACACTGTCAAGATCAAGTTAAAACTATGCAAAGTATTTGACAATGAGTCAAAGCAGACAGTCTTGGTTGCTAGGCGAAAAGGAAATCTTTATGTTGCTGACTGGGCATCTGCCGCAACTGAAGAATGTCTCATGGTGAGTCAATCTGGCCACACTGAAGAAAAATGGCTATGGCATAAGAGAATGAGTCACTTGAATTTCAAAACTCTAAACAAGCTAGCCAAGAAAGAATTGGTGGTTAGTTTACCCAAAATGGTATATGGAAAAGATGGTATATGCTCAGCTCGCCAAATGGGAAAACAATCCAAAACATCTTTCAAGTCTAAAACTAGACACTCCAGTGAAAGGCCACTGCAAATGTTACATATGGATCTTTTTGAATCCTCTATAATCAGCTATGCAAGAAAGAAGTATGGTGTGGTTGTTGTTGATGATTACTCAAGATTCACTTGGTGTTGGTGCAGATAATGGCAAAGTAAAAGACTAGAGGGGGGGGGGGTGAATGTTCTTTTAAAACTTTTGTCGATAAACACAATTTCTCAGATATCTGTGAAGATATCTGATACTTAGATTCAGAGCGCGGAAGACTTAAGATAGATAAGTGCAGAAACAATTAAAGTGTGTGTGTGTGTTGCTGAAATGTAAGTACAGAGAAGTAAATAACACAACAAGTATAGTGGTATCTGGAGGTGGCGTAATCCTCCAACTAATCCACTTCGGTCTTCCAAAGACCTAGAATTCACTAGAACAGAAAATTGAGGTCACCTTACAATAATCCTATTCTAAGATTCTTAAACAAATGGTTCCCAACCAAATGTTCCCCCTGAGTTGTTCCCCGACTTTCTCAGCCAAGTACTTCCTGTACACAAAAACCTTTTTGAGCTATTCCCTAGCTTCTCAAGCTAAGTACTTCCTGTGCTCAATAACCTTGTAGTTATTCCTTAGTTTCCCAAACTAAGTACTTCCTGTACTCCACGCCAGTTATGGTGTTGGTTTTGGTTTGAGTTGTCATATGAGCTTCTTTGTTAACTTTTCAGTTAATCAGATAGCTCTGTGAATCAAGTATACTTAATACACTTTTCAATGTATGGTATCTTGTTCTTTTTACTGACCTAAGTCTTAGATAAATGTTCAAGAGAATGAATCTCAGATACTTGATCTTTTGATTCAACTCTTTCACAGATAGCTGTGCTTGTTTAGGATCAGGACACTTAGAACTTTAGTGCTACTTAAGAATCAGAGGCTTTGGTCGCAACAGAGAGCTTGAGAGTAAGTAGTTTGCTTGAGAGAGCTTGTATGAGATTATCCAATGTAAGTTCAGTTGTATCTAAGGTGTTCAGTGTGTGTTCTCAAGTAGTCTAAGTGTTGATATTTATAGATGAATTTGAGTGCCGTTTGAATAGTATCCGTTAGGCTTAAATCAAATTCAAACTACTGATATATGTGAATAGTACTGTAGTAGGTTTGTCTTCTTCTTCAGAAGCTACCGTTGCTTTTGTTCAGACATCTCTGTCCGTGCATTTAATGCATTTGTACTATACTTTTGTCCTGTAGTGCCAACGGAACTATGCTTTGTATCAGAGACTACTTTATCAGTTCTGAGTTTTTGCACGTCCTTTTCTTCAACTTCAGATACCACTTTTATTGAAACAACTTTGTTTGCAATATATATATATATATTTCTTTTTCAGAAATGTGGTTAAAGTTCAAGGTATCTGTGTGTAGATATCTGTGGACACTTTCCTTGTTTTTTCAGATGGACCTTTTGATTTCTCAGATATCTCTTGTGAGATAGTGTGTTTAAAACCATTCGTGTCTTCAAGATATCTGGCCAAGGTATCTGTAAAACTATTTCAGTAATCTTGTGCAGTCTTCAATTCTTCAATGTCGTTGAACTTTGTTCTGCTGGATGTCTTCTTCTTGGTCTTCTTCATAATATAAAAATTACATTTTGAGACCTATCATCCTGTACAAGATTAGCTAGACTATCATACTAAGTGGGTTTCCTCTCTTATAATGTTCAAGTGAACCAAGAGTACTAATCACCTTTCTGAAACTAAGATAAGTCATCATGTTGCTGATCAAAATCTAAACAGATATTCCTAACAAAATATCTAACCATTTTCCCCCATTTTGATAAGTCAACGATGACTATCTGTCCTATTACAAATCTGGATGAGGAAACAATCCACTACTTAATCATTTCTTATGATTTTTCGGTTCATTCAATTAAGTGCAGAAAGTAAACATCAACCAAATCACAAGGTGTGATCTTTGTTGACAAGTTATCATTTATAGAATAATATCTGAGAGTAAGTTCATCAGATAAGTTACAATGAAAGATTGCAGATAACTTTAATACATAATACAATTTTAGCCCAGTCAGTAAGATACAACAAAAATTACATAGTAAATTAGGACAACAGGAGTAACCAAGCTCCAAGTAAACATCCTAATAGACTAGTCTTCAAGTCTTCAACTCTTCAACAGTATTTCTATGGATCAGTCTGCAAATTTCCTATCTCCAAACCTTTTGATGTCATCAGAATAATCATAGAGAAGTGTTCTGACAAGCATCTCAGTGTCTCTAGCAAATCCACAGACTTCTTTGTAGGTTTTAGTAGGATTTTTCTTGACAAAATGCTTGACCCACAGATACATTCCCCACTTCCAGGCATGCTCTATTCTGATATCTGAAAGCTTGAAATAATCGTAGATAATCTTCAGATATCTGATGTCACCCTTGTATTGATCTTCAGTTAGATAGAAAGACTCATAGGGTTCCACATCAAGTCTTGCTCTTGTGCCTGTTCCTGTGATATTCAGAATTCTGTGCACATCATCTTGCTTTCCATGTGGACATTCATCGGAGAGGTCCTTTCTCATGGCTTCAGTTCTCTTGATAACTTCAAATTCCAACCAGGCTTGTTCATTGCGGTGCTCTGCCAATCAGACTAGACACAATCGATGAGAATGTTCATTGCGGTGCTCTGCCAAAGTCTTGTCTTCTTCATCATCTGAGTAATCAGCCCAGTGATCTTCATCCTCTTGGACATTCTCATCGATTGTGTCTAGTCCAGCAACCATCTCAGGGATTGGTTTCTTTCCTTTCTGTGAGGAGGATGGTACATCTTTTGAAGATGATGCAGCCTTAGCATCATGCTTGACTTCAGATACTTCTTCAGTATCGAGTTCTTTGGTGATTGCAGTCACAACATCCTATAGCTCTTTAACCTCAGAGTAAGCAATCATCTCCTGTAGATATTGATCTTGTAGTTGATCAAGCTTGTCTCTGGATTTAGCTATTTGATCTTCCAGTTGAAGATGGAGCTGTTGTTCTTCTTCCAACAGTTGTCTGAGTTGAGCAGTTCTGGTTTGAGTGTTCAGCATTTTCTGAGTGAATTCCTCAGAATCCTCAACTACATGTTCAATAATATCTTGATGTTGGGAAGATGGATGATTTGATTTTTGAGGAGATGGAGACGGAGATTTCTGTGAAGTCTTCTCAGTGTGCTTTTCAGCAGCTGAGGTATTATCTCTTTGTGAAATTCCTCCGGTCCCTGGTGCAGGGGCATCATCATCATCCTTTTTGTCATTATCATCCTTTTGGTGATGGTCAGTGGGAGGTTCATCAAAATCATTTTCGTTCATTTCTTCCTCCTCGTCATCTTCAGATACAAGATTGATCACTTCAGGATTAGTGATCTTCTGCCCATTAACTTCTTCTTGTTCAGAAGGAATGAATTGCAGAGTCTGAGGCAGGACTGGCTTAAAGGCCATCTGTAATCTTGTCTGACCATCTGCCTGTTCAAAGACTTGTATCAAACTGTGCGCCACTTCTCTGGAGAAATCCTTATGCAATAGAATTATGGCGTATCTTTGTTAGGGAACATTGCATGGATGTAAGTCTCCAAGTCAAGAGCTCGTGCTCGTCTTGTTGGTTGATCTGTGATTCTCAATATTTCAGAGAGATCAGAGCATCTTAACTTCTGCCATTTCTTGAAGCATTGAATGTGCATTGGCAGTGTTTGAGCCTTGAAGAAGGGAAGTAGGTCCCTTTTCTCATCATCGGGAACCTGCTTTGCACTTGTTTGAGCCTGAAAGAAAGAGTTTTGAGTGAGCTTCAAAACTTTCGTAGATATATGAGTAGAAGTGTAGTTTAGTTTCTGAGTTACCTGAGTATGGACATCAGGCTCAGAGACTTGTACTACTGAGACAAGTGGTGTCTCAGATATCTTGTTGTGAGGTGGAGACTTGGAAGTCTGGTCCTCATCAACCATTCTTTCTCGATCTTGAGAATTAAAATTATCACAATAGTTAGGAAATTTTTTATCAAGAAAATTTTAAGTGACAAAACAGATATCTGAGAAGTCAATTACCTCCGTTGGAGGCTCAGATACTTGTCTCTCAGAGACTTGTGCAGTCTCTAAAATCTTTTCTTGTGATAAAGGCCTTGATGCTACATCAATTTCCATATGTTGTGAGGATTGAGTGGGTGACTCCTCAACAACTTCTACTTCTTTTTGAGCCTATAAATAGAAAGTATTGAATAATTAGAGAAGAAGCTTTAGATAACCCAAGATGAAGAATATTTATCACTGATTTTCATATACCTTCACACTGGAAGGCTCAATGATGTGTTCTTCAGAGACCTTGTCGGTTTCTGGGTTCTTTTCTGGTATTTCTGCGTTTTCTTCCTCTTTCTCAGTTGGAGCCTGTTAGAAACATTTACTTTAAATGATTAAGCACATAAACATATGACTGAAAAGTGTTATCTTAAGAATCAATTTATCACCTGAGGCACAGGCTCAGATTTCTTAAGAGGCGAGGTTGAGGGAACCTCCTTCTCAGTTTCTGAGGCAAGCTTTCCAGATTCCTCTTGTTTCAGTGTTTCTAACTCAGCCTGTAACAAAGAATTTTTATATGTAACAAGATATACAAGCATAAAATTTTCACAAGGTAAGAGTTAAACCATTCAGCTACCTGAACCGTATCAGGCTGATTGGTCTCTGAAACTTGTGACCTTTCTATACTTTGGTCTTCTTGTTCCAGTATTTCTTCTTTGTTTGAAGTTTCAGGTACTTCACACCTTTCCTGAGTATGCAACTCAGTTGCCTCCCCTGGTTGATCATTCTGAGTAGATGTCTCAGTTTGATCCCTCTCAGTGAGTTGGGGAACCTGCTCTTTTGCAGGGTTTTCTTCAGCGTATTGTAATGCTGGTAATTCGAAATGGATTTCATTTACCATTTAATCAACCACTTGTGGCTGTTGTGGTTGTTGTGTTTGTGGTTGTTGTGGTTGTCTGGAAGCAGAAGATTGATCAGTAGAACATTCTTCCAGATTTTTAGATGTGGCATTCTCATCAGCATCTGCGAGCACTAAATTACCACTCATCAGGGCTTCTTGAAGTTGTGCATAAGAGACTTTCCCTGATGAAGTATTTTCACCAACAACCTTTGCTATAGGTGCTTGTTTAGCAACCTGAGGTGTAGGTTCTTCTTCAGATACCTGTTCACCAGTTACTATTACAGTAACCTTAGCCCTTTTTGTTCTTTCTAGGACTTGAGAGATGACTAGTTTATCATCTTCATCATCAGAGCTCTCATCAGCATTTGGAACTGATTGGTCCATAATTCCTGCGGTTTCTACAGAAAGGGCTTGGTGTCTTTCACCACTTTTGGCAGCATTTATGAGTTCATCAGCAAGGCATTCTGTAGTATTCTTCACATTTCTAAACGCACTTTCTCTTGCTGAGTCTACTTGTTCAGTAGTTGATAACTCTTTTGCAGCATTGATGAGTTCATCTGCATTAATTAGTTCATCGGCAAGGCTTGCAGATATCTGGGAATTGACAACCTCAATGGGTGTGTCTTCTGTTTTGCCAGCAGACTTCTTTCTTGAAGTTCTGGGCTTCTTGGTCGCAACCTTTTCCTCATATCTTTTCAGACTTTCGCTTCTTAGAACCTTTCTGAGACCCAGTAACCTTTTTCATCATGTTCGTATACTCATATTTGTAGAGTAGGTTACTGTTGGCTATTTCACCCGTCTCTCTGCGCTCAATGCCAAGATTTTCCAACAAGTAGCATATCTTCAGACCATAGCCTACTGTGGCCTTTGGCTCAACTAGTCCTTTAGCGATTTTAGGCTCGAAGCCTTGAATCCTCTTCACAAACTTCATAAAGGCGTACTTTCCCCAATTAAAAGGGTTTTCCAGCCTTTTGTCTTGTTGATTTAACAAGAACATCATTATCCATCTTTCTTGGCTTATCTGGTTAGCACCTCCTTGTAGACCATCAAAGCATCTGTGAAGAATGCAAGCCAGTACATCCCAGTGAACCATCAGATGTCTGGTTCGGATGTCATCAAGTTTGAACTCAGTGGGTGTATCTGATTTTTCAAGATCATACACATCACTGGACAGTTGTTTCACACCTTCAAGGAGATCATCATCCTTGGTGTTTATTTCAAAATCCTTTCCAAGATTTTGAAACTCAAACAACTTGCAGAAAGTTGTTAAGTCCAGAAAGATTTCTTTTCCTTGGACAGAAGTTTTGACATACACTATTGCAGTGCCTTCAGAAACACACGAAATTATCCTGGAGTTGTTGTACAATTTCAACACATCGAGTGATGAAATTCCACTTGGACGGGCAGATAGAAAACCCTTAATTTGGGCCTTTTCAAGCATGTCAAGAATCAGCTTTCTGTCGGCTTGGTTTTCTATTGCAGCCGTGAGGTATTCCTCAACCATGGCACCACCCCAAATCATTCTGTGATTTGAAGTCCAATGGTCAGGATTGAATTCTCCTACCAGTCGGTTGTTCACAATAACCAACTATGGTGCTTGCTTTTCAGCAGTACCAGTGGAGGATTGAGATTTTTGTGCAGTTGAACTCTTAGGGGCCATCTCTTTATATAGTGTAAGGAATTTGGAATTGGTGTTTGAAAGAGATTTGATTCAGTAATTCTTTCCAGAAAAACTTAATCTTGATTTGCAGAGATTGTAGAAGGTTTGCAGAGAATCAAGAGAAGGTTTTGCTATTTTTGTGTAAGTCGGAATTTTGGATTAGGCGAAAGTGATTTCTTTTGCCAAAATCCTATATATATAGCAACAAAATCTCAACAGACAAATACATACAAATTGATTTTGTGTGTATGTATATGTGATTTGCAAGCAGGCGTGAGCAAAAGCTAGTTCGGCATTAAATGCAAAGTGGGCTTTGTCGGAATTTTGACAGTCCACTATTTACTGTGAGTTAATTTCCACCGTACAGATCAAACGCTTAATTTCATCAAGGGTCACCATTGCTTCTTCAGCAATGATCACAATCAACAAATGTAATTGTGCCCATTTAATGAATTTTGGCTGTTAGCTATCTGACTCACGTTTTTGTATGACCAAGAACACTGTTTGCATCAGAATCTATCTCATACTTAGGATTTGTCCAAGTTTTTTCACAAAGATAGAAATAATGCAAATTTCAAGAGAGTAGTTGACTGCAGATAGTTGTACTATTCTCCTTTGTGTTCCCCGTTTACTGAGTGACCCAGATATCTGAGTTCCTGTCTCAGAGATCTTAGGCTGTCTTTTTGCTCTTTAGCCTTTTGACTTCTGGATACCCGTTCCAGATACCTCTTCTCTGAATGCCCATTCCAGATACCTCTTCTCTGGATGCCCGTTCCAGATATCTGAACTTTTTCAGTTCGTTGGTAGTTCCATTAGTCCAAGACTATGTCTTAAGGCTAAGAATGTACTTTCTTGTAGTGGCTTAGTAAAGATATCTGCAAGTTGGTCTTCAGTGCCAATCTTGAGTATCTCTATGTTGCCTTTTTCAACATGGTCTCTGATGAAGTGGTGTCTAACATCAATGTGCTTTGTTTTGGCATGAAACTTAGGATTCTGTGTGATCGCAACAGCACTTGTGTTGTCATAGAAAATGGGAGTTTTCTCTTCATTGAGTCCATAGTCTTTAAGTTGTTGTTGAATCCACAGAATTTGTGTTGCACAACAACCAGCAGCAATATATTCAGCCTCTGTGGTAGAAGTTGCAATTGAGTTTTGCTTCTTGCTAAACCATGAGATAAGTCTAGCACCCACAAACTGACAAGTTCCTGAGGTACTTTTCCTATCAAGCAATGATCCAGCATAATCAGCATCTGAGTAACCAGCTAAACTCAATCCACTTTCTTTGGGATACCACAGACCTACATCTACTGTACCTTTTACATACCTTAATATTTTCATAGCAATGTTGTAGTGTGTTTGCATCGGATTTGTCTGAAATCTAGCACACACTCCAACTGCGTATTGAATATCAGGTCTACTTGCAGTGAGGTAAAGTAGTGAACCAATCAATTTCCTATACTTATGTTCTTCAACACTCTTGTCTGATTCCGTATAGGTCATTTTGGTTCCTATGCTCATAGGTATCTTAGCATTCTTTTCAGAAGGCTTAAGATTGAACTTTGTGAGCATATCTTTTGCATACTTTGTTTGACTAATGAATATTCCATCATTGAGTTGCTTGACTTGCAATCCTAGGAAATAATTCAATTCTACCATCATGCTCATCTCAAACTTACTTTTCATGAGATTTGCAAAGTCATCACAAAGTTGCTTGTCCTTAGATCAAAATATTATGTCATCAACATATACTTGAACTAAGAGTAGTTTCCTATCATGATTCAAGGTAAATAAAGTTTTATCAACTTCACCTTTCTTGAAACCACTTTCCAGAAGGTATTTGGCCAAAGTGTCATACCATGCTTTTGGAGCCTGTTTCAGTCCATATAGAGCTTTTTGTAGTTTATAGACCATTCTACTTTCTGAGGAAACTTCAAAGCCAGGTGGTTGCTCAACATAGACTTCCTCTGCCAGTTCACCATTCAAGAATGCACTCTTGACATCCATCTGATAAACTTTAAAATCTTTATGAGCTGCAAAGGCCAGAAAGAGTCTTATTGCATCCAATCTGGCAACTGGTGCATATGACTCCTCAAAATCTAGACCTTCAGTCTGGGTAAATCCCTTGGCAACCAATCTTGCTTTGTTTCTGGTTATTTCACCAGATTCATTCATCTTATTTCTGAAAACCCATTTAGTTCCAATCACAGATATTCCTTCTACAAATGGAACTTGTTTCCAGACTTTGTTTCTCTCAAATTGATCCAACTCTTCTTGCATCGCAGAGATCCAGTCTTGGTCTCCTAATGCTTCTTCTATAGTTTTAGGTTCAATGTTTGAGATGAAACATCCAAAGAGAGAATTAGCATTTTCAGCTATTGCTCTCCTAGTCCTAACACCTTGATTAATTGGTCCAATCACATCTTTTGCAGGATGATCCTTGATCAATCTCATCATAGGTTTAGTGCTAGTAGGATCAATATCCAAATGATTTGAATGTGAATCACTGGGATTTTGATTTGATACTTTTTCAGTATCTAAGACATTTTGCTCCTCAGAAGGGCAATTAATGTCTGACACTTGCTCAGTGTGTGAGCTTTATGGAATATGTCTTTCAGAGAGATCATTTCTAGAGATAGCTCTTTGATGAATATCTTCAGTTTCCATTTCTGGAAGTCTCATAGAAAATTCTTCATCATGTCTGTGAGTCATCTGGTTGTTACTAGGCATTTCAAGCTTTTCTTCGTCAGAGTCATCCTCACTTTTCATAATGATGTTTTTCTTCTCCAAGGATTCTTCTTCAGAATCCTTTACCATTAGTTCTTTGAACCTTTCAGAGAGTTCATCAGTAAGAGGTGTTTTCTTACTTTCTTCATAGAATACAACATGAACTGATTCTTCAATCTTCTTTGTTCTTTTGTTGTAATTTCTGTAAGCTTTGCTATTCGTGGAATAACCAAGAAATACACCTTCATCTGCTTTTGGTTGAAATGTCCTTAGGTAATCTTTTCCGTTGTTAAGAACAAAACATCTACAACCAAATACTCTCAGATGTTTGATATTAGGGGGTCTACCAACCAAGATTTCATAAGGGGTCTTGTCATGGTGTTTGTTTATCAAACATCTGTTCTGAGTGTAGCAGGCTGTGTTTACTGCTTCAACCCAATAAACTTCACTTATTTCAGTGTCAGGTAGCATTGTCCTTGCTGCTTCTTCAAGGGTTCTATTTTTCCTTTCTGCAACACCATTTTGTTGAGGTGTTCTTACAGAGGAAAGTTGGTGTTGTATACCTTTGCAGGTACAAAACTACTTTATGTACTGGTTGACAAACTCAGTACCATGGTCTGTTCTGATTGCAGATACCTTGTCATTTTTCATGACCTCAAGCTTTTTCAGCAAGTTTGGTATCTCCGCCCTAGCATCAGATTTGTGTTTCAGAAAAACAACCCAAGTGAATCTTGAGAAGTCATCTACAACAACTAGACCATACTTCTTTCCTACGTAACTAGTTACAGATGATTCAAAAAGATCCATGTGTAAAAGTTGCAGTGGTCTAACACTAGAGTGTCTGGTTTTGGACTTGAAAGAGATCTTGGATTGTTTTCCCCATCTGACAGGCAGAACATATACTATCCTTTCTGAAAGATGTTTTGGGAAGCCCAACCACTAACTCTTTCTTGGCAAGTTTGTTCAGAGTTTTGAAATTCAAGTGACTCATTCTTTTGTGCCATAACCAATGCTCTTCTGTGTGACCTGATTGACTCACCATGAGACATTCTTCAGTTGTGGCAGAAGCACAATCGGCAACATAAAGACATCCTTTCCGCCGAGCAACCAAGACTGTCTGCTTTGACTCATTGTCAATAAGTTTGCAATACTTTGCTTTGAATTTTACAGTAAAACCTTTGTCTGCAAACTGGCTCATGCTAAATAGATTATATTTCAAATCCTTAACATGTAATACGTCAGTTATTGTTAAAGATCCCAATTTGACGTTGCCAAATCCCAGAGAGGGATTTTAATTCTCCTCCAACAAACCTGATATTTGGTGCTGTGTTGCAAGCTTTGTAATCGACCAGATTTGCTTTGTCTCCTGTCATGTGCTTTCCGCATCCACTATCAAATAGCCATTGTGCTTTAGTCCAAGAAGTGTTTTGCACACAACAGGAAACATGAGATTAGGTTCTCATATCAATGCTGGAACCATTAGGACTAAAGAATCTTCCAGTAGGAATCCATTTTTGAATGAATTTCTTTGAAGCATTCTTTTGTCTGACAGGAACATAAGGAGGAATTCTAGTTAAATGATTGCTATCATTATTAAGAACTATTTTCTTCCTTGGTGTGTTTCTAGGTGCTCCATTTGGTGCATTCAGATACCTGTCAGGTTTCTGAGTCTGCTTTTCAGCAAACTTAGCTTTCCTTGCCAGATTTCTGCTAGCCCTGGCATTCAGATTTTCAGTGGCTTGATTCAACTTCCACTTCTGATAATTGCTTTGAGCAATTCGAGCCTTTAGCCATCGTTCTTGCTCCAGTTTGTATTCACGAGCAAGTTGTTTCCCGATGCCTTTATAGCCAATACCTTTTCGAGCACTTGAAGCTATCTGAGATCTTTTCTCAGCAGCTTTGCTAGTCTCTGGTTGGTCTATTTTCTTTCCAGAAAATGTGACATGGGAGAATTTGCCAGCTCCTGCAATTCTACCTTTTTGAGAGACATAACATTGTGGGTGTTTACACTTTTCAGTGTCGTGTTTCTTTTCAGAGACATGCCCAACAGTTTTCTTTTTGACATGTTTTTCCCACAAAGGTTTAGTCGCAACTGCCTTTCCTTTATCTACAATCTTCGTCTTCTGACCGATACTATAGATTGCATGGGAACCATCTTGCTGAGTACTTACAAATGTTCTTCTTTCCTCACTCTTATTCAGAGTGGTTGAACAATCTGTCTGTATATTCAGCCCAAGTCCTTTCTTTTCTGAAGGATCTCTTAAGTAAGATTGTACTTCAGTAAGAGTGTCACTAGCTTTGGCATATGATTGAAAGAAGATCTTCATATTTCTTTAGCAGTTCAGCCATTGCTTCTTTATGTGACTTCTCAGTCTCAGATATCTGAGCTTTGAGAAATGCATTTTCAGCATCCTTTTTCTCAGATATCTTAACTAATTGAGAATTTTCCTTTGCAAGAAAATTCTTTTCTTCTTCAAGATTTTCGGCTCTAGCTCGAATCATTAGAAATTCTCTTTCATAGATATCAAGTTCCTTTCTTAGATTTTCTAGATCTTTAATTTCTTCTTCATCACTTTCATAAGTATAGCAAGAAGTATGTGTTACCTCATCAGCCATAAGACAAATTTCAATGTTAGAGATGTCTGGACCGTCAATCTCAGCAACTCCACGCATTTCATTCTTCTTGAGGCCGAAGTCGATTATATCGTGAGTAACTCCACATAAATCTGGTGATGGTAAAGTTGAGTCATCTGAATTGTCATCTTCAGAATTTGTCTCAACTTCTAGAGCATCCAGTTGAGTTTGGATTTTCTTTCTTTCTTTAGTTAGTAAAGCTTTTTGGCTTCTTCTGAAGATTCTTCTATCTTTCTTGTCACCTGTCCTTAGTTTGTTGAAGGCAGGACAATCCTTCTTGAAGTGACCAGGTTTTTGACAATAGAAACAGATATCGTTTCCAATTTCTGCTTCCTCAGTTTACATGATGCTTTCTGGGCTGGCTTGTTCAGCGAGCTTTGCATACTTTTGTACTGGTGATAGTTTGAGCCTAGATGCTTTTTCATCTTCTCTTTGGCTTTTCTTCTCTCAATTTCTCGAGTGACATATTTGCTCATTTGCTTTGCAGCAAAAGCATCCTCAGTCTCTTCCTTGATTTTCTTCTTTTCAGAAGTTCCTTGAGTAACTAGAGCAACATTCTGCAACTTTTCAGTTGTTTGTTCTGTTTGAGTTGTCTCATAATCAACCGTAGCAAGATGAGAGAAGAGTTCCACTGGAGGGATATTTGGTATTCCTTGGTAAAAATAAAAGAATTTAGTATGCTCCCAGTTGTGGTTAAGACTTCTGACAATAGTCTTAATCTTCTCTGACTGGGAGTATCTGTTGCTTTCCCCAAGTGCTGCCATATCGCTCATGAGAGTGGTAAATCTGAAATCAAGTTCTTCCAGAGTTTCAGTGGGTCCTTGTTTGAAATTTTGAAATTTCAACTTGAGAACTTCGAACTTGTTTTCCTTGGTTTTCTCAGTTCCGGCATAGATTTCTTCAATCAGTTGCCAGGCAACTTTCGCCATTTTGGCACCCCACAGTTTACACTATATGTGCTCAGGTGTCGATCTGATGATGATATTACGAGCTTGACCATCCAGACGATTTCTCTTGGCATCTTCCGATGTCCAGAGTTCTCTGGGCTTTGGTTCGTAAATAACTTGACTGGTAGATCTCCCACTTGTTGACGCATCAGTTTGTGAAGACCCTTCGCTTTGATCTCTGTCTCTACCATTAGAAACCTCCATGACTTGTTTAAGTTGTTGAATGACTATTGGACCATTCTTTATCACTTCAATCATTTCGTCACTTATGGCTTCAAGGTGGAGCATCATGTTATTTTTCCATTTCTCGTAGTTCTCTGGTTTGAGAATGGGTGCATCACTTAGAGACATACCTGCACACTTAACACACAAATTAAATAGTCCTCGAAAATGGACAAAGTTCCTTCACCTATCTGGGGATCTAGGTTCAGTGCAGAAGGCTTGTGAACCTGGCTCTGATACCACTTGTTGGTGCAGATAACGGCAAAGTGAAAGACTAGAGGGGGGGGGGGTGAATAGTCTTTTAAAACTTTTGTCGATAAACACAATTTCTCAGATATCTGTGAAGATATCTGATACTTAGATTCAGAGCGCGGAAGACTTAAGATAGATAAGTGCAGAAACAATTAAAGTGTGTGTGTGTGTTGCTGAAATGTAAGTACAGAGAAGTAAATAACACAACAAGTATAGTGGTATCTGGAGGTGGCGTAATCCTCCAACTAATCCACTTCGGTCTTCCAAAGACCTAGAATTCACTAGAACAGAAAATTGAGGTCACCTTACAATAATCCTATTCTAAGATTCTTAAACAAATGGTTCCCAACCAAATGTTCCCCCTGAGTTGTTCCCCGGCTTTCTCAGCCAAGTACTTCCTGTACACAGAAACCTTTTTGAGCTATTCCCTAGCTTCTCAAGCTAAGTACTTCCTGTGCTCAATAACCTTGTAGTTATTCCTTAGTTTCCCAAACTAAGTACTTCCTGTACTCCACGCCAGTTATGGTGTTGGTTTTGGTTTGAGTTGTCATATGAGCTTCTTTGTTAACTTTTCAGTTAATCAGATAGCTCTGTGAATCAAGTATACTTAAAACACTTTTCAATGTATGGTATCTTGTTCTTTTTACTGACCCAAGTCTTAGATAAATGTTCAAGAGAATGAATCTCAGATACTTGATCTTTTGATTCAACTCTTTCACAGATAGCTGTGCTTGTTTAGGATCAGGACACTTAGAACTTTAGTGCTACTTAAGATCAAGAGCTTTGGTCGCAACAGAGAGCTTGAGAGTAAGTAGTTTGCTTGAGAGAGCTTGTATGAGATTATCCAATGTAAGTTCAGTTGTATCTAAGGTGTTCAGTGTGTGTTCTCAAGCAGTCTAAGTGTTGATATTTATAGATAAATTTGAGTGCCATTTGAATAGTATCCGTTAGGCTTAAATCAAATTCAAACTATTGATATCTCGTATAATCTTTAGCAGGTTTGTCTTCTTCTTCAGAAGCTACCGTTGCTTTTGTTCAGACATCTCTGTCCGTGCATTTAATGCATTTGTACTATACTTTTGTCCTGTAGTGCCAACGGAACAATGCTTTGTATCAGAGACTAACTTTATCAGTTTTGAGTTTTTGCACGTCCTTATCTTCAACTTCAGATACCACTTTTATTGAAACAACTTTGTTTGCAGTATATATATTTCTTTTTCAGAAATGTGGTTAAAGCTCAAGGTATCTGTGTGTAGATATCTGTGGACACATTCCTTGTTTTTCAGATGGACCTTTTGATTTCTCAGAAATCTCTTGTGACATAGTGTGTTTAACACCATTCGTGTCTTCAAGATATCTGGCCAAGGTATCTGTAAAACTATTTCAGTAATCTTGTGCAGTCTTCAATTCTTCAATGTCGTTGAACGTTGTTCTGCTGGATGTCTTCTTCTTGGTCTTCTTCATAAAATAAAAATTACATTTTGAGACCTATCATCCTATACAAGATTAGCTAGACTATCATACTAAGTGGGTTTCCTCTTTTACAATGTTCAAGTGAACCAAGAGTACTAATCACCTTTCTGAAACTAAGATAAGTCATCATGTTGCTGATCAAAATCTAAACATATATTCCTAACAAAATATCTAACCATTTTCCCCCATTTTGATCAGTCAACGATGACTATCTGTCCTATTACAAATCTGGATGAGGAAACAATCCACTACTTAATCATTTCTTATGATTTTTCAGTTCATTCAATTAAGTGCATAAAGTAAACATCAACCAAATCACAAGGTGTGATCTTTGCTGACAAGTTATCTTTTATAGAATAATATCTGAGAGTAAGTTCATCAGATAAGTTATAATGAAAGATTGCAAATAACTTTAATACATAATACAATTTTAGCCCAGTCAGTAAGATACAACAAAAATTACATAGTAAATTAGGACAACAGGAGTAACCAAGCTCCAAGTAAACATCCTAATAGAATAGTCTTCAAGTCTTCAACTCTTCAAGTCTTCAACAATATTTCTATGGATCAGTCTGCAAATTTCCTATCTCCAAACCTTTTGATGTCATCAAAATAATCATAGAGAAGTGTTCTGACAAGCATCTCAGTGTCTCTAGCAAATCCACAGACTTCTTTGTAGGTTTTAGTAGGATTTTTCTTGACAAAATACTTGACCCACAGTTACTTTCCCCACTTCCAGGCATGCTCTATTATGATATCTGAAAGCTTGAAATAATCGTAGATAATCTTCAGATATCTGATGTCACCCTTGTATTGATCTTCAGTTAGATAGAAAGACTCATAGGGTTCCACAACAAGTCTTGCTCTTGTGCCTGTTCCTGTGATATTTAGAATTCTGTGCACATCATCTGGCTTTCCATATGGACATTCATCAGAGAGGTCCTTTCTCATGGCTTCAGTTCTCTTGATAACTTCAAAGTCCAACCAGGCTTTAATATGATTGGTGTTGATCAAGATTGGCTTATCTTTTCTCCATGCCATAAGTTGTTTATGGATTGGATCTGGAAATCTTCAGTTTACCAGTAGATGCTTAAGTTCCAGAATCCAATAGCCATTTTTCTGATTGATGCACCTGTAGACAGAGGAATCATTGTCATTCTTCACATACTCAATTTTGGCTTCTTCTGGCCTGAGTGGAAGTTGACTTTGTCTTTGCTCAGCTCTCAGTCTGTTCCTTCTTTGTCTTGAATTCTCTTTGGGTTTTTTGCTTGAAGAACCACCCTAGATAGACTTGGTATTTCCAGAGGGTGTTTTAGCTGCTAGGGGCTTTGCAGCTATGGGCTCAGTTAGGCTTTCAATTTTCCTTTTTCTGTGAAGAGGAACTTCATCTTCATCAGTTTCTTCATCATCATCAAGATTAAATCTTGTGAGAGTTTTACAGACTTCTTCATTGCCCAGGGACTTGATTTGACATTCTTCTTCTTCTTCTTCTTCTTCTTCTTCTTCTTCTTCTTCTTCTTCTTCTTCTTCTTCTTCTTCTTCTTCTTCTTCTTCTTCTTCTTCTTCTTCTTCTTCTTCTTCTTCTTCTTCTTCAGAAGATTCATCAATCCCTTTAACTTGTCTTCTCCTTGGAGCCTTGGTACTTCTTGGAGGTTTCTGTGCCATGGCCCTTGTTATCATTGCAGTTCCTTCAGTAGGTTTCTGGGAAGTAGCTACTATTTGCAAAGCAGCTTGACTTGAGGAGGGCTCATTTAACTTGAGTGGTGGCTGGGAAGTTTTCTTGTTTCTTCTTCCTTTCTGAGCAGCACCAGCTCCAGATTTCTTCTTGTTTACTTCTCCTTCTTCCCATTCCCCCTAACTTTGAGGTCCAGATTTGTACAATCCTTCCCCCTTAGTCATTGTTGGCTGACTCAGTCTCATAAAAGAATCCGAGAGAGAGTTAAAATGCCCTTGTAAGTAATTGTAGGCAGTGACCAACTTCTGAAGTTCGGCTTTGAGCTCTTGATTTTGCTTGATAAGTCCATTTTCCTTATCAGTGAGCTCTGCCAATGGGCCTAGGATAGCATCTGCTTTTCCAGCAGTGTAACTTGCCTCTTGAAAAGCTTTTTCAGCTATAGACGCATCATCGTCCCTTATCATTCCCAGATCTTTCTGAGCAATGACTATGCTAGTTGTTCTCTGAGTGATGAGCTCAGTGAACTTCTTCATTTCAGAGGGGACGGAGGCAATTACTTCCTTGTTCTATGAAGACAACTCCTTTTTGAGATGAGCCAGTACTTGGTATCTGTTCATGTATTCATGGGAGTGGACATTTGGCAGTTTGCTGAATATTGCAGGAGCAATCAGCTTCCTTTTCAAGTGAGAAACCGCTAAATGTTCATTGCGGTGCTCTGCCAAAGTCTTGTCTTCGTCATCATCTGAGTAATCAGCCCAGTGATCTTCATCCTCTTGGACATTCTCATCGATTGTGTCTAGTCCAACAACCATCTCAGGGATTGGTTTCTTTCCTTTCTGTGAGGAGGATGGTATATCTTTTGAAGATGATGCAGCCTTAGCATCATGCTTGACTTCATATACTTCTTCAGTATCGAGTTCTTTGGTGATTGCAGTCACAACATCCTGTAGCTCTTTAACCTCAGAGTAAGCAATCATCTCCTGTAGATATTGATCTTGTAGTTGATCAAGCTTGTCTCTGGATTTGATCTTCCAGTTGAAGATGGAGCTGTTGTTCTTCTTCCAATAGTTGTCTGAGTTGAGCAGTTCTGGTTTGAGTGTTCAGTATTTTCTGAGTGAATTCCTCAGAATCCTCAACTACATGTTCAATAATATCTTGATGTTGGGAAGATGAATGATTTGATTTTTGAGGAGATGGAGACGGAGATTTCTGTGAAGTCTTCTCAGTGTACTTTTCAGCAGCTGAGGTATTATCTCTTTGTGAAATTCCTCCGGTCCCTGGTGCAGGGGCATCATCATCATCCTTTTTGTCATTATCATCCTTTTGGTGATGGTCAGTGGGAGGTTCATCAAAATCATTTTTGTTCATTTCTTCCTCCTCGTCATCTTCAGATACAAGATTGATCACTTCAGGAATAGTGATCTTCTGCCCATTAACTTCTTCTTGTTCAGAAGGAATGAATTGCATAGTCTGGGGCAGGACTGGCTTAAAGGCCATCTGTAATCTTGTCTGACCATCTGCCTGTTCAAAGGCTTGTATCAAACTGTGCGCCACTTCTCTGGAGAAATCCTTATGCAATAGGGTCGCAACTGTATACTGTTCAGTAGGGAACATTGCATGGATGTAAGTCTCCAAGTCAAGAGCTCGTGCTCGTCTTGTTGGTTGATCTGTGATTCTCAATATTTCAGAGAGATCAGAGCATCTTAACTTCTGCCATTTCTTGAAGCATTGAATGTGCATTGGCAGTGTTTGAGCCTTGAAGAAGGGAAGTAGGTCCCTTTTCTCATCATCGGGAACCTGCTTTGCACTTGTTTGAGCCTGAAAGAAAGAGTTTTGAGTGAGCTTCAAAACTTTCGTAGATATATGAGTAGAAGTGTAGTTTAGTTTCTGAGTTACCTGAGTATGGACATCAGGCTCAGAGACTTGTACTACTGAGACAAGTGGTGTCTCAGATATCTTGTTGTGAGGTGGATACTTGGAAGTCTGGTCCTCATCAACCTTTCTTTCTTGATCCTGAGAATTAAAATTATCACAATACTTAGGAAATTTTTTATCAAGAAAATTTTAAGTGACAAAACAGATATCTGAGAAGTCAATTACCTCCGTTGGAGGCTCAGATACTTGTCTCTCAGAGACTTGTGCAGTCTCTGAAATCTTTTCTTGTGATGAAGGCCTTGATGCCTCATCAATTTCCATATTTTGTGAGGATTTAGTGGGTAACTCCTCAACAACTTCTACTTCTTTTTGAGCCTATAAGTAGAAAGTATTGAATAATTAGAGAAGAAGCTTTAGATAACCCAAGATGAAGAATATTTATCACTGATTTTCATATACCTTCATACTGGAAGGCTTAATGATGTGTTCTTCAGAGACCTTGTCGGTTTCTGGGTTCTTTTCTGGTATTTCTGCCTTTTCTTCCTCTTTCTCAGTTGGAGCCTGTTAGAAACATTTACTTTAAATGATTAAGCACATAAACATATGACTGAAAAGTGTTATCTTAAGAATCAATTTATCACCTGTGGCACAGGCTCAGATTTCTTAAGAGGCGAGGTTGAGGGAACCTCCTTCTCAGTTTCTGAGGCAAGCTTTCCAGCTTCCTCTTGTTTTAGTGTTTCTATCTCAGCCTGTAACAAAGAATTTTTATAAGTAACAAGATATACAAGCATAAAATTTTCACAAGGTAAGAGTTAAACCATTCAGCTACCTGAACCGTATCAGGCTGATTGGTCTCTGAAACTTGTGACCTTTCTATACTTTGGTCTTGTTGTTCCAGTATTTCTTCTTTGTTTGAAGTTTCAGGTACTTCACACCTTTCCTGAGTATGCAACTCAGTTGCCTCCCTTGGTTGATTATTCTGAGTAGATGTCTCAGTTTGATCCCTCTCAGTGAGTTGGGGAACCTGCTCTTTTGCAGGATTTTCTTCAGCGTATTGTAATGCTGGTAATTCGAAATGGAGTTCATTTACCATTTCATCAACCACTTGTGGCTGTTGTGGTTGTTGTGTTTGTGGTTGTTGTGGTTGTCTGGAAGCAGAAGATTGATCAGTAGAACGTTCTTCCAGATTTTTAGATGTGGCATTCTCATCAGCATCTGCCAGCACTAAATTACCACTCATCAGTGCTTCTTGAAGTTGTGCATAAGAGACTTTCCCTGATGAAGTATTTGCACCAACAACCTTTGCTATAGGTGCTTGTTTAGCAACCTGAGGTGTAGGTTCTTCTTCAGATACCTGTTCACCAGTTACTATTACAGTAACCTTGGCCCTTTTTGTTCTTTCTAGGACTTGAGAGATGACTAGTTTATCATCTTCATCGTCAGAGCTCTCATCAACATTTGGAACTGATTGGTCCATAATTCCTGCGGTTTCTGCAGAAAGGGCTTGGTGTCTTTCACCACTTTTGGCAGCATTTATGAGTTCATCAGCAAGGCATTCTGTAGTATTCTTCACATTTCTGAATGCACTTTCTCTTGCTGAGTCTACTTGTTCAGTAGTTGATAACTCTTTTGCAGCATTGATGAGTTCATCTGCATTAATTAGTTCATCGGCAAGGCTTGCAGATATCTGGGAATTGACAACCTCAATGGGTGTGTCTTCTGTTTTGCCAGTAGACTTCTTTCTTGGAGTTCTGGGCTTCTTGGTCGCAACCTTTTCCTCAGATATCTTTTCAGACTCTCGCTTCTTAGAACCTTTCTTAGACCCAGTAACCTTTTTCATCATGTTCGTATACTCTTATTTGTAGAGTAGGTTACTGTTGGCTATTTCACCCGTCTCTCTGAACTCAATGCCAAGCTTTTCCAGCAAGTAGCATATCTTCAAACCATAGCCTACTGTGTCCTTTGGCTCAGCTAGTCCTTTAGCAATTTTAGGCTCGAAGCCTTGAATCTTCTTCACAAACTTCATAAAGGCGTACTTTCCCCAGTTAAAAGGGTTTTCCAGCCTTTTGTCTTGTTGATTTAAAAAGAACATCATTATCCATCTTTCTTGGCTTATCTGGTCAGCACCTCCTTGTAGACCATCAAAGCATCTGTGAAGAATGCAAGCTAGTACATCCCAGTGAACCATCAGATGTCTGGTTCGGATGTCAGCAAGTTTGAACTCAGTGGGTGTATCTGATTTTTCAAGATCACACACATCACTGTACAGTTGTTTCACACCTTCAAGGAGATCATCATCATTGGTGTTTATTTCAAAATCCTTTCCAAGATTTCGAAACTCAAACAACTTGCAGAAAGTTATTAAGTCTAGAAAGATTTCTTTTCCTTGGACAGAAGTTTTGACAGACACTATTGCAGTGCCTTCAGAAACACAGGAAATTATCCTAGAGTTGTTGTACAATTCCAACACATCGAGTGATGAAATTCCACTTGGGCGGGCAGATAGAAAACCCTTGATTTGTGCCTTTTCAAGCATGTCAAGAATCAGCTTTCTGTCGGCTTGGTTTTCTATTGCATCCGTGAGGTATTCCTCAACCATGGCACCACCCCAAATCATTCTATGATTTGAAGTCCAATGGTCAGGATTGAATTCTCCTACCAGTCGGTTGTTCACAATAACCAACTCTGGTGCTTGCTTTTCAGCAGTACCAGTGGAGGATTGAGATTTTTGTGCAGTTGAACTCTTAGGGGCCATCTCTTTATATAGTGTAAGGAATTTGGAATTGGTGTTTGAAAGAGATTTGATTCAGTAATTCTTTGCAGAAAAACTTAATCTTGATTTGCAGAGATTGTAGAAGGTTTGCAGAGAATCAAGAGAAGGTTTTGCTATTTTTATGTAAGTCGGAATTTTGGATTAGGCGAAAGTGATTTCTTTTGCCAAAATCCTATATATATAGCAACAGAATCTCAACAGACAAATACATACAAATTGATTTTGTGTGTATGTATCTGTGATTTGCAAGCAGGCATGAGCAAAAGCTAGTTCGGCATTAAATGCAAAGTGGGCTTTGTCGGAATTTTGACAGTCCACTATTTACTGTGAGTTAATTTCCACTGTACAGATCAAACGCTTAATTTCATCAAGGGTCACCATTGCTTATTCAGCAATGATCACAATCAACAAATGTAATTGTGCCTATTTAATGAATTTTTGCTGTTAGCTATCTGAATCACGTTTTTTGTATGACCAAGAACACTGTTTGCATCTGAATCTATCTCATACTTAGGATTTGTCCAAGTTTTTCACAAAGATAGAAATAATGCAAATTTAAAGAGAGTAGTTGACTGCAGATAGTTGTACTATTCTCCTTTGTGTTCCCCGTTTACTGAGTGACCCAGATATCTGAGTTCCTGTCTCAGAGATCTTAGGCTGTCTTTTTGCTCTTTAGCCTTTTGACTTCTGGATACCCGTTCCAGATACCTCTTCTCTGAATGCCCATTCCAGATACCTCTTCTCTAGATGCCCGTTCCAGATATCTGAACTTTTTCAGTTCGTTAGTAGTTCCATTAGTCCAAGACTATGCCTTAAGGCTAAGAATCTACTTTCTTGTAGTGGCTTAGTAAAGATATCTGCAAGTTGGTCTTCAGTGCCAATCTTGAGTATCTCTATGTTGCCTTTTTCAACATGGTCTCTGATGAAGTGGTGTCTAACATCAATGTGCTTTGTTCTGGCATGAAACTTAGGATTCTGTGTGATCGCAATAGCACTTGTGTTGTCACAGAAAGTGGGAGTTTTCTCTTCATTGAGTCCATAGTCTTTAAGTTGTTGTTGAATCCACAGAATTTGTGTTGCACAACAACCAGCAACAATATATTCAGTCTCTGTGGTAGAAGCTGCAATTGAGTTTTGCTTCTTGCTAAACCATGAGATAAGTCTAGCACCCAGAAACTGACAAGTTCCTGAGGTAATTTTCCTATCAAGCAATGATCCAGCATAATCAGCATCTGAGTAACCAGCTAAACTCAATCCACTTTCTTTGGGATACCACAGACCTACATCTACTGTACCTTTTACATACCTTAATATTTTCATAGCAATGTTGTAGTGTGTTTGCATCGGATTTGTCTGAAATCTAGCACACACTCCAACTGCGTATTGAATATCAGGTCTACTTGCAGTGAGGTAAAGTAGTGAACCAATCAATTTCCTATACTTATGTTCTTCAACACTCTTGTCTGATTCCGTATAGGTCATTTTGGTTCCTATGCTCATAGGTATCTTAGCATTCTTTTCAGAAGGCTTAAGATTGAACTTTGTGAGCATATATTTTGCATACTTTGTTTGACTAATGAATATTCCGTCATTGAGTTGCTTGACTTGCAATCCTAGGAAATAATTCAATTCTCCCATCATGCTCATCTCAAACTTACTTTTCATGAGATTTGCAAAGTCATCACAAAGTTGCTTGTCCTTAGATCCAAATATTATGTCATCAACATATACTATCATGATTCAAGGTAAATAAAGTTTTATCAACTTCACCTTTCTTGAAACCACTTTCCAGAAGGTATTTGGCCAAAGTGTCATACCATGCTTTTGGAGCCTGTTTCAGTCCATATAGAGCTTTTTGTAGTTTATAGACCATTCTACTTTCTGAGGAAACTTCAAAGACAGGTGGTTGCTCAACATAGACTTCCTCTGCCAGTTCACCATTCAAAAATGCACTCTTGACATCCATCTGATAAACTTTAAAATCTTTATGAGCTGCTAAGGCCAGAAAAGTCTTATTGCATCCAATCTGGCAACTGGTGCATATGACTCATCAAAATCTAGACCTTCAGTCTGGGTAAATCTTTTGGCACCCAATCTTGCTTTGTTTCTGGTTATTTCACCAGATTCATTCATCTTATTTCTGAAAACCCATTTAGTTCCAATCACAGATATTCCTTCTACAAATGGAACTAGTTTCCAGACTTTGTTTCTCTCAAATTGATCCAACTCTTCTTGCATCGCAGAGATCCAGTCTTGGTCTCCTAATGCTTCTTCTATAGTTTTAGGTTCAATGTTTGAGATGAAACATCCAAAGAGAGAATTAGCATTTTCAGCTATTGCTCTCCTAGTCCTAACACCTTGATTAATTGGCCAATCACATCTTTTGCAGGATGATCCTTGATCCATCTCATCATAGGTTTAGTGCTAGTAGGATCAATATCCAAATGATTTGAATGTGAATCACTGGGATTTTGATTTGATACTTTTTCAGTATCTAAGACATTTTGCTCCTCAGAAGGGCAATTAATGTCTGACACTTGCTCAGTGTGTGAGCTTTCTGGAATATGTCTTTCAGAGAGATCATTTCCAGAGATAGCTCTCTGATGAATATCTTCAGTTTTCATTTCTGGAAGTCTCATAGGAAATTCTTCATCATGTCTGTGAGTCATCTGGTTGTTACTAGGAATTTCAAGCTTTTCTTCGTCAGAGTCATCCTCACTTTTCATAATGATGTTTTTCTTCTCCGAGGATTCTTCTTCAGAATCCTTTACCATTAGTTCTTTGAACCTTTCAGAGAGTTCATCAGTAAGAGGTGTTTTCTTACTTTCTTCATAGAATACAACATGAACTGATTCTTCAATCTTCTTTGTTCTTTTGTTGTAAATTTTGTAAGCTTTGCTATTCGTGGAATAACCAAGAAATACACCTTCATCTGCTTTTGGTTGAAATTTCCTTAGGTAATCTTTTACATTGTTAAGAACAAAACATCTATAACCAAATACTCTCAGATGTTTGATATTAGGGGGTCTACCAACTAAGATTTCATAAGGGGTCTTGTCATGGTGTTTGTTTATCAAACATACATTACGAGTGTAGCAGTGTGTTCTGACTTCAACCCAATAAACTTCACTTATTTCAAAGGTCGCCTAGCATTGTCTTCTTGCTTCTTTAAGGGTTCTGTTTTTCCTTTCCGCAACACCATTTTGTTGAGGTGTTCTTACAGAGGAAAGTTGGTGTTGTATACCTTTGCAGGTACAAAAATCCTTTATGTACTAGTTGACAAACTCAGTACCATGGTCTGTTCTGATTGCAGATAGCTTGTCATTTTTCATGACCTCAAGCTTTTTCAGCAAGTTTGGTATCTCCACCCTAGCATCAGATTTGTGTTTCAAAAATGTTCAAGTGAATCTTGAGAAGTCATCTACAACAACTAGACCATACTTCTTTCCTGCGTAACTAGTTACAGATGATTCAAAAAGATCCATGTGTAAAGTTGCAGTGGTCTAACACTAGAGTGTCTGGTTTTGGACTTGAAAGAGATCTTGGATTGTTTCCCCATCTGACAGGCAGAACATATACTATCCTTTCTGAAAGATGTTTTGGGAAGCCCAACCACTAACTCTTTCTTGGCAAGTTTGTTCAGAGTTTTGAAATTCAAGTTACTCATTCTTTTGTGCCATAACCAATGCTCTTCTGTGTGACCTGATTGACTCACCATGAGACATTCTTCAGTTGTGGCAGAAGCCCAATCGGCAACATAAAGACTTCCTTTCCGCCGAGCAACCAAGACAGTCTGCTTTGACTCATTGTCAATAAGTTTGCAATACTTTGCTTTGAATTTTACAGTAAAACCTTTGTCTGCAAACTGGCTCAAGCTAAATAGATTATATTTCAAATCCTTAACATGTAATACGTTAGTGATTGTTAAAGATCCCAATTTGACGTTGCCAAATCCTAGAGAGGGATTTTAATTCTCCTCCAACAAACATGATATTTGGTCCTGTGTTGCCAGCTTTGTAATCGACCAGATTTACTTTGTCTCCTGTCTTGTGCTTTCCGCATCCACTATCAAATAGCCATTGTGCTTTAGTCCAAGAAGCGTTCTGCACACAACAGGAAACAGGAGATTAGGTTCCCATATCAATGCTGGAACCATTAGGACTAAAGAATCTTCCAGTAGGAATCCATTTTTGAATGAATTTCTTTGAAGCATTCTTTTGTCTGACAGGAACATAAGGAGGAATTCTAGTTAAATGATTGCTATCATTATTAAGAACTATTTTCTTCCTTGGTGTGTTTCTAGGTGCTCCATTTGGTGCTTTCAGATACCTGTCAGGTTTCTGAGTCTGCTTTTAAGCAAACTTAGCTTTCCTTGCCAGATTTCTTCTAGCCCTGGCATTCAAATTTTCAGTGGCTTGATTCAACTTTCACTTCTGATAATTGCTTTGAGCAAAGCCTTTAGCCATCGTTCTTGCTCCAATTTGTATTCACGAGAAAGTTGTTTCCCGATGCCTTTATAGCCAATACCATTTCGAGCACTTGAAGCTATCTGAGATCTTTTCTCAGCTGCTTTGCTAGTCTCTGGTTGGTCTATTTTTTTTCCAGAAAATGTGACATGGGAGAATTTGCCAGCTCCTGCAATTCTACCTTTTTGAGAGACATAGCATTGTGGGTGTTTACACTTTTCAGTGTCGTGTTTCTTTCCAGAGACATGCCCAACAGTTTTCTTTTTGACTTGTTTTTCCCACAAAGGTTTAGTTGCAACTGCCTTTACTTTATCTACAATCTTCGTCTTCTGACCGATACTATAGATTGCATGGGAATTATCTTGCTGAGTACTTACAAATGTTCTTCTTTCCTCACTCTTATTCAGAGTGGTAGAACAATCTGTCTGTGTATTCAGCCCAAGTCCTTTCTTTTCTGAAGGATCTCTTAAGTAAGATTGTACTTCAGTAAGAGTGTCACTAGCTTTGGCATAAGATTGAAAAGATAATTCTTTCTTTTTGAGTTCCTTGTTCTCTGAAAGAAGATCTTCATATTTCTTTAGCAGTTCAGCCATTGCTTCTTTATGTGACTTTTCAGTCTCAGATATCTGAGCTTTGAGAAATGCATTTTCAGCATCCTTTTTCTCAGATATCTTAACTAATTGAGAATTTTCCTTTGTAAGAAAATTCTTTTCTTCTTCAAGATTTTCGGCAATAGCTCGAATCATTAGAAATTCTCTTTCATAGATATCAAGTTCCTTTCTTAGATTTTCTAGATCTTTAATTTCTTCATCATCAGTTTCATAAGTATAGCAAGAAGTATGTGTTACCTCATCAGCCATAAGACAAATTTCAATGTTAGAGATGTCTGGACCGTCAATCTCAGCAACTCCACACATTTCATTCTTCTTGAGGCCGAAGTCGATTATATCGTGAGTAACTCTACATAAATCTGGTGATGGTAAAGTTAAGTCATCTGAATTGTCATCTTCAGAATCTGTCTCAACTTCTAGAGCATCCAGTTGAGTTTGGATTTTCTTTCTTTCTTTAGTTAGTAAAGCTTTCTGGCTTCTTCTGAAGATTCTTCTATCTTTCTTGTCACTTGTCCTTAGTTTGTTGAAGGCAGGACAATCCTTCTTGAAGTGACCAGGTTTTTGACAGTAGAAACAGATATCATTTGCAATTTCTACTTCCTCAGTACATGATGCTTTCTGGGCTGGCTTGTTCAGCGAGGTTTGCATACTTTTGTACTGGTGATAGTTTGAGCCTAGATGCTCTTTCATCTTCTCTTTGGCTTTTCTTCTCTCAATTTCTCGACTGACATATTTGCTCATTTGCTTTGCAGCAAAAGCATCCTCAGTCTCTTCCTTGCTTTTCTTCTTTTCAGAAGTTCCTTGAGTAACTAGAGCAACATTCTGCAACTTTTCAGTTGTTTGTTCTCTTTGAGTTGTCTCATAATCAACCGTAGCAAGATGAGAGAAGAGTTCCACTGGAGTGATATTTGGCATTCCTTGGTTAAAATAAAAGAATTTAGTATGCTCCCAGTTGTGGTTAAGACTTCTGACAATAGTCTTAATCTTCTCTGACCGAGTATCTTCTTTCCCAAGTCGCCATATCGCTCATGAGAGTGGTAAATCTGAAATCAAGTTCTTCCAGAGTTTCAGTGGGTCCTTGTTTGAAATTTTGAAATTTCAACTTGAGAACTTCGAACTTGTTTTCCTTGGTTTTCGGCCCGCATGTATTTCTTCAATCAGTTGCCAGGAAACTTTCGCCGTTTTGGCACCCCACAGTTTACACTGTATGTGCTCAGGTGTCGATTTGATGATGATATTACGAGCTTGACCATCCAGACGATTTCTCTTGGCATCTTCCGATGTCCAGAGTTCTCTGGGCTTTGGTTTGTAAATAACTTGACTGGTAGATCTCCCACTTGTTGACGCATCAGTTTGTGAAGACCCTTCGCTTTGATCTCTGTCTCTACCATTAGAAACCTCCATGACTTGTTTAAGTTGTTGAATGACTATTGGACCATTCTTTATCACTTCAATCATTTCGTCACTTATGGCTTCAAGGTGGAGCATCATGTTATTTTTCCATTTCTCGTAGTTCTCTGGTTTGAGAATGGGTGCATCACTTAGAGACATACCTGCACACTTAAAACACAAATTAAATAGTCCTAAAAAATGGACAAAGTTCCTTCACCTATCTGGGGATCTAGGTTCAGTGCAGAAGGCTTGTGAACCTGGCTCTGATACCACTTGTTGGTCCAGATAACGGCAAAGTAAAAGACTAGAGGGGGGGGGGGGTGAATAGTCTTTTAAAACTTTTGTCGATAAACACAATTTCTCAGACACAGATATCTGATACTTAGATTCAGAGCGCGGAAGACTTAAGATAGATAAGTGCAGAAACAATTAAAGTGTGTGTGTGTGTTGCTGAAATGTAAGTACAGAGAAGTAAATAACACAACAAGTATAGTGGTATCTGGAGGTGGCGTAATCCTCCAACTAATCCACTTCGGTCTTCCAAAGACCTAGAATTCACTAGAACAGATAATTTAGGTCACCTTACAATAATCCTATTCTAAGATTCTTAAACAAATGGTTCCCAACCAAATGTTCCACCTGAGTTGTTCCCCAGCTTTCTCAGCCAAGTACTTCCTGTACTCAGAAACCTTTTTGAGCTATTCCCTAGCTTCTCAAGCTAAGTACTTCCTGTGCTCAATAACCTTGGAGTTATTCCTTAGTTTCCCAAACTAAGTACTGCCTGTACTCCACGCCAGTTATGGTGTTGGTTTTGGTTTGAGTTGTCAGATGAGCTTCTTTGTTAACTTTTCAGTTAATCAAATAGCTTTAATACATAATACAATTTTAGCCCAGTCAGTAAGATACAACAAAAATTACATAGTAAATTAGGACAACAGGAGTAACCAAGCTCCAAGTAAACATCCTAATAGACTAGTCTTCAAGTCTTCAACAGTATTTCTATGGATCAGTCTGCAAATTTCCTATATTCAAACCTTTTGATGTCATCAGAATAATCATAGAGAAGTGTTCTGACAAGCATCTCAGTGTCTCTAGCAAATCCACAGACTTCTTTGTAGGTTTTAGTAGATTTTTCTTGACAAAATGCTTGACAAAATGGTGTTGCTGAAAGGAAGAATAGGACCCTAAAAGAAGCAGCAAGAACAATGCTTGCTGACACTGAAATAAGTCGAATCTATTGGGTTGAAGCTGTTAACACAACCTGCTATACTCAAAATAGATGTTTGATTAACAAACACCATGACAAAACTCCTTATGAGCTTTTTATTGGTAAACCCCCTAGTATCAAACATCTAAGGGTGTTTGGTTGTAGATGTTTTGTTCTTAACAATGGAAAAGAATACTTGAGAACATTTCAACCAAAAGCAGATAAAGGAGTATTTCTTGGTTATTCTCTGAATAGCAAAGCCTACAGAATCTACAACAAAATAACACAAAAGATTAAAGAATCTGTTCATGTAGTCTTCTACGAAGGAAACAAGAAATTACCCTTGAATGGAGAACTCTCGGATAGGTTCAAAGAACTGATGATTAAAGATTCTGAAAAAGAATCCTCAAAAGGAAACAATTCTATCATTCACTTAGAGGATGAATCTGACGATGAAAATAAACCATGGCTTAGTAACAACCAGATGACTCTAAGACATGATGAAGAATTTCCTATGAGAATTCCAGAAATGGAACAGGTTACTGAGAACCTTCATCATGAAGAGGTTTCTGAGAATGAGATTGCTGAAAATCAAATTCCAGATAACTCTGACACTGAAAAAGTGTCAGATATCCATGGCATTTCACATGTGTCAGATATCTCAGATACTGCACAAGTATCCTATCAAGATCATATTGATTCACATTCAGATCAAAATGATATTGATCCTACTAGTTCAAAACCCATTATGAAATGGATAAGAAATCATCCTGCCAAAGATGTGATCGGTCCTTTAGACCAAGGAGTTAGAATTAGGAGAGCAATTGCTGACTCTCTTTATGGATGTTTCATCTCAAATATTGAACCTAAAACTATAGAAGAAGCATTGAAGGATCAAGATTGGATCACTGCAATGCAAGAAGAGTTGGATCAATTTGAGAGAAACAAAGTCTGGAAACTGGTTCCATTTGTTGACGGAATATCTGTAATTGGAACCAAGTGGGTTTTCAGAAATAAAATTAATGAGTCTGGTGAAATAACCAGAAACAAAGCAAGGCTGGTTGCCAAGGGATTCACCCAGACTGAAGGACTAGATTTTGATGAATCTTATGCACCAGTTGCAAGATTGGATGCAATAAGACTCTTTCTAGCCTTTGCAGCTCATAATGACTTCACAGTTTATCAAATGGATGTCAAGAGTGTGTTCCTAAATGGTGAACTTGCTGAGGAAGTCTATGTTGAACAACCACTAGGCTTTGAAGTTTCCTCAGAAAGTAGGATGGTCTATAAGCTTCAAAAAGCTCTGTATGGGCTGAAACAAGCTCCAAGAGCATGGTATGATACATTGGCCAGATACCTACCAGAAAGTGGCTTCAAGAAAGGAGATGTTGATAAAACACTCTTGACATTGAACCATGATGGGAAACTACTTTTAGTTCAAATATATGTTGATGACATTATATTTGGATCTAAAGACAAGCAGCTTTGTGAAGACTTTGCTGAGCTCATGAAAAGTAAATTTGAAATGAGCATGATGGGAGAATTAAACTACTTCCTAGGATTGCAAGTCAAGCAACTTAATGATGGAATATTCATTAGTCAAACAAAGTATGCAAAGGACATGCTCAACAAGTTTAATCTAAAGCCTTCTGAAAAGAATGCTAAGATACCTATGAGCATTGGAACCAAAATGAGCTATACTGAATCTGACAAGAGTATTGAAGAACACAAGTATAGGAAATTGATTCGGTCTCTACTGTACCTCACTGCAAGTAGACCTGATATTCAATACGCAGTAGGAGTGTGTGTGCTAGATTTCAGACAAATCCAATGCAATCACACTACAACATTGCTATGAAAATATTAAGGTATGTAAAGGGTACTGTAGAAGTTGGATTGTGGTATCCAAAAGACAGTGGATTGAGTTTAGTTGGCTATTCTGATGCTGACTATGCTGTATCATTGCTTGATAGAAAAAGCACCTCAGGAACTTGTCAATTTCTTGGTGCCAGATTAATATCATGGTTCAACAAGAAACAAAACTCAATTGCCACATGAACCACAGAGGCTGAATATATTGTTGCTGGGTGTTGTGCTTCACAGATATTGTGGATACAACAACAACTTAGAGACTATGAGGTCAATGAAGAGAAAACTACGATTTTCTGTGGCAACACAAGTGCTATTGCCATAACTCAGAATCCTAAGTTTCATGCAAGAACAAAACACATTGATGTTAGACACCACTTCATTAGAGACCATGTTGAAAAAGGCAATATAGAGATACTCAAGATTGGTACTGAAGACCAACTTGCAGATATCTTTACAAAGCCTTTGCAAGAAAGGAAATTCTTAATCTTGAGACATAGTCTTGGGTTAATGGAGTTACCAAAGGAACTGAAAAGTTCTAATATCTGAGATGAGGATTCAGAAAGGAGAAAGATATCTGGATCAGGCATCTAGATAGTCAAACAAAAAAAAAAGGGAGGGGTATCTGAGACAGGAACTCATATACTAAAAGAAGCTAAAAATGTGAGTGAGACAGGAACTCAATATGATTAAGAAGGGAAAAATGAGAGATAAGATATCTGGAACAGGAATCCAGAATATCAAAGGCAAAAGGTGAAACACTTAGCAAATAAGTATCTGAGACGGGTACTCAGATATCAAAAGTTAAAGGGTAAAATGGCTATTTGAAGATTTCTGAGATAGGTACTCAGATATCTAGTTCACTCGGTGAGGGGGAACACAAAAGACAATAGTACAACTATTTGCAGTCAACTACTCTCTTGAAATTTGTGTTATTCCTATTTTTATGTAAAACATGAACATATACTGAGTGTGAGATAGACTCAGATACAAAAATTGTCCCTTAGTCACACAGAAGAAATATGATTCAGATAGCTAATCGCCAAAATTCATTAATTGGGCACAATGACATGGGCTGATTGTGATCATTGTTGAAAAAGCAATCCCAACCATTGATGAAATAGGCGTTCTATTTTAAAGGCCGAGATTAATTCTCTGTAAAATAGTGGACTGTAAAAACTCAGACGTGGCCCACTAAGCATTTAATGCAAACCGAATTTTACCCACGCCTTCGCATTACAGATACAAATGCACAAAATTAATTTGTGTATTTTTGCATTGGAATTACATATATATATATATATATATATATATATATATATATATATATATATATATATATATATATATATATATATATATATATATAATGGTATCATAGCGGAAATACAGGTATACATACTGATGGTAATAATGGGTAAGATTAAGATCATAAAGTACTGTAGCAAAATCACTTTTTACTGTAGCAATGAAGAAAATAACCAGAATTATACCTGAGATAACTCTGAATTTAACTCTGACTTGAAATTTGATCGGATTACAACTCTGAACTTTGAAATTTGATCAGATTACAGGAATCTGAATATTGCTAAGCTAATATAAGTTTACATTGTCTAAGAAAACAATTAGAAAGAATAGAAGATAGTATAGAAAAAAAATTAGGTAGCCAATCCCCAGTCGAGACAAATTTAGCATCCTCAAGTAAAGAACATACCTCACCGGATAAGGATATCTGATTTCCTTTTAAAATCAATGAGTATAAACCTAAGTTAATCAAATGAGATTCTTCAAAATAAATTCTAAGTTAGGAGATTTGAATTTAGAAAAATTAAATACTTTAAAAAAATCGTTAGAAAATGTCCATTCAGGTGATGAGTCTGAAGATAGTAATCATATTTTTCCTGTAGAACACAAAAATTTCTATCCTAGACCCACTCCCCCAGACATCCAATTAGAAGAAACACATACTCAAAGGACTTTTAATGGGGCAACAGTTTACGAGTGGAATATAGATGGGTTAGCGGAATATCAGATTATAAAAACTTGTCAAGAAATGGTAGTCATATCAAACATATATGGAAATAGAATGGATCAAGTTGATTGTGCAAAAACTTTAATTTTAGGATTTAATGGACAATTAAAAGGATGGTGGGATAACTCTCTTACACCATTAGAACAAAATGTAATACTAGACAGTATTAAACAAGATGACAATGGAATACCAATTCTAGATAATAATGATAGACAAATTTCTGTAGCAGTTACTTCCCTCGTTTACACAATTTTACTTCATTTTGTTGGTGATCCTAATTGGTATAGTGAAAGAAATACTGAGATTTTACAAAATCTAAAATGTAGAAAGCTTCAGGATTTCAAATGGTACAAAGATGTTTTCCTTACAAAAATTTATGAAAGGGATGATCCGAATAATTATTATTGGAAAGAAAAATTTATTTCAGATTACCAAAGTTATTTGCGAGAAAAGGTAAGAGAAAAGATTAAAAACATCAATGGAAATATAGAAACAATGCCTTACGGAGAAATTATAAATCAAATAAATCATTTGGATTACAAATTTGTAATGATTTAAAATTAAAATCCCGATTAAAGAAACAAAATATGGTAAGTAGAAAGGAATTGGGAAGTCGAATGCGAGCAGTTTGGTTTTGATAAAATCAAACCCCCAATTCATAGCCATGACAGAAAGACTTACAAAAGAAAACATTCCAACAAAAAGGTCAATAAGCAAGATTACAAACCAAATAATAAAAACAATTTTTATAAGAAAAAAGAAAGATTTTATAAAAAAGAAAGAGTCCCTCTAGACAAAATAATATGTCACAAGTGTAAGACACCTGGACATTATGTCAACACTTGCAAGGTAAGGCAAAAGATACAAGAATTAATTTCAGACGAACAATTAAAAAATCAGCTTTTAAATATAATTTCTGAAATAAGTTCTGATGAAGAAGGAATAGGAACAGATAAAGAAGATTATCAATTTAATCAGATTCAATCAGATAATGATGAAACTTCTGATTATTCAGAAGATTCGTGTTACTGTCTCCCTGACCAAATGGGAAAAAGTGTTTGCAATTGTAGTAAGAAACTTCTAGTAATCACAAAACAAAATCAATATGAGTTAATATTTGAAATGATTGATCAGGTCAAAGACCCTCAACAAAAAGATAATTATCTAAAGAAATTAAAAGATATGATTTTAGAAAAAGGACAAGAAACTTCTACTTCAAATAAACAAAAAACAGATTTCAAAGATGTAATAAAAACATTCAATTCCCACAAAACAAATAGCATCTCTGTTAATGATATTCAACGAGAGATTAAGGAAGTAAAAACAGAAATACGACAATTAAGGCAAGAAAATGAAGAAATAAAACAAGATATTTTAATTTTAAAACTAAAAGATGAATTGAAAGAAGAAAGCATTACCAACGAAGTTGATGATGTAGAAAATAAGAATAATGGAGAATCATTCATAAATGCTCTATCACAAATTACCTACCAGAGATGGTATGTCAAAATTAAAATTGTTATAGGGACATTTACCCTAGAAACAATAGCCTTAATGGACAAGATGTGCGTATATGAATTGCATACAAGAAGGACTGATCTGACAAAATATTTTGAAAAAACAAAAGAAAGGTTATCAACTGCAGATGCAACAAACCTAAAAATAAATTACAAACTTTCAAATGCACACATTTGCAATGATGGAATTTGTTTCCGAGCAAGTTTTGATTTAATAAAAAACTTGAACACAAAAGTCATTTTAGGAAACCCATTCTTACAAATGTTATTTCCCTTACACGTAGATAACCAAGGTGTAGGAACTACGGTCCTAGGAAAGAAAATACTTTTCCAATTCCAATATCCGGTAACAACCAGAGATGTAAATCTTTTACAAGAAACTGGAATTTTTCAAAAATAAAAATAAAGAAAACAAATTATGTATCTAAAAGAAGAATTCAGTCATAAAAGAATTGAAGAAAAAAATTAAAACCCCAGTTCTTCAGCAACAAATTTTACTTTATCAAAAGAAAATAGAAAAAGAAATTTGTTCAGAGTTTCCCACAGCTTTTTGGGAAAGAAAAAAGCATATTGTAACTTTACCCTATGAAAATGATTTTGAAGAAAATAAAATTCCTACTAGAGCAAGGCCTATACAAATGAACCAGGAATTATTAGAATACTGTAAGAAAGAAATTTCAGAATTACTAAAAATGAAGATTATTAGGCCTAGCAAATCACCATGGTCATGTTCGCATTTTATGTACAAAAGAATCTTTGAACTTGAACGAGGAACTCCTAGACTAGTTATAAATTACAAACCATTGAACAAAGTTCTCAAATGGATTAGATATCCGATTCCAAATAAAAGTGATTTACTCAAGAGACTTTATAATGCTAAGGTATTTTCAAAATTTGACATGAAGTCAGGATTCTGGCAAATACAAATTTCAGAAAAAGATAAGTACAAAACAGCATTCTGATTCCATTTGGACAATTTGAAAGGAATGTTATGCCTTTTGGATTAAAAAATGCTTCATCAGAATTTCAAAAAGTTATGAATGATATATTCACTCCTTACACTACTTTTACAATTGTTTACATAGATGATGTTTTAGTATATAGCCAGGACATAGAACAACATTGGAAACATCTAAATATTTTCTTAAAAGTCATAAAAGAAAATGGTTTGGTTGTTTCTGCCAGAAAGATAAAATTGTTCCAAGTAAGTATAAGGTTTCTAGGACATCAGATTCATGAAAGTACGATCATACCCATCCAACGGTCCTTAGAATTTGGAGATAAGTTCCCAGATGAAATTAGAGATAAAACCCAATTACAAAGGTTCCTTGGAGCTTTGAATTATGTAGGGATTTTACCTAATTTAAGACAAGTTTGCAAACCCTTATTTGAAAGATAAAAAGAACCCGCCAATTGGTCAAACAAACATCTTGAGATAGTTAGAGAAATAAAACAAAAGTCAAAACTCTTCCCTTTAACCATTTGCCACCCTAATACTCTTAAGATTGTGCAAACAGATGCATCAGAATTAGGGTATGGAGGTATTCTTAAACAAATTATTGATAATAAAGAGACAATTATTAGATATCATTCGGGTACTTGGAGATCAGGAGCACAACAAAATTATTCAACTATTAAGAAAGAGATACTCTCAATAGTCTTATGCATTAACAAATTTCAAGATGATTTATTAAACCAAAATTTTTTACTTAAAATTGATTGTAAAGCAGCAAAAGAAGTTTTGACAAAAGATGTACAAAATTTGGCATCAAAACAAATATTTTCTAGATGGCAAGCTATCTTATCCATTTTTGATTTTGATATAGAATTCATAAAAGGAACTGACAATTGTATTCCAGATTATTTGACAAGAGAATTTCTCCAGGGATGGAAGAAAGAAGGTTAGTACCATTGGCAGCAGCGAGCACAAGTTCTGGGAAAAGACCAATGGTAAATTTAGCACAATATGCACAGAGTAAGCCTGAACAAACTTTGTCACCAAAACCATTACAAAATATTCCACAAACAAGGCAATGTACATCTCTGCAGATTGCCAACAAATTTCAACCTCTTAGCAAAATAGCATTAACACCATATCCTAAGCCTGAACAATTTCCACCACTGCATTCAAAATTAGCCACATTACCTACCTACAAACAAACTTTGACACAAACTAAGTCCCAACAAACTTTGACACAAACCAAGTCCCAAATTTCAAATAGAGATGACCAGCCAGATTGTCCCTATTTAAGCACAGGACACTTTCACAAAGAATGTGTCATTGAAGATGACTGGTTTCCAGAAAATTTTCCAAAACAATTAGATAATGATAATGCCTCACAATTTGCAGAACAAGGTGCTAACATTTCACAATTTATCTTAGACGACAAATTTTGCAGGATCTATGAAAATCATCAGAAACCACAACAATATTATGAGGACATCTTAGTCCAAACAAATTCTCTTCATATTCAAAACAAAGTTCCAAAAAACCATCCAGATACCTCATCAGCCATTGGTTATCGAAAAATTTTCATCAACAAAGTTATTAGTTTAGCCGATTGGGGAAACCCTTATACTCTGAGAGAGATAAGACCCCATCTTATTTGTAATTATTTTGATTACATACAAGCTTGGACAAAATTCCTCTACAAACAAAATGCAGTCAACTCCATGTCATATTTCTTTTTAATGGGAAAAACTCTACCACCCGTAAGAACTTCCTAACGGTTTCTTGCATGGTGGCATGATTTTGGACCATTACCAGAAATGTTCCCCCACAAAGTTCAAAAATCATTTGAGTACTTTTCGGATAGGTACAAAAAACAAAGTTGTTCTCACAAATACCCCCTGATGATCAAATTTTACAAAGAATTCAATTTAACTTGGATTTTGAGAATCCTACAAAATGTTTGGTATGATGAAAATACCAATTTATATTGGTTAACAAAAGAAGCAGAAGTTAAATGGTGGAACAAAATGGACACCAGTCCATTGGAACTGGACAGCATATCGGAATGGTTCAAACTTCATCCAAAGTTTAGCAAGCAAATTGTCTCCCCAGAAAAGGTTCAACAAAATGAAGAATTCATGATGATGAAAAATACCATTCAAACAAGATTAGCACAAGCAAGCTCATTGGATGAGATGAAAGCAATTCTACAAACTGCAAGTGAAGATGAAGAATCAAGTTCCTCAGTCAATTTTGAACAAGACAATGAAGATGATTGTTATGGGATTTTTACTCCCATACAAAGAGGTAAAAACAAGAGAAAGTGACAAGATAGATTCCCGACAAACTGCACAAAGAAAAGAAAGATAAAGTGAAAGGCAAAATCCCGACAGACTGTTCAATCAAAGAAAAATCAGCACAAAGCAAGATTCCCGACAAACTGCAATCAACTTTTCCCAAAGAGTCATCCGGATGTGAATTCAACAATTTCAAATCCGCACAGTAGGAAGAGACTCTCCCTATATTATGGCAACAATCAGCAACAAACAAGGCAGAAGAAAAAATGCGAAGAACAAAAGAAATCCCAGAGCAAAAATGTATTCAGATAGTTTTTTCTTTGTATTATATTCTTCCAGATTCTTCTATGTATTTGTAAAAATTTCACCCAAAAATATTAGCTTAGCAATATTCAGATTCCTGTAATCTGATCAAATATATATATATATATATATATATATATATATATATATATATATATATATATATATATATATATATATATATATAGGATTTTGGCAAAAGAAATCACTTTCGCCTAATCCTACATTTGCTCTTGCACAAAAACTGCAAAATTCTCTCAAATCTCTCTGCAATTTTCTCTGCAACTACTGATTCCCTCGTAGTTTTTCTGCAAAGAATCACTAATCTCCTACCTTAATCTCTTCCCCTTTTTCAAAAACTTCACTATTTAAAGAGATGGCTCCTAAACGTGCTTCTACTCAGAAATCCCAAGCTACTACATCTGGTACTGCTGAAAAGCAAGCACCAGTGCTGGTTATAACAAACAATCGGTTGATTGGAGAGTTCAATCTTGATCATTGGACTTCAAATCACATGATTATTTGGGGTGGTGTCATGATTGAGGAATACCTGGTAGCTGCAATAGAAAACGGTGACAGAGTCGGTACTTGATATGCTTGAAAAGGCACAAATCAAGGGCTTTCTATCTGCTCTTCCTAGGGGAGTTTCTTCACTGGATGTCCTGGAGTTTTATAATAACTCCACGATTATCTCCAAAGTCTCTGAAGGCACTGAGACAGTGTCTATCAAGACCAAAGTCCAAGGACAAGAAATCCTGTTGGATGAAACAGCTTTCTGTGAGCTGTTTGACTTTCAAAATCTTGGAAAGGATTTTGAAATTGACACCAAGGATGAAGATCTCGTTGAAGGTGTGAAGCAACTATACAGTGATGTGTGTGATCTTGACAAGCCAGACACACCCATCGACTTTAAGCTTGCTGACATAAGGACCAGACATCTGTTGGTCCACTAGGATGTGTTGGCATGTATCCTTCACAGATTCTTTGATGGTCTACAAGGAGGTGCTGACCAGATAAGCCAAGAACGTTGGATGATGATGTTCTTGTTGAATCAACAACAAAAAAGGCTGGAAAACCCTTTCAATTGGGGGAAGTACGCCTTCATGAAATTTGTGAAGAAGATACAAGGCTTTGAGCCTAAAATCGTTAAGGACCTTGCTGAGCCAAAAGCCACAATTAACTCTGGACTGAAGATTTGCTACTTACTGGAGTGCCTTGGCATTGAGCTCATAGAGAGGGCAGACATTGCCAATAGTAACCTACTCTACAAATATGAGTATACAAACATGATGAAAAAGGTTACTGCATCTTAGAAAGGTTCCAAGAAATGAAAAACTGATGAGGTATCTGAAGGTTCCATTGCGACCAAAAGGCCCAGAACTTCACAAAAGAAGTCTGCACACAAATCAGAAGGCATACCCATTATGGATGTCGACTCTCAGATACCTGCCGCCACTGCAAATGAACTCATCAATGCTGCTAAGACCACTGCTGATGAACTCATCAATGCAGATGAACTCATCAATGTTGCAGATTGCCTTGATGATGAACTTATCAATACTAATAAAAGCAGTGAGAAACTTCAAACTCTCTCTGCAGAAGCAGTAGGGATTGTTGATAACTCCGTTCCATATTTCGATGACGAAACGGACGAGGAGAATATCCAAGCCCCCAAGGTTACTGAAAAAAGTAACCAAGGCCAAGGGAAAGAGGACCAAAAGTCCAAGGTTGCTGAGAAAGCAACTAGCTCAAAGGTTGCTGAACAAGCACCTATAGCAAAGGTTGTTGGTGCCAACACACCATTAGGGAAAGTCACGTATAAACAACTTCAAGAAGCCCTGATGAGTGGTGACCTAGTGTTGGTAGAAGCTGATGTCAACACCACACTTAAAAATCTGGAAGAGCTCTTAAATGCTTAAACTTCTGCTTCCAGACAACCACAACAACCACAACAGCCACAAGTGGTTGATGAAATGGTCAATGAACTCCATTTCGACATACCAGCAATGCAATATGCTGAAGAAAATCCTGCAAATGAGCAGGTTCCCCAACTCCTAGAGAGGGATCAAAATGAGACACCTGCTCAGAATGATCAAATAGGGGAGGCAACTGAGTTAGTCACTCAGGAAAGGTCTGAAGTACCTGAAACTTCAAACAAAGAAGCTAAAATGGAACAACAAGACCAAGGCATAGAAGGGTCACAAGTTCCAGAGACCAATCAGCCTGACACTGCTCAGGTAGCTGAATGGTTTAACTCTCTACTTGTGATATTTTGTGTTTATTAATCTTGTTATTTAATAAAATTTCTTTGTTACAGGATGAATTAGAAACACACGAACAAGAGGAAGCTGGAAAGCTTGCCTCAGAGACTGAGAAAGAGGCTACCACAACCTCACCTCTTGAGGAATCTGAGCCTGTGCCACAGGTGATAAAGAGTTCCTTAAGATATTACTTTTCAGTTATATGTTAATACACTTAACTAATTAAGTGGATGTTTCTAATAGGCTCCAACTGAGAAAGAAGAAGATAAGGCAGAAATGCCAGAAAAGGACCCAGAAACCGTCAAGGATTCTGAAGAAAATGTTATTGAACCTTTTAGTGTGAAGGTATATAAAACTCAGTGATAAACATTCTTCATCATGGGTTCATATAAATTCTTCTCTAATTACTCAATACTTTCTACTTACAGGCTCATTCAGAAGTAGAAGTGCAAGGGGAAAGAGTTGCGACATCCCTTGCACCCATGGAAATTGATGTAGCCCCCAAGGCAACATCACCAGAAAGAACACCAGAAACTGAGAAAGTTTCTGAGAAAAATGATTCTGAGCCTCCTGTTAAGGAAGTAAGTGAAAAACTCAGAGATCATTGAAGCTTAATTGCATATATTCTTTCATGACAATTTCCTAAGTATTGTGATAATTTTAATTCTCAGGTTCAAGTAGAAAGAAAGGTTGATGAGGACCAGACTCCCAAGTCTCCACCTCACAACAAGATATCTGAGGCACCCCATGACTTAGTAGTACAAGTCTCTGAGCCTAATGTACTCATTCAGGTAACCCAGAAACCTAACTACACTAGTACTCAGATATCTGCACAAGTTTTGAATCTAACTCAAAACTCTTTCTTTCAGGCTCAAAAAAGTGTGCCAAAGGTCTCTGCATTTTCAACAGAAGACCTGCTTCCATTCTTAAAAAACCATAGTCTCAAGAAACATCTCAAATGTTTCAGAAAGTGGCAAAAGCTCTGAAGCTCAGATCTGACTGAATTAACAAAGGTGACTGATCACCAATTGAGAAGAGTCAGAGCTTTTGACTTGGAGACTTATGTCCATGCTATGTTCCCAACAGAGCAGTACTCTTTTGCTACTCTGATGCATAAGGACTCTATCAAAGAAGCTGAACACAAGCTCATAGAAGCTTTTGAGAAGGCAGATGGTCAGACCAGAATGCAGATGGAATTCAAACCTACTTTGCCCCAAACTCTACAGTGCATACCCTCTGAGCAAGAGGAAGTTAATGGGCAAATGGTCACTATTCCAGATTTGATCAATCTGGTCTCTAAAGATGAAGAAGAGAAGGAGACTGATGAGAATGACTATGAAGAACCTCCTTCTGTCCATCACAAGGATGAGGATGATAAAAAGGATGATGATGATGCCCCTGCACCAGGGACATGAGGGATTGCACAAGGAACAATGCCTCAGTTGCTGAAAAGCACACTGAGAGGACATCACGAAAATCCCCTCCTCCATCTACTCAAAAATCTACCCATCCATCTCCCCAACAAAAAGTCTCTACTGAACAAGTAGTTGAGCACTCTGAGGACAACACTCAGCAAATATTGGATGCACAAGCCAGAGTTGCTCAACTCAAACAATTGTTGGAGGTAGAACAACAACTACATCTTCAACTGGAAGAAAAGATAGCAGAATCCAGAGTCAAGCTAGATAAACTTGAAGAACAAACGCGCAAAGAAACGCAAGCTTACTCTGAGATTAAAGGGCCCCGGGACCCTGTTGATTATATTGCTATGGAGCTAGATGCTGAACAAGTATCTGAAGCAAATCATGATGCTAAGGCTGCATCTTCACCAAAGAAACCATCCTCCAAAGGCAAGAAACCCATATCTGAGATGGTTGCCGCCTTCAGAAACCTTGATGAAGAAATGCAAGAGGATGAAGATCACTGGGCTGATGACTCAGATGATGAAGAAGACAAGGCTTTGGCAGAACACCGCAATGAACACTTAGTGGTTTCTCATTTGAAAAGGAAGCTGATTGCTCCTGAAATATTCAGCACGCTACCAAATGTCAACTCCAATGAATACTTGAACATATATCAAGTATTGCCTAAATTGAAAAAGGAGTTGTTTTCTCAAGATAAAGCCGCCATTGCATCTGTCCCTGCATAAATAAAGATATTCACTAATCTCATCACTCAGAGAACAACCAGTCTGGTCATTTCTCAGAAAGACCTAGGCATGTTTAGGGATGATGACCAAAACTTGGCTGTAAAAGCCTTTGAAGAGGCTAGCTATGCTGCTGGAAAAGCAGATGCTATTCAAGGCCCACTGGCAGAGCTCACTGATAAGGAAACAGGTCTTATCAAACAAAATCTGGAAAAGTTGGTTGCTTCGTACAACTATCTGCAAGGCAACTTTGACTCCCTTTCAGAATCCTTTGTGATTCTTAGTCAGTCAACAATGACCAAGGGGGAAGGATTTCAAGGTGCTCAGAGAGGAAGAGAAAGAGGAAACAAAAGAAAATCTGAACAACCACCTCTCATAATAAATGAGCCCTCCTCCAGTCAGACTGCTCTACAGATAATGGCCACCACTCAGCAACTTCCTGAAAAATGAATGACAACAAGGGCCAGAACACAAAAACCTCCAAAGAGTACCAAGGCTCCAAGGAGAATAAAAGTAAGATGGATTGATGAGAAGGCCAAATCAAATCCCAGGGCAATGAAGAAGGCTGCAAAACTCTCACAAGAATTAATCTTGATGATGATGATGAAGAGACTGATGAAGATGAAGCTCCTCTTCACAGAAAAAGAAAAAGGGTTGATAGCCTATCTAAGCCCATAGATGCAAAGCCTTTGGTAGCTAAAACACTCTCTGGAAATACCAAGTCAATCCAGGGTGGTTCTTCAAGCAATCCCCCAAGGGAAAATTCAAGACAAAGGAGGAACAGGCTGAGAGCTGAACAATGAAAACTTCAACTACCACTCAGGCCTGAAGAAGCCAAAAATGAGTATGTGAAGACCAACAATGACTCCTCTGTCTACAGATGCATTAATCAGAAGAATGGCTACTGGATTCTGGAACTCAAGCACTTACTGGTAAATGAAAATTTTCCAGAACCAATCCATAAACAGCTCATGGCATGGAGAAAAGACAAGTCAATCTTGATTAACACTAACCACATCAAAGCCTGGTTGGATTTTGAAGTTATCAAGAGAATAGAAGCTATGAAGAAGGACCTCTCTGATGAATGTCCATATGGAAAGCCAGATGATGTGCACAGAATTCCCAACATCACTGGAACAGGCACAAGAGCAAGACTTGATGTGGAACCCTATGAGTCCTTCTACATGACTGAAGATCAATACAAGGGTTACATCAGATATCTGAAGATCATATATGAATACTTCAAGCTATCAAATATCAGAATCGAGCATGCCTGGAAATGGGGAAAGTATATGTGGATTAAACAGTTTGCCAAGAAAAATCCCACCAAAACCTACAAGGAAGTTGGTGGATTTGCCAGAAACACTGAGATGATAGTCAGGACTTTGCTCTTTGACTACTCAGATGATATCAAAAGGTTTGGGGATAGGAAATTTGCAAATTGATCCATAGATCTGCTGATTGAAGAATTGAAGACAAGTTTATTAGGATGTCTACTTGGAGTTTGGTTACTCCTGTTGTCCTAATTTACTATGTATTTTGTATCTTGCTGACTGCGCTAAATTGTGTTTTATTAAAGTTATGTGAACTTTCTTTGTAACATATCTGATGAACCTACTCTCATATATCAATCTATAAAAAGATAACTTGTCAGCAATGATCACACCTTGTGATTTGGTTGATGTTTACTTTCTGCACTTAATTGAAAGAATTGAAAGATCTTATGAATTGATTAAGTGGTGGATTGTTTCCTCATCCAGATTTGTAATAGGTCAGATAGTCATCGTTGACTGATCAAAAAGGGGGAAATTTGTTAGGATTATCTGTTTAGATTTTTATCAGCAATCTAATGACTTATCTTAGCTCAGAAAGGTGGTTAGTACTCTTAGTTCACTTGAACACTGTAAAAGAGGAAAATCACTAAGTATGATAATCTAGCAAATCTTGTATAGGATGCTAGGTCTCTGAAAATTTTTATCTTTGAAGAAGACCAAGAAGAAGGCATCTAGCAGGAGAGTTCAACAAATTTTGAAGTTTTTAAGACTGCACAAGATTGCTGAAGACAAAGGTCATCAGATATCTTGAATAAACAAGTATTTTTCAATAAACAAGTTTTGCGAAAGATATCTGAGAACACAAGGTTTCTGAACGAGGAAAAGTGCCACTACAGGACAAAAATAGTACAATGCAATAAATGCACTGACAGAGACATCTGAACAAAACAGGAAATCTCTGAAAAGAGAGAACGTCTCTGAATCCGTTTGAATAGTATCTGAAAATAGTACCGCAGAAGACGTTGTCTCTTTTTAGAGATTTCCTCTTTTGTTTAGATGTCTCTGTCTGCGCATTTATTGCATTTTACTATTTTTGTCTTGTAGTGCCAACGGAACTATGCACGCTTTCTGGAGCATTGCATGTCCCTTTCCAGAGACCTTCACATCTCCAGATACATGTTGAAACATTATTTCCCAGAAACATAGTTTTATCCAAGGTATCTGAGTGTAGGTTTCTGTGGGCAATTTTACTCGTTTAGAAACTTGTTTATTGAAAAACACTTGTTTGTTTAAGATATCTGGACATAGGTATCTGATGAGACCGATTTCCTTCGTCTTTAGCAATCTTGTGCAGTCTTCAAATCTTCAAATTTGTTGAACTCTTTTGCCGGATGTCTTCTTCTTGGTCTTCTTCAAAGATATAAAAATTACATTCAGAGACCTAACATCCTATACAAGATTTGCTAGACTATCATACTTAGTGATTTTCCTCTTTTATAGTGTTCAAGTGAACTAAGAGTACTAACCACCTTTCTGAGCTAAGATAAGTCATTAGGTGGCTGATCAAAATCTAAACAGATATTCCTAACAGTGAGTTTGAGCAGTCTCCGAGTGTATTCATAACACCTCACGTCTTTGACAGTTTTTCTAAGCTTTGTCTAGTTTTGTTTACTAGATTAGGACAGTTAGTTCGATCCGCTGCTTAGTGATTTTTCATAGCTTTTACACTTTGTTCAAGCTATGTATTCGGTTGTAATTCATTATTGTCATAGTGGATTATTTGCCTTATAGGCCGGAAGGTTATAATATATTAACCTTCTAGAAACCAAACTTAGTTGTGCTTTTACTTTCCGCTATGATCTTGATTCGTCCAGTAGATTATTTGTGTGTTAGTGCATTAACTGTTCTAGTTAATACTCTGCTCAATTCAGTATATCGAAGACACTTTTTGATAGTGTTCTTAGGTCTGAATACACTAATCTACTCACAGTATTCTTCTTAGTGTAAGTTTGATTGTTGTTGAGTTTTGATGTCTTGACTATATGAGTCAACAAAGGTTGTTCTAGTATTATACATACTCTACCTGAATTCCGTTGTGCTTTATTGCTTATCTATATGAGTTTAATTGTAAACATGTTTAGTATTCTGTAGACATCAAGGATCTGCTCTGTCATATCTAATCCAATGTATCAGAGACACTAAGTCATAGTGTTCTTTGATATACTTGATTAGCATTAGTGTTAGTGTGTGTTTAACTTGTGGTTATATACACTGTTAGGAATATCTGTTTAGATTTTGATCAGCAACCCAATGACTTATCTTAGCTCAGAAAGGTGGTTAGTACTCTTGGTTCACTTGAACATTGTAAAAGAGGAAACTCACTAAGTATGATAGTCTAGCAAATCTTGTATAGGATGTTAGGTCTCTAAATGTAATTTTTATTTTCTTAAAGAAGACCAAGAAGAAGGCATCCAGCAGGAAAAGTTCAACAAATTTGAAGATCTGAAGACTGCACAAGATTGCTGAAGACAAAGGTTTTTCAGATACCTATGTCCAGATACCTTGAAGAAACAAGTGTTTCAAAACACAACTGTTGCAAAAGATATCTGAGAATAAAAGGTTTCTGAAACGAGGAAAAGTGCCCACAGATATCTACACTCAGATACCTTAGATAAAGATTATGTTTCCAGGAAACAATATATCTTTAACAAGTGGTATCTGGAGTAGTGATAGTCTCTGGAAAAGGACGTGCAAGGCTTCAGAAAGCATGCATAGTTCCGTTGGCACTACAGGACAAAGTATAATACATTGCATTAAATGCGCGGACAAAGATGTCTAAACAAAAACGGTAGCTTCTGAAGAATAAGACAAACGTACTACAGTACTATACTCAGATATCAATAGGTTGAAATTGAGTTAAGCCTAACGGATACTATTCAAACGACACTCAAATTCATCTATAAATATCAACACTTAGACTGCTTGAGAACACACCTTAAAACACATACACAGAGCTAATACTCTCACACAAGCTCTCTCAAGAACAATACTTACCTTCAAGCTTTCTGTTGCGACCAAAGCTCTTGATTCTAAGTAGCACAAAAGTTCTAAGTGTCCTGATCCTTAACAAGCTTTGTTATTTGTGAAAGAGTTGAATTAAGATTTCATATATGAGATTCATTCTCTTGAACACTTATCATAGAATTGGGGCAGTAAAGAACAAGATACCATACATTGCAAAGTGTATTAAGTATACTTGATTCATAGAGCTATCTGAATAACTGAATAAGTTATTAAAGAATCTCACCTGACAAACTACCATAACCAACACCTTAATCGGCGTGGAGTACAGGAAGTACTTAGTTTGGGAAACTAAGGAATAACTCCAAGGTTACTGAGCATAGGAAGTACTTAGTTTGGGAAACTAAGGAATAACTCAAAAGGTTTCTGAGTACAGGAAGTACTTGGCTGAGAAGGCCGGGGAACAACTCAGGGGGAACACTTGGTTGGGAACCTAGTGTATTTAGGAATCTAGAGAAGATACTTGTAAGGTTACCTCATTTATCTGTCTTAGTGGATTCTAGGTCTGAGAAAGGCCAAAGTGGATTAGTTGAAGGATTACGCCACCTCCAGATACCACTATAAAAAGACTTGTGTTATTTACTTTCTGCAGCCTATTACTTGCCTTATTTATCTTGCAAAGTATTTACACTTATCTTGCTGAGCACGTGCACTTATCACATAAAAGTCTTCCGCTCTCTGAAATTAAGTATCAGATATCTTCACAGATATCTGAGAATTGAAACTGTGTTTATCAACAAAAGTTTTAAAAGACTATTCAGCCCCCCCCCCCCCTCTAGTCTTTTACTTTGCCGTTATCTGGACCAACATACACTGTTTAATACAATATATCGAAGACACTATTCAATAGTGTTCTTTGGTGTACTGTATACACTGGTCAACATTATACCAAATCCCGGTCCATACATTTTCATTTGGCATCAGAGCCAAGCACCTAATTCATAGGTGTTTGGATTTGGTATCATGGATTATGCTAATCCTATTGTCAATAGGTTACCTATACTTGATGGCTCCAACTACGATCTTTGGAAGACTCGTATTCGCTCGCATATCAAATCCATTGATATTCATGCTTGGAGAAGTGTTATTGATGGTTATACTTTGCCTTTATTACCTCCTAATGAGGACAAGGATTGCATCCCTAAGCCGGAATGTGATTATAATGAGAAAGAAATTGCGGATGCAAACAACAATGAGAAGGCTCTCAATATCTTTTAAGGCACTGTGAGGGAGATCTGAGCGTGAGAGAATTAAAACTCCAAATGCTTTTGAGTCGTTTTGAAAATCTTAAGATGGGGGAGGAAGAGGACATTACATCCTATTTTGGTAAACTTTTAAATATTTCTAATGAAAGTCATATGCTTGGAGACCCTTTTGTCGAATAAGCAATTAGTTTACAAAGCTATTAGGAATCTTTTGAAACTTTTTGAAATGAAAAAGATTGTTGTGGAAACCTCTGAGAACTTGGCCACCATGGATCTTCAAACCTTGATGAATATTATGAAAACTTTCGAGCTAGGGTTAAAAAACTTCACTGATGTTGCCATGACGGTAGCATTGTACTTCAATCAAAGTCTTGAAACACCGGAAATGTAAGAAGATGATGATGAGTCCAATGATATGTTCAAGGCAATGTTAAAACGTTTCAAAATACTAATCTAAAAGGCAAGTTTAAAGGTTTAAAAGAATCCTTTGGTCAGTCCATATTCCCCTCCAAAGCATTGGTGAAGTATTCTTACAAGAAACCCATGGATGAGGATTCTGAAAAACTAAAAAGAACTCAGTGTCATGCATGTTAAGGCTTTGTTCATTATTCTTATGAATATTCTAACACTCTTCGAAAGAAGGGAAATTCGTATTGGGTTTGTTTGAATGATGATGAAGCAGGTACAGAAGAATAAGGGGTTCTATTAGATGAAGAAGTTCATACAGCTGCACTACACTCCCAAGTCAACTGGAGTGATGGCAATTTTGATGATGCACAATTTTGTTCGAACACTGCTGATAACATATTTGTGCAAGAAATATTTTTTTGCAGGTGTTGCCGATGATATAGTAGATGAGTGTATTGAATGTGAGACATTCTTTGATGAAGCTGATGAACACATACAGAACTTCTGTACTAAAACACCGGAATCACTGGTGTACTGTGATATGTTGGATCCCCATTGCATGCATGGTTCAGTAGATCTTGAAGCTTACCACACAACTGAGAATGATATGAGCCAAGAAGAGTTCATTAAGGAACTTGAAGACCTCTATGAGGATGTGTTGAAGTCATGGAAGAAATCTGCCAAGAATGAGAAGGCTTTGTTCAAAGAATCAACATATCTAAAGAAACTGAACAAGTCTTTGCAAGACACCATCCTGAATCTAGAGGTATGTATAACCAGAAGGGAAGTGGAATTGAAAAAGGTAACCATCAAACTGGAACTTCATGAGCTTACTTTTGCAAAAACAAATATAGGAACTTTCAAACTTGATGAAATGCTAGGTCTAGGTAATAATGGAACTGCAGGTCTAGGTTTTCAACAACTTATTCTGGACCTTAATTCCTATTCCAATGATGCTCCTCGTAATTACCCAACTCCTGTGTTTGTGAAAGAAAAAGGATTGTCTGCCCATAGTAAGAAAAAGGTTTTTGTGTGTCAGTTTTGTTCTAAACCTGGTCATATTAAACCTTACTGTTTCAAATACCAGAAATCCTTGAAAGAACCCAAAACTCGTGTTTCTGTAGAGGAAACTACTCTGATTAAGTCTGAATCTATTAAAGACTCCCTACTGAAACCTTTTCTTATTGCAACAAGTCTTGTGCTGATATTGCCAGTAGTAGTGTTTTCAGTGTTGCAACAACTCCAGAGTGTTTACTAAATGTTCAATCTTCAGATCTTGGTGTTGTCACTACACTGTCCAAAAACACTACTACTCTGAAAGGTAAAACTAGACTAAGGGGAGTTTGGATACCTAAGACTGACAATGTTTGCAATATTGTGTTTTCTGCTGTTAAGTCTAACCCTGCAGGTACTTGGTACTTCGATAGTGGTTGTTCTCGTCACATGACAGGTACAAAGACCTACTTGAAGGAGATAATTCCTCTCACCATAGGAACTATCACTAATGGTGGAGGAAACAAAAGCAGATACACACTTAATCAAGTGTTGTCAAATGATGCATATACAGGTACGGACAAGTGTTTCCAGCTACTACGTATGGACCTTAGGAGTCCAATTGATGTTAGTAGTCTTGATAAAAAGGGTTATGCATCTGTAATTGTTGATGATTTCTCCAGGTACATGTGGTTTAAAATACTCAAAGAGAAATCTGAAACTTGTAATACTTCCAGGACGTTGCATGCTTGTATTTGGTACTTGTATAGTTGTTCTGTGAATTGTATTAGGTCTGATCATGGCAAGGATGTTGAGAACCAGAAACTTGCTCAAATTGATGATACTCATAGTATCTATCTTGAGTTCTCTGCTCCTAAGACACCTCAGCAAAATGGGATAGTTGAGTGTAAGAATTGCACTTTACGGGATTTGGTTAGAGTCATGCTAAACTCTCTACAGGTCTTAAAGAGACACTAGTCTGAAGTTTGGAATACTACTTATCACATCATTAACAGGATCTATTTGAGATCTGGCATTTCTAATGAATCGCAAAAGAATAAGAAACTCAACTTGAATTACATTCATATCCTTGGTTGTGTTTGCTATATTCTGAATGATTGTGTTTGCTTAGGTATGTTTGACCCGTGGGGTGAAAGGGGGATTTGTGTTGAATACTCCCTAAACTGTCTTTTCTACAGGATTTATAATCCAAGGATAAAGACCGTTCTGGAGTCAGTCAATGTTGTATTTGATGATTCTACTAGTGTTTCAGGAGAACTTGTTGTTGAAACAGGTACAACAGAAGTAGAATATGTCTGTATACCTAGAGCAGTGAACCCAGGAACTTTAGTTCAAGATCTTCAAAGAAGAGAAGCTGATTCAGCCAGTAGTGTACCACACACACCTGAGAACAATGAAGTAGAAGACACCAGTGTTCGCACTACACCCACCGATGTTCTTCATACACCAGAAGAGTTATATGATGAATCAGAAGAACTGGTAGGTGATGTAGGAGGTAGACAAGATCCATCCTTCAGAAGCAAAAAGGATCTTCCTATCACTCGAGTGATTGGTAATCCAACTGATGGAATAGACACCTGGGGCAAGACTCGAGTCGACTATCGACACTTGGTAAAATTATGTGTGTGTATGTCTACCACATCCCCTTTGTTTGTTAGCTTTATGACAGGTACATTCAAGATGAGTATGATTGAAGAGCTAACATTTGCTCCACAAGTGATGGTCTGTTTCTGATGTGCTCAAATTACTACTTAGGAAAACAAGTAGGAAGCAGTCATTGTAAAACATACAATGCTAACCATGAGGTTTTTCACTAAAGAATCAATTAGGCTATCGCAACAATTGAAAACAAACAGTTACTTATGAAACGATGTTGATTTGTTTGAATTTGAGTACTACTAATAACTAGAAAAACAGAAAATGCAATGTAGTTGATTTGAATAAGATAGAAGGAACACAGTAGTTACGATCAAGCAATGGTAATTCGCTCTAGGGATACGTACATACTGTCACACGGTCGGTGTACAGAAAACTATCAATTCAACCTTTACCAAACGAGTTTGAAGATATTTGAACTAGAGTAATCGTGGGTCGTCAATCCACGATCCTTAACCAAGACGTTTTAGAGAATCTTTGAACGAGAGTATTGAATTGAAGGGTTTTTACGAAGATCTTTGAACGAGCCTAACCTATATGAACGATTTCAAACCCTAGAAGCGAATACGCAAATCTATCACGCAACTACCATAATCGGAGTGATTTAGCTACTCATAATCGAAGCAAGGATGAAAGAATACAAGATATTGCTCATGATTAACACAAACAGAATGATAATCGCATGCAAGCTCAAACAATTCGAGAAGCAGAGCAGGAACGAATTGAATAAGATAAAACAATAGAGATTTACCACAGTAACCAGGGATTCGATATCAATCCTTCGATGAATAAGCAAAATCAAGCTCCCAATTGTTATCAATGTCAAAGTATGTGATGTGTCTCTTCTGGAGTGACCATTTTTCCCCTTTGACGCCTTTTAACTCCAATTCTTGGTATTTTCGCTTTCCCGCTCCACTTCAAGCATCCATACGAGGCATTGGAGCTCCATATCTTGTAGATGCATATAAAATAAACCATTTTGCCTTCAATTAGCGCAGTTTAGCCAAATACCTACAAAATACACAAAGAACAAAACAAGTATGTAATAACTTAGGATCCTGAATTGGTACTTAGAACTAAAACAACAGACAATGTTGACAACAATGTTGTTCAACAATGTCTACAGTAAACAGATAACAGCGGATTAATAATAAAACTTCTATTACCAAGCCAATATAAAATATATTGGCTATGCCTTAGGCAAAATATCTATTGACAGGAAAAGTAGATCTAATCAACTAGGTTTAATACAATCACACACGATTGATTAAACAACCAAAACTAGCCCTAGAAGAACCAACAGTAAAATCTATTCTAGGTTGATGTTTGAAAGAGTTATACCAACAATGAATACTCTTAGACAAACTCTAAAGCTAGCAGAAAACAAGAAGCCTAAACTCTTTAAATAAAATCTCGATTGAATATCAAGAAAGGCTCGACTTTGCTTTGCTGAATCCTTGTATATATATATACTTGAGAAATCGACCTCTTCCATCCAAGTCGAAAGGCAATGGGATCTCAGCAAAGACAATTTCCTTTTTCTTGTTTTCCTCAATAAGCGCAAAGAAGGGATTTTCCATATTTTGATTCTTTATACAATATATTCCTTCTTGCTTTCACCTACAGTTGTCCTTTTTCCTTAAAACGTCTCTTGTTAGATTCGTAGATACTTCCAGTCCAAGTTTCCTGTCCAATGTGCTTTGTTCTTGATCTTCGACTGCAATGTTATATTTTCAATGTTATGCCAACATTGAATTACATCCTGTCACAATGTTATACAACACTGGTAATCCTGCAGCTTCACAAACAACAACAAACACAAACTTGGAACTGATTAATGAAAGATAAGATTATCAAAGCATAAGTACCTACTGCACTTTCAATCTCCCCCTTAATCTTAGTCTTTCATCACAAAACATAACAAGAGATTAATAGAGACATAACTAAGAACAACTAATAAGCTAATCTCCCCCTTTACCCGTCCACTAAGAAATATTCAAGAGTAATTAAAATATTACAGACCCAAAATGAAAATTGTTCAGCACACAAACAGATTACAGATTAAAATCCAATCAAGTTATCTATTATCCCCCTTTTTGTGAGGAAAGAAAAGAAACTAGAGTGTTTCTGAACTTCAGATTATTGCAAATCTGCTCATCAAGTCCTTTGATTTGCTCCAGAATTAGCTTGTCCTGTTCAGTTAGGGTACCTGCAGAGAGAGTTTCAATGTTAGGGATCAATGTTGAGCCAACATGTAGGCCGACATTGGAGCATTGAGCAGCAGCCACAGAGCTTTCTGGTGCATCAGAATTTCCAGTAGGAAGAGGAATATTCTCCTCCAAATCCATGTTCACAGAAACTTCAGGATCTACCCATGGAAGATCAGATCTGCCATGTGTTTCAAAGCTTGTTTGGTGACTGTAATGGATTTGAAGTTGGAATGATAGACATCATTGGCTTTGACCTCAATACCCTGCAACTGAAAGACTGCAAAAATGGTGGATGGGAGAACCAAATGGCCTCTGACCCCTCTATTCTTGGAATTCTCCAGGTGCTTGAGAATCCTTTCTCCCAGATTGACATTGTATCCCATTTTGATCCTGTAGAGCAACATGGCTGCCTCTTGACTGAGCTTGTTGTTGTTGGAGGATGGCAGCCAGTTGTACAAGCAGATCCTGGCAAGAACAGAGACTAGGGAACAACAATATTTCAAATCTAGAGTCCCACTAGGCCAAGATTGTAGTTTTCCTGCAGTTAGCTCCCTAGCAATCTCATCCATAGTTACCTTCACAGGGGTTTCAACCTCATCCCTATTTCTATGCAGCACAGTATTGATATCATTAGAATTCAAGAAAAATACATCACCCCTAAGATACACACAGTGATGTTTACCATGCCCTTCAACACCAAAATTCTCAGATAAGTGAGCATAGAATTCTCTGATGATCTCAGGAACAAAAGCAGCATATTGGGTAACAACATGATAGAGGTTCCTTTTCTTCAGGTAAGCAACAAGATTATACTCTTCAAATGATTCCTCTTTGATTATCTTCTCAACATCTATTGCATTATTTTTTATTTTCTCAAATTTTTCTAAGTTTTTTATTATCCTGTTCAGTTAGGGTACCTGCAGAGAGAGTTTCAATGTTAGGGATCAATGTTGAGCCAACATGTAGGCCGACATTGGAGCATTGAGCAGCAGCCACAGAGCTTTCTGGTGCATCAGAATTTCCAGTAGGAAGAGGAATATTCTCCTCCAAATCCATGTTCACAGAAACTTCAGGATCTACCCATGGAAGATCACAGATCCTGTCATGTGTTTCCAGCAGTTGTTTGGTGACTGTAATGGATTTGAAGTTGGAATGATAGACATCATTGGCTTTGACCTCAATACCCTGCAACTGAAAGACTGCAAAAATGGTGGATGGGAGAACCAAATGGCCTCTGACCCCTCTATTCTTGGAATTCTCCAGGTGCTTGAGAATCCTTTCTCCCAGATTGACATTGTATCCCATTTTGATCCTGTAGAGCAACATGGCTGCCTCTTGACTGAGCTTGTTGTTGTTGGAGGATGGCAGCCAGTTGTACAAGCAGATCCTGGCAAGAACAGAGACTAGGGAACAACAATATTTCAAATCTAGAGTCCCACTAGGCCAAGATTGTAGTTTTCCTGCAGTTAGCTCCCTAGCAATCTCATCCATAGTTACCTTCACAGGGGTTTCAACCTCATCCCTATTTCTATGCAGCACAGTATTGATATCATTAGAATTCAAGAAAAATACATCACCCCTAAGATACACACAGTGATGTTTACCATGCCCTTCAACACCAAAATTCTCAGATAAGTGAGCATAGAATTCTCTGATGATCTCAGGAACAAAAGCAGCATATTGGGTAACAACATGATAGAGGTTCCTTTTCTTCAGGTAAGCAACAAGATTATACTCTTCAAATGATTCCTCTTTGATTATCTTCTCAACATCTATTGCATTATTTTTTATTTTCTCAAATTTTTCTAAGTTTTTTATTATCCTGCTCATTAGGGTACCCGCAGAGAGTTTCAATGTTAGGGATCAATGTTGAGCCAACATGTAGGCCGACATTGGAGCATTGAGCAGCAGCCACAGAGCTTTCTGGTGCATCAGAATTTCCAGTAGGAAGAGGAATATTCTCCTCCAAATCCATGTTCACAGAAACTTCAGGATCTACCCATGGAAGATCACAGATCCTGTCATGTGTTTCCAGCAGTTGTTTGGTGACTGTAATGGATTTGAAGTTGGAATGATAGACATCATTGGCTTTGACCTCAATACCCTGCAACTGAAAGACTGCAAAAATGGTGGATGGGAGAACCAAATGGCCTCTGACCCCTCTATTCTTGGAATTCTCCAGGTGCTTGAGAATCCTTTCTCCCAGATTGACATTGTATCCCATTTTGATCCTGTAGAGCAACATGGCTGCCTCTTGACTGAGCTTGTTGTTGTTGGAGGATGGCAGCCAGTTGTACAAGCAGATCCTGGCAAGAACAGAGACTAGGGAACAACAATATTTCAAATCTCGAGTCCCACTAGGCCAAGATTGTAGTTTTCCTGCAGTTAGCTCCCTAGCAATCTCATCCATAGTTACCTTCACAGGGGTTTCAACCTCATCCCTATTTCTATGCAGCACAGTATTGATATCATTAGAATTCAAGAAAAATACATCACCCCTAAGATACACACAGTGATGTTTACCATGCCCTTCAACACCAAAATTCTCAGATAAGTGAGCATAGAATTCTCTGATGATCTCAGGAACAAAAGCAGCATATTGGGTAACAACATGATAGAGGTTCCTTTTCTTCAGGTAAGCAACAAGATTATACTCTTCAAATGATTCCTCTTTGATTATCTTCTCAACATCTATTGCATTATTTTTTATTTTCTCAAATTTTTCTAAGTTCTTGTTAGCATAGAATAGATGAGAGTGTGCATCTTCATCCCAATCAGAACCATCTATAAAAATAGGTTCAGAGGATAGGTCATTTACCTCAGGATCTTCAATCTGATCTTCTCCAAGAATGACATCCTCATCATCTAGTGATTCATCTTCAGATTCTTCCTCTGCTTCAGCCTCATAATCTTCAGAGCTATTTGAGCTTTCATTGGCAATGCTCAGATCTTCTTCTTCAATCATTGACTCATCCTTAGAGTCATCTTCCGTTTCTGGCTCATAATCCTCCAGATCATCAGAGCTTTCATCATTGTTATTATCATGAGCAGCTGATGTTGAAACAACATCCTCATCTATATTCATAGGGTCACTTTTTGTTTTCTTTGAGTCATCTGACTCCCAATCTTCCACAACAACTGGTTCAGTAGTAGGCTCATCTGCGGGTTTCTCAACATGTTCAGAGTGCATGCTTGTCTGATTCTCATCACCATTCAGGCCATCAGTAGCCATTTCCCCTGTTTTGTCAGCTTGTTGTACATCATCCTTCTCAACAGATGAGGGGTTTTGGGGGTTTTCTCTCAGATCTGCATATTGAACTTCAGTATGTTCATCATCTATCCCAGCATCCTTCATGGGAGTGTCTTTCTCTATCCCCATTGGGCTTTCATCATCATCCCTCAGATCCTTTGGCAGGTCGACTGGCGCGTTTCCCAATTTAACAAGGGTTTCTGCAGCAAACTGAGAGGGGTTTGATGGAGACGACTCTGTTTGGGTTTTTGGAGATGGAGAAGGTGGTTTTGGTACTGGAGAAGGGGATTTTTCAACACACTCTTCGGAATCCTCACTTATTTCATAGACTGGAATCTCAAAATCGGCTGGTTCGGCACGGATGGGGAGAGGGTAAGCTTGCTCCCCCTCAGGAGTTTGCAACGAGACTCCGGGCAAGACAGGTTTTGTTGGAGACGACATTGTCCAGATTAGTAAGTGCAGAGATGGAGGAGAAAGAGCGGGAGAGTGATTTGGTTGAGAGTGACAAGTGAATAGTGTGAGGAAGGTGAAGAGTTTTTATTTGTTTTAACCGCAACTTGGGAGTAGTAAAAAAAAACTGCTCACTGGAGTGACTGTGGTTTAGATGGGCGGTAGTTTTTTAATGAGTGGTGGAGAAGTGGGCTAATGAGAGGAGGTAAAATGGTTGGGGATTGTTTTTGGTTGGTTTGCTTCATAGAACATAAACATATATATCAAAGCACAAACCAAGATCTGTACACAACTGTTAATATGAGATTATGGAAAGCAAACGATCACCGTATCAATTAGGTCAATCATGAAAAAGATTCTCAATACTCAACTTAGGGAGGTACATTTTTGTTTTAGGAATCAAATCAAGATCAAGAATGTGTAAGTCACCTAACAGACCCCCAAAAGAAAACGAAAGTAAGAGACACTCCCCCTCAAACCCAACCCAAAAACACATAGAAAAGAAACACATATATAAACGAAAAACACAGAGGTTAAACAAACAGAACTTCAGGCACGGGCAATGTTGACTTAGAATGTTGACTCAACATTGATGACAACATCGGGAAATCAGACCACTCTTAGTGAAGTCAGCCAGGAAACCAAGTCTCAAAAAAATGCAGATTCGATTAACACCACTGATGCTGCAGGCAAAACAGAAAGAGAAAAGAATACCAAAGAAACACACCCAACATTGCCTCAAAAGGTAAAATGAACAATTAGCATAAGTTTGAGTGGGGGTGACCATGAGACAGTGAACCATGTCAAATAATTGGAACACGTATGAATCTGCTCCAAAGCCGAAGCCTATAAGGAGTTAGGCAAACACACGTCTCATAGCATAAAGATCACTCATTTGACCACATTGGGTAATTTGGTACTCAGAAAGTGAACCAGCAGCATTACGAGAATCGGCACTTTTTGTGCGTGTCGGTTTCCAGTACAGGCCATCAACCCTCACGACATATGACACATTCCCCACGTCGATATCTGGATAGTATTTGAAACCTGCCCAACACGATCCTCGACGGAAACACTTCGAGCCCTTTGTATCAAAATTCATTAGATTTAGTAAGCATAAAGGACAGGAGGCAACATCAAGTGCGAGTCAAGGTATGAGTAAGAATAGCCAAAAAGCAGCTAAAGTGGGTTTTACATAAAGCAAACACACATGAGACTCGATCCCTTTCAACCTTGATTTTAAATAGCCTTTCAAACCCTAAGCATCACCACTGTAAGCTACAAACAGAGAACAACCACTAACCAGTACAGAAGCACAAGCAAAAAACAAACCAATGAAACTATAAAACGAAACTGCAAAAGGACATCACTAGAGAAACACAGAAGACAATGTTGACCGTGATGTTATGTCAACATTGCTCGCAACAAGTCCTCTCAAATAGTGCAAAGGCCAAGAGACCTTCTCAAACTGAAGAATCTCTCCTTATCAAGAGGCTTTGTGAAAATGTCAGCTAACTGATTTGTGGTATCTATGTGTTGCATATCAATAATTTGTTTGGAGACTAAGTCTCTAAGAAAGTGGTGTCGAATGTCTATATGTTTGGTGCGTGAGTGTTGAACAGGATTTCTGGAAATGTGAATGGCACTTAAGTTATCACAAAACATCAAAAGAGTATCACTTTGGAACCCATATTCATGCAACATATTGTTCAGCCAAATTAGTTGAGGCACACAACTCCCAACCGCTACATATTCAGATTCAGCAGTTGAGAGAGACACACAATTTTGTTTCTTACTATACCATGACACAAGATTTGGTCCAAGATAAAAACAACCTCCACTAGTTGATTTTCGATCATCTAAGTCACCAGCCCAATCAGAATCACTAAATCCCAAAAGATTAGTGTTTGAATCACATGCATACCATAATCCAAGATTAACAGTTCCTGATATATATCTAATGATTCTCTTGACAGCAGTTAAATGAGATATTTTGGGTTTGGATTGATACCTGGCACACACACAAACGGAGAACATGATGTCAGGTCTGGTGGCTGAGAGATACAAGAGACTTCCAATCATGGATCTATACAATGTTGGGTCAACATCGTCCCCAACATCAGTTTTGCTGAGTTTCAGAGCAATAGCCATGGGAGTGCTGCTGGGTTTGTCATTTTCCAGACCAAATTTTGTGATAAGATTCTTGGCATATTTCTCTTGAGAGATAAAGAGTCCATCCTATTTCTGTTGTATCTGGAGCCCCAAGAAGAAACTGAGTTCACCAATCATACTCATCTCGAAGGTTCCTATCATGGCTTGAATAAACTTATCTAACAAGGAGGGGTTAGTAGCACCAAATACAATATCATCAACATAGATTTGAGCAATGCAAATGTCCTTTCCTTTCCTGAGGTTAAACAGAGTTTGATCTCCTTCACCCCTTTTAAACCCTAATCCCACTAAGAATTCAGTCAATCTATCATACCAAGCACGAGGGGCTTGTTTCAAACCATACAATGCTTTTCTTAGTTTAAAAACATGGTCTGGGTAAAGAGGATCTTCAAACCCTCCAGGTTGTTCAACATACACTTCTTTGTCAATGTAGCCATTCAAGAAAGCTCCTTTAACATCCATTTGGTTGAGTTTTATGTTAAGACAACATGCTATGGCTAGGAGCAAGCGAATTGATTCTAGTCTAGCAACAGGCGCGAAGGTTTCATCAAAATCAATCCCTTCTACTTGAGTGTAACCTTGAGCAACCAATCTGGCTTTATTTTTTACAACTACCCCCTTTTCATCACTCTTATTTTTGAAAATCCACTTGGTTCCTATGACATTTACGTTATGGGGGCGGGGAACAAGTATCCAGACTTCATTTGTTTGGAATTGACGAAGTTCATCTTGCATTGCTTCTATCCAAAAATCATCAGTAAGTGCTTCTTTCACATTTTTTGGTTCAATTAAAGAAACAAAGCACGAGGAACTTACAGAGTGACAGATTTCAGCAAGTCTGAGTGTCTCCTTGTAGTTTTTGCGCGTGTTTCCCCTCAATGTCCTCCCTCCTGGATTTCCAATTACTTGGGAACTGGGATGATCTTTGCGAACTTTAGGAGGAGGATCCTTCTGTGAGTCAGGATGCTTAGGTGCAGTATTAATGTCAGAGGAATTGTCAGATTCAGCCTCAGTCTCATTGTGGGGATCAGCTTGTTCTTCATCAACTGGAGTGGAAATCTGGGATGTTGAACTGACTGTTGAGTCAACATTGCACAGGGGAGATGTTGGCACAACATTGCTCACATCATGGGTTCTTTCACTTTGATCAACAGCTGGAGACACAGTTTCTGGAATGTTCTCATGTGTAGAGGAGTCAGAGGTTGTGTCAATAACCTGTTTAGCACCTGCAGAGATCTTCTTCTGGGCATAGGGCTCAGAGTCATTAAAGGCAACATTCACAGATTCTTGTATAGTTTCAATCTAGGATTATATATTCTATACGCGTGACTATTTTGAGAGTACCCTACAAATATTCCTTTGCCACTTTTAGCATCAAACTTACCTAGATGTTCCCTATCATTGAGTATGTAACACACACATCCAAAGACATGAAAGTACTTAAGATTGGGTTTTCTACCTTTCAACATCTCATAGGGAGTGTTCAGAGTACCTGGACGAAGATAGACACGATTGATTATGTGAAAAGCAGTGTTCACAGCTTCAGCCCACAACCTTTTTGATAGGTTCATTGAGCTCAACATTACTCTGGTCATTTCTTGAAGAGTCCTGTTTTTCCTTTCAGCAACACCATTTTGTTGTGGTGTCTTAGGAGCTGAGTATTCATGCATGATCCCTTTATTTTCACAGTACTTATCAAAAAACTGATTCTCGAATTCTTTACCATGGTCCGATCGAATTCTTTGGACCATAGTAGAGTACTGATTACAACATTTTGCATGCCAGTTTTTGAAGGATTCAAAAGTTTCTGATTTTTCTTTCAAAAAATTGACCCAAGTGTATCTAGAAAAATCATCAACTATAACATAGATATACCAGGCTCCTCCCAAACTTTTAGCTTCTATAGGACCCATGAGATCCATATGCAAGAGTTCAAAGCAGTTAGAAGTACCTCTTTTTTGTCCTTCAACCTGAAGTGGCTGGTGTACTGCCTTGGTTTGTTTTCCCAGAAGACAATCACCACACACATGCTTCCCTACATTGGTAAGCTTCGGCACTCCTGTCACCACATTCTTTTTGATGATCTTCTCCAGATTCCTGTAATTGACATGTCCCAATTTCTTATGCCACAATGTTGCATCATCATGTTGAGCAACATTGCACTTGAGCGGAATGTCCATCACATAGCAGTTGTCCTGAGATCTAACACCTGTCATCACAGTTAATTTGTCCACACAAGTATAAACTTTGCAAGAACGTTTATCAAACTTGACTTTCAGATCATCATCACATAGGTGACTTATACTGACAAGATTAGCCGTTAGACCCTCAACAAGAAGAACATTTGAGAGTTTAGGATATCCTTTAAGGCACAGTGTTCCCTTTCCAAGGATTTTGCTTTGGTATCCTCCTCCATATGTCACTGTACCTGTCTTTTGAGCTACCAAATTTGACAAGTTTGACGGATTACCGGTCATGTGCCTAGAGCAACCACTGTCGAAGTACCATTTTCCTGCATTGTTAGGAGAAGTAGCAACAGAAAAAGCAACATTGCAAGTAAGTTTTTCTTTAGCTACCCAAATATGGTTCGAAACATTTTTGTGTTTTCTTGTCTATCCTAGAGTTTTACTTCGTTTAGGAGAACCAGAAATAGACTTCAGAGTCTTAAGATTACATCTTTCTGTCTCTGTTGAAGTGGATGTTGTCACAACATCGCCGCTAACATTGAAATCACTGTTATGTTTGCTAGAAGCAGGATGGGAGGGATTCTTGGAGAGGTTACTGAGATTGGAGGTCTCAACATGTTCCCTTTTTAAGTCCTTTTGGTACTTGAAGCAGCAGGGTTTTTTGTGACCAAGTTTGTTACAGTAGGTGCACACAAATAAATCTTTTTCTTTGACAAACATAGGACCTTTTATGAGCTCAGAAAGAGGTTTGACAACTTCTGGGGTATCAGGGTTAATAGTGCAGTTTATGTTGCACCCAAGATTCTTATCAAAAACAGCATCATAACTACTGGTGTACCCTAGACCAGTGGTCCTATCATTATCCATATCAAGCATATCATTAAGTCTAGAAGTAGAGGAGTTCCACTTTGCAATTACCTTCTTTTCATTAGATAGTTCAGTGGTTACCTTGAACAGTTCAGTGTCCTTCTTTGTCAGTTCAGCTTCCAGTTTGACAATGGTGTCTTTCAGATTGCAGTTCTCCTTCTCAGTTTTCTTGAGAAGTTTTCTAAGAGTCTTCCATTCACTGAAGAGTTTCTCATACATCTGTTGCAGATCCTTCACCATTTGTTCCGCACTTACTTCCTCTTCTGAAGGACTATCTGTATCAAAATCCACAGAACCATGTAGACATAAAACATTAGAGATTCCTGATTTCTCAGGTTTGGTTAGTGCCAAAATTCCACAGTTCTCAGAGTCATCATAGTCAAAGAAGATTTCTACTCCAGATGTTGTCTTGCCGATGTTGTCCCAACATTGGTCATCAACATTGTAAGTGAATGAACACAGAGCTCTGGCATTGGTAGCTGAATCATCTTCTTTTTCTTCATCTTCCTGTTCTTCATCTGAGACATCATTGAGACAAGCAAGAAGATTCTTTTCTCTCTTTTCTGAGATTATTAGCACATTCATTTTGATAATGACCCCACCCTTGACATTCAAAACATCTAATCTTACTAAGAGGAGTGCGATCAAAATCAGATTCAGAGCTTGTTTTGGAAGCAGAACCTGTTTTGAAAGTATTGGTTTTCTTTTTGAAATTTTTAGTTCCACTTAAGAATCCTTGACTATAGTTTTTTCTGAATTTAAGTTTGTTGAACTTCCTCACAAGATTGTTGAAAGCTTCCTCATTCATATTGTCAGACTCATCACTACTACTATCAGGCTCTGAAGATTTATCTTTAGATTTAGAGTGAAGGGAGATACTATGAGTTTTCATACCTTGTCTCTCATTTTCATTTAGTTCAAAAATTTTTAAATTGTTCAACAAGGTGTGAAAATCCATAGTTGCCAAGTTATGAGTGTCTTCCAAAATAGTGACTTTGGTATTAAATCTTGAGGAAAGAGATCGAACAGCTTTGGAAACAAGTTGCCTATTTGAAATAGCTTCTCCCAGTCTTTGGACTTCATTAGAGAGAGTTAAAAGTTTTTCAAAATAAGAGTCAATTGTTTCTTCCTCCGCCATTCTTAGATTTTCAAATTGAGACCAAAGCATTCTAAGTTTAGTTTGTTTGACACTAGCATCCCCTTCACAATGACTCTGAAGCAAATCCCAAGCTTGTTTCGCAGTAGTGCAGTTTTGAATAATTTTAAACATATGAGCATCTACATGTCGAAAGATAGCATTTAGGGCCTTTTCATTGTAAGAGCTAAGAAGTATGTCACCTGCAGAGAAGCGTTCTTCAGGGATGGGGACAATGTCACCATCAGCATCAGGTCCTTCAGTTGGCCAGGTGTATCCTTCCAGAATGGATCTCCAAGCACGGCCATCAAGGGAATTGATGTATGTCCTCATCCGGATTTGCCAGTAATGATAGTTGGACCCATCAAGCACAGGAGGTCTATTGTAGTTTGCATCCATTGTAGTAGTACCAAATCCAGACACCAGCAGTTAGGTGGCTAGCTCTGATGCCACTTGTAATAACTTAGGATCCTGAATTGGTACTTAGAACTAAAACAACAGACAATGTTGACAACAATGTTGTTCAACAATGTCTACAGTAAACAGATAGCAGCGGATTAATAATAAAACGTCTATTACCAAGCCAATATAAAATATATTGGCTATGCCTTAGGCAAAATATTTACTGACAGGAAAAGTAGATCTAATTAACTAGGTTTAATACAATCACACACGATTGATTAAACAACCAAAACTAGCCCTAGAAGAACCAACAGTAAAAGCTATTCTAGGTTGATGTTTGAAAGAGTTATACCAACAATGAATACTCTTAGACAAACTCTAAAGCTAGCAGAAAACAAGAAGCCTAAACTCTTTAAATAAAATCTCGATTGAATATCAAGAAAGGCTCGACTTTGCTTTGCTGAATCCTTGTATATATATACTTGAGAAATCGACCTCTTCCATCCAAGTCGAAAGGCAATGGGATCTCAGCAAAGACAATTTCCTTTTTCTTGTTTTCTTCAATAAGCGCAAAGAAGGGATTTTCCATATTTTGATTCTTCATAAAATATATTCCTTCTTGCTTTCACCTACAGTTGTCCTTTTTCCTTAAAACGTCTCTTGTTAGATTTGTAGATACTTCCAGTCCAAGTTTCCTGTCCAATGTGCTTTGTTCTTGATCTTCGACTGCAATGTTATATTTTCAATGTTATGCCAACATTGAATTACATCCTGTCACAATGTTATACAACACTGGTAATCCTGCAGCTTCACAAACAACAACAAACACAAACTTGGAACTGATTAATGAAAGATAAGATTATCAAAGCATAAGTACCTACTGCACTTTCAAAGTAAAAAGACTCTAAGAAAACTACTAAAACTATACTCAAGGATGACTAAAAGACGGTAAAAAAGACCAAATGAGACGGTGTAAAACCGAATCATCAAACTCCCCAAACCGAACCTTTGCTCGTCCTCGAGCAAACAAATAAACCTAGACATAAACTAGACTCAAACCACGAAAACAAACAAAGAGTCAAGGTCCCAAATGACCGAATCTACCATTGTAAACAGTAAGTCCACGAGATGCAAAAATTTTATCATCAAACCAACTTTGTCAAAACAGTGTACATAAATCAAACATAATCGTTTCCCAGACAAATAGCACTTAAGTGTAGCTCGCTAGTCCCTCATAGGTGAATGCAGTGTATCTCTCACTCTCTTGGAAGTATCCAAATGGGGTATAAGCTCAAAAAATAAACTGGGAAGGTGACTTGCGTCACAAAGGTGCCTAAAATATCTTATGCTTTTGTACTCGTCTCATTAGATCGAAAGGGACTTAACAGGTAACTCAATTTTTCAGAAAACAAAAGTTGAAACAGCTCCCCCTATTCAATTCAAAACAACATCAGATCTCATAATACTTCACTGAATTCAGTGCGTGGCCGCATTGGGCTCTTTTAATCTCAATTTTTTGCAGGTGTCTGTTTTACCGAAAGTCCGCACTTTTGTGCGTGTCAGTTTAGTGTACGTGCCATCAACCCTCACAGACATATGGCTTTTTAAGACCACGCCGGTATATAGGTAGTATTTGAAACATGCCTAACACGACTAATGGTGATCAATGAAGACCATAGATCCACCCCGAGATTCAAATATCAATAAGCCTTAGGGAGCGGTAAACAAGCTTTTCAGCAATAACGTAAACAGCACATATAAGTCGCAGGATAATAGTTCTCTCCCCAAACCTGTTCCTTGGAATAGGGGGGAAGGGCTTAAAAAGAGCATGAAGTTCGTCATCCCTAACAAGACTGAGCACACATAAGTATGAAAAGGCGCAAGTAATACGTAAAAACTTGCACAACCCAGAAAATCACACAATACATTTGCCGGTACAAGATTTTTCATCGGCTCTTAGGCTTCTCACAGGCTTTTTGGACCAAAGAGCTAAACAAACTTGCTATTTAAAAGAGAAACGACCTTGCAGGATTAAAACACATCGCCCTACTTCCATTAATCATCAAACAAAACGTAAGGAGCGGTGGATTTATCATCTACAAAGGATGTTCGATTTGGTAAAAGACTCAAACTAACCACAAAAATACTTAAAAGGAAATTAGACCGACAAAGAAACTGTAACAGAAAAAGGTCACATAACACACAATAGAACATAATACATAGAAGTAAAGACGAATGACTCTAAAGACACAAATAACAGAGAAAAATGCAGACAAGACACTAGAGAGCGAATTCCCCCTCCCCAAACCTAAACTCAAGCATGTCCTCAAGCGTAGAGTAAAAAAGAATAGAAAATGGGAGCTATAGTGACTTGCCTGCTGGTGTACCTTTACAGTCATGTACAAGACTCTTCTGTGTTGGCTAACGGTTACTCTGGAAGTCTTGGTTCTTCCGGTTATTGCAGCTCCTTTACTTCCATGTGGGGGAGAGTAAGTATACAGGGGACCTGTGTGTGCACTGATATAGTTCCTGGTTTCAACATGTAGGGGTGAGTATGGCATGGTGGTGGCTCGCAACTCACGTTGATTGCCATGTACCTTTATGGTGCAGGTACGGGAGTGAAGGTTGACAATCATGCGAGTGGTCTTGATGAATGGTCGCCCGAGTAGCAACATATCCTTCTCCATCTCTTTTCCTTTGATCCGTGTCGACTCCACAACCACAAAATCAGCCATAAAGGTATCCCCATCAAGATCAACCGGAACATCCTCGATAACCCCCATGCACTTGCTCCTTGATCCATTAGCTAATGTGACAAAGCATTTCCTGGGTTCCAAACCCTTCAAATTGAGCTCCTCATAGGTCGCAAAAGTCATCAGGTTAACCGCTGCTCCCGTATCAACAATGTCAGTCGCCTCAGAAGAATTTCCTATCCCAACTACCAAGTCAAAGTTGTTGGCATCACTGATGCTCTTATCTGCTTTCTGGATCACTCTAGCAGTGGGTTTAACCTCAAGAACAACCAGTTTTGCACTCGCCTCCTCTACTGGAGTCACGACACTACCTCATCTACTTCCTGTACCTTAACTATTCCTTGTGGCCTAGTCACCTGTGGTGCCAAATGTCTTTCGTCTTGCTTGATCTAACAGTTAGTTGCGAACGATGATAGTAGGTTAGTCGAATTGATTGTAGCCTAGTGAAACTGACGCCTTCACTAGTGCTATTCGTTTTTGAACTCAAGTCTGTGACATCTTGCGTAGTCAATCCCATGAATCACATGTATCCTGCTAGCTAGCTTGTTTACGTTACCACTCCATAATTTCCCCCATTATTATTTCAATCTCGTTAGTGTTAAATCAGTTTCTAGTAGCTGCAAGTAGTTGTTTACTCTAGATTATCATCTCGCTAACGAAGCAAACAAACTTTTACTGCTTTTCATATAGTTACTTTTATTCGTAAACTAAAGCTCAGCCTAGTTAAGTCCCTAGAGACCGACCTCGGGGTTAACTTCACTTCACTACAGGTTTTTGTAGTGTCGAGAGTTAGCTCTTGGTTAAGTAAACAAATATTAAAACCTGATTTGACACATCATCTACGGTAGCTGGAAGCTTACCCCTTTCTCTCTGCTGAAGATGCCCAACCAAATCGCCTAGAGTCTTCTCAAGCCGCCTCTGGGACTGCTCAATATTGTCAAACCTCTGGTCGTTCCTGCTCTGATTCTTCTGTGCCTCTGCCCAGAACCTTTCTAACCTCTCCATGTGATTAAGGATCTCCTGATCGGCATTACCCTGCACTCTCAAAGGCTAAACTTGAGTCTGCGAGCTGGAACCTGTTGGACCGGAACCTGTTGCTCCTGTGGCGCATTCTCGTAGAAGTTATTGCCATAGCTCAAGTTGGCACGGTTCGGGTTAAAAGTTTGAATCCTGGGCCCTCCTGCATTACCACCTTGGTTCCCCCTGCAGTTCCCTTGTTGTCGAGTCTGTACCCAGTTGACTACCTCCGGAGTCGGGTTCTCATTCATTATCTCAGGAAGCCTACACATGCTGGCACCATGCCCAAAATTGCCGCACAGATTGAACTTTTCACTTACCTGTGATGTCGGGGCTGAGACATTGCCAAGCATCCTCATCTCCTTGATCTGTTCGGCCAGGTCGCAGGTACTAGGTCCCGGTGCCTCTTCCACCAGTTTCACCTCTGCTCTCCTGGATCTTCCACGTGTTCCCTTAAGCTGAGAGATAGCGGATAGTTTCGCGAAGGCCTCATTCAAAATTGCTGGAGATGCTGTAACTATGGTCCCATTAACTGTCATATCCACCATATTCTGCGGCTCCCAGTCCAATCCCTCATAAAACTTGCTACACAAATCCATCTGCCTCATCCTATGGTGAGGGCACTGAGAAAGTAGGTTCAGAAACCGTTCCCTAACCTTGAAGAAGCTCTCATCGCTCATCTGCATGAACTTCTCTATCTGGGTCTGAAGCTGCCTAGTCTTCTATGCAGGGTAGAACTTGTTCATAAATGTGATGTGCTCAAATTGATACTTAGAAACAAGTAGCAAGCAGTTGTTGTAGAATAAACAAAGCTAACAACAGGGTCATTCGCTAAGGAAACAATTAAGCTACCAAGAAATTGAAAGCAAATAGTCACTTGCGTAAACTGTTTGAATTGTTTGAGTTGCTAACTACTAATAACTAGGAAATAGAAAAGCAAATAACTGATTTAAATGAGAGAGAAGAGAACACAGTAGTTAGATCGAGTGGTGCTAATTCACTCTAGGGAAATCGTTCATACTTGTCACACGGTCGGTGTACTTAAAACATTCAATCCAATTCAACCAAACGTCATTTGAAAATCTTTGAACTAGAGTAATCGTGGGTCGTCAATCCACGATCCTTAACCAAAGCGTTTTAGAGAATCTTTGAACTAGCTTATTGGATTGAAAGGTTTTTACGAAGATATTTGAACTAGACGAACCTATATGAACGAATCATAACCCTAGAAGTGAATACGCAATCACCGTCACATCCCTACCGTGTTCGGAGTGGTTTAGCTACTCATGATAGATTGAAAGATGAAAGACTTCAAGATATTGCTCATGATAAACATAAACATAATGATAATCGCATTCAAGCTCATACCATTCGACAAACAAGAACAAGAACGAATTGTAAAGAGATAAACAATAGAGAATTACCACGGTGATCAGGAATTTGATATCGATAAATCAATCAAGGATAAAACCAAGCTCCAAGATATGTCTCAATGTCAAAAGTATGAATATGAAGCTTTTCTATGAACTAGGTTTTGCTCTAGGGCAAAGTGTTTTTTTTTCCAATAGAATGAATGTCTAATATATTAGGAAAAGAAATCGCAGAAGAAGAGGGCAGAAGAAAAAGCTGGCGTCGCCAGTTAGGGAACTGGCATCGCCAGTAAGAAAACTGGCGTCGCCAGTTTGGTTTGTCTCATCGCAGAAAAAGACTGGCGTACACCAGTTTAATAACTGGCATCGCCATTTCTTCTGGCATCTGTATCTTTTTCTACAGGAGGAATTTGGCTATGCTTCTGGAACGAAAGTTGTAGGCCTTTGAATTATATTTGCATGGCCACCGAGATCATGTCAATCGAACATCATATGAGAGAGTTATGGCCAAAATGGCTAGACTGCTCCGTAAAACATCACTTCTGCAAGCTTCGCTAAAACGGCTCTCAAATCTTCGTCCGAACTCCGAATCCACTTCCGTTTTCGCCCAGCTACTCTACAGTAAAAGATATAGAACCAAAGTTTCCACTCCGATTTTCACCTTTGGGACACAAAAATCCTACAAAACACAAACAAAGCACCAAAAGCATAAAAACGCACAAAGACACAATAAAACCATAAACAAAGACCGCTAAAAAGGACCAAATGAGACTCTAAATTATCATTTCATCAAACTCCCCAAACCGAAACTTTGCTCGTCCTCGAGCGAACAAACAAACCTAGACAAAAACTAGACTCAAACCACGAAAACAGACAAAGAGTCAAGGTCCCAAGTGACCGAATCTACCATTGTAAATAGTAATGTTGGTCCAGATAACGGCAATGTAAAAGACTAGAGGGGGGGTGAATAGTCTTTTAAAACATATGTCGATAAGCACAGTTTCTCGAATATCTGTGAAGATATCTGATACTTAATTTCAGCGAGCGGAAGACTTTTCTGTGATAAGTGCACGTGCTCAGCAAGATAAGTGTAAGTACTTTGCAAGATAAGTAAAGTAAGTAATAGACTGCAGAAAGTAAATAACACAAGTCTTTTTATAGTGGTATCTGAAGGTGGCGTAATCCTTCAACTAATCCACTTCGGCCTTTCTCAGACCTAGAATCCACTAAGACAGATAAATGATGTAACCTTACAAATATCTTCTCCTGATTCCTAAATACACTAGGTTCCCAACCAAGTGTTCCCCCTGAGTTATTCCCAGGCTTTCACAACCAAGTACTTCATGTACTCAGAAACCTTTTTGAGCTATTCCTTAGTTTCCCAAACTAAGTACTTCCTGTACTCCATGCCGATTAAGGTGTTGGTTAAGGTATATTGTCAGGTGAGATTCTTTAATAACTTGTTCAGTTATTCAGATAGCTCTATGAATCAAGTATACTTAATACACTTTGCAATGTATGGTATCTTGTTCTTTACTGACCCAACTCTATGATAAGTGTTTAAGAGAATGAAACTCAGATATGAAATCTTAGTTCAACTCTTTCACAAATAACAAATGCTTGTTAAGGATCATGACACTTAGAACTTTTGTGCTACTTAGAATTAAGAGCTTTGGTCGCAAGAGAATGCTTGAAGATAAGTAGTATGCTTGAGAGAGCTTGTGTGAGAGTATTCAATGTAAGTTCAGTTTTCTAAGGTGTAAGTTCTGTGTGTGTGTTCTCAAGCAGTGTAAGTGTTGATATTTATAGATGAATTTGAGTGCCGTTTGAATAGTATCTGTTAGGCTTAAAACAAATTCAAACTATTGATATCTGAGTATAGTACTGTAGTACATTTGTCTTCTTCTTCAGAAGCTAGCGTTTTTGTTCAGACATCTCTGTCCGCGCATTTAATGCATTGTACTATACTTTGTCCTGTAGTGCCAACGGAACTATGCATTGTATCAGAGATCTTTTACTATCAGAGTTCTGTGGGCACTTTCCTCGTCTCAGAAACCTTTTATTCTCATATATCTTTTGCAACACTTGTGTTTCGAAACACTTGTTTCTTCAAGATATCTGGACATAGGTATCTGAAAAACCTTTGTCTTAAGCAATCTTGTGCAGTCTTCAAATCCGTTGAACTTTTCCTGCTGGATGCCTTCTTCTTGGTCTTCTTCAGAAAATAAAAATTACATTTCGAGACCTAACATCCTATACAAGATTTTCTAGACTATCATACTTAGTGAGTTTCCTCTTTTACAGTGTTCAAGTGAACCAAGAGTACTAATCACCTTTCTGAGCTAAGATAAGTCATTAGGCTGCTGATCAAAATCTAAACATATATTCCTAACAAATTTCCCCCATTTTTATAAGTCAACAATGACTTTCTGACCTATTACAAATCGGGATGAGGAAACAATCCACTACTTAATCATTTCTTATGATTTTTCAAATCAGATAATTAAGTGATGAAAGTAAACATCAACCAAATCACAAGGTGTGATCTTTTCTGACAAGTTATCTTTCATAGAAAAAGATATCTGAGAGTAAGTTCATCAGATATGTTACAAAGAAAGTTTACAGATAACTTTAGTACATAATACAATTCAGCTCATTCAGCAAGATACAAAAATACCTAGTAAATTAGGATAACAGGAATAGCCAAGCTCCAAGTAGACATCCTAATAAACTAGTCTTCAAGTCTTCAACACTTCAAGTCTTCAAAAGTAGTTCCATGGATCAATCTGCAAATTTCCTATCACCAAACCTTTTGATATCATCAGAGTAGTCATCATAGAGAAGTGTTCTGACAATCATTTCTGTGTCTCTGGCAAATCCACAGACTTCCTTGTAGGTTTTGGTAGGATTTTTCTTGGCAAAGTGCTTGACCCACAGATACTTTCCCCATTTCCAGGCATGCTCGATTATGATATCTGATAGCTTGAAGTATTCATAAATGATCTTCAGATATCTGATGTCACCCTTGTATTGATCTTTAGTCAAGTAGAAGGACTCATAGGGTTCCACAACAAGTCTTGCTCTTGTGCATGTTCCAGTGATGTTGGGAATTCTGTGCACATCATCTGGCTTTCCATAAGGACATTCATCAGAGAGGTCATTTTTCATGGCTTCTATTCTCTTGATTACTTCAAAATCCAACCAGGCTTTGATGTGGTTGGTGTTAATCAAGATTGGCTTGTCTTTTCTCCATGCCATGAGCTGTTTATGGATTGGTTATGGAAATTTTGAATTTACCAATAGATGCTTAAGTTCCAGAATCCAGTAGCCATTCTTCTGATTAATGCACCTGTAGACAGAGGAGTCACTGTTGGTCTTCACATACTCAATCTTGGCTTCTTCAGGCCTGAGTGGTAGTTGAAGTTGTCTTTGTTCAGCTCTCAGTCTGTTCCTCCTTTGTCTTGAATTCTCCTTTGGGGTAATGCTTGAAGAACCACCCTGGATAGGCTTGGTATTTCCAGAGGGTATTTTAGATGCCAAAGGCTTTGCAGCTATGGGCTCAGTAAGGCTATCAATTTTCCTTTTTCTATGAAGAGGAGCTTCATCTTCATCAGTCTCTTCATCATCATCAATATTAATTTTTGTGAGACTTTTGCAGCCTTCTTCATTGCCCAGGGATTCTTCTTCTTCTTCTTCTTCTTCTTCTTCTTCTTCTTCTTCTTCTTCTTCTTCTTCAGAAGATTCATCAACCCAGTGATCTTCATCCTCTTGGACATTTTCATCAATGTTTTCTAGTCTAGCAACCATCTCAGAGATGGGCTTCTTTCCTTTTAGTGAGGAGTATGGTACATCTTTTGGAAATGCAGCCTTAGGATCATGATTGTCACTAGATACTTGCTCAGTATCTAATTCCTCAGCAATTGCCTGAACAGCAAGCTGGAGTTCTTTCATTTCAGCATAAGCTTCCATTTCCTTGACTGTTTGATCTTCAATCTTTTGGAGCTTTGCTCTGGATTCAGCTATCTTTTCTTCCAGTTGAAGATGTAGTTGTTGTTATTCCTCCACCAGTTGTTTGAGTTGATCAACTCTGGCTTGTGCATCTGATAATTTCTGAGTTGTTTCCTCAGAGTGCTCAACTACTTGTTCAGTAGTATCTTTGTGTTGGGGAGTTGGATTATTAGATTTCTGAGGAGATGGAGGAGGGGATTGATGTGATGTCCTCTCAGTGTGCTTTTCAGCAGCTGAGGCAATGTGTCCTTGTGAAATCCCTCTTGTCCCTGGTGCAGGGGCATCATCATCATCCTTCTTATCTTCATCCTTGTGATGGTTAGAAGGAGGATCTTCATAATTGTTTTCATCTGTTTCCTTCTCCTCCTCATCTTCAGAGACCAGGTTGATCACTTCTGGAATAGTGATCGTTTGCCCATTAACTTCCTCTTATTCAGAGGGTGTATATTGTAGAGTCTGGGGAAAAGTAGGCTTGAATGCCATCTGTAGTCTGGTCTGACCATCAGCTTGATTGAAAGCTTGGATCAGCTTTCTAGCCACTTCCTTGACAAACTCCTTATCCATCAATGTTCCGAAAGAATACTGTTCAGTGGGGAACATTGCATGGACGTAGTTTTCCAAATTAAGGGCTCGTGCTCTCCTTGTGTGGTGATCAGTCACCTTTAAGATCTCAGAAAGATCGAAGCATCGGAGCTTTTGCCATTTCTTGAAGCATTTCAGATGCTTTGGCAAAGTGTGTTCCTTGAAGAAAGGAAGCAGGTCCTCTTACTCATCAACAGGGATCTTAGTGGCACTTGTTTGAGCCTGAAAGAAAGAGTTTTGAGTTAGATTCAAAACTAGTGTAGATATCTGAGTACGAGTGTAGTTAGGTTTCTGAGTTACCTGAATGAGTACATCAGGCTCAGAGACTTGTACTATTGAGGCAAGGGGTGCCTAAGATATCTTGTTGTGGGGTGGAGACTTGGAAGTCTGGTCCTCATCAACCTTTCTTTCTGCTTGATCCTGAGAATTAAAATTATCACAATACTTAGGAAATTGTCATGAAAGAATTAAGCTTCAATGATTTCTGTGTTTTCCACTTACGTCCTCAACAGGAGGCTCAGAATAATTTTTCGCAGAAAATTTCTCAGTTCAGGTGTTCTTTCTGGTGATGTTGCCTTGGGGGCTTCATCAATTTCCATGGGTGCAGGGGATGTCGCAACTCTTTCCCCTTGCACTTCTACTTCTGAATGAGCCTGTAAGTAGAAAGTATTGATTAATTAGAGAAGAATTTACATTAACCCATGATGAAGAATGTTTGTCACTGAGTTTTATATACCTTCTCACTAGAAGACTCAATGATATTTTCTTCAGAAACCTTGACGGTCTCTGGGTCCTTTTCTGGCATTTCTGCCTTATCTTCTTCTTTCTCAGTTGGAGCCTATTAGAAACAAACACTTATTAGTCAAGTGTATAAAGCACATATCTGGGTTATATCTTAAGGAACTATTCTCTACATGTAAGACAGGCTCATGTTCCTTAAGTGGTGAGGCTATGGAAGCCTCATTCTCAGATTCTGAGGTAAGCTTTGCAACTTCCTCTTGTTGTTGTGTTTCTAAATCAGCCTGTAACAAAGAAATTATAATAAGTAACAAGATTTAGGCATAAGTTATCACAAGTAAAGAGTTAAACCATTCAGCTACCTGAGCTTTGTCAGGCTGACTGGTCTCTGGAACTTGTGAAGTTTTCATGCATTGGTCTTGTTGTTCTTGGACCACTTCTTTGTTGGAAGTTTCAGGTACTTCAGACCTTTCCTGAGTATGCAACTCAGTTGCCTCCCCTGGTTGATCATTATGAGTAGATGTCTCAGTTTGATCCCTCTCATTGAGTTGGGGAACTTGCTCTTTTGCAGGATTTTCTTCAGCAATGAAAGATCTGGTATATGCAGCTCAAGTACCATTTCAGCAGTATCCTTATCTAGATATTGTGGTTGTTGTGCTTGAGACAGACTGTTGAGTGTTGAGGCAATGGCATTATCCTCCAACACTAAGCTATCACTCATAAGAGCATCTTCAATATCTTTCAGTCTTTCTTGCTCTGATGGTGTAATTTGTCCAGTGACCTTGGACACAGTTGCTTCTTCAACAACCTTTGAAACAGGTGCTTGTTCAGCACCTTGTGGTGTAGGTTCTTCTTCAGATACCTCTATACCAGTTACTTTTTCAGTAACCTTAACACATTTTGATTTTTCTAGGACTTGAGAGATGACTAATTCATCATCTTCATCGTTAGAGCTCTCATCATCATTAGGAACTGATTGGTCCATAATCCCTGCGGTTTCTGTAGAAAGGGCTTGGTATCTATCACTACTTTCTTTAGCAGCATTTATGAGTTCATCAGCACGGCTTTCGGCAATAGTCTTAACATTTCTGAAAGCACTTTCTCTTGCCGAGTCTACTTGTTCAGTAGCCGATACCTCTTTTGCAACATTGATGAGTTCAACTGCATTTATGAGTTCATCGGCAGTGGCGGCAGGTATCTGGGAATCGACAACCTCAATGGGTGTGCCTTCTGATTTGCCAGCAGACTTCTTTCGTGAAGTTCTGGGCTTCTTGGTCGCAACCTTTCCCTCACATACCTCTTCAGTCTTTCACTTCTTGGAACCTTTCTGAGATCCAGTAACCTTTTTCATCATGTTTGTATACTCATATTTGTAGAGTAGGTTACTGTTGGCTATGTCAGCCTTCTCTCTGAGCTCAATGCCAAGCTTTTCCAGCAAGTAGCATATCTTTAGACCATAGCTTACTGTGGTCTTTGGCTCAGCATGTCCCTTAGCGATTTTAGGCTCAAAGCCTTGAATCTTCTTCACAAACTTCATAAAGGCGCACTTTCCCCAATTGAAAGGGTTTTCCAGCCTTTTGTTTTGTTGTTGCAACAAGAACATCATCACCCAGCGTACTTGGCTTAATCATGGAACCACCCCAAATCATTCTGTGATTTGAAGTCCAATGATCGGGATTGAAGTCTCCTACCAATCGATTGTTTACAACTACCAATTCTGGTGCTTGCTTTTCAGCAGTACCAGTGGTAGTATTTTGGGATTTCTAGGTAGAAGCACATTTTGGAGCGATCTCTTTATATAGCATGAGTTTTTCGATGGTCTGAAAGAGATTAAGGTGAAAGATTAGTGATTCTTTGCAGAAAAACTAATTTGGGAGCAGAGATTTGCAGAAAAATAGAAGAGAGAAATTTGATATTCTTGTGCAAGTCTGAATGTTGGATTAGGCAAAAGTGAATTCTTTTGCCAAAATCCTATATATATATAGCAATGTAATCTCAACAATCACATACATACAAATTAATTTTGTGTGTAGTTATCTGTGTATTGCAGACAGGCGTGGGTAAAAGCTTGTTCGATATTAAAAGCATAGTGGGCCCTGTCGGAATTTCAACAGTCCACTATTTACTGAGAGTTAATCTCTGTCGTAAAGATCAATCGCCCATTTCATCAAGGGTCACCATTGCTTCTTCAGCAATGATCACAATCAGCAAATGTAATTGTGCCCATTTAATGAATTTTTGGCTATTAGCTATCTGAATCACGTTTCTATGTGAATAAGAACACTGTTGTATCTGATTCTGTCTCATACTTGTTGTCTTTCCATAGTTTTTCACAAAGATAGAAATAATTCAAATTTCAAGATAGTAATTAACTGTAGACAATTGTACTATTCTCTTTTGTGTTCCCCCTCACTGAGTGATCTAGATATCTGAGTACCCGTCTCAGAGATCTTCAAATAGCCATTTTACCCTTTAGCCTTTGGTTTCTGGATACCCGTTCCAGATTCCTCTTTTATGGATACCCGTTCGAGATTTCTCTTCTCTGGATACCCGTTCCAGATTTCTCTTTTCTGGATACCCATTCCAGATCCCTTTTCTCTCTCCTTTGATATCTTCTTCAGATATCTGAACTTTTTCAGTTCTTGGGTAGCTCCATTAGTCCAAGACTGTCTTAAGGCTAAGAATCTACTTTCTTGTAGTGGCTTAGTGAAGATATCTGCAAGTTGATCTTCAGTGCCAATCTTGAGTATCTCTATATTGCCTTTTTCAACATGGTCTCTGATGAAGTGGTGTCTAACATCAATGTGCTTTGTTCTATCAAGAAACTTAGGATTCTGAGTTATGGCAATAGCACTTGTGTTGTCACAGAAAATGGGAGTTTTCTCTTCATTGAGTCCATAGTCTCTGAGTTGTTGTTGTATCCACAATATCTGTGAAGCACAACACCCTGCAGCAATATATTCAGCTTCTGTGGTAGATGTGGCAATTGAATTTTGTTTCTTGTTGAACCATGATATCAATCAGCACCAAGAAATTGACATGTTCCTGAGGTGCTTTTTCTATCAAGAAGTGATCCAGCATAGTCGGCATCTGAATAGCCAACCAAACTCAATCCACTATCTTTTGGATACCACAATCCAACTTCTACAGTACCTTTTACATACCTCAATATTTTCATAGCAATGTTGTAGTATGATTGCGTTGGATTTGTTTGAAATCTAGCACACACTCCAACTGCATATTGAATATCAGGTCTACTTGCAGTGAGGTATAGTAGAGAACCAATCAATTTCCTATACTTGTGTTCTTTAATACTCTTGTCAGATTCAGTATAGGTCATTTTGGTTCCAATGCTCATTGGTATCATAGCATTCTTTTCAGAAGGCTTTAGATTAAACTTGTTGAGCATGTCCTTTGCATTCTTTGTTTGACTAATGAATATTCCATCATTGAGTTGCTTGACTTGCAGCCCTAGGAAGTAATTCAATTCTCCCATCATGCTCATCTCAAATTAACATTTCATGAGTTCAGCAAATTCTTCACAAAGTTGCTTGTCTTTAGATCCAAATATAATGCCATCAACATATACTTGAACTAAAAGTAGTTTCCCATCATGGTTCAATGTGAAGAGGGTTTTATCAACATCTCCTTTCTTGAAACCACTTTCTAGTAGGTATTTGGCCAATGTATCATACCATGCTCTTGGAGCTTGTTTCAGCCCATACGGAGCTTTCTGAAGCTTATAGACCATCCTACTTTCTGAGAAAACTTCAAAACCTGGTGGTTGATCAACATAGACTTCCTCAGCAAGTTCACCATTTAGGAATGCACTCTTGACATCCATTTGATAAACTGTAAAGTTATTATGAGCTGCAAAGGCTAGAAAGAGTCTTATTGCATCCAATCTTGCAACTGGTGCATATGATTCATCAAAATCTAGTCCTTCAGTCTGGGTGAATCCCTTGGCAACCAACCTAGCTTCGTTTCTCGTTATTTCACCAGTTTCATTCATTTTGTTTCTGAAAACCCACTTGGTTCCGATTACAGATATTCCATTAACAAATGGAACCAGTTTCCAGACTTTGTTTCTCTCAAATTGATCCAGCTCTTCTTGCATTACAGAGATCCAATCTTGATCCTTTAATGCTTCTTCTATAGTCTTTGGTTCAGTGTTTGAGATAAAACATCCATAGAGACAATTTGCATTTTCAGCGATTGCTCTTCTAGTTCTAACTCCTTGGTCTATGGGACCAATCACATCCTTTGCAGGATGACTTCTTATCCATTTCATAATGGGTTTTGAACTAGTAGGATTAATATCATTTTGATTTGAATGTAAATCAATATGATCTTGATGAGATACTTGTGCAGTATCTGGGATATCTGACACATGAGAAATGCCATGGATATCTGACACTTTTTCAGTGTTAGAGATATCTGGAACTTGCATTTCAGCAGTCTCATTTTGCAGATACCTTTCCATGATGAAGGTTCTCAATAACCTGTTCCATTTCTGGAATTCTCATAGGAAATTCGTCATCATGTCTTAGAGTCATCTAGTTGTTACTAAGCATAGGTAGCTTTTCTCGTCAGACTCATCCTCTATTTGAATGATAGAATTGTTTCCTTTTGAGGATCCTTTTTCAGAATCTTTAATCAATAGTTCTTTGAACCTATCTGAGAGATCATCATTCAAGAGTACTTTCTTGTTTCCTTCATAGAATACTACATGAACAGATTCTTCGATCTTTTGCGTTCTTTTGTTGTAGATTCTGTAGGCATTGCTATTTAGAGAATAGTCAAGAAATACTCCTTCATCTGCCTTTGGTTGAAATGTTCTCAATTATTCTTTTCCATTGTTAAGAACAAAACATCTGCAACCAAACACCCTTAGATGTTTGCCATGGTGTTTGTTAATCAGACATCTATTTTGAGTGTAGCATGATGTATTTACAGCTTCAACCCGATAGATTTCACTTATTTCAATGTCAGCAAGCATTGTTCTTGCTGCTTCTTTCAGGGTCCTATTCTTTCTTTCAACAACACCATTTTTGTTAGGAAATTTGTTAGGAAATTTGTTAGGAATTCCCTGTTAGATATTTTGTAAAGAATATTTGTTTAGTTTTGATCAGCAACATGATGACCTATCTTAGTCTCAGAAAGATGATTAGTACTCTTGGTTCACTTGAACATTGTAAAAGAGGAAACCCACTTAGTATGATAGTTTAGTTAATCTTGTATAGGATGTTAGGTCTCAAAATGTAATTTTATTTTATGAAGAAAAGACCAAGAAGAAGACATCCAAGCAGAACAAGTTCAACGACATTGAAGATTTGAAGACTGCACAAGATTACTGAAACAGTTTTTCAGATACCTTGGCCAGATATCTTGAAGACACGAACGATTTTAAACAAACTGTGTCACAAGAGATATCTGAGAGATAAAAAGGTCTATCTGAAAACAAGAAAAGTGTCCACAGTTATCTACACTCAGATACCTTGAGCCTTAACCACATTTCTGAAGAAGAAATATATATTGCAAACAAAGTTGTTTCAATTTAAGTGTTATCTGAAGATTGAAGATAAGGACGTGCTAAGAATCAGAGAAATCTGATTAAAGTAGTCTCTGATAAAAAGCATAGTTCCGTTGGCACTACAGGACAAAAAGTATAGTACAATGCATTTAATGCACGGACAGAGATGTCTGAACAAAAGCAACGGTAGCTTCTGAAGAAGAAGACAAAACCGGCTACAGTACTATACACAGATATCAATAGTTTGAATTTGAGCCTGACGGATACTATTCAACGGCATTCAAATTCATCTATAAATATCAACACTTAGACTGCTTGAGAACACACACAATCTGAAGAACTTACACTGAACATATCTTACACTCTCAAGTAAACTACTTATCCTAAAGCTTACTGTTGCGACCTTAGCTTTTGATCATAAGTAGCACTGAAGTTCTAAGTGTCCTGATCCTAAACAAGCAAAGCTATCTGTGAAAGAGTTGAATCGAAAGATCAACTATCTGAGATTCATTCTCTTGAACAGTTATCATAAGACTTGGGTTAGTAAATAGGAACAAGATACCATACGCTGAAAAGTGTATTAAGTAACTTGATTCATAGAGCTATCTGATTAACTGAAAAGTTAGAAAGAAGCTCATCTGAAAAACTCAAACCAAAACCAACACCATCACTGGCGTGGAGTACAGGAAGTACTTAGTTTGGAAAATCAGGGAATAACTCCAAGGTTAACGGAGTATAGGAAGTACTTGATTTGGGAAACTAAGGAATAACTCCAAGGTTATTGAGTATAGGAAGTACTTAGCTTGGGAAGCTAGGGAATAACTCAAAAAGGTTTCTGAGTATAGGAAGTACTTGGCTGAGAAAGCCGGGGAACAACTCAGGGGGGAACATTTGGTTGGGAACCATTTGTTTAAAGGAATTTTAGAATAGGATTATTGTAAGGTGACCTCAATCATCTATTCTAGTGAATTCTAGGTCTTTGGAAGACCGAAGTGGATTAGTTGGAGGATTACGCCACCTCCAGATACCACTATACTTGCTGTGTTATTTACTTTTTTGTACTTACATTTCAGCAACACACACACACTTTAACTGTTTCTGCACTTATCTATCTTAAGTCTTCCGCGCTCTGAATCTAAGTATCAGATATCTTCACAGATATCTGAGAAATTGTGTTTATCGACAAAAGTTTTAAAAGACTATTCACCCCCCCTCTAGTCTTTTACTTTGCCGTTATCTGGACCAACAAGTGGTATCAGAGCAGGAGGTTCACCAGCCTTCTGCACTGAACCTAGATCCCCAGATAGGTGAAGGAACTTTGTCCATTTTCGAGGATTATTTAATTTGTGTGTTAAGTGTGCAGGTGTGTCTCTGAGTGATGCACCCGTTCTCAAACCAGAGAACTACGAGAAATGGAAAAATAACATGATGCTCCACCTTGAAGCCATAAGTGACGAAATGATCGAAGTGATAAAGAATGGCCCAATAGTCATTCAACAACTTAAACAAGTCATGGAGGTTAAGGGTCTTCACAAACTGATGCGTCAACAAGTGGGAGATCTACAAGCCAAGTTATTTACGAACCAAAAACCAGAGAACTCCGGACATCGGAAGATGCCAAGAGGAATCGTCTGGATGGTCAAGCTCGTAATATCATCATCAGATCGACACCTGAGCACATACAGTGAAAACTGTGGGGTGCTAAAACGGCGAAAGTTGCCTGGCAACTGATTGAAGAAATCTATGCCGGAACTGAGAAAACCAAGGAAAACAAGTTCGAAGTTCTCAAGTTGAAATTTCAAAATTTCAAACAAGGACCCACTGAAACTTTGGAAGAACTTGATTTCAGATTTACCACTCTCATGAGTGATATGGCAGCACTTGGGGAAAGCAATAGATACTCCCAGTCAGAGAAGATTAAGACTATTGTCAGAAGTTTTAACCACAACTGGGAGCATACTAAATTCTTTTATTTCAACCAAGGAATGCCAAACATCACTCCAGTGGAATTTTTCTCTCACCTTTCTACGGTTGATTATGAGACAACTCAGAGAGAACAAACAACTAAAAAGTTGCAGAATGTCGCTCTAGTTACTCAAGGAACTTCTGAAAAGAAGAAAATCAAGGAAGAGACTGAGGATGCTCTTGCTTCAAAGCAAATGAGCAAATATGTCAGTCGAGAAATTGAGAGAAGAAAAGCCAAAGAGATGCTGAAAAAGCATCTAGGCCCAAACTATCACCAATACAAAAGTATGCAAAGCTCGCTGAACAAGCCAGCCCAGAAAGCATCATGTACTGAGGAAGCAAAAATTGGAAACGATATCTGTTTCTATTGTCAAAAACCTGGTCACTTCAAGAAGGATTGTCCTGCATTCAACAAACTAAAAACAGGTGATAGGAAAGATAGAAGAATCTTCAGAAGAAGCTAGAAAGCTTTACTAACTGAAGAGAGAAAGAAAATCCAAACTCAACTGGATGCTCTGGGTGATGAGACAGATTCTGAAGATGATTCAGATGACTCAACTTTACCATCACCAGAATTATGTGGAGTTACTCACGATGTAATCGACTTGGGCCTCAAGAAGAATGAAATGTGCGGAGTTGCTGAGATTGACGGTCCAGACATCTCTAACATTGAAAACTGTCTTATGGCTGATGAGGTAACACATACTTCTTGCTATACTTATGAAAGTGATGAAGAAGAAATTAAAGATCTAGAAAATCTCAGAAAGGAACTTGATATCTATGAAAGAGAATTTCTAATGATCCGAGCTAGAGCCGAAAATCTCGAAGAAGAAAAGAATTTTCTTGCAAAGGAAAATTCTCAATTGGTTAAGATATCTGAGAAAAAGGATGCTGAAAATGCATTTCTCAAAGCTCAGATATCTGAGACTGAAAAGTCACACAAAGAAGCAATGGCTGAACTGCTAAAGAAATATGAAGATCTTCTTTCTGAGAACAAGGAACTCAAAAAGAAAGAATTATCTTTTCAATCTTATACCAAAGCTAGTGACACTCTCACTGAAGTACAATCTTACTTAAGAGATCCTTCAGAAAAGAAAGGACTTGGGCTGAATACACAGACAGATTGTTCTACTACTCTGAATAAGAGTGAGGAAAGAAGAACATTTGTAAGTACTCAACAAGATGGTTCCCATGCAATCTATAGTATCGGTCAGAAGACGAAGATTGTAGACAAAGGAAAGGCAGTTGCGACTAATCCTTTGTGGGAAAAACAAGTCAAACAGAAAACTGCTGGGCATGTTTCTGAAAAGAAACATAACACTGAAAAGTGTAAACACCCACAGTGCTATGTCTCTCAAAAGGGTAGAATTGCAGGAGCTGGCAAATTCTCCCATGTCACTTTTTCTGGAAAGAAATTGGACCAACCAAAGACTAGCAAAGCTGCTGAGAAAAGGTCTCAGATAGCTTCAAGTGCTCGAAATGGTATTGGCTATAAAGGCATCGGAAAACAACTTGCTCATGAGTACAAGCAGGAGCAAGAACGATGGTTGAAAGCTAGAATTGCTCAAAGCAATTATCAGAAGTGGAAGTTGAATCAAGCGACTGAAAATCTGAATGCCAGGGCTAGAAGAAATCTGGCTAGGAAAGAGAAGTTTGCTGAAAAGCAAACTCAGAAACCTGACAGAATGCTTCTTGCACTAAAGCACAATGGTTATTTGATAGTGGATGCGGAAAGCACATGATAGGAGACAAAGCAAATCTGGTCGACTACAAAGCTTGCAACACAGGACCAGATATCAGATTTGCTGGAGGAGAATTAAATCCCTCTCTGGGATTTGGCAACGTCAAATTGGGTTCATTAACAATCACTGATGTATTACATGTTAAGGATTTGAAATATAATCTATTCAGCATGACCCAGTTTGCAGACAAAGGCTTTACTGTAAAATTCAAAGCAAAATACTGCAAACTTATTGACAATGAATCAAAGTAGACAGTCTTGGTTGCTCGGCGGAAAGGTAGTCTTTATGTTGCCGATTGGGCTTCTGCCACAACTGAAGAATGTCTCATGGTGAGTCAATCAGGTCACACAGAAGAGCATTGGTTAAGGCACAAGAGAATGAGTCACTTGAATTTCAAAACTCTGAACAAACTTGCCAAGAAAGAGTTAGTGGTTGGCCTTCCCAAAACATCTTTCAGAAAGGATGGTATTTGTTCTGCCTGTCAGATGGGGAAACAATCCAAGATCTCTTTCAAGTCCAAAACCAGACACTCTAGTGTTAGACCACTGCAACTTTTACACATGGATCTATTTGAATCATCTGTAACTAGTTATGCAGGAAAGAAGTATGGTCTGGTTGTTGTAGATGATTTTTCAAGATTCACTTGGGTTGTCTTTCTGAAACACAAATCTGATGCCAGGGTGGAGATACCAAACTTGCTGAAAAAGCTTGAAGTCATGAAAAATGACAAGGTATCTGCAATCAGAACAAACCATGGTACTGAGTTTATCAACCAGTACATAATGGAGTTTTGTACCTGCAAAGGTATACAACACCATCTTTCCTCTGTAAGAACACCTCAACAAAATGGTGTTGCAGAAAGGAAAAACAGAACCCTTAAAGAAGCTGCAAGAACAATGCTCGCTGACACTGAAATAAGTGAAGTTTATTGGGTTGAAGTCAGAATACACTGCTACACTCGTAATGTATGTTTGATAAACAAACACCATGACAAGACCCCCTATGAAATTCTGGTTGGTAGACCCCCAATATCAAACATCTGAGAGTATTTGGTTGTAGATGTTTTGTTCTTAACAATGGAAAAGAGTATCTGAGAACATTTCAACCAAAGGCAGATGAAGGTGTACTTCTTGGTTATTCTTTGAATAGCAAAGCTTACATAATTTACAACAAAAGAACCAAGAAGATTGAAGAATCAGTTCATGTTGTATTCTATGAAGGAAGTAAGAAAACACCCCTTACTGATGAACTCTCAGAAAGGTTCACAGAACTAATGATAAAGGATTCTGAAGAAGAATCCTCAGAACGGAAAAACATCATTGTGGAAAATGAGGATGACTCTGACGAAGAAAAGCATAAAATGCCTTGTAACAACCAGATGACTCACAAACATGATGAAGAATTTCCTAAGAAACTTCCAGAAATGGAACAGGTTACTGAGAACCTTCATCATGAAGAGGTATCTGAAAATGAGACTGCTGAAATGCAAGTTCCAGATATCTCTAACACTAAAAAAGTGTCAGATATCCATGGTATTTCTCATGTGTCAGATATCTCAGATACTGAAAAAGTATCTAATCAAAATCTTAGTGTTTCACATTCAGATCACTTGGATATTGATCCTACTAGCACTAAACCAATGATGAAATGGATCAAGGATCATCCTGCAAAGGATATAATTGGACCAATTAATCAGGGTGTTAGGACTAGGAGAGCAATAGCTGAAAATGCTAATTCTCTCTTTGGATGTTTCATCTCAAATATTGAACCTAAAACTATAGAAGAAGCATTAGGAGACCAAGACTGGATCTCAGCAATGCAAGAAGAGCTGGATCAATTTAAGAGAAACAAAGTCTGGAAACTAGTTCCATTTGTAGAAGGAATATCTGTGATTGGAACTAAGTGGGTTTTCAGAAACAAAATGAATGAGACTGGTGAAATAACCAGAAACAAAGCAAGATTGGTTGCCAAGGGATTTACCCAGACTGAAGGTCTAGATTTTGATGAGTCATATGCACCAGTTGACAGATTGGTTGCAATAAGACTCTTTCTGGCCTTTGCAGCTCATAAAGATTTTAAAGTTTATCAGATGGATGTAAAGAGTGCATTCTTAAATGGTGAACTTGCTGAGGTAGTTTATGTTGGGCAACCACCTGGCTTTGAAGTTTCATCAGAAAGTAGAATGGTCTATAAGCTATAGAAAGCTCTATATGGACTGAAACAGGCTCCAAGAGCGTGGTATGACACTTTGGCCAAATACCTTCTGGAAAGTGGTTTCAAGAAAGGTGAAGTTGATAAAACTTTATTTACCTTGAATCATGATGGGAAACTACTCTTAGTTCAACTATATGTTGCTGACATCATATTTGGATCTAAGGACAAGCAACTTTGTGAAGACTTTGCAAATCTCATGAAAAAAAAGTTTGAGATGAGCATGATGGGAGGATTGAACTATTTCCTAGGATTGCAAGTCAAGCAACTCAATGATGGAATATTCATTAGTCAAACGAAGTATGCAAAAGATATGCTCACAAAGTTCAATCTTAAGCCTTCTGAAAAGAATGCTAAGATACCTATGAGCATAGGAACCAAAATGACCTATACTGAATCAGACAAGAGTGTTGAAGAACATAAGTATAGGAAATTGATAGGTTCACTGCTTTACCTTACTGCAAGTAGACCTGATATTCAATATGCGGTTGGAGTGTGTGCTAGATTTCAGACAAATCCAATGCAATCACACTACATCATTGCTATGAAAATATTAAGGTATGTAAAAGGTACAGTAGATGTAGGACTGTGGTATCCTAAAGAAAGTGGATTAAGTTTAGCTGGTTACTCAGATGCTGATTATGCTGGATCACTACTTGATAGGAAAAGCACCTCAGGAACTTGTCAGTTTTTGGGTACTAGACTTATCTCATGTTTTAGCAAGAAGCAAAACTCAATTGCAACTTCTACCACAGAGGCTGAATATATTGCTGCTGGTTGTTGTGCAACACAATTTCTGTGGATTCAACAACAACTTAAAGACTATGGACTCAATGAAGAGAAAACTCCAATTTTCTGTGACAACACAAGTGCTATTGCAATTACGCAGAATCCTAAGTTTCATGCCAGAACTAAGCACATTGATGTTAGACACCATTTCATTAGAGATCATGTAGAAAAAGGCAATATAGAGATACTCAAGATTGGCACTGAAGACCAACTTGCAGATATCTTCACTAAGCCACTACAAGAAAGTAGATTCTTAGCCTTAAGACACGCCTTGACCATCGAACTACCTTCGAACTGAAAAAGTTCTTATCTCGAACGGGATTCGTAAAGAGATAAGAGAAAGAAAAACGGGTCCAGAAAAAGGTATCTGGAGCATCCGAAAGAGATAAGAGAAATCGAAAGGTATCGAAGTAAAAAGAGTAAAGAGCAAAAAGATAGCTTAAGATCTCTATTCTCTAAGAAACAGGGAACACAAAAGGAGAATAGTACAACTATCTGCAGTCAACTACTCTCTTGAAATTTGCATTATTTCTATCTTTGTGAAAAACTTGGAAAAATCCTAAGTATGAGATAGAGTTAGATGCAAATAATGTTCTTGGTCATACAGAAATGTGACTCAGATAGCTAATAGCCAAAATTCATTAAATGGGCACAATTACATTTGTTGATTGTGATCATTGCTGGAGAAGCAATGGTGACCCTTGATGAATTTGAGCGTTTGATCTATACGGCAGAGATTAATTCTCAGAAAATAGTGGACTGTTGAAATTCCGACAAGGCCCACTTTGCATTTAATGCCGAACTAGCTTTTGCTCACGCCTGCTTGCAAATCAAAGATACGTACACACAAAATTAATTTGTATGTATATGTCTGTTGAGATTCTATTGCTATATATATATGATTTTGGCAAAGGAAATCACTTTTGCCTAATCCGAAAATTCATCTTGCACAAAAATAGCAAATCCTTCTCTTGATTCTCTGCAAACCCTCTACAATCTCTGCAAATCAAGATTAAGTTTTTCTGAAAAGAATCACTGAATCAAATCTCTTTCAAACACCAATTTAAAATCACTATACTATATAAAGAGATGGCCCCCAAGAACTCTTCTACTCAGAAATCCCAATCCTCTACTGGTACTGCTGAAAAGCAAGCACCAGAGTTGGTTATTGTGAACAAACGACTGATAGATGATTTTAATCCTGACCATTGGACTTCAAATCCCATAATGATTTGGGGTGGTGCCATAGTTGAGGAATACCTCACGGCTGCAATAGAAAACCAAGCTGACAGAAAGCTAATTCTTGACATGCTTGAAAAGGCACAAATCAAGGGTTTTCTATCTGCTCGCCCAAGAGGAATTTCATCACTCGATGTGTTGGAATTCTACAAAACTCCAGGATTATTTCCTGTGTTTCTGAAGACACTGAAATAGTGTCTGTAAAAACCTCAGTCCAAGGAAAGGAAATCAACCTGGACTTAACAACTTTCTGTAAGTTGTTTGAGGTTCAAAATCTTGGAAAGGATTTTGAAATTAACACCAAGGATGATGATCTCCTTGAAGGTGTTAAGCAGTCAGATGGACGTGTGATCTTGAAAAATCAGATACACCCACTGAGTTCAAGCTTGCTGACATCCGAACCAGACATCTAATGGTTCATTGGGATGTATTGGCCTGCTTTCTTCACAGATGCTTTGATGGTCTACAAGGAGGTGCTGACCAGATAAGCCAAGAACGATGGATCATGATGTTCTTGTTGAATCAACAAGACAAAAGGCTTCGAGCTGGGGAAAGTACGCCTTCATGAAATTTGTGAAGAAGATTCAAGGCTTCGAGCCTAAAATCGCCAAAGGACTAGCTGAGCCAAAGGCCACAGTAAACTACGGTCTGAAAATATGCTACTTGCTGGAGAAGCTTGGCATTAAGCTCAGAGAGACGGCTGAAATAGCCAACAGTAACCTACTCTACAAATATGAGTATACGAACATGATGAAAAAGGTTGCTGGGTCTCAGAAAGGTTCTAAGAAGCGAAAGTCTGAAAAGATATCTGAAGAAAAGGTTATACTAAGCCCAGAACTTCAAGAAAGAAGTCTGCTGGCAAAATAGAAGACACACCCATTAAGGTTGTCGATTCCCAGATATCTGCAGCAATGGCCGATGAACCCATAAATGCAGATGAACTCATCAATGCTGTAAAAGAGTTCACAGCTACTGAACAAGTAGACTCAGCAAGAGAAAGTGCGTTTAGAAATGTTAAGACGATTACAGAATCCCTTGCTGATGAGCTTATTAATGCTGCCAAAATAGGTGAAAAGCACCAAGCCCCATCTACAGAAATCGCATGAGTAATGGACCAATCAGTTTCCAATGCTGATGAGAGCTCTGACGATGAAGATGATCAACTAGTCATCTCTCAAGTCCTACAAAGAACAAAGAGAGCTAAGGTTACTGTACAAGTAACTGGTGATAAGGTATCTGAAGAAGAACCTACACCATAGGTTGCTGAACCTATAGCAAAGGTTGTTGGTGCAAACACTTCATCAGGGAATGTTTCCTATGCACAACTTCAAGAAGCCCTGATGAGTGGTAATTTAGTACTGGCTGATGATGATGAGAATGCCAAGTCTAAAAGTCTGGAAGAACGTTTAACTAATCAATCTTCAGCTTCCAGACAACCACAACAACCACAAACACAACAACCACAACAGCCACAAGTGGTTGATGAAATGGTAAATGAACTCCATTTCGAATTACCAGCAATGCAGTATGCTGAAGAAAATCCTGCAAAAGAGCAGGTTCCCCAACTCAATGAGGGGGATCAAACTGAGACATCTACTCAGAATGATCAACCAGGGGAGGCAACTGAGTTGCATACTCAGGAAAGGTGTGAAGTACCAGAAACTTCAAGCAAAGAAACTGCACTGGGACAAGACGACCAATGTATAGAAAGGTCACAAGTTCCAGAGACCAAACTGAAACCGCTTCGTAGTCAATCGGTTTAACTTTTACCTTGTGAAAATTTTTATACTTATAAATCTTGTTACTCATAGAATTTCTTTGTTACAGGCTGAGTTAGAAACACAAAAACAAGAGGAAGCTGAAAAGATTACCTCAGAAACTGAGAAGGAGGTTCCCTCAACCTCGCCTCTTAAGATATTTGAGCCTGTGTCACAGGTGATAATTCATTCTTAAGATAACACTTCTTTGGTTATATGTTTATGTGCTTATTCATTCTAAAATGTTTCTAACATGCTCCAACTGAGAGAGAGGAATATAAGGCAGAAATGCCAGAGACAAACCCAGAGACCAATAAGGTTTCTGAGGAACACATCACTAAGCTTTCTAACGTGAAGGTATATGAAAAATCAAGTGATAAGTATTCTTAATCTTGGGTTATCTTATATCTCCTCTAAAAATATTCAATACTTTCTACTTACAGGCTCAATCAGAAGTAGAAATGCACGGGGACAAAGTTGCGACACCCCCTGCATCAATGGAAATTGATGAAGCCCCCAAGGCAACATCACCTGAAAGAACACCAGAGACTGCGAAAGTTTCTAAGAAAAATGACTCTGAGCTTCCCATTGAGGAAGTAAGTAACTCAGAACTCATTAAAGCATATATTTGCACAGTTTCCTTCAAACAATTTCCTAAGTATTGGATCATTTTATTTCTCAGGTTCAAGAAAGAAATGTTGATGAGGACCAGACTTCAAAGTCTCCACCTCACAACAAGATATCTGAGACACCCATTGTCTCAGTGGTTCAAGTATCTGAGCCTGATGTTCATCCTCAGGTAACTCAGAAACTAAACTACACCTCTACTCAGATATCTACAAAAGTTTTGAAGCTTACTCAAAACTCTTTCTTTCAGGCTCAAACAGATGCAAAGCAGGTTCCCGTTGATGAGAAAAAGGACCTACTTCCCTTCTTCAAGGCTCAAACACTGCCGAAGCACATCCAATGCTTCAAGAAATGGCAGAAGTTAAGGTGCTCCGATCTCTCTCAAATATTGAGAATCACAGATCACCCAACTAGACGAGCACGAGCTCTTGACTTGGAGACGTACATCCATGCAATGTTCCCTACTGAACAGTATACGGTTGCGACCCTATTGCATAAGGATTTCTCCAAAGAAGTGGCGCATAGTTTCATACAAGCCTCCGAACAGGCAGATGGTCAGACAAGATTACAGATGGCATTCAAGCCAGTCCTGCCACAGACTCTGCAATTTATACCTTCTGAACAAGAAGAGGTTAATGGGCAGAAGATCACTATCCTGGAAGTGATCAATCTTGTATCTGAAGATGATGAGGAGGAAGAGATAAACAAAAACTACTTCGATGAACCTCCCACTGACCATCACCAAAAGGATGACAAAGACAAAAAGGATGATGATGATGCCCCTGCACCAGGGACCGGAGGAATTTCATAGAGAAATATTGCCTCAACTGCTGAAAAGCAAATTGAGAGGCAAACACAGAAATCTTCGTTCCATCTCCTCAGAAATCTACTCATCCATCTTCTCACCAACATCAAGTTACTACTGTACAAGTAGTTGAGCTTTCTGAAGAAATCAATCAGAAAATATTAAATACCCAAAACAGAAATGCTCAACTCAGACAACTGTTTGAAGAAGAACAACAGCTCCATCTTCAACTGGAAGATCAAATAGCTAAATCTAGAGACAAGCTTGATCAACTACAAGATCAATACTTCAAAGAAATGACTGCTTACTCTGAGGTTCAAGAGCTACAGGATGCTGTGAATGCAATAACAAAGAAACTCGGTACTGTAGAAGTATCTGAAGTCAAGCATGATGCTAAGGCTGCATCCTCTTCAAAAGATGTACCATCCTCCTCCCAGAAAGGGAAGAAACCAATCTCTGAAATGGTTGCTGGACTCGACACAATCGATGAGAATGTCCAAGAGGATGAAGATCACTGGGCTGATTACTCAGATGATGAAGAAGACAAGACTTTGGCAGAACACCGCAATGAACATCTAGCGGTTTCACACTTGAAAAGGAAGCTGATTGCTCCTAAAACTTTCAGCAAACTGCTAAATGTCCACTCCAATGAATACATGAACAAATACCAGGTACTGGCTCATCTGCAAAAGGAGTTGTCTTCACAAAACAAGGAAGTAATTGCCTCCGTCCCCTCTGAAATGAAAAAGTTCACTGAGCTAATCACTCAGAGAACAACTTGCATAGTCATTGCTCAGAAAGATCTGGGAATGATAAGGGAAAATGATGCGTCTTTAGATGAAAAAGCTTTTCAAGAGGCCAATTACACTGCTGGAAAAGCAGATGCTATCCTAGGCCCATTGGCAGAGCTCACTGATAAGGACAATGGACTTATCAAACAAAATCAGGAGCTCAAAGCCGAACTTCAGCAGTTGGTTTCTGCCTACAATCTCTTACAAGGACATTTTGAGTCTCTCTCAGATTCCTTTATGAGACTTAGTCAGCCAACAATGACTAAGGGGGAAGGATTGTACAAATCTGGACCTCAAAGTCAGGGGGAATGGGAAGAAGGAGAAAGAAACAAGAAGAAATCTGAAGTTAAATATGAAGTTGGTGCTGCTCAAAAAGGAAGAAGAACCAAGAAAACTTCCCAGCCACCACTCAGAATCAATGAACCCTCCTCAAGCCAAGCTGCTTCCCAGAAACCCACTGAAGGAACTAAAATGATAACAAGGGCCAGAGCACAGAAACCTCCAAGGAGTACTAAGTATCCAAGGAGAAGACAAGTTAAAGGGATTGATGTCTCTTCTGAAGAAGAAGAAGAAGAAGAAGAAGAAGAAGAAGAAGAAGAAGAAGAAGAAGAAGAAGAAGAAGAAGAAGAAGAAGAAGAAGAAGAAGAAGAAGAAGAAGAAGAAGAAGAAGAAGAAGAAGAAGAAGAAGAAGAAGAAGAAGAAGAAGAAGAAGAAGAAGAAGAAGAAGAAGAAGAAGAAGAAGAAGAAGAAGAAGAAGAAGAAGAAGAAGAAGAAGAAGAAGAAGAAGAAGAAGAAGAAGAAGAAGAAGAAGAAGAAGAAGAAGAAGAAGAAGAAGAAGAAGAAGAAGAAGAAGAAGAAGAAGAAGAAGAAGAAGAAGAAGAAGAAGAAGAAGAAGAAGAAGAAGAAGAAGAAGAAGAAGAAGAAGAAGAAGAAGAAGAAGAAGAAGAAGAAGAAGAAGAAGAAGAAGAAGAAGAAGAAGAAGAAGAAGAAGAAGAAGAAGAAGAAGAAGAAGAAGAAGAAGAAGAAGAAGAAGAAGAAGAAGAAGAAGAAGAAGAAGAAGAAGAAGAAGAAGAAGAAGAAGAAGAAGAAGAAGAAGAAGAAGAAGAAGAAGAAGAAGAAGAAGAAGAAGAAGAAGAAGAAGAAGAAGAAGAAGAAGAAGAAGAAGAAGAAGAAGAAGAAGAAGAAGAAGAAGAAGAAGAAGAAGAAGAAGAAGAAGAAGAAGAAGAAGAAGAAGAAGAAGAAGAAGAAGAAGAAGAAGAAGAAGAAGAAGAAGAAGAAGAAGAAGAAGAAGAAGAAGAAGAAGAAGAAGAAGAAGAAGAAGAAGAAGAAGAAGGACAAATCAAGTCCCTGGGCAATGAAGAAGGCTGTAAAACTCTCACAAGATTCAATCTTGATGATGATGAGGAATCTGATGAAGATGAAGCTCCTCTTCACAGAAAAAGGAAAATTCAAAGCCTAACTGAGCCCATAGCTGCAAAGCCACTAGCAGCTAAAACACCCTCTGGAAATACCAAGTCTATCTAGGGTGGTGGTTCTTCAAGCAACAACCCCAAAGAGAATTCAAGACAGAGAAGGAACAGATTGAGAGCTAAGCAAAGACAAAGTCAACTTCCACTCAGGCCAGAAGAAGCCAAAATAGAGTATGTGAAGAATGACAATGATTCCTCTGTCTACAGGTGCATCACTCAGAAAAATGGCTATTGGATTCTGGAACTTAAGCATCTACTAGTAAATTCAAGATTTCCAGAACCAATCCATAAACAACTTATGGCATGGAGAAAAGACAAGCCAACCTTGATCAACACCAATCACATTAAAGCATGGTTGGATTTTGAAGTTGTCAAGAGAACTGAAGCCATGAAGAAGGACCTCTCTGAAGAATGTCCATATGGAAAGCCAGATGATGTGCACAAAATTCTGAATATTACTGGAACAGGCACAAGAGCAAGACTCGCTGTGGAACCCTATGAATCGTTCTAACTGAAGATCAATACAAGGGTGACATCAGATATCTGAAGATTATCTACGAATATTTCAAGCTTTCAGATATCAGAATAGAGCATGCCTGGAAGTGGGGAAAGTATCTGTGGGTCAAGCATTTTGTCAAGAAAAATCCTACCAAAACCTACAAAGAGGTCTGTGGATTTGCCAGAGACACAGAGATGCTCGTCAGAACTCTTCTCTATGACTATTCTGATGACATCAAAAGGTTTAGAGATAGGAAATTTGCAGACTGATCCACAGAAACACCGTTGAAGACTTGAAGACTAGTTCTTTAGGATGTTTACTTGGAGCTTGGTTACTCCTGTTGTCCTAATCTACTATGTATTTTTGCTGTATTTTTGCTGACTGAGCTTAAATGTTTTATGTATTGAAGTTATCTGTAATTTTTAATTGTAACTTATCTGATGAACTTACTCTCAGATATTATTCTATGAAAGATAACTTGTCAGCAAAGATGACACCTTGTGATTTGGTTGATGTTTACTTTCTGCACTTAATTGAATGAATTGAAAAATCATAAGAAATGATTAAGTGGTGGATTGTTTACTCATCCAGATTTGTAATAGGTCAGATAGTCATCGTTGACTGATCAAAAAGGGGGAAATTTGTTAGGAATTCCCTGTTAGATATTTTGTAAAGAATATCTATTTAGTTTTGATCAGCAACATGATGACCTATCTTAGTCTCAGAAAGGTGATTAGTACTCTTGGTTCACTTGAACATTGTAAAAGAGGAAACCCACTTAGTATAATAGTTTAGTTAATCTTGTATAGGATGTTAGGTCTCAAAATATAATTTTATTTTATGAAGAAAAGACCAAGAAGAAGACATCCAAGCAGAACAAGTTCAACGACATTGAAGATTTGAAGACTGCACAAGATTACTGAAACAGTTTTTCAGATACCTTGGCCAGATATCTTGAAGACACGAACGGTTTTAAACAAAATGTGTCACAAGAGATATCTGAGAGATAAAAAGGTCTATCTGAAAACAAGGAAAGTGTCCACAGTTATCTACACTCAGATACCTTGAGCCTTAACCACATTTCTGAAGAAGAAATATATATTGCAAACAAAGTTGTTTCAATTTAAGTGGTATCTGAAGATTGAAGATAAGGACGTGCTAAGAATCAGAGAAATCTAATTAAAGTAGTCTCTGATAAAAAGCATAGTTCCGTTGGCACTATAGGACAAAAAGTATAGTACAATGCATTTAATGCACGGATAGAGATGTCTGAACAAAAGCAACGGTAGCTTCTGAAGAAGAAGACAAAATCGGCTACAGTACTATACACAGATATCAATAGTTTGAATTTGAGCCTAACATATACTATTCAACGGCATTCAAATTCATCTATAAATATCAACACTTAGACTGCTTGAGAACACACACAATCTGAAGAACTTACACTGAACATATCTTACACTCTCACGTAAACTACTTATCCTAAAGCTTACTGTTGCGACCTTAGCTTTTGATCATAAGTAGCACTGAAGTTCTAAGTGTCCTGATCCTAAACAAGCAAAGTTATCTGTGAAAGAGTTGAATCGAAAGATCAACTATCTGAGATTCATTCTCTTGAACAGTTATCATAAGACTTGGGTCAGTAAGTAGGAACAAGATACCATACGCTGAAAAGTGTATTAAGTAACTTGATTCATAGAGCTATCTGATTAACTGAAAAGTTAGAAAGAAGCTCATCTGACAAACTCAAACCAAAACCAACACCATCACTGGCGTGGAGTACAAGAAGTACTTAGTTCGGAAAATCAGGGAATAACTCCAAGGTTAACGGAGTATAGGAAGTACTTGATTTGGCCATTCAAGTGGCTCATTCTTTTATGCCATAGCCAATTTTCTTCAGTGTGGCCAGATTGACTCACCATGAGACATTCTTCGGTTGTGGCGGATGTCCAATCAGCAACATAAAGATTTCCTTTACGCCTTGCAACCAAGACTGTCTGCTTTTGACTCATTGTCAATCACTTTACATAGTTTTGACTTGATTTTGACAGTGTACCCTTTGTCTACTAGTTGACTCATGCTTAGGAGATTATATTTCAATCCCTTTACATGAAGTACTTCAGAGATTGTAAGGGTTCCAAACTTCAAATTGCGAAAACCTATGGTTGGATTTTAATCTCCTCCAGCAAACCTGATAATTGGTCCATCATTGCACTTTTTGTAGTCAATCAGATTTGCTTTGTCTCCTGTCATGTGCTTCCCACATCCACTATCAAAATGCCACTTTGAATTAGTGTTTAGAGTGTTCTGCACAAAATAGGAAACAGAAGATTAGGTTCTCATACCAACAATGGAACCATTTGGACTAAAAAATCTTCCAGTATGAATCCATTTTTGAATGAATTTCTTAGGAACATTCTTTTGTCTATCAGGAACATAAGGAGGAATTCTAGTTAAATGATTAGTATCATTGTTATTAAGAACTACTTTCTTCCTTGGTGTGTTCCTTGGTGCTCCATTTGGTGCTTTCAGATACCTGTCAGGTTTCTGAGTCTGCTTCTCAGCAAACTTTACTTTCCTAGCCAGATTTCTTCTAGCCCTGGCATTCAGATTTTCAGTGGCTTGATTCATCTTCCACTTCTGATAATTGTTGTGAGCAATTCTAGCCCTTAACCATCGTTCTTGCTCTTGTTTGTACTCACGAGCAAGTTGTTTCCCAATGGCTTTATAGCCAATACCATTTCGAGCACCTGGTGCTATTTGAGATCTCTTCTCAGCAGCTTTGCTAGTCTCTGGATAATCTATTTTCTTTCCAGAAAACATGACATTGGAGAATTTGTCAGCTCCTGCAATTTTTCCTTTTTGAGAGACATAGCACTGTGGGTGATTACACTTTTCAGTGTTATGTTTCTTTCCAGAGAAATGCCCGACAGTTTTCCTTCGGACTTGTTTTTCCCACAAAGGCTTGGTCGCAACTGCCTTTCCTTTGTCAACAATCTTAGTTTTCCATCGACATCAGATTGTTTGGAAATCACTTGAAAGCAATCGACAAATGTTCGTCCTTCATTACTCTTATTCAGAGTGGTGGAACTTTCGTGTGTGTCCAAATTTAAGTCCTCTCTTTTCTGAAGGATCTCTTAAATAAGATTGTATACTTCAGTAAGAGTGTCACTAGCTTTGGCATAAGATTGAAAAGATAGTTCTTTCTTTTTGAGTTTCTTATTTTCAGAAAGAAGATCTTCACATTTATTTTGAAGATTGGCCATTGCTTCTTTATGTGACTTTTCGGTCTCAGATATCTGAGCCTTGAGAAATGCATTTTCAACATCCTTTTTCTCAGATATCTTGATTATTTGAGAATTTTCCTTTACAAGAGAATTCTTTTCTTCTTCAAGATTTTCGGCTCTAGCTCGGACCATTAGAAATTCTCTTTCATAGAGATCAAGTTCTTTTCTGAGATTTTCCAGATCTTTGATTCCTTCTTCATCACTTTCATAAGTATAACAGGAAGTATGTGTTACCTCATCAGCCATTAGACAAGGTTCAATGTTGGAGATATCTGGAAAGATTTCTTCAGCCATTCCACACACTTTTTTCTTCTTTTGACCAAAGTCAATTACTTCATGAGAAACACCGCACATTTCTGGGGAAGGCAGTGTGGAATCATCTGAATCCTCATCCTCAGAATCAGACTCAATATCTAGAGCATCCAGTTGGATTTGAATCTTTTTCCTTTCTTCAGTGAGCATAGCTCTCTGACTTCTTTTGAAGATTCTTCTGTCTTTCTTGTCACCTGTCTTTAGTTTGTTGAAAGCAGGGCAATCCTTCTTGAAATAACCAGGTTTCTGACAATAGAAATAGATATCGTTTCTGATTTCTGCTTCCTCAGTACTTGATGATTTCTGAGCCGGCTTGTTCAGCGAGCTTTGCATATTTTTGTACTGGTGATAGTTTGAGCCTAGATGCGTTTTCAGCTTCTCTTTGGCTTTTCTTCTCTCAATTTCTCGACTGACATATTTTCCAATTTGCTTTACAGCAAGAGCATCCTCAGTCACCTCCTTGCCTTTCTTCTTTTCAGAAGTTCCTTGAGCAACTAGAGCAACATTCTGCAACTTCTCAGTTGTTTGTTCTCTTTGAGTTGTCTCATAGTCAACAGTGGCAAGGTGAGAGAAAAGTTCCACAGGAGTGATATCTGGCATTCCTTGGTTAAAGTAGAAAAACTTGTGTGTTCCCAGTTATGATTTAGACTTCTCACAATAGTCTTAATCTTTTCTGACTGGGTATATCTATTACTCTCACCAAGTGCAGCCATATCACTCATAAGTGTTGTAAACCGAAAATCTAGTTCTTCAAGAGTCTCCGTGGGACCTTGTTTAAAGTTTTGGAATTTGAGCTTCAAAACTTCGAACTTATTTTCCTTTGTTTTCTCAGTGCCGGCACAGATTTCTTCAATCAGTTGCCAGACCACTTTCGCCATTTTTGTACCCCATAGTTTACACTATATGTGCTCTGGAGTAGAACGTATGATGATATTACGAGCCAGACCATCCAGTCGATTTCTCTTGGCATCTTCTGATGTCCAGAGCTCTCTGGGCTTTGGTTCATAAATGACTTGACTGGCAGGTCTCCCACTGGTTGACGCATCTGTTTGTGAAGACCCATCGCTTTGTTCTCTGTCTCTACCATTAGAAACCTCTATGACATGCTTGACTTGTTGAATGACTATTGGGCCATTCTTTATTACTTCGATCATTTCGTCACTGATGGCTTCTAGGTGGAGCATCATGTTGTTCTTCCATTTTTCATAATTCTCTGGCTTGAGAATTGGGGCGTCACTCAAAGACATCCTGCAACAAACACACTAAACCAACAAATCAAGTGTAGATGAAAAGCAGTTAGTGGGCACTTATTTGGGATCTAGGTTCAGTGCAGAAGGCTTGGGAACCTCCTGCTCTGATACCACTTGTTGGTCCAGATAACGGCAAAGTAAAAGACTAGAGGGGGTGAATAGTCTTTTAAAACTTTTTGTCGATAAGCACAGTTTCTCAGATATCTGTGAAGATATCTGATACTTAATTTCAGAGAGCGGAAGACTTTTCTGTGATAAGTGCACGTGCTCAGCAAGATAAGTGTAAGTACTTTGAAAGATAAGTAAAGCAAGTAATAGACTGCAGAAAGTAAATAACACAAGTCTTTTTATAGTGGTATCTGAAGGTGGCGCAATCCTTCAACTAATCCACTTCGGCCTTTCTCAGACCTAGAATCCACTAAGACAGATAAATGATGTAACCTTACAAATATCTACTCCTGATTCCTAGATACACTAGGTTCCCAACCAAGTGCTCCCCCCGAGTTATTCCCTGGCTTTCACAGCAAAGTACTTCCTGTACTCAGAAACCTTTTTGAGCTATTCCTTAGTTTCCCAAACTAAGTACTTCTTGTGCTCAATAACCTTGGAGTTATTCCTTTGTTTCCCAAACTAAGTACTTCTTGTACTCCACGTCGATTAAGGTGTTGGTTAAGGTAAATTGTCAGGTGAGCTTCTTTAATAACTTGTTCAGTTATTCAGATAGCTCTATGAATCAAGTATACTTAATACACTTTGCAATGTATGGTATCTTGTTATTTACTGACCCAAGTCTATGATAAGTGTTTAAGAGAATGAAACTCAGATATGAAATCTTAGTTCAACTCTTTCACAAATAACAAATGCTTGTTAAGGATCAGGACACTTAGAACTTTTGTGCTACTTAGAATCAAGAGCTTTGGTCGCAACAGAAAGCTTGAAGATAAGTAGTATGCTTGAGAGAGCTTGTGTGAGAGTATTCAATGTAAGTTCAGTTTTCTAAGGTGTAAGTTCTGTGTGTGTGTTCTCAAGTAGTCTAAGTGTTGATATTTATAGATGAATTTGAGTGCCGTTTGAATAGTATCTGTTAGGCTTAAAACAAATTCAAACTATTGATATCTGAGTATAGTACTGTAGTACGTTTGTCTTCTTCTTCAGAAGCTACCATTTTTGTTCAGACATCTCTGTCCGTGCATTTAATGCATTGTACTATACTTTGTCCTGTAGTGCCAACGGAACTATGCATTGTATCAGAGATCTTTTACTATCAGAGTTCTCTGAAGCTTTGCACGTCCTTTTCAAAAATTATCACAACTTCAGATACCACTTGTTGAAACAACTTGTTATAATATATTTATTTTCAGAAGCATAATTTACGTCCAAGGTATCTGAGTGTAGATATCTGTGGGCACTTTCCTCGTCTCAGAAACCTTTTATTCTCAGATATCTTTTGCAACACTTGTGTTTCGAAACACTTATTTCTTCAAGATATCTGGACATAGGTATCTGAAAAAGCTTTGTCTTCAGCAATCTTGTGTAGTCTTCAAGTCTTCAAATCCGTTGAACTTTTCCTGCTGGATGCCTTCTTCTTGGTCTTCTTCAGAAAATAAAAATTACATTTTGAGACCTAACATCCTATACAAGATTTTCTAGACTATCATACTTAGTGAGTTTCCTCTTTTACAGTGTTCAAGTGAACTAAGAGTACTAATCACCTTTCTGAGCTAAGATAAGTCATTAGGTTGTTGATCAAAGTCTAAACAGATATTCCTAACAAGTAAGTCCACATGATGCAAAAATTTTGTCATCAAACCAACTTTGGCAAAACAGTGTACATAAAATCAAACACAATCGTTTTTAAAACAAATAGCACTTAAGTGTAGCTCGCTAGTCCCTCACAGGTGAATGCAGTGTATCTCCCACTCTCTTGGAAGTATCCAAATGGGGTATAAGCTCAAAATAAACTGGGAAGGTGACTTGCGTCACAAAGGTGCCTAAAATATCTTATGCTATCCATTATAGTCGTTGGCTCGACTTTTGGGAAATGTTGCTATGCATTATCCAACGGGAACGAATCCCTTGCATTCATCCCGGTATCCTCAGCATTTTGTGAGCCATCCTTAGCTCCTCTCCTCAGGTTCTCTAACAGTTCCATGATTCCCTGAAAACTAAAATTAAACAAATCAAAAAATTTAAAAACTAAAAAATAACTATGGGAATCAGAGGGAAAATAAAAAAGAAAAAGTGGGTCGAAACTCCCTGGGTAGTCCAATGTGTATGATGGGACTATGATGTGTGAATCATCGGTTTCTTCTTGTACCGTAGGGGCAGATTCAGGAGTCAGCTCAGTAAGGTTAGAGAATGTGCTTCTTCTTGTACCATAGGTGTTCGTAAGTCACCAAAGTAAGGGAGTAGAATGGGTTTCTTCTTGTACAGTAGGGGTAGATTCAGAAGTCAGCTCAGCAGGATGGTTTATCTTCTCATGCTGGATGTCATCAATCAGCAACATCGACAAACTCAAAGAATTGTTTGAGTTTAAACTCATCTATGGGTTGTCTCGCAGCTTCTTCTAATATTGCTTGATCATCCTTGGTCAATCCAAAATAGAAACATCCTATCACATCCCTATTGCTCAATCTAGCATTTATGCACCCTTTTTCAAGCTCTCTAAACCGATACCACGCATCGTAGAATCTTTCTCCAGGAAGCTGAAGGAAACTATGAAGGAGTCCCCTCTCTTTCTGGCGGATAGAGTAGATGTCCATCAGATACGATTTCTTGGTTGCATAAGTCCCTACACACACGAAGACAAGAAACCACGAGTAGTTCCGACAAAACAAAAACTAACGAAACAAAAGAAAACTATAAACAAAACGAGTAAAAATTTGCAATCAAGCGCTACAGTAGGAATTGATTCCACGGCAGCGGCGCCAAATTTGATGTGCTCAAATTGATACTTAGAAACAAGTAGCAAGCAGTTGTTGTAGAATAAACAAAGCTAACCACAGGGTCGTTCGCTAAGGAAACAATTAAGCTACCAAGCAATTGAAAGCAAATAGTCACTTGCGTAAACTGTTTGAATTGTTTGAGTTGCTAACTACTAATAACTAGGAAATAGAAAAGTAGATAACTGATTTAAATATGAGATAGAAGAGAACACAGTAGTTAGATCGAGTGGTGCTAATTCGCTCTAGGGAAATCGTTCATACTTGTCACACCGTCGGTGTACTTAAAACATTCAATCCAATTCAACCAAACGTTATTTGAAAATCTTTGAACTAGAGTAATCGTGCGCCGTCAATCCACGATCCTTAACCAAAGCATTTTAGAGAATCTTTGAACTAGCTTATTGGATTGAAAGGTTTTTACGAAGATATTTGAACTAGGCGAACCTATATGAACGAATCTTAACCCTAGAAGCAAATACGCAATCACCGTCACATCGCTACCGTGTTCGGAGTGGTTTAGCTACTCATGATAGATTGAAAGATGAAAGACTTCAAGATATTGCTCATGATAAACATAAACATAATTATAATCACATGCAAGCTCATACAATTCGACAAACAAGAACAAGAACGAATTGTAAAGAGATAAACAATAGAGAATTACCACGGTGATCAGGAATTCGATATCGATAAATCAATCAAGGATAAAATCATGCTCCAAGATATGTTTCAATGTCAAAAGTATGAATATGAAGCTTTTCTATGAACTAGGTTTTGCTCTAGGGCAAAGTGTTTTTGTTTTTTTCAATAGAATGAATGTCTAATATATAACTTAAGGAGAAAAAACGGAATTAGGAAAAGAAATAGCAGAAGAAAACAGCAGAGGAAAAAATTGGCTTCGCCAGTTAGGGAACTGGCGTCACCAGTAAAGAGAACTAGTGTCGCCAGTTTGGTTTGTCTCATCGCAGAAAAACACTAGCGTACGCCAGTTTGATAACTGGCATCGCCAGTTCTTCTGACATCTGTATCTTTTTCTACAGGAGGAATTTGGCTATGCTTCTGGAACAAAAGTTGTAACCCTTTAAATTATCTTTCCATGGCCACCAAGATCAGGTCAATCGAACATCATATGAGAGAGTTATGGCCAAAATGGCTAGACTGCTCCGTAAAACTTCACTTCTGCAAGCTTCGCTAAAACGTCTCTCAAATCTTCGTCCGAACTCCGAATCCACTTACGTTTTCGTCCAGCTACTCTACATTCAAAGATCTAGAACCAAAGTTTCCACTCCGATTTTCACCTTTGGGACACAAAAATCCTACAAAACACAAACAAAGCACCAAAGCTTAAAAACGCACAAAGACACTATAAAACCATAAACAAAGACTAACAAAGACCCCTAAAAAGGACCAAATGAGACTCTAAATTATCGTCTCATCAAAATTCCCTGTAAAGCTCATCCCAAGTCTGGAAAGACCCTTCCTGCTGGTTCAGAAGCCAGCTCTTAGCCTTATCCTGCATGCACATAGGAAAAACCTTCTTCCTAATATCCTCATCAGTAACAGTAATCTCCCCAACTGTAAGCGGGATCCTAGCAATCAATGCCTCAACTCTTTCAGGAACCTGATCACGTCTTCATTAGCCATCCCATAGTACTTGGGTAGGTCATGGAAGTGATAAGCCTTGATCTCCATGTTCCTGGCTTCATTAGAGAGAACAACAGCTGACCTTCCGGCCTTCATCTTACCAGGCTGCATGTAGGTTCCATAGGTGATCTCAGGCACCTCAGCAATTGGATGGTTAATCTCTGCGTTTCCTTCCATTTCGATTGCTGCTAAGTGTTGTCTCCTGAGCTGACGAATGTGTCTATCGATCTCGTTCACTGGAGCTTGCAAAGGTGATCCTTGTGATCTCCTGCCAAGCATAAACCTGTAGTGAAGTCTACACAATCAAAAACCTCGAAGAATCTTAGTTTCTGTTAGTGTAATAAACAACAGGCTGAAAAACAAACAAATAAAAATTCGCAATCAACCGCTACAATACGAATTGACTCCCCGGCAGCGGTGCCAAATTTTATGTGCTCAAATTACTACTTAGGAAAACAAGTAGGAAGCAGTCGTTTGATGTGCTCAAATTACTACTTAGGAAAACAAGTAGGAAGTAGTCGTTGTAAACAGACTATGCTAACCACAAGATCGTTCGCTAAGGAATCAATTAGGCTACCACACGGTTTGAAAGCAAACAATTACTTGTAGAAACAATTTGATTTGTTTGAAATAGTGTACTTCTAATAACTAGAAAGAGAAATTAACAATGTAGTTGTTTGTAAGAATGAGGTAAAAGGAACACAGTAGTTATGATCAAGCAATGCTAATTCGCTCTAGGATACGTTCATACTGTCACACGGTCGGTGTACAGAAAACTATCAATCCAATTCAACCAAGCGTTATTTGAAAATCATTGAACTAGAGTAATCGTGGGTCGTTAATCCACGATCCTTAACCAAAACGTTTTAGAGAATCTTTGAACTAGCTTATTGGATTGAAGGGTTTTTACGAAGATCTTTGAATGAGCCTAACCTATATGAACGATTTCAAACCCTAGAAACGAATACGCAAGGCTATCACGCAACTACCATGTTCGGAGTGGTCTACCTACTCATAATCGAAGCAAGGGTGAAAAAATACAAGATATTGCTCATAATCTTTGAACTAGCTTATTGGATTGAAGGGTTTTTACGAAGATCTTTGAATGAGCCTAACCTATATGAACGATTTCAAACCCTAGAAACGAATACGCAAGGCTATCACGCAACTACCATGTTCGGAGTGGTCTACCTACTCATAATCAAAGCAAGGGTGAAAAAATACAAGATATTGCTCATGATTAACATAAACAGAATGATAATCGCATGCAAGCTTAAACAATTCGAGAAACAGAGTAAGAACGAATTGAATAAGATAAAACAATAGAGATTTACCACAGTAATCAGGGATTCGATATCAATCCTTCATTAAACAAGCAAAACCAAGCTCAAATTTGTCTATCAATGTCAAGGTATGAATATGGAGTTTTTTCTATGAACTAGGTTAAAAGAAGTATGAAAGAAAAGAAAACCAAATTCTAAGCTAATAAGGAAAACAAATTCTGAGCCTGCGCGTCTCGCCGCGGCGGGCCAATTGCTTCGCCGTGGCGAGCTTTCTTTTGTCGATTATATATCCAGCTCGTAAAGTCTCGCCGCGGCGGACTGAATCCCTCGCCGCGGCAAGCATCTTCCTCCGAAACGGGGGAGCCATTCGTAAAATCTCGCCGCAGCGAGCCTTCTTTATCGCAATATATATAGCCCTCGCATAATTTCGTCGCGGCGAGCAAAATGCTCCGCCGCGGCGAGCTTCAATCTTCAAAATAGAGGCTTCATTCGCAAAATCTCGCCGCGGCGGATCAATTCATTTGTCGCAGCGAGCTCCTCCCGATGGATTTATTAGGGCTCTCGTAAAATCTCACCGCGGCGAGCCTCTTCAGCCATTCAAATGCTGGCCAGAAATCTACTTGGCGAAGTAGCCTTGTTAACCTCAACTCCTCATCTTTGGCTCAAAACTACCGATTCCTGCAAAACAACACCAAAACACCAGAGCATAAAAACGTACAAAAACACTAAAAAACCATAAACGAAGACTAACAAAGACAGCTAAAAAGGACCAAATGAGACTGTAAATTATCGTCTCATCATCGTTGTAAAACAGACAATGCTAACCACGAGGTCGTTCGCTAAGGAATCAATTAGGCTATCGCAACGATTGAAAACAAACAGTTACTTGTGAAACGATGTTGATTTGTTTGAATTTGAGTACTTCTAATAACTAGAAAACAGAAAATGTGATGTGTTGATTTGATTTGAATGAGATAGAAGGAACACAGTAGTTACGATCAAGCAATGCTAATTCGCTCTAGGGATACGTTCATACTGTCACAGGGTCAGTGTACAGAAAACTATCAATTCAACCTTTACCAAACGAGTTTGAAGATATTTGAACTAGAGTAATCGTGGGTCGTCAATCCACGATCCTTAACCAAGACGTTTTATAGAATCTTTGAACGAGAGTATTGAATTGAAGGGTTTTTACGAAGATCTTTGAACAAGCCTAACCTATATGAACGACTTCAAACCCTAGAAGCGAATACACAAATCTATCACGCAACTACCATGTTCGGAGTGATTTAGCTACTCATAATCGAAGCAAGGATGAAAGAATACAAGATATTGCTCATGATTAACACAAACAGAATGATAATCGCATGCAAGCTCAAACAATTCGAGAAGCAGAGAAGGAACGAATTGAATAAGATAAAACAATAGAGATTTACCACAGTAACCAGGGATTCGATATCAATCCTTCGATGAATAAGCAAAATCAAGCTCCCAATCGTTATCAATGTCAAAGTATGTGATGTGTCAATATCAAAGTTTTAATATTTGTTTACTTAGCCAAGAGCTAACTCTCAACACTACGAAAACTTGTAGTGTAGTGAAGTTAACCCCGAGGTCGGTCTCTAGGGACTTAACTAGGTTGAGCTTCAGTTTACGAATAGAAGTAACAATATGAAAAGCAGTAAAAGTTTGTTTGCTTCGGTAGCGAGATGATAAACAATAGTAAACAACTACTTGCAACTACTAGAAACCGATTCAAGACTAACGAGATTGAAATATGAATGAGGGAAAATTATGGAGTGGTAACGTCAACAAGCTAGCTAGCAGGATACATGTGATTCACGGGATTTACCACGCAAGTTGTCACAGTCTTGAGTTCAAAAACGAATAGCACTACTGAAGGCATCAGTTTCACTAGGCTACAATCAATTCAACTAACCTATTATCACAGTTTGTAACTAACTGTTAGGTCAAGCAAGACGAAAGAAATTTTGGTTTGCAAGGCTTAAATGCCTAATCTAACAATGATTTTGTCTAGAAGATCATCAAACGAGATAGCAGGAATAGTAATTAATCTAAAAGGCACAAGTAGTCGAATCCCGATGCACTTCGAATCACATGAACCCTTGCTAGCATGCATTGAATCAGTCACCACCCCATAATAGGGGATGTTTAGCTACTCATGACAAGCGAAAGCATAATCATACAAGCGCAAAACAAAGATTCGAGAGGATTGATACAATTTTACCCTTCGTTGTCACAAACCCTAGGTAGAAATTGAAGAACGAAAACGAATCGATGCAAAAGATGTGTAGATAATCTCCCAATCAACGTCAATCATCGGACTACAAGGGAAAACGGTTCAATTACCTCAAATCGGGTAATTACCTTTGAAACTAGGTCTAGTTCTAGAGCAAGGTGAGTGTTCTTGACAATAGAATGTATCTGCCAAAAGTAATAGTCAATGTTCACTCATACAAAGAAAAAAAAACGGACTCTGGATGAATTAGGAAAGAAAATGAGTCGCAATCCGCTCCGCGCGCTGGAGTTGGCGGACGCCAACTCCAGAAACGGCGTCCGCCATGGCTGTAATCTCAAGGGCGCTTAAGTTAGACTTAGACGCCAAGATTCAATCCATGGCGTCCGCCATCTCTTCTTGGTGCCCGCCAGAGCATTCTGCCCAGGTTTGGCGGGCACCGTCTTCAACTTGGCGTCCGCCACTCCTTTTGGCGAATTACAATTTTGCCCCTTTGTCCTTTTTACTCGATTTTGCTCCTTTTAACCTCGATTTTGGTATTTTGGCTTCTCCGCTCCACTTCTAGCAACCATACGAGGCATTGGGACTTCCATATCTTCCAGGCGCATGTAAAATACACCCTTTTTGCCTTCAATTAGCGCGGTTCAACCAAATACCTGCAAAATACACAAAGAACAAAACAAGTAAAAAGACTCTAACAAAACTACTAAAACTATACTTAAGGATAACAAAAGGACGGTAAAAAAGACCAGATGAGACGATGTAAAACCGACTCATCAAACTCCCCAAACCGAACTCTTGCTTGTCCTCAAGCAACAGACTCTCTAAAAAACCTAAAAACAAAAGGGAAAAACACATAATTAAAAACACATAGACACAAAATAAAGTCTAGCTCCCAAGCTACCAAGTCTACGATTGCACATAATAAGCCCAAAAAAATGCAGAAGCTTTGACATCACACTGACATTCACAGAATAACATGCACAAGTTCAAAAAGTTCGTTTCCAAAGTAAATAGAACTTAAGTCTAACAAGGCAGTCCCTCACAAGTAGATCCTATGCAACTAATCTCTGACACTCCTGGAAGTGTCCAGTAGGGATAATCACTAAAGAATATAAAGAGATAAGGAAGGTGACTTGCGTCACAAAGATGCCTCAAATACCTTAATGCAATGTACTCAATCAGTTAAGTCGGAAGGGACTTTTTCATAGCTCTGTAACAATCAGCAATAGACTCATAAAAAGGCAGTCGTTCTCTCTTTTTTTAAATATTTTATTTTTTTTCATTTTTTGCATACTCTTTTTTGCAGTCTTATATAAGACCCATATGCTTATATATTTTTTCTGTCTCAATTTTTTGGTAGTGTTTGTTTTACCGAAAGTCCGCACTTTTGTGCATGCTGGTTTGGTGTACACGCCATCAACCCTCATGGACATATAGCTTTTAAGGGCCACGCCGGTATATAGGTAGTATCTGAAACGTGCCCAACACGACTAATGGTGGTAACTAGTACCATAGATCCACTCCGAGACTTATTTTATTTTTTGAGAGAACGAAAAACCTGAACACAGTCTTTATCAATACAAGCAAGCCACATAAACCTCCTCCCCAAACCTGTTCTTGGAACGGGTTTGGCATAAGCAAATAAGAATGTAAAACATGTCGTTCGTCATACTTAACTTACACAGAGTACACATGATAATGATGAGGCGCAAACAAGGGAGTTTGCACATCCCGAATTCAATCACACAGGCGCCGGTACAATATTTTTTCATCGGCTAAGGTTTACTCACAGGCTTTTTGGACTACAGAATTAGAACAGACTTTCTATTTAAAGCAGAAACGAACTTAGCAAACTTAAACATGCAAACTGCTACTAGTCAAGGATCAGTCAAAGCAAAAGCATTAAACAGGTTTAGTACATGCAATAGACGCTCGACTTGGGAGACAGACTTAGATTCAACAGACTTACAGACTCGACATACTCGAATAAGAAATACATAAAGAAACACCCCTCCCCAAACCTGAACTCGTGCTCGCCCTCAAGCAAATGAGTGAAAAGAGAAAAAGTAGAGAGTTGATAGGAAGAGGCTTCCCTGATTGATGATTTTCAAGATGTGTAGCAGACAGAGGAGAATGACCTGAGACTCAAGTAGAACATTAGAAAACAAAGAACCGAGCTAGCAGGGGAAAAGAACGCAAAAAAAAGGCTAAAAAGGGCCAAAAAAGAAGTTGGCGCCCGCCAGGATCCAACGTGGCATTCGCCAAGTTGAATCTTGGCGGGCGCCAAGATTCTTCTTTGGCATCCGCCAACTCGAAAGTTGGCGGACGCCAACTCCCGTTTGGCGGGCGCCAACTGGGGCCATTGGCGCCCGCCAAGGGTTCTATAAGTATCACTGGACCGACTTGGCGTTCGCCAACTTAGAAGTTGGCGGGCGCCAGTCGGTCTGGCATCCTGTACTCAAAAATTTTCAATTTTTTGCCCACTTTTAACCTTCTAGCTCAACTAGACTCGACTAAAAAATAAAAAAATACACTAAATGAAAAGACAAGAACTATGCTAACTTACATGGCCACTTACCGGCCAGTACTTGTTCCAGCGCGACCTGGATCCCCTTCATCCGGATTCAAGTAGAAGTTCTCAATCTCTCCAGCAGAGTCAACAGCTTCCACATATGACTTGACTCGCTGCCCATTAATCTTGAATGTATCTCCAATTCCCAAGTCTTGGAGTTCAACGGCTCCATGAGGAGCCACCTAGACTATATTGAAGGGTCCATCCCAGCGGGTTTGAAGTTTACCTGGAAAGAATTTCAAACGTGAACTGAATAACAAAGCTTTCTTACTGTGTCGGCCTTCCGGACAATGTTATGGTCATGGTACTTCTTGGTTTTCTCCTTGTATATCTTCGCGTTCTCGAACGCATTCAATCGAAACTCATCTAGCTCAGATAGCTGTAGAAGTCGTTGCTCTCCTGCTTGGTCCTGCTCCATGTTGAGCTCTGAAATTGCCCAATGAGCCTTGTGCTACAATTACACGGGCAGATGGCAAGCTTTCCCATACACCAGACGGTAGGGGGTAGTCCCAATCAATGTCTTGTAACTGGTGCGGTATGCCCATAATGCATCCGGTAACTTTTCAGCCCAATCCTTCCTGTTAGGGCGCACCACTTTCTCTAGAATCTGCTTGATCTGTCGGTTGTTGACCTCCACTTGACCAGATGTTTGTGGGTGGTATGGAGTGGCTACTTTGTGGTATACCCCATATTTCTTCATCATACCTGCATGCAACCGATTCACAAAATGCTTGCCCCCATCGCTTATGATTGTGCGAGGGGTACCAAAGCGAGCAAATATATCTTTGATAAATCTAGTAACAACAGGAGCATCGTTAGTTCTAGTTGCAACTGCTTCTACCCATTTAGTCATGTAATCAACTACAACTAAGATGTATTCATAACCACAACTAATGGGGAACGGACCCAAGAAATTGATCCCCTAAACATCAAAAGGCTCAACCACTAGATTACCAGTGTGCTGGCAACGATCACAACGGAGGTAGAATGCCTGTGCGTCTTTCACCACTGAGGGCCAGAAGAATCCTGCATTGAATACCTTGTGGGCAGTTTTCGTGCCACTGTAGTGCCCTCCACACTCCATCTCGTGGCAAAAGCGCAAGATGCTTTCCTGCTCTATTTCCGGCACACATCTCCTGAGCACATCGTCAGCACCTATCCTGAAAATATTCGGATCATCCCAAATGTATTTCCTGCACTACTTTTCAAAAGCTCTCTTTTCAGAGGCTGACGAGTTAGGCAAAACAGAGTTAGTAGCTAAATAATTGACTATATCAGCAAACCATGGCTCAGTTCCTAAACTCATTATATGCTCATCAGGCAGTACATCACAAATAGGTGGGGATTCGTCATCTATAGCAGAGGGGGGAAGTCTAGACAAATGATCAGCAATTAAATTCTCTTTCCCACTCTTATCTACTATTTCACAGTGAAAATCCTGCAACATCAACATCCACCTAGTCAACCTGGGTTTCGACTCACTCTTTGCTAGAAGGTTTCTAAGCGCAGCGTGGTCACTATGCACAATAACCTTGTATCCGGTTAAATAAGACCGAAATTTATCAAGAGCAAAAATAACAGCGATAAATTCCTTCTCAGTGGTTGTGTAATTGACCTGAGTGCTGTCTAAAGTCTTACTGGCATAGTAAATCACGCGATATTGCCTATCTACCTTTTGGCAAAGTACAGCCCCTACAGCAAAATGATGTGCTCAAATTGATACTTAGAAACAAGTAGCAAGCAGTTGTTGTAAATAGACAATGCTAACCATGAGGTCGTTCGCTACGGAACCAATTAAGCTACCACAACGATTGAAAACAAACAGTTACTTGTGAAACGATGTTGATTTGTTTGAGTTGAGTACTTTTAATAACTAGAAAACAGAAAATGCAATGTAATTGATTTGAATGAATGAGGTAGAAGGAACACAGTAATTACGATCAAGCAATGCTAATTCGCTCTAGGGATACGTTCATATTGTCACACGGTCGATGTACATAAACTATCAATTCAACCTTTACCAAACGAGTTTGAAGATATTTGAACTAGAGTAATCATGGGTCATCAATCCACAATCCTTAACCAAACGTTTTAGAGAATCTTTGAACGAGAGTATTGAATTGAAGAGTTTTTACGAAGATCTTTGAATGAGCCTAACCTATATGAACGATTTCAAACCCTAGAAGCGAATACGCAAGGCTATCACGCAACTACCATGTTCGGAGTGGTATAGCTACTCATGATAGATTGAAAGATGAAAGACTTCAAGATATTGCTCATGATAAACATAAACATAATGATAATCGCATGCAAGCTCATACAATTCGACAAACAAGAGCAAGAACGAATTGTAAAGAGATAAACAATAGAGAATTACCATAGTGATCAAGAATTCGATATCGATAAATCAATCAAGGATACAACCAAGCTCCAAATTGTCTCAATGTCAAAGTATATGGAGTTGTTGGTCCAGATAACGGCAAAGTAAAAGACTAGAGGGGGGGTGAATAGTCTTTTAAAACTTTTGTCGATAAACACAATTTCTCAGATATCTGTGAAGATATCTGATACTTAGATTCAAAGCGCGGAAGACTTAAGATAGATAAGTGCAGAAACAGTTAAAGTGTGTGTGTGTGTTGCTGAAAAGTAAGTACAGAAATGTAAATAACACAGCAAGTATAGTGGTATCTGGAGGTGGCGTAATCCTCCAACTAATCCACTTCGGTCTTCCAAAGACCTAGAATTCACTAGAATAGATGATTGAGGTCACCTTACAATAATCCTATTCTAAAATTCCTTTAAACAAATGGTTCCCAACCAAATGAATTCCCCCTGAGTTGTTCCCCGGCTTTCTCAGCCAAGTACTTCCTATACTCAGAAACCTTTTTGAGTTATTCCCTAGCTTCCCAAGCTAAGTACTTCCTATACTCAATAACCTTGGAGTTATTCCCTAGCTTCTCAAGCTAAGTACTTCCTGTACTCCACGCCAGTGATGGTGTTGGTTTTGGTTTGAGTTGTCAGATGAGCTTCTTATATTAACTTTTCAGTTAATCAGATAGCTCTGTGAATCAAGTATACTTAATACACTTTTCAATGTATGGTATCTTGTTCTTTTACTGACCCAAGTCTTATGATAACTGTTCAAGAGAATGAATCTCAGATATTTGATCTTTCGATTCAACTCTTTCACATATAGCTTTGCTTGTTTAGGATCAGGACACTTAGAACTTCAGTGCTACTTAAGATCAAGAGCTTTGGTCGCAACAGAAAGCTTTTGGATAAGTAGTTTACTTGAGAGTTGTGAGATATGTTCAATGTAAGTTCTTCTGGTTGTGTGTGTCTAAGGTGTGTTCTCAAGCAGTCTAAGTGTTGATATTTATAGATGAATTTGAATGCCGTTGAATAGTATCCGTTAGGCTCAAATTCAAACTATTGATATCTGTGTATAGTATCAGAGTTTTGTCTTCTTCTTCTTGAGCTGCTTTTGTTCAGACATCTCTGTCCGTGCATTAAATGCATTGTACTATACTTTTTGTCCTGTAGTGCCAACGGAACTATGCTTTGTATCAGAGACTACCTTGATCAGATTTCTCTGAGTTTTTCGCACGTTCTTATCTTCAACTTCAGATACCACTTAAATTGAAACAACTTTGTTTGCAATATATATTTCTTTTCGTAAATGGTTAAGGCTCAAGGTATCTGAGTGTAGATATCTGTGGACACTCTCCTTGTTTTCAGATAGACCTTTTATTTCTCAGATATCTCTTGTGACACAGTTTGTTTAAAACCATTCGTGTCTTCAAGATATCTGGCCAAGGTATCTGTAAAACTATTTCAGTAATCTTGTGCAGTCTTCAAATCTTCAATGTCGTTGAACTTGTTCTGCTTGGATGTCTTCTTCTTGGTCTTCTCTTCATAAAATAAAAATTACATTTTGAGACCTAACATCCTATACAAGATTAACTAAACTATCATACTTAGTGGGTTTCCTCTTTTACAATGTTCAAGTGAACCAAGAGTACTAATCACCTTTCTGAGACTAAGATAGGTCATCATGTTGCTGATCAAAACTAAACAGATATTCTTGACAAAATATCTAACAAGAAATTCCTAACAAATTTCCTAACAAATTTCCCCCTTTTTGATCAGTCAACGATGACTATCTGACCTATTACAAATCTGGATGAGGAAACAATCCATCACTTAATCTTTTCTTAAGATTTTTCAATTCATTCAATTAAGTGCAGAAAGTAAACATCAACCAAATCACAAGGTGTGATCTTTGCTGACAAGTTATCTTTTATAGAATAATATCTGAGAGTAAATTCATCAGATAAGTTACAAAGAAGGTTTACAGATAACTTTGGTACATAAAACAGTTAAGCTCAGTCAGCAAGATACAACAAAAATACATAGTAAATTAGGACAACAGGATTAACCAAGCTCCAAGTAAACATCCTAATAGACTAGTCTTCAAGTCTTCAATTCTTCAAGTCTTCAGCAAATAGTTCTATGGATCAGTCTGCAAATTTCCTATCTCCAAACCTTTTGATGTCATCAGAATAGTCATAGAGAAGAGTTCTGACGAGCATCTCTGTGTCTCTGGCAAATCCACAGACCTCTTTATAGGTTTTGGTAGGATTTTTCTTGACAAAATGCTTGACCCACATATACTTTCCCCACTTCCAGGCATGCTCTATTCTGATATCTGAAAGCTTGAAATATTCATAGATAATCTTCAGATATCTGATGTCACCCTTGTATTGATCTTCAGTTAGATAGAACGATTCATAGGGTTCCACAGCGAGTCTTGCTCTTGTGCTCCAAGAATATTCGCATTCATGCACATCATCTGGCTTTCCATATGGACATTCATCAGAGAGGTCCTTCTTCATGGCTTCAGTTCTCTTGACAACTTCAAAATCCAACCATGCTTTAATGTGATTGGTGTTGATCAAGGTTGGCTTGTCTTTTCTCCATGCCATAAGTTGTTTATGGATTGGTTCTGGAAATCTTGAATATACTAGTAGATGCTTAAGTTCCAGAATCCAATAGCCATTCTTCTGATTGATGCACCTGTAGACAGAGGAATTATTGTGATGCTTCACATACTTAATTTTGGCTTCTTCTGGCCTGAGTGGAAGTTGACTTTGTCTCTGTTCAGCTCTCAGTCTGTTCCTTTTTTCTCTAGAATTCTCTTTGGGGTTGTTGCTTGAAGAACCACCACCCTGGATAGACTTGGTATTTCCAGAGGGTGTTTTAGCTGCTAGTGGCTTTGCAACTATGGGCTCAGTTAGGCTTTTAAAATTCCTTTTTCTGTGAAGAGGAGCTTCATCTTCATCAGATTCCTCATCATCATCAAGATTGAATCTTGTGAGAGTTTTACAGCCTTCTTCATTGCCCAGGGACTTGATTTGATCTTCTTCTTCTTCTTCAGAAGATTCATCAATCCCTTTAACTTGTCTTGTCCATGGAGCCTTGGTACTCCTTGGAGGTTTCTGTGCTTTGGCCCTTGTTAACATTGTAGTTCCTTCAGTGGGTTTCTGGGAAGTAGCTACTATTTGCAAAGCAGCTTGACTTGAGGAGGGCTCATTGATTCTGAGTGGTGGCTGGGAAGTTTTCTTGGTTCTTCTTCCTTTCTGAGCAGCACCAGCTCTAGATTTCTTCTTGTTTCCTTCTCCTTCTTCCCATTCCCCCTGACTTTGAGGTCCAGATTTGTACAATCCTTCCCCCTTAGTCATTGTTGGCTGACTAAGTCTCATAAAGGAATCTAAGAGAGACTCAAAATGTCCATTTAAGAAATTATAGGCAGAGACCAACTTCTGAGGTTCGGCTTTGAGCTCCTGATTTTGCTTGATAAGTCCATTTTCCTTATCAGTGAGCTCCGCCACTGGGCCTAGGATAGCATCTGCTTTTCCAGCAGTGTAACTTGCCTCTTGGAAAGCTTTTTCAGCTAAAGATGCATCATTGTCCCTTATCATTCCCAGATCTTTCTGAGCAATGACTATGCTAGTTGTTCTCTGAGTGATTAGCTCAGTGAACTTTTTCATTTCAGAGGGGACGGAGGCAATTACTTCCTTGTTCTGTGAAGACAACTCCTTTTTCAGATGAGCCAGTACTTGGTATCTGTTCATGTATTCATGGGAGTGGACATTTGGCAGGTTGCTGAAAGTTTCAGGAACAATCAGCTTCCTTTTCAAGTGTGAAACCGCTAGATGTTCATTGCGGTGCTCTGCCAAAGTCTTGTCTTCTTCATCATCTGAGTAATCAGCCCAGTGATCTTCATCCTCTTGGACATTCTCATCGATTGTATCGAGTCCAGCAACCATCTAAGAGATTGGTTTCTTCCCTTTCTGGGAGGAGGATGGTACTTCTTTTGAAGATGATGCAGCCTTAGCATCATGCTTGTCTTCGGATACTTTTTTAGTACCGAGTGCTTTTGTGATTGCATTCACAGCATCCTGTAGCTCTTTAACCTCAGAGTAAGTAGTCATTTCTTTGAAGTATTGGTCTTGTAATTGATCAAGCTTGTCTCTGGATTTAGCTATTTGATCTTCCAGTTGAAGATGGAGCTGTTGTTCTTCTTCCAACAGTTGTCTGAGTTGAGCAGTTCTGGTTTGAGTATTCAATATTTTCTGATTGGTTTCTTCAGAAAGCTCAACTACTTGTTCAGTAGTAATTTGGTGTTGGTGAGAAGATGGATGAGTAGATTTCTGAGGAGATGGAGACGGAGATTTCTGTGTTTTCCTCTCAATTTGCTTTTCAGCAGTTGAGGCATGATTTCTTTGTGAAATTCCTCCGGTCCCTGGTGTAGGGGCATCATCATCATCCTTTTTGTCTTTGTCATCCTTTTGGTGATGGTCAGTGGGAGGTTCATCGAAGAAGTTTTCGTTTATCTCTTCCTCCTCATCATCTTCAGATACAAGATTGATCACTTCCGGGATAGTGATCTTCTGTCCATTAACCTCTTCTTGTTCAGAAGGTATCAATTGCAGAGTCTGGGGCAGGACTGGCTTGAATGCCATCTGTAATCTTGTCTGACCATCTGCCTGTTCGAAGGCTTGTATCAAACTATGCGCCACTTCTCTGGAGAAATCCTTATGCAATAGGGTCGCAACTGCATACTGTTCGGTAGGGAACATTGCATGGATATATGTCTCCAAGTCAAGAGCTCGTGCTCGTCTAGTTGGGTGATCTGTGATTCTCAATATTTCAGAGAGATCGGAGCACCTTAACTTCTGCCATTTCTTGAAGCATTGGATGTGCTTCGGCAGTGTTTGAGCCTTGAAGAAGGGAAGTAGGTCCATTTTCTCATCAATGGGAACCTGCTTTGCATCTGTTTAAGCCTGAAAGAAAGAGTTTTGAGTGAGCTTTAAAACTTTTGTAGATATCTGAGTAGAAGTGTAGTTTAGTTTCTGGGTTACCTAATTATGAACATCAGGCTCAGATACTTGAACCACTGAGACAGTGGGTGTCTCAGATATCTTGTTGTGAGGTGGAGACTTTGAAGTCTGGTCCTCATCAACCTTTCTTTCTTGAACCTGAGAATGAAAAATAATACAATACTTTTACGAAATTGTTTGAAAGAAACTGTGCATTAATATGCTTTAATGAGTTCTGAGTTTTCCACTTACTTCCTTAAAAGGAAGCTCAGAGTCATTTTTCTCAGAAACTGAATTCTTTCGAGTGATGTTGCCTTGGGGGCTTCATCAATTTCCATTGATGCAGGGGAAGTTGCAACTTTGTCCCCTTGCATTTCTACTTCTGAGTGAGCCTGTAAGTAGAGAGTATTGAATATTTTAGAAGAAGTTTGAGATAACCCAAGATGAAGAATACTTATCACTTTGATTTTTCATATACCTTCATGTTAAAAGGCTCAGTGATGTGTTCTTCAGAAACCTTGTTGGTTTCTGGGTTTGTCTCAGGCATTTCTGCCTTCTCTTCTTCTTTCTCAGTTGGAGCCTGTTAGAAACATTTATCTTAAATGATTAAGCACATAAACATATAACTGAAGAAGTGTTATCTTAAGAATCAATTATCACCTGTGGCACAGGCTCAGATATCTTAAGAGGCGAGGTTGAGGGAACCTCCTTCTCAGTTTCTGAGGTAAGCTTTTCAGCTTCCTCTTGTTTCTGTGTTTCTAACTCAGCCTGTAACAAAGAATTTTCATGAGTAACAAGATATACAAGCATAAAATTTTCACAAGATAAGAGTTAAACCATTCAACTACCTGAACCGTATCAGGCTGATTGGTCTCTGAAACTTGTGACCTTTCTATACATTGGTCTTCTTGTTCCAGTAACACTTCTTTGTTTGAAGTTTCAGGTACTTCACACCTTTCCTGAGTATGCAACTCAGTTGCCTCCCCTGGTTGATCATTCTGAGTAGATGTCTCAGTTTGATCCCTCTCAGAGAGTTGGGGAACCTGCTCTTTTGCAGGATTTTCTTCAGCATACTGCATTGCTGGTAATTCGAAATGGAGTTCATTTACCATTTCATCAACCACTTGTGGCTGTTGTGGTTGTTGTGTTTGTGGTTGTTGTGGTTGTCTGGAAGCAGAAGATTGATCAGTTGAGCGTTCTTCCAGACTTTTAGATATGGCATTCTCATCTGCATCTACCAGCACTAAATTACCACTCATCAGGGCTTCTTGAAGTTGTGCATAAGAGACGTTCCCTGATGAAGTGTTTGCACCAACAACCTTTGCTATAGGTGCTTGTTCAGCACCCTGAGGTGTAGGTTCTTCTTCAGATACCTTTTCACCAGTTACTATTTCAGTAACCTTAGCCCTCGTTGTTCTTTCTAGGACTTGAGAGATGACTAGTTCATCTTCTTCATCATCAGAGCTCTCATCAACATTAGGAACTGATTGGTCCATTACTCCTGCGATTTCTGCAGATGGGGCTTGGTGCTTTTCACCTGATTTGGCAGCATTAATGAGTTCATCAGCAAGGCATTCTGTAATAGTCTTAACATTTCTAAACGCACTTTCTCTTGCTGAGTCTACTTGTTCAGTAGTTGATAACTCTTTTGCAGCATTGATGAGTTCATCTGCCTTTATCAGTTCATTGGCAAGGCCTGCAGATATCTGAGAATCGACAACCTCAATGGGTGTGTCTTCTGTTTTGCTAGCAGACTTCTTTCTTGAAGTTCTGGGCTTCTTGGTCGCAACCTTTTCCTCAGATATCTTTTCGGACTTTCGCTTCTTAGAACCTTTCTGAGACCCATTAACCTTTTTCATCATGTTCGTATACTCATATTTGTAGAGTAGGTTACTGTTGGCTATTTCAGCCGTCTCTCTGAGCTTAATGCCAAGCTTCTCCAGCAAGTAGCATATCTTCAGACCATAGTTTACTGTGGCCTTTGGCTCAGCTAGTCCTTTGGCGATTTTAGGCTCGAAGCCTTGAATCTTCTTCACAAATTTCATGAAGGCGTACTTTCCCCAGTTGAAAGGGTTTTCCAGCCTTCTGTCTTGTTGATTCAGCAAGAACATCATGATCCATCGTTCTTGGCTTATCTGGTCAGCACCTCCTTGTAGACCATCAAAGCATCTGTGAAGAATGCAAGCCAATACATCCCAGTGAACCATCAGATGTCTGGTTCGGATGTCAGCAAGCTTGTACTCAGTGGGTGTATCTGATTTTTCAAGATCACACACATCACTGTACAGCTGTTTAACAACTTCAAGGAGATCATCATCCTTGGTGTTTATTTCAAAATCCTTTCCAAGATTTTGAAAACCAAACAACTTGCAGAAAGTTGTTAAGTCCAGAAAGATTTCCTTTCCTTGGACTGAGATTTTTACAGACACTATTTCAGTGCCTTCAGAAACACATGAAATAATCCTGGAGTTGTTGTAGAATTCCAACACATCGAGTGATGAAATTCCACTTGGGCGAGCAGATAGAAAACCCTTGATTTGTGCCTTTTCAAGCATGTCAAGAATTAGCTTTCTGTCAGCTTGGTTTTCTATTGCAGCCGTGAGGTATTCCTCAACCATGGCACCACCCCAAATCATTCTGTGATTTGAAGTCCAATGGTCAGGATTAAAATCTCCTACCAATCGGTTGTTTACAATAACCAACTCTGGTGCTTGCTTTTCAACAGTACCAGTAGAGGATTGAGATTTTCGTGTAGAAGAGTTCTTGGGGGCCATCTCTTTATATAGTGTAGGGATTTGAAATTGGTGTTTGAAAGAGATTTGATTCAGTGATTCTTTTCAGAAAAACTTAATCTTGATTTGCAGAGATTGTAGAGGGTTTGCAGAGAATCAAGAGAAGGATTTGCTATTTTTGTGCAAGATGAGTTTTCGGATTAGGCAAAAGTGATTTCCTTTGCCAAAATCCTATATATATAGCAATAGAATCTCAACAGACATATACATACAAATTGATTTTGTGTGTACGTATCTGTGATTTGCAAGCAGGCATGAGCAAAAGCTAGTTCGGCATTAAATGCAAAAGTGGGCTTTGTCGGAAATTTTTACAGTCCACTATTTACTGCGAGTTAATTTCCACCGTACAGATCAATCGCTTAAATTCATCAAGGGTCACTATTGCTTCTCCAGCAATGATCACAATCAACAAATGTAATTGTGCCCATTTAATGAATTTTGGCTATTAGCTATCTGAATCACATTTCTGTATGACCAAGAACACTGTTTGCATCTGAGTCTATCTCATACTTAGGATTTTTCCAAGTTTTTCACAAAGATAGAAATAATGCAAATTTCAAGAGAGTAGTTGACTGCAGATAGTTGTAATATTCTCCTTTTGTGTTCCCTGTTTTACTGAGTGACCCAGATATTTGAGTTCCTGTCTCAGAGATCTTAAAGCTGTCTTTTTGCTCTTTAGCCTTTTGACTTCTGGATACCCGTTCCAGATTTCTCTTTTCTCTTTTCTGGATGCCCGTTCCAGATACCTCTTTTCTGGATACCCGTTCCAGTTTTCTCTTTTCTCTTTTCTGGATGCCCGTTCCAGATACCTCTTTTTCAGTTCGAAGGTAGTTCCATTAGTCCAAGACTATGTCTTAAGGCTAAGAATCTACTTTCCTGTAGTGGCTTAGTGAAGATATCTGCAAGTTGGTCTTCAGTGCCAATCTTGAGTATCTCTATTGTGCTTAGTTCTGGCATGAAACTTAGGATTCTGCGTAATTGCAATAGCACTTGTGTTGTCACAAAAAATGGGAGTTTTCTCTTCATTGAGTCCATAGTCTTTAAGTTGTTGTTGAATCCACAGAATTTGTGTTGCACAACAACCAGCAGCAATATATTCAGCCTCTGTGGTAGAAGTTGCAATTGAGTTTTGCTTCTTGCTAAACAATGAGATAAGTCTAGTACCCAAAAACTGACAAGTTCCTGAGGTGCTTTTCCTATCAAGCAGTGATCCAGCATAATCAGCATCTGAGTAACCAGCTAAACTCAATCCACTTTCTTTAGGATACCACAGACCTACATCTCAGATTTTTACATACCTTAATATTTTCATAGCAATGTTGTAGTGTGATTGCATTGGATTTGTCTGAAATCTAGCACACACTCCAACCGCATATTGAATATCAGGTCTACTTGCAATAAGGTAAAGTAGTGAACCTATCAATTTCCTATACTTTTGTTCTTCAACATTCTTATATGATTCAGTATAGGTCATTTTGGTTCCTATGCTCATAGGTATCTTAGCATTCTTTTCAGAAGGCTTTAAATTGAACTTCGTGAGCATATCTTTTGCATACTTTGTTTGACTGATGAATGTTCAATCATTGAGTTGCTTGACTTGCAATCCTAGGAAATAATTCATTTCTCCCATCATGCTCATCTCAAACTTGTTTTTCGTGAGATTTGCAAAGTCATCACAAAGTTGCTTGTCCTTAGATCCAAATATAATGTCATCCACATATACTTGAACTAAGAGTAGTTTCCCATCATGATTTAAGGTAAATAAAGTTTTATCAACTTCACCTTTCTTGAAACCACTTTCCAGAAGGTATTTGGCCAAAGTGTCATACCACGCTCTTGGAGCCTGTTTCAGTCCATATAGAGCTTTCTGTAATTTATAAACCATTCTACTTTCTGAGGAAACTTCAAAGCCAGGTGGTTGCTCAACATAAACTTCTTCTGCAAGTTCATCGTTCAAGAATGCACTTTTGACATCCATCTGATAAACTTTGAAATTTTTATGAGCTGCAAAGGCCAGAAAGAGTCTTATTGGATCCAATCTGGCAACTGGTGCATATGACTCATCAAAATCTAGACCTTCAGTCTGGGTAAATCCCTTGGCAACCAATCTCGCTTTGTTTCTGGTTATTTCACCAGTTTCATTCATTTTGTTTCTGAAAACCCACTTAGTTCCAATCACAGATATTCCTACTACAAATGGAACTAGTTTCCAGACTTTGTTTCTCTCAAATTGATCCAGCTCTTCTTGCATTGCAGAGATCCAGTCTTGGTCTCCTAATGCTTCTTCTATAGTTTTAGGTTCAATATTTGAGATGAAACATCCAAAGAGAGAATTAGCATTTTCAGCTATTGCTGTCCTAGTCCTAACACCTTGATTAATTGGTCCAATTACATCTTTTGCAGGATGATCTTTGATCCATCTCATCATAGGTTTAGTGCTAGTAGGATCAATATCCAAGTGATTTGAATGTGAATCACTAAGATTTTGATTTGATACTTTTTCAGTATCTGAGATATCTGACACATGGGAAATGCCATGGATATCTGACACTTTTTCAGTGTTAGAGATATCTGGAACTTGCATTTCAGCAGTCTCATTTTCAGATACCTCTTCATGATGAAGGTTCTCAGTAACCTGTTCCATTTCTGGAAACTTCATAGGAAATTCTTCATCATGTTTGTGAGTCATCTGGTTGTTACTAGGCATTTCATGCTTTTCTACGTCAGAGTCATCCTCATTTTCCACAATGATATCTTTCCTTTCTGAGGGTTCTTTTTCAGAATCCTTTACCATTAGTTCTCTGAATTTTACTGAGATTTCATCAGTAAAAGGTGTTTTCTTACTACCTTCATAGAATACAACATGAACAGATTCTTCAATCTTCTTTGTTCTTTTGTTGTAAATTCTGTAAGCTTTGCTATTCAAAGAATAACCAAGAAATACACCTTCATCCGCCTTTGGTTGAAATGTTCTCAGATATTCCTTTCCGTTGTTAAGAACAAAACATCTACAACCAAATACTCTCAGATGTTTGATATTTGGGGGTCTACCAACCAAGATTTCATAGGGGGTCTTGTCATGGTGTTTGTTTATCAAACATCTGTTCTGAGTGTAACAGGCTGTATTTACAGCTTCAACCCAATAAACTTCACTTATTTCAATGTCAGCTAGCATTGTTCTTGCAGCTTCTTTAAGGGTTCTGTTTTTCTTTTCTGCAACACCATTTTGTTGAGGTGTTCTTACAGAGGAATGATGGTGTTGTATACCTTTGCAGGTACAAAACTCCTTTATGTACTGGTTGATAAACTCACGGTCCTGCTCGATTGCAGATACCTTGTCATTTTTCATGACTTCAAGCTTTTTCAGCAAGTTTGGTATCTCCACCCTGGCATCAGATTTGTGTTTCAGAAAGACAACCCAAGTGAATCTTGAGAAGTCATCTACAACTACCAAACCATACCTCTTTCCTGCATAACTAGTTACAGATGATTCAAAAAGATCCATGTGTAAAAGTTGCAGTGGTCTAACACTAGAGTGTCTGGTTTTGGACTTGAAAGAGATCTTGGATTGTTTCCCCATCTAACAGACAGAACAAATACCATCCTTTCTGAAAGATGTTTTGGGAAGGCCAACCACTAATTCTTTCTTGGCAAGTTTGTTCAGAGTTTTGAAATTCAAGTGACTCATTCTCTTGTGCCATAACCAAGGTTTCTCTCAGGACCTGATTGACTCACCATGAGACATTCTTCAGTTGTGGCAGAAGCCCAATCGACAACATAAAGACTACCTTTTCGCCGAGCAACCAAGACTGTCTGCTTTGATTCATTGTCAATAAGTTTGCAATATTTTTCTTTGAATTTTACAGTAAAGCCTTTGTCTGCAAACTGGCTCATGCTAAATAGATTATATTTCAAATCCTTAACATGTAATATGTCAGTGATTGTTAATGAACCCAATTTGACGTTGCCAAATCCCATAGAGGGATTTAATTCTCCTCCAGCAAATCTGATATCTAGTCCTGTGTTGCAAGCTTTGTAATCGACCAGATTTGCTTTGTCTCCTGTCATGTGCTTTCCGCATCCACTATCAAATAGCCATTGTGCTTTAGTCCAAGAAGCATTCTGTCAGCTTTCTGAGTTTGCTTTTCAGCAAACTTAGCTTTCCTAGCCAGATTTCTTCTAGCCCTGGTATTCAGATTTTCAGTGGCTTGATTCAACTTCCACTTCTGATAATTGCTTTGAGCAATTCTAGCTTTCAGCCATCGTTCTCGCTCCTGCTTGTACTCATGAGCAAGTTGTTTTCCGATGCCTTTGTAGCCAATACCGTTTCGAGCACTTGAAACTATCTGAGACCTTTTCTCAGCAGCTTTGCTAGTCTCTGGTTGGTCCAATTTCTTTCCAGAAAAAGTGACATGGGAGAATTTGCCAGCTCCTGCAATTCTACCCTTTTGAGAGACATAGCACTGTGGGTGTTTACACTTTTCAGTGTTATGTTTCTTTTCAGAAACATGCCCAACAGTTTTCTGTTTGACTTGTTTTTCCCACAAAGGATTAGTCGCAACTGCCTTTCCTTTGTCTACAATCTTCGTCTTCTGTCCGATACTATAGATTATACGGGAACCATCTTGCAGAGTACTTACAAATGTTCTTCGTTCCTCACTCTTATTCAGAGTGGTAGAACAATCTGTCTGTATATTCAGCCCAAGTCCTTTCTTTTCTGAAGGATCTCTTAAGTAAGATTGTACTTCAGTAAGAGTGTCACTAGCTTTGGCATATGATTGAAAAGATAATTCTTTCTTTCTGAGTTCCTTGTTCTCTGAAAGAAGATCTTCATATTTCTTTAGCAGTTCAGCCATTGCTTCTTTATGTGACTTCTCAGTCTCAGATATCTGAGCTTTGAGAAATGCATTTTCAGCATCCTTTTTCTCATATATCTTAACTAATTGAGAATTTTCCTTTGCAAGAAAATTCTTTTCTTCTTCGAGATTTTCGGCTCTAGCACGGATCATTAGAAATTCTCTTTCATAGATGTCAAGTTCTTTTCTGAGATTTTCTAGATCCTTTATCTCTTCTTCATCACTTTCATAAGTGTAACAAGAAGTATGTATTACCTCATCAGCCATAAGACAGTTTTCAATGTTAGAGATGTCTGGACCGTCAATCTCAGCAACTCCGCACATTTCATTCTTCTTGAGGCCGAAGTCGATTACATCGTGAGTAACTCCACATAATTCTGGTGATTGTAAAGTTGAGTCATCTGAATCATCTTCAGAGTCTGTCTCAACATCCATAGCATCCAGTTGATTTTGGATTTTCTTTCTTTCTTCAGTTAATAAAGCTTTCTGGCTTCTTCTGAAGATTCTTCTATCTTTCTTGTCACCTGTCCTTAGTTTGTTAAAGGAAGGACAATCCTTCTTGAAGTGACCAGGTTTTTGACAATAGAAGCAGATATCGTTTCCAATTTCTGCTTCCTCAATACATGATGCTTTCTGGGCTAGCTTGTTCAGCGAGCTTTGCATACTTTTGTACTGGTGATAGTTTGAGCCTAGATGCTTCTTCAGCTTCTCTTTGGCTTTTCTTCTCTCAATTTCTCGACTGGCATATTTGCTCATTTGCTTTGCAGCAAAAGCATCCTCAGTCTCTTCCTTGCTTTTCTTCTTTTAAGAAGTTCCTTGAGTAACTAGAGCAACATTTTGCAACTTTTCAGTTGTTTGTTCTCTCTGAGTTGTCTCATAATCAACCGTAGCAAGATGAGAGAAAAGTTCCACTGGAGTGATATTTGGCATTCCTTGGTTAAAATAAAAGAATTTAGTATGCTCCCAGTTGTGGTTAAGACTTCTGACAATAGTCTTAATCTTCTCTGACTGGGAGTATCTATTGCTTTCCCCAAGTGCTGCCATATCACTCGTGAGAGTGGTAAATCTGAAATCAAGTTCTTCCAAAGTTTCAGTGGGTCCTTGTTTAAAATTTTGAAATTTCAACTTCAGAACTTCGAACTTGTTTTCCTTGGTTTTCTTAGTTCCGGCACATATTTCTTCAATCAGTTGCCAGGCAACTTTCGCCGTTTTAGCACCCCACAGTTTACACTGTATGTGCTCAGGTGTCGACCTGATGATGATATTACGAGCTTGACCATCCAGACGATTCCTCTTGGCATCTTCTGATGTCCAGAGTTCTCTGGGTTTTGGTTCGTAAATAACTTGACCAGTGGATTTTCCACTTGTTGACGCATCAGTTTGTGAAGACCCTTCGCTTTGATCTCTGTCTCTACCATTAGAAACCTCCATGACTTGTTTAAGTTGTTGAATGACTATTGGGCCATTCTTTATCACTTTGATCATTTCGTCACTTATGGCTTCAAGGTGGAGCATCATGTTATTTTTCCATTTCTCGTAGTTCTCTGGTTTGAGAACGGGTGCATCACTCAGAGACATACCTGCACACTTAACACACAAATTAAATAGTCCTCGAAAATGGACAAAGTTCCTTCACCTATCTGGGGATCTAGGTTCAGTGCAGAAGGCTGGTGAACCTCCTGCTCTGATACCACTTGTTGGTCCAGATAACGGCAAAGTAAAAGACTAGAGGGGGGGTGAATAGTCTTTTAAAACTTTTGTCGATAAACACAATTTCTCAGATATCTGTGAAGATATCTGATACTTAGATTCAGAGCGCGGAAGACTTAAGATAGATAAGTGCAGAAACAGTTAAAGTGTGTGTGTGTGTTGCTGAAAAGTAAGTACAGAAATGTAAATAACACAGCAAGTATAGTGGTATCTGGAGGTGGCGTAATCCTCCAACTAATCCACTTCGATCTTCCAAAGACCTAGAATTCACTAGAATAGATGATTGAGGTCACCTTACAATAATCCTATTCTAAAATTCCTTTAAACAAATGGTTCCCAACCAAATGTTCCCCCTGAGTTGTTCCCCGGCTTTCTCAGCCAAGTACTTCCTATACTCAGAAACATTTTTGAGTTATTTCCTAGCTTCCCAAGCTAAGTACTTCCTATACTCAATAACCTTGGAGTTATTCCCTAGATTCTCAAGCTAAGTACTTCCTGTACTCCACGCCAGTGATGGTGTTGGTTTTGGTTTGAGTTGTCAGATGAGCTTCTTATATTAACTTTTCAGTTAATCAGATAGCTCTGTGAATCAAGTATACTTAATACACTTTTCAATGTATGGTATCTTGTTCTTTTACTGACCCAAGTCTTATGATAACTGTTCAAGAGAATGAATCTCAGATATTTGATCTTTCGATTCAACTCTTTCACAGATAGCTTTGCTTGTTTAGGATCAGGACACTTAGAACTTCAGTGCTACTTAAGATCAAGAGCTTTGGTCGCAACAGAAAGCTTTTGGATAAGTAGTTTACTTGAGAGTTGTGAGATATGTTCAATGTAAGTTCTTCTGGTTGTGTGTGTCTAAGGTGTGTTCTCAAGCAGTCTAAGTGTTCATATTTATAGATGAATTTGAATTCCATTGAATAGTATCCGTTAGGCTCAAATTCAAACTATTGATATATGTGTATAGTACAGTAGCAGGTTTTGTCTTCTTCTTCAGAAGCTGCCGTTGCTTTTGTTCAGACATCTCTATCCGTGCATTAAATGCATTGTACTATACTTTTTGTCCTGTAGTGCCAACGGAACTATGCTTTGTATCAGAGACTACCTTGATCAGATTTGAGTTTTTCGCACGTTCTTATCTTCAACTTCAGATACCACTTAAATTGAAACAACTTTGTTTGCAATATATATTTCTTTTTCAGAAATGTGGTTAAGGCTCAAGGTATCTGAGTGTAGATATCTGTGGACACTCTCCTTGTTTTCAGATAGACCTTTTATTTCTCAGATATCTCTTGTGACACAGTTTGTTTAAAACCATTTGTGTCTTCAAGATATCTGGCCAAGGTATCTGTAAAACTGTTTCAGTAATCTTGTGCAGTCTTCAAATCTTCATTGTCGTTGAACTTGTTCTGCTTGGATGTCTTCCTCTTGGTCTTCTCTTCATAAAATAAAAATTACATTTTGAGACCTAACATCCTATACAAGATTAACTAAACTATCATACTTAGTGGGTTTCCTCTTTTACAATGTTCAAGTGAACCAAGAGTACTAATCACCTTTCTGAGACTAAGATAGGTCATCATGTTGATGGTCAAAACTAAACAGATATTCTTGACAAAATATCTAACAAGAAATTCATAACTAATTTCCTAACAAATTTCCTAACAGGAGCTTTTCTACGAACTAGGTTTTGCTCTAGGGCAAAGTGTTGTTCTCCCAATAGAATGAATATCTAATATATAACATAAGGAGAAAAAACGGAATTAGGAAAGAAATCACAGAAAAAACGGCAGAACGGCATAAAAAGGAAACTGGCGTCGCCAGTTTGGACACGCCAGAAACAGTGAGTTTCTGGCGTACGCCAGTTATCGCCAGTTTTCTACCAGCCAGCTTACGACGTCCATATCTTTTTTCTACAGGAGTAATTTGGCTATGATTATGGAGCGAAAGTTGTAGCCCTTTGAATTATCTTTCCATGGCCACCGAGATAAGGACAATCGAACATCATATGAGAGAGTTATGGCCAAAATGGCAATACTGCTCCGTAAAACTTCACTTCTGTAAGCTTCGCTAAAACGGCTCTCAAGTCTTCGTCCCAACTCCGAATCCACTTCCGTTTTCACCCAGCTACTCTAAATTCAAAGATCTAGAACCAAAGTTTCCACTCCGATTTTCACCTTCAGGACACAAAAATCCTACAAAACACAAACAAAGCACCAAAGCATAAAAACGCACAAAGATACTATAAAACCATAAACAAAGACTAACAAAGACCGCTAAAAAGGACCAAATGAGACTCTAAATTATTGTCTCATCAGGTAGTTATGTGACGGTTTTTCATATTCGCTTCTAGGTTTATATTCGTTCATATAGGTTCGTCTATCTTAAAATCTTCGTAAAACCTTCAATCCAATAAGCTAGATTATGACTTTCAAAATCGTTTTCGGTTAAGCATCGTGGATTGACGACCCATGATTTCTCTATTTCGAAACATTCAAATAACTATTAGTTGAATTTGATTGATTGATTTATGTACACCGACCGCGTGACAAATATGAACGATTTCCCTAGAGCGAACTAGCATTACTCGATCATAACTGTTGTGTTCTCTCTATCTCATTGATTTAAAACCTTTACATTGCTTTATTCTGATTTCTAGTTTATAAAGTATTCAAAACCCAAATAATTCGTTTGTTTTCACAAGTAACTGCTTGCTCTCAACTCGTTGTGGTAGCTTAATTGGTTCCTTAGAGAACGATTATGTGGTTAGCATTTTCTGTCTACAACAACTGCTTACTACTTGTTTACTAACTAATAATTTGAGCACATCAGTTGTTGAGAACTTTTCCAACTTATTGCAGTTCCATATAAGGTAAACACATATCCAGTATTGGACTTCCTTGTATCCATATTAGATGCATAGTCAGCATCAACATAACCTACCAATGGTTGATCTTTGTGCTCTGCAACCTTGAAGTATAATCCATGATCTTGAGTTCCTCTGATAAATCTCAAGATTCTCAACAGTTTCCCAATGAGCACAGTCTGGATTGCTCATATACCTGCTAATAACACTCATGGAATAGGCTAAGTCTGGCCTGCAGCACACCATGGTATACATGATGCTCCCCACAGCACTAGCATATGGAATTGATTCCATTTTCATCTTCTCTGAATCAGTTGTGGGACACCGACACTAGATACCTTTATGCTTTGATTCAGTGGTATAGATGCAGGTTTAGCCTCATGCATATTATACTTTTGCAACACTTTGGATAGGTAACTCAGTTGGGTAAGAGTTGTAACTTGTTGATCTTTGCTTCTATATATGTCCATGCCAGGAATCCTTTTTGCACATCCCAAGTCCTTCATCTCAAACTCCTTGTTGAGACTTCTCTTCACATCCTCTATCATAGTCATGCTCTTCCCAGCAATCAAGATGTCATCCACATAAAGCAACAAGTATAAGAAACTTGTATCATGTCTTCCAGTTTGATATATGCAGCTATCATAGTTGCTTCTCTTGAAACCCACAGAAGTCACAAACTCATCAAACCTCTTGTACCATTGTCGTGGAGATTGCTTCAATTCATATAAAGATTTCTTGAGTAAACATGCCTTTGTATCTACATTACTTACAGTTACACCATCTAGAACTTTCATGTATATCCTCTCCTCAAGATTCACATGCAAGAAAGCTGTCTTCACATCCATCTGCTGTAGATAAAGACCATCTTGAGTAACAATAGACAATAGTATCCTGATTGATGTATGCTTGACTACAGGAGAAAAAATCTTTGTGTAGTCCAAGCCTTCCCTGTGTGAAACCCATAGCCACAAGCCTTGCCTTGTATCTCACTTTCCCACCAATAGTTGCTTAATCTTTCTTCTTAAAGATCCACTTGCAGCCTACCAACTTGGTATTCCTTGGTAAAGTGACAATACTCTAAGTATTATTCTTGTGTAGAGATTCCAATTCTTCCTTAATGGCTTCCATCCATAATAACTTCTCTTTACAAGTGACTGGTTCATGGTAGCTATTTGGTTCTGCATAATTAACCTCTTCTACGACGCTCAGAGCATAAGAGACCATGTAGGACTTCCCTACTCTTCCAAAACCATACAAGTTAAGTGCTTGTCTGCCAGTTCTCCTTGTTCTATCTGTGACTGTTGCAGCAACAGTTAGATCAACAGTTGCACCAACAGTGCCTGTAGATTCCCTAGTTTCATGTACAAAAGTGTCAAGTACTTGTGTATCATAAACATGCTCCACCTCAAGCTTGGTGTTATCATCTTCACCTGTTGTACCAGTTGTAGGAGAAACCAATGGCTTTATCCCTAATTCAGTCTGAGGTTTGAGAGGCATAATTCTCTCAATGAAAGTAACATCCCTACTCAGAATGCACTTCTTCTGATCAATACTCCAAAGCTTGTAGCCCTTTACCCCAGTTGGATATCCCAGAAACACACACTTCAATGCTCTTGCATCTAACTTGTCTTGTTTGGTGTGAACAGGACCCAAACACCTTCAAGTGATCATATATGGGAGTATGTCCAGACCATACTTCCTCAGGTGTTTTGAAATTCAGTGTAGAAGTGGGACTTCTATTTATCAAATAGCAAGCTGTATTTGCAGCTTCTCCCCAAAATCCCTTTGAGAGTCCAGAACTGATAAGCATGCATCTTATCCTCTCCAAGATTGTTCTATTGTATCTCTCTGCAACTCCATTTTGTTGAGGGGTTCCTGGTATAGTCTTGTGCCTGATTATACCCCTCTTTCTGCAAAAATCATTGAACTCTCCTGATAGATATTCCAGCCCATTGTCAGTCCTGAGATACCTTAGCTTTCTCCCAGTCTGATTCTCAATCTCAATCAGCCAATCTCTAAACTTAGAGAATGCTTCATCCTTAGATTTCAACACCATGAGCCATGTCTTCCTTGAGTAATCATCAATGATAGACATATAATACTTCCTCCATTCAATGTCCCAGGACTAGCATGTCCCCATAAAGCAGAGTGAACATAATCCAATGGTGCTTTAGTTGTGTGCTTTCCAGTTTCATAACTTGTCTTGTGAGCCTTACCAAGAACACAATTCTCAAATAAATTCAGCTTAGACACTTTATCACCACCTATAACATCTTGCTTTGACAACTCATTCAGTCCCTTTTCACTGATATGAGCTAACTCATGCCACAGTTGTGTCTTATCCATTGTTGCAGTAACAGTTGCACTGACAGTTGTACAAACACTTGAAACAACAAATACCATACCAGACACCACTTCTCCTTGCATGATATACAGACCATTAATGAGGTTTGCTTTGATAACTGGTGTATTCCCCTTCATGACGTGCATGACACCATTCTCAGACCCATACTTATATCCCATCTTATCAAGAGTTCCTAGAGATATCAAGTTCCTTTTCAAAGCAAGTTTGTATCCAAAATTGGTAAGAATCTTAATGACACCATCATGCATTTTTAGCCTTATGTTACCAGTTCCTTTGATACCATAAGCATAATCATCTCCCAACAATACATTACCCTTGTTTCCATGCTTGAAATCCTCAAACCGCTCTTTTATAGGACATATATGGAATGAACACCCTGAATCTAGAATCCAATTTAATCCACACTTAGACTCAGTGATAGAGAGTACCTCAGCATTATCAAAGGTATATGAGGATTCTGCAAGATCTGCAGTATTGGCTCCAGCTTGCTCAGGTGCCTTTCCTCTTCTCTCCTTCTTCTTTAACAAGTAACAATCCTTCATCAGGTGACTTAGTTTCTTGCAGTAGAAACATGCCATCTTCTCTGTGTTTCTATTCCCACCAAAATTGGACTCCTTCAGTTGTTGTTTTGGCCTGCCAGACGTCTTGCTTTTACCAGCTTGATGTTTGTTCCATGCTTGCTTGACAAACAAGCTCTCAGCTGCAGGATCAGTTTGGTTGCCCACATTCTTTTGATCCATCTTATTCCTTAATGCCTTTTCAACATATGCAGCTGTAAGGTCATCTGGTTTGGTCATAACAATAGCATCAATGAAATGTTCATAGCTTTTGGGTAGAGAGCTCAACAATATCACTACCTTGTCATTGTCTTCAACCTTTACTTCCAAAGATTCAATGTTCATGCACAGCTTATTGAATTCATCCAGCTAATCAATGATTGATCTATCAGCTCTCATCTTGAATGAGAAGAGTTTTTGTTTCAGGTGCATCTTACTTGCAGAAGACTTCACATGATAAAGGGATTCCAATGTATCCCAAACATCCTTAGCAGTCTTCTCATTAATCACCTCTATCAAGACTTTATCTCCCAAAGACAAAATCAGCGAGCTCCTTGCCTTTCCTATGATGCGCGTCTTCTCAGCCGCATCAAAATCCTTAGGAAATCCAGCATCTCCAAGCAACGCCTCCTCTAATCCCTGTTGGACCAGTAGAGCCTCCATCTTTGCCTTCCATAATGAGAAAAAAATTTTATCTGTAAGCTTCTCAATGTCAAATCTCTCCATTGCCATAACCGCTCCTGAGTTGATTGTTCCTTCTTCCCACAGACGGCGCCAATTGTTGCGTAATGTTCTTGAAACTCGATCATCAACAATAATGATCAATCAACTCAAACCACAGCAAAACAATCGATGAATGTTATAGCAACAATCACTACGACTGTTATATCAACAATCAATAAAACAGAACTCAAACAATAACTCCAACACAATCGAAACACGACGATTTACGTGGTTCGGCGAATGCCTACGTCCACGGGAGAAAACTAGAGATTCTTTTATTGACCAATGCAATGACAAAGATACAACCAATCCTAACAATGTCAATTGACAGATAATCGAGAAAACAGAGCTTAATCACAAACTAGAAGAATAAGAAGATTTCGTTATGGAATAGCAATTTTCTTGTCTTGTCTTGTCTTGTCTTGTCTTGTCTTTTCTTGTGTTGTATCTAATGAACATGCCAAAGGCTATATATATATAAGATTTCATACGCCTCCTACATCACCCTGAGTTAGTAAAACAAGATTCAATCATTTCCCCAGCTCAAATAGAAAACCTGATGTTTCTCTAACTGTTGTTGTAACACTCCTTATTTCTTCAGACTTCTTCCTTCACTCTCAATTCAATCCATCTCCACACATACAAATGGAAGATTGATCTAAGGTGATGAGATTTGTGAAATGTAGATCAATCTAGTGATGAAGGTAAAACAGAACAACGACTAGGATTGAAGCTGGGAATTGAGTGGCTGAGATTAAGGAGGGAGGTTAGTTAAGTTTCTTAACAAACTTTGCTCAACGATTTTGCTGGCTGCATTCTGTCATCATCAGCATAAATTGTATCTAGCAGTTACCTCTGGATATCATCATCAGATTTATCATGTTAAATTACTGATAAAATATTTATCATATTAATCTCGTGTGCTCATTTGCATGCTTTTCTGCTAAACATTTGTGCCATTTTATTTTCTTCAAATGCTTACTGCATGCTTATTATCATGTCTTGTAGTAATTCTTTTGTAAGTAAATTCGTTCTGGGATCAAGTAGTACCTATGTAAGCCTTGTATGACTGGCCTGGTTCATATGATGTGAGTTAAGCAGGCTTCAATGATTATACAGATAACTAACCTAATTAACATCATCCATGGGACTCAAATAGACCAGTTGGAATCGGATGTAGTGTTTCTCAAGTTGAATGTGGAGGAGTTGCGCACGAATCAAGGGCAATAGAAGGAGATGTTGCAGGAATTGCTTCGTCACAATCCAATCAGTAGTCCTGAGGGAAATCCTGCAACAAATGCACGAAATCCAAATGGCCAAGACCTAAAACACTCGAGGCATTAAAAGGATTTTTGGGTCTTACTGGGTACTTCAGGAAATTTCAGCCTCGTTATGGAGTTAAAGCCAAGGTTCTACATGACTTCACAAAGAAAGGAATGTTTAAATGGCCTGATGCAGCTGAGAAATGTTTGCAGCACTTAAAACAGCTATGCACTCCACCAATCTTGCAGCTTCCTGATTTTGATGAGTTTATTAGAGACTGATTCTTGTTATGAAGGTCTTGGTGCAGTATTATTACAAGACAAGCATCCTTTAGCATACATGAACACGGCTTTTAGCAACAGGAACTTGGGTAATAGACGGATAGACAGTGGTAACATGAGTCACATGACAACTTGATGCAATCATAGCATGGTTATTGTCATCGGTCATCAATAGTGTTTGTTATGCATGTAGAAAATAGATACCGTATGATTTTCCAATACATCCAAAGTCCAAACCAAAAGGAAGTGCAAATCAGCAAATGTATGCAAATCCAGTACATCTACCCTGGGCATTTTGCACACTACAAGTCCAGCCTGAAATATTGTACAGTGAGCCCCTTTGCAAAATACACATCCCATCACATAAGGCTCAGGATATGCCTACATGATTACATGAACACAGCTTCACTTTATCTCACTTCATAAATATTGTTTTTACCTCTCCTTTCTATACTCTCTCCACACTCAGAATTTTACCTTAAACTTTTGAGCTCTTCACCTGGATGCGCCTTGTGGGAAACACGTAACGTCCCTGAATTGTTATTTGACGCAGCTAGACATTTCTGCATCGGGACCAGAATTCCAAGTCAGCTCAATCAGACACTCTTTTGTTTGTATGCCCAAATATCAGAGTGTTTGAAATAACATGTTTTTTTTTTTTTAAAGATTGAAAGAGAGAGAAGGGAGTAGCTTCTTCCCAGCTTCTATGAAAAATTACTAAAATTTCTTATTCACATAAAAGTTCTTTAACGAGTTTTAGTTTTCTCAACTAAGTAATGTCAAGACAAAACATAAATAGAGACCTGTGCATATACAGCTGCATGTTTTCTTCAAACTTTCTTATTATATCACAGAAGATTAAACACACATGTCCAGTTTTCTCCAATAATCAATATTGCATCTCGAGTTGTCGACCTCTAGATAAACTTGGCTATCTGATACACACAATTATTGAGATCCTTATAACATTAGTAGTTATTGCATCTAAAATATTTCAGTCGTGTGAAATTCTCGCCCCCAGCTTAAGACAACAACAAGATAGAATTTCTTCCTTGAATAACTCAGTTTCCATTGGTTCCTCACTACTCTTCCTCAACATGCTTAAAGCCTTTGCAGCAGCAACTAATAAACACGGTCTACCTCCCACGCTATACACAGTTCAGAGCACCATAATCCGCCTCTTTCTTGCCTGGATGTCCAGAAATCTGCAAAATCAGTGAACTCTGTTTCGATCATGTACTTAATGATGTGTAATCATCTAACAATCTTTAAATCACAGCATACATTCGAATAAGGTTCAAGGCCTCTTGCCCTGAACCAAATAGAGCACTATATGAACAAAAACTTTACATGTGTGTGTAGACTGTAGTGCAGTTGATACCAGTGAATGCTGGTCACCTTCATTTCTTGTAGCAGCTAGAAGCCTAGAACACTCCTCTATTGCACCAATAGAGAAACAATTATACGATGAAATCAATTTAAAAGAATTCAAATTGCTATAAACAAAACCAAACAACTCATTGCCTTTTTTCTATAGGAACAACCAACTCCAATTGCTTATGTAAAGCCATACAACAATGACAAATTTGAACTCTCTTTCTCCTGAGGCCATACCTCAAGTCCTTACTGTTCTTACATCAAATTATTACTACACCTTGAGTGCATGATACATATCCAAGAAGTAAAACTCAACAGAATCATAATTAAGAACCGGATCACAATTGCAAAGAGCTCAACCAAGAACGAGGGGAAATAAAACGACCAGATGAAGATTGTGAATTCATATACTTTCGGGTCAACTTATCTGTACAATATACAGTTCACTTGTCATCTCCAGTTTTACAAAACCAAACCACCAAACAGCAGTACCAATCATATCAAAACTTGGTTACTGCGTATGATTGTGGGGAAATCCACAAAATTAAACTTCTACTGAAATACCGTCACACTTGACCCAAAATCTTAGAAGCAGACACATAACAGTTACATAAAGTTCACTGTATCTATCAATTCTACGAAATGAAAAACAGGTTAACACTTGTAATAACCCATGTAAATCTTTACCATGCCGGTCCCTTCCCCCACCACTACTCTTCTCCATTCTTGATTTCACAATTTCAACGCGCGAGGATTTGGGATTTTCCTGTTCAACAAATTGTTAGGGTTCTCTTGTTCCACAGTTTCTTGGTTGCAAAATTAAAGATTATAAGAAGAGCGCAGGGAAGGAGCCACAGAGGATTCCAATAACATAAGAACACTTTGAATGAAGATCAATGTATAAATCTAGCACCATATATATATACACAATACCACAACAATCACATGAAGAAGATGAAGAAGTAGAACAATTACAGAGAATCACATCACATTATAGAAGTTGAAAAGCAAGAATCACATGGAGAAGATGAATAATTAATTCCGGACTATTAAAGCACCTTTAGACTTTAGTATATTAAAGAAAATGATGAATCAGAAGCTAACTAAGAGAAGTAAGAAGAACAGAGACGAATCTAGATAGAATAAGCATATAGTTCGGATCGTTTCCAGAAACAATACGCATTAGTTTGAATACAAAGGCATTGGAACACAAAAGTGCGACACAGCTGATTGCTACACCAAGGAGAGAGATTCGAATTGGCTCGGTGCAAGTGCACCTCCCACACTGAATTACTGATTGTACCAACAGCAGTACAATTAGGGTTCATATGCCAGCACTCAATCCGTCACTCACAACTCGTGTTTCTTGGCTTACTCTCAGAATTACGTTGGGCATTTTTTCCATGGTACTATGTCGCATCTTTTCACACTTGTAATTGATATAATTACTACCCGACGAGGAGTATTTCTCACCTATATATTGCCTAGTCTAGTTCATAGTTGTAAGTAGAATTGCACAGCAAAAATCAATACAAGAAAAGCTTCTGAGGTGTTTATCTACTTCATTTTTAACATGTATTAGATTACTTCATTTTTAACATGTATTAGTTTCGATATGCAAAGTCGGCATATCGAAACTTGTAGCACCGGATGGGAAGATCTTGACAGCTCCACGTGACCTAGAGCAGGAGATACTGCATTTCTATGGGACCCTTGTCGACACGACTGCCCAGCAGCTCCCTAGCGTCAATATTGAGGCTCTCCGGTCCGGTCGGCAGATTTGTAGAGAGGATCGCCTTATGGTAATCTCCCCCATCTCTGACAAAGAAATCTGGGATGCTCTAAATGACATAGGTGATACTAAAGCCCCGGGGATTGATGGATACAATGCCAAATTCTTCAAATCTGCATGGAGTATAATCAGAGGTGATGTTATTAGCTCGGTCATGGACTTTTTCGACTCCCAACAGCTCTATGCCGCGGCAAACTGCACGTTGGTCACCCTCATACCGAAATCAGCCACCGCATGCACCATGAAAGAGATGAGGCCGATCTCATGCTGTTCCACTATCTACAAAATCATCTCGAAAATCCTCACTCGAAGACTGAGTCGAGTAATCGAATCGGTAGTTGATGTAAGTCAATCTGCTTTCCTACCTGGCAAGGTCATTCATGATAATATCTTACTGGCTAGTGAACTGGTTCGAGGTTATGATAGAAAATGTATTTCTCCGCGATGTATGATACAGATGGATTTGCAGAAGGCTTTTGATACCGTAGAATGGGCTGCATTGCAATCAATTTTGGAGGAGGGGGTTCCCGAGGCGTTTTGTTGGTTGGATTATGCGATGTGTCACGACAGTCTCCTATCGCTATGCTATTAATGGCACCCCATCGCAGCTTCTTAAAGCTAAGCGAGGCCTCCGACAGGGAGATCCTATATCCCCACTGTTGTTTATCATTATGATGGAGTACCTACATCGTGTTCTTAGCTTGCTAAAGAGAGATCCTGACTTCAACTTCCACCCTCGGTGTGAAGTCTTGGGTATAACGAACTTATGCTTTGCCGATGATCTTCTTCTTTTTGCTAGAGGTGATCCCCGTTCTGTTGAGCTGCTCCTCGACCACTTTCACATCTTTTCGGCTTCAACAGGCCTTGCCGCCAATCCCAGTAAGTGTCAGCTATTTCTCGGTGGTGTTTCTAGATCCGTAAAGGAGGAAATTGTGCACTTGAAGGGATTCTAGCTGGGTAAACTGCCTATTAAGTATCTTGGCGTTCCCCTCTCCACACACAATCTCTCTATCCGGGATTGCCAACCTTTGATTGATCGAATAACCTCAAGAATCTGGCATTGGACTTCTAAACTACTAAGTTATGCAGGTAAATTCCAACTTATCCGTAGTGTTCTCCATGCCATGACTAGCTACTGGTTGCAGATTTTCCCGATGCCCTCTGTTGTCCTTAAGCGTATTGAATCAATTTGCCGCTCCTTCATGTGGAGTGGCACTGACGCTATCACCAGAAAATCCCCTATCGCATGGGACAAAGTTTGTGACGAAAAGAACCAGGGCGACTTAAATTTGACATCGCTTGCTGATTGGAATAAGTGCACCATTGCTAAATTATTATGGAACCTGTGCACCAAGGCAGACAAACTGTGGGTGAAATGGATACACTGCTATTACATAAAAGACCGGGATGTCATGGATATAGTGCTCACCGCGAACTGTTCTTGGATAATGAAGGCAGTCATGAAGGCGCGGGATTTGGTGCTCCCATCGCGCATCTGGCCGATGTCCTTGCTAGCCCCAAAGTTCCCCACCGGATTATTATATAAGGAGATACGAGGTGCTAAGCCAGAGGTAGGATGGAAAAAATTTTGGTTTGGAAATAAAGCTCGACCACGAGTTATGTTCTGTACTTGGATGGCACTACATGAAAGATTGGCGACTCGGGACAAAGTTCGAAGATGGAGCAGCGGCATCGACCCATCCTGCCTATTTTGTCCCCAAGTTGAAACTCAACAGCACCTCCTATTTGAATGCCCCTATACTAAATGCATTTGGACCCGGGTGATGGGATGGCTGCACATAAATCGAACCCCTTAAGGATGGAATTATGGAACTCAACATGATGTGTCGACGCTTTGGTGGGAAGCATTGGAAATCAAAGCTCCTCAAATGCGCATTTGCTGAAACTATCTATATATGCAATATGGATTGAACGGAACAATGTCCTCTTCCAACAGAAACCTGCAAACCCTCACCTGGAGGACAAGATTGTTGATGTCGTAATTAATAGAGCTTGGATGGATACCCGTTTGAGGGAGCATTGTGCCCAGTTAATGTTAGCTTGATAGAATAGCAATTTTCTATTTGTTTCTACCAGTCACTTAGACTATACTGGATATTATTGCCTGGATCCTCGGATCGGCGTGTACTTAACAGATTGGAAGGAAATAAAAGTTTAAGGGAAAATTACATAGGGCTACCCTCTTAGTGGCTCCACTCTCATCTGAATCCCCATTAGTGGAACAATTACATATAGGTCCAAAAAGTTGTTTTTTGGTTGACCAGCTTTTAAGTCACAATGACTTATTTCCAAACCAAACACAACCTTACTAATTTTCTTACATTCCGTCTTCTTCCTCAGACCTCCATTTATATCTTCTTCCTCGGACTTCCATTTCTTCATTTCTTCTTCCTCAGACTTCCATTTCGCCAGCCTTAGTCTAATCGACTTCTTCTTCATTTCTTCATTTCTTCAATAGTTCCTTTAATCTTCTTCAACTAATCGACTTCGAATTCATGCTTCTGCGGTTCTTTCGATCTGTTGTGGCTTTTGATTTTTTGCGAGGAGGTGGATTTCCATGGCGGATTATTTTTGCTGGTCGATGTCTGAGGAGGAGAGGTCGGAGACGAGGTGAGGGATTAGGTCGTCGGAGTTGGAGTTGCAGGCGAGGAAAGGGCGGCGGCTTTGGGAGGAGGTGGTTTGGAATTCGCCGGATTTGTCATCATGCGGATGAAGGATGAGGACGATCAGTTCGGATCATGAATTTCCTGCCCATGTATGATTGAAACCGAATTCGAAAAAACAGGGACTCAATTGAATGGTTTAGAAACTTGAAACCCTTGCTTTTGAGAATTAGGGTTGTACCAGGGATTAGGCTTGCAAATTGATTTTGTTGAGGACTTATGATTTCTTTCAATTTGGCCCAAAAATAGTTTTTTATTTTGCAAATAAGTCTAGATTTTTTTTGAAAATTATATTTAAATTTTGAATTTTGTATATTATTTATTTTTTTTTATAAATTTTATTATAGAGTAAGTATTTAGGTTTAAGGACTGGAAAGAAAAAATTTAGAAACTTAAGGGACTATGTTTTGAGAATTAATTTTGTAAGGGATTTTGAGTTATAAATATGTTAAGTTTCAATTACACTGAAACATATATAGTTGAAAATCAATTACATTCAGGTCCACATGTGACTGGCACGTGATACGTATAAGTTAAGGCTGTTTGGCCATTTTTAAAATCTGATATTTGAATTGGGGTAAAAATGTCTTTTCCTGGTTTTAATTCGCCAAAAGTCAAATTCGTGGACTTATATGTAATTGATTTTTATCTAACTGGATTTGAATGTTATTGTTCCACTAATGGGTACCTATCTGTAATTACGAAATCTAACAAGGGTCCATATGTAATCTGCCCAAAGTTTAATGTTCGTTTAAAAAAGTATATACGGGTGTAACTGGGTAAGGAGGGCTGTAAGATGAAGCCGTCCCAATATCTGCCATCACTAAATCTACAAGCTGTAGAAAGGACAAGAGAAGAAGTGCTCTTCGAAGGATACTCATGAATGTTTATTCAAAAGTTAGAAAATATATGAGCTTGAAGAATGTGGCTTTTTGTTGTAAAATGTACTCCCTGTCCCGGTTTCATCTTTCCACGGGTCCGGGTCAAAATTTTAAGAGAAAAGTGAATAAAGTAGAATAGATGGTGATAAAGTAGAAAAAATATTGACTAAAGTATGACAAATATTGAATAAAGTATGAGAGCTAGTTTATAAAATATGAGAGAGATTTATCATTTATAGGAGAGAGACACAAATCGCGCACTAATCAAATTACATGGAGACCAGTCTGAAATGCATGAAGGACCATATATGTACTACCAGTCTAGACATAAACCATAAGAAATCTAAAATATAAGAGAATATTTTTTTTACAATAATAACTTTTGCCCGTTTTTTAACTTACCCCACAACCTTTTTTTTTTAGCATTTCACACCAAAAAGTTTATAAAAATTTTAACATTACACAAAGGTTGGATAGCCGTTAAGTTACCGTTAACTTATTTTTAAATTACACCAAAACCTTTTAAAAAAACTTGTCCTCGCCACCAGAACCTTTCTATAAAGTAATAATTTATTCATTTTGAAATTTTTTAAATTTTATTCCAACAAAAAGAATACAAGAAGTGTTCCGAAAAATAAGGATTACAATCTGAGTTACAAACCAACAACGACACTTTACTTTACAACCACAGAAGCTACATACTAAACCATATCCTATCCCTAAGAGAATAGAGAATGATCAACTCTTATCACTCACTCCATAAACATGATACACTAGTGTATTTTGTCTACTAAACACACTTTCTTCATTTATTTGCTAAATATAACAATAAGTTTATTTTATGATAGATATAACAATAAGATACTGCATATGTATCTGGCGAATGTGAAATTCCATAGTACACGGATAAAAAATGATAAAAATTATTAGTATATTAATTGTCATACATTCTATCTATAAAATTAAGTGTTCGAACTCTCTTTACATTCCATCCCTCAATTAGTTGCTTCAATAAAATTACAAAAATGAAGGCACAAAATATTTATGCTCGTTCCACATACATATAAGTAGCTTTGTGTCATTTTTTAGATCCAAACACAGGAAGATACGCAATTGGTAGGGGTACATATGCAGTTCCTTAAATCACTACACTGAACCAACAAATTATATGAAGATTTTGATTGCAAAAGGCAAAAGTCATGGCAAATACGATGCATATTCCAACCATCACTAGACTAGCAGCCCCAAACAATTCATGCGAACATATATTTTGATTACTCAAATCAATCAAGAAGGTTCTGGTGTGATTTAAAAAAAAAGGTTTCGGTAGCGGTTGCAAATTTTTGAAAAGGTTTTGGTGTGATTTAAAATACAAACTTAACGGACGTCAATTTTTGGTGTAACGTCAAAATATTACTAAAAGTTTTGGTGTGAATGCAAACAAAAAAAGTTTATGGGGTAAGTTCAAAAACAGGCAAAAGTTATTAGTGCCAAAAAAAATTTACTCAAAATATAAACAACAACTACCGGTGTATAATATTAATTTTATCTTTTTAGGTCGTAAGTGTTTGATTTGTAAAAAGGGATTTTAGCATACTTGTTGTGTCAATCAAACTTTAAAAATTTGTTTGACCAATGTTGGGTCGAAGTTTATAATTGCACGGTTAATTAATTCTGTATAAACTCATCGGATAATACCAATCTCGCGCACCTAAACTGACAATGTCTCGACCTAGAGCTCCTTTTGTGTTCTTTTTAGGCATTTTTCTTTCTTTCTTTCGTGCGTGTAGGTCACAATTTTTTTTACCTAGAGCTCTTTTTATGTTCTTTTTAGACAATTTTCTTTCTTTCTTCATATTTACCAAAATTATCAAAACTCGTACGTGTAGGTCAAAAAAAAAATTATGTTCTTTTTACGTATTTTTCTTCTTGCTTCATATTTACCTAAATTATCATTAACTTTCCAAAATTAATTTGTCCGTAAACTCGTGCGTATAGGTCACAATTCTTTTTAGGCATTTTTTCTTCTTTCTTCATATTTACCCAAATTATCAAAACTCGTACGTGTAGGTCACAAAGAAAAATAAAAATTAAAAAACCGCGCCAGGTATATTTACCAAAATTATCAAAACTCGTACGTGTAGGTCACAAAAAAATAAATATTTAAAAACCGCGCCAGGTAGAGGTCAAACCTACGACTTTCTGGTTAGGAAAGCAGACGCTCTACCCACTGAGCTACCGCTAGTTGTTAAATAATGTAATGTATAAACAACTTCAACAGCGTCACCATATCAGACAACATCTCTATAGCAAGGGTTCGAGCCCTACAGAAGGCAACAAAGAAAAACGAATGGACACTTTGTCCTGGAGATGGAAAGGAAGAAGAACTTTTGCATGAGAAAATATGGGTATGCTACATAGAATAGAGAGCACGAGAGAGATCCGTCTGTGCATCCGAGAAGAAGGCAGACGGGGAGCCTGACTCCTTTCCATAAAAGTCTACCTATAGGTAGGGATGAATAAGACATGCCGCTCTTGAAGTTACCTTGAGCTGGATCAATTACATCAGAAAGTTAAAAGCTTCACTGCTTATCTAAAAGACTTCCAAAGTACATATCGAAACCAAGTACAAACTACAAACGTTATAAGAATGTCCAAGTATCAATAACGCCATAGGTTAAATTCACTCCAAAATCACTCTACATTTCGGGCCAAGTTACAAGATTCGTCACTATGCTTCCATCGGTGGAAGAGAAAACATGCTTATAGTCGAACTTCGACTTCTGATTTGTCTCAAGGTCTGTAAAGCTGATCTGCTAAGCCTCAAATACTGGCTTTCCATCAGTCTAGCAGTTCCTGCTGGAAGTTCAATGTAAGTATCTACCTGTGAATCTTGCTGCAATTGCTCATGCCGAGAAAAGATATGGCAAATCAAGATCTCACACTCCTGTACCAGGTTGTTTATCACTTCAGTCCGAGAGAATGGCTGTTGTAGCACATTCCATATGAAAGGGAGTCGAATTACATCGCCACTTCTCTTGTCATACTTCTTCAATATCTTCAGCAGTCCTGCTCAGATTGAGAGCAGACAAATTTTGGAACACAAGTCCTCGGCATGTACTTAACAGTTAAAATCGCAACTTGCAAACACATTTCTAATTCGTAAACACAATACACACCCAGAGGAAGCAAAGTTAAAGGCTTAAATGAGCATACCTATGTAGTTGAGAGCACTGTAGTTGTTCAACAAAATCATCTCTCCATGAATATCTACAACCTTTCTTCCTAATCTCATAAGCTCTTCTTTCGAATCATTGGCCTCAGAAACTTCAGCTTTCAGCAGCTATAACAATCAAAGTCCCACAAATTAAAAAGGTAAGTACTCAGTACCTGAAAGTTAAAAACTGAATTACTGATTGTACCAACTGTAGTACAATTAGGGTTCATATGCCAGCTCTAAATCAGTCACTCTCAACTCGTGTTACTTGGCTTATTCTCAGAATTACGTTGGGCATTTTGGCATGGTACTATGTCGCATCTTTTCACACTTGTAATTGAGATAATTACTACCCAACGAGGAGTAATTTCTCACCTATACACAGCCCAGTCTAGATCATAGTTTGTAAGTAGAATTACACAGCAAAAATCAATACAAGAAAAGCTTCTGAGATGTTTATCTACTTCGTTTTTAACATGTATTTGATTAATTCCTGACTCAAGTACAGGCTACTCTGGGATCATAAGACAGGGCAGCTACATCGGATTTCAGCCTCAAGTGGAGCTATAGACTCATTCCATGCAAGCACCCTTTCACCTATAAGAACTAGAACATTTCCTGACCGTCATATAATCCATCTACCAAAGACCAAGTAGTAATCTGTTATTCAAAGATGTCATAAATGGAGTATCCGAAGAAGATCGAATTGCATATGAAATATTATTGAATAGCCATTTCATCTAAAAGTTACAACTATTTTATCAAAAGATTAACGAAAATCACTTATCAAGGGCACCTAGCTAATTGACAGTCATTTAAAAGAATTAACATCTCACAAACAGGATATCAACATAGTATCTATCATAAAAAGGACGAATCTTGTGAGGCTAGAATGGCAAACGGTGCAGAAAACACAAGATAATAACGGCAAGTCGGGACAAGTAATGCCACATTAACAGCTACAAAGGATAACAGGAAGCCAAAGATAAGTAGAAAACAAAGTGAACATGGGGGATCTCTAGTTGTAACAAATGGATAACTATTGGAATCAGTGCTAAATATATACACAAAGCAAGTAAATTTTCAGCAGAAAATCATTGAATACTTGGATACATTGCCACCAATCAGAAGTCAGAATGCAGCAGTCCCAGTGACATAGCTAAGCCAACAAAATAAGCATACATATTTATGCCCAGGCAGATTAGATCTTTCAAGTAAGAAATGACAGAATCCCCTTTCAGATTAGGGGTAATATCTGGATTTTGGAAATTTTAAATTATAAAATATTCCGGTTACATTTAGTATAGGACAAGAACTTCATTGTAAAGACATCTTCTTGGCAAATCATCTCATGCTCAGTTATTGTTTCAAACACAATTTCAATCCCCAGTATTGCAATATTCTCTAATGTGTTCAATGCCAGGCTAAAAATTAGATAAGTTTATTTTTGTAAACCAGAATTTCATGATAGAAAGATGAAGAAGTTCACTAATATATCTAAGCCAATTTCTCATAGTCTAACTAGTCTCAAGGGTGTCGGTGAAAGTCAAAGAATAGAATTAGCAGGAACAACAGCTTAGATGTGAATCAGTTTCCTGGTAAAAATACAAATACAAGTAACCATCAGGGGTTAAAATCTTAATTTCAAGATAAGTTTAAAATTCTTGAACAGGACTATGTTTGGAGCGTTTACTGATATTGAAAATAAAATTACGTCACAGGAGCATTTTTGGAGCGTTTACTGATATTGAAAATAAAATTACGTCACAGGCACTCAATCCCATCACCTCATACTTGTATTTTGAGCTCCCTTACCACTCAACCACCTTTATGACTCCCTTTTTTTTTTAATTAATAGCACATCACATTTTTTGACTAATTATTAAAATATATACTCGATGAACTTTTTACCGCCACTTTGATAATATCAATAAAATTATCAGAGGTTAGAAATAAATATTTGTAAGCATTGTAACTTAATAAGAAAAAAAAACCCGGTACTAGTTGTATAGTATGCATGTGTGCGTTTCAAAGAGAGGCGGATGGATTAAAAAGAGACAAATATAATAACGATTGATTTTTCAATTTTATTTATTTTTAGATCAGGAACATTCGTGGAATAAAAAGATACTAAGAAAGGGCTTTTCTTTTTTCAAAAACTAACTTGATTTAAGATGCGTGAACGAGCTTTTATTAATCAATGGTAAAAAACCCTCTGGAGATGAAAAGTTAGCTTAAAATCTAGTACTAAACAGAGATTATCATAAGTTAATTTTGTTACATAATTAAGTTCAACTCGGGAACTATCATCACAATCAAGTTAACTCGGATGGATTAAAAAGAGACAAATATAATAACGATTGATTTTTTAATTTTAATTTTGCTTTCTTTTCCAATCCTCTCGTATAATCCAGACATAATAAGTTCGCCGGAACAACTAGTTTGGGCGACTAGTTGTTGGGTTAATTCGTTGTATCATGGGAAACAAGCGTATGCGATTCCTCCAAGCACCATAGGTGAGGGGGCGTAATTATTTTAAGGAAACTGTGCAAGCACATGCCTCGGATTGGATTTTTGTTCAAAAGGCGGTTTAGCTGATTATATCCTTTTGTATTATTTATCTTCGATTCTATGTTATGGAACTAACAATAATTGCAACAACAAACGCTCGATGGATAATCTACATGTGAGCAAATGATAAACTTCAACAAGAGAACTCTCACTCTGAAAGAATTAAAAAAACTCCAATATGTATTATCAAAAACTTAATCCTTTTCTGGCACCCCTTTGGCAACACTGCAACACTCCGTCATGGCCAGCAAAATTCCAGATTCGAGAAAACCATAATTTATGGCAAAATTTATATAAACAAGTAGATTGGGAATCAGGATCTAAATTGGTAATCGTCTCATCTTCAGAATGCACGATAACGACTCCAGTGTAAAAAAAACTTTATTCCTAAACTCGAACCCTAATTGGACAACGCCTGGGGTTGTTGCTAGCAAATGAGTTGATATGGACCATAAGTGAATCAGAGATTGAGAAGCGGATGTCATAAAACACCAGTCTATAAGACCGTCCCCGATCACCTGCAATGGCCGCGTCACGCGGACATTGCAGGAGCTTCATATAAGAGCTATATATGCACCTGCTGCGGCTGGTCCTTCAAGGACAGCTAGAGACCGTTTGGGGATGTGTCTCAGTGGCCCAACTCCTTCAAAATACTATCTTTATTTCAATATTCCAACTATTTTAAACATTAAAAAAATAAAATAAAAAACAAAAGAAAATTAAGGTGACCAAAACCCAATGACCACTATGTGACCAGTACCACAGGGGCAGTTTTGGTCACCGGGATTCCAGTGACGTGACCATTGAAAAACGATGGTCGCCCACAGGGAGTGGTCTAATTGGTGAATATAGATTGGAGTTGATTGTTGTGAAGAGTAAAAGTCGTAGAGATAAGAAGAGGAACACTAGAGAAGAACTGTGCATGGACGATTCATATTAGTTTGTGCGTGTTAAACACGGTACTGGATTTTTCATAGTTTTGGATAAAGTGTACTTAGAGCGATAAAATTGAGTAAAAATATGTGCCTCTCCACGCGCCAAATATTTGGTTATATTATTACTTTAATTTAATACGTAATATGTCACAAAATAATGAGCACCACACACATTTCGCGGTGTACCAATCTCTTGTATGTGCGTGTCCCATTCAACTTAAATTAAGGTTCTGTTCTTTTCAACTGAAAACTCTTTCAGTTCAGCTCGTCTTCAGTTCAGTTCAGTTCATTAAATTCATATTATTATTATTATTGTTGTTGTTGTTGTTGTTGTTGTTGTTGTTGTTGTTGTTGTTGTTGTTGTTGTTAATAATAATAATAATAATAATAATAATAATAATAATAATATTATTATTATTATTATTATTATTATTATTATTTTATCATTTATTTACACACCCGATCTTTTGTACGAGGAAAATAAGAAAATTTATCCAATTGAGTTCTTTTCAACTTCTTTTTCTTTCTTTCTTTTTAATACGACATTTAGTAGATCAATGAAATAAAGAGTATAGTTACAATTTGAACTAACAAAAAATCTACATGTTCAAAAACTCCAAAACAAGTTAAACCAAACCAAAAGTCGGACCAAACTTTATAAAAATAATATTATATATCACAAATATTAAAAAATGGCATTTATTCCTCCATATTATCTTCCTCGGACTCTATATTATCTTCCTCGGGCTCTATATTGCCTGGAATAGAGCGCCAAATTCTCAATGTTATATCATTGCGCACCCTGTTCATCGTTTCTTTCCTTGTCGGGTTCAATAAATCATTATCCACTCCACCTTGGACATTGATATCATGTTGCAAAACTGGTATTTCAAGTTTACACATGCGCATAAAATTATGAAGAGTGAAGGTAGCAACAATCACGTATATTTGATATGTGTCTTCCATTTGAAGCATCGTATAAAGGACCTTCCATCTCCTTTTCAAGCCGCCGAAGGCTCTTTCAATAGTAGTTCGTAATGAAGAGTGTCGATAGTTAAAATGCTCAGACATCCCTTCCCTTGGTCAAATTCTCCAAATAGGGCCCTTCTATTCTCTGCAAATATTCAATTAGGTCCCTGCAATTTCTGAAACTTTTCAAAGTCGATTTTTAACATCTCCAAGTCCAAGCTAAGGTTCGAAACTCATCCTAAACATCATACTCTCACTAATTAACCCAAAAACAACCACAAATAACCAAAGATTCACAAACCCAATTCGAGATTCACAATAAATTCATACTCTTTGTTTCTATTTCAATGGTTTTCTCCCAACCAATAATCACGTTCTCGTTTCTCCGTCTCAATCATCAACAGTCCATTTAATTCTGTCCGGTTTAGACAAAGTCATCAAATACGAATCCAACATCCTGTTTTCTTATTTTTAGGAACAACCATGGTAAGGAGAAACGAAGAAAAAGAAGAAGGAAGAAACATGGAGGAGAAACTTACCAAGCAGAAGTTGAAAATCCCAGGTTTGAAGAAGAAGCCGATTTCACGTAAAAGATGAATAAGAACGTTCTGTATAAAAGTTGAAGAAGAACATTCTGTATAAGGGTTTTAATGGGTTTTAATGAGGTTTGGGAGCTGGGCTTCAACTTGGACCTTTAACAAGTCCAATTTAAATTTTTCTCGTAAGCCTATTATAACAATACGTATAAAATCGAAAAATTTCACGGGATTTTACAATAAAACAAAGTTACGTTAATCAAATATACTTAATTTCTTTTCATGAAAGTTGAAATATGAGTATTGGGACTGAAAGTTGAAGAATCAGTTTGGGAAATGGAACAATGATAGAGGTTCTGGAAAAAAAGAGTGTTGATGTAAAATTGTTGACACGAGCTTGTGCATAGTTTATGGACAAGTGATTTTGGTTAAGCTTTTAATTATTTTATTTGCCGAACATTGTCCATACTCTTGTAAACATTTTCAAGTTGTAATAAATTTCACCGATTCAAAAAAAAAATAGACAAAGACAGTTTATACGACGATTAAAATTCGATTTTAATCGAGTTATCATTCTCATATTGTTTTCCACGCGGTTGGTTTTAAAGTTTGTTATACAATAATAAAAAAAAATGTAAAGTGACAGAAAAAAGAGTAGGAAGAATGTAAGAAACATGACAAAAATAATATATTTTTTTAATTGTGATTATATATACCATCATATAATTGTTATTATTATTACACAATAATTTCTTCAGTTCAGTTCAGTTAGTTTCAGTTCAGTTCCATTCAGTTCAGTAAATTTCAGTTGAAAAGAACAGAGCCTAAGTTTTTAATTGCACAACTTTTATAGTTGTCAAATTATATACTGTATTATGTCACAAAGTAATGGGCACCGGCATTTCACGGTGTACCATCTCTATCTCACGCAAACACACATACTCCTATATACTTTTCAATACTGTTATCTTTAAATCTTTTACTATAATTCAATTAATCCGAGAAATTCCCAAGTGCAAGGATGAAATACATGAATACTCCCTCCTATTTTTAATATAAGATGTTGTATTTCACAAAAATTAATACAAATCTCTCTTCATTAATAGTCTTGGTAAATAATTTAAAACAAAAATATTAGTATCTTGAACAAATAAATTCACAAATAAAATATGAGAAATGTACTTAACTTTTGTAGTGTCCAAGATAAAATAAATAAAAAATAATAAAATCAATGAGTTTGATGTCTAATAAATTGTGAAAACACAAAATTACGTAGCACAATCTACTAAAACATTTTATATCTGTCAAATGGAAAATAACCAAAAACATCTTATATTAAATATTAAAAATAGGAGGGAGTATGTTATTTCTCTGCAACCATAAAATTGAGAGTAGAACAAGCTACGCGTGATGTGCTTGTCGACGAAATAAAATAAACAAAGACCAGTGACTAAACGACCAAAGCAAACAAGAATCGAGTCAATGAGACAAAACAGCCGCAGACAACAAATTTATGTATGTTATCATAAGTTAATTTTGTTACATAATAAAGTTAAACTCGGTAACTTATTATCACGATCAAGTTAAGTCCTGAACTAGCGGGGCCTCGAGATCAACGGTAGAATCCTCCATAGCAGTACCTGAGGAAGATTTGGCAACAAAATTTATTACTCTAGATGGTGTTACAAGTCGTACTGTAAACATGAACGTCTCAAATTTGAAATATATGAAAGATTCGACAGAAGAACATGACAAGTAAACACCTGAACTTCGAAATTTCACCATAAGGATACAAGATACGAGGAGCTGGACGATTTCCAAAATTATGCCACCTCCGTGAGCAATCTGTGGAACAGGGGAAAGTGTAAAGCACAAACCGAAACAAGGGACAGTCACATACTTATAATGGTGTGAAATCAATGTGTACTTACAGCAAGGTAAACATCGTAGGTAGGGCTATAAAGATATGCATATGCAAACCACGCGACAGCATTCAAGAAATACATTGTGCATAATCCAAACGGCAAGTAATGTGTGGTTCGCGTCTTGCATGCATCTATCTGGAAATCAATAAAATATATATAAGTTTGTATCAATGCAAGGGAAAAGATCAGTGTATATTGGGTAACAAGCAAACATCAGACTCAAGAGAGATTTAACATCAGTGTATATTGGGTAAACAAGCAGCAGATTTAAGAGAGATTGAAGAGGTTAGATTCTTACTATTGAAGGTATCGGAGAAGCATACATAATAATTCCAACTGTAGCAGCAGTGGACCCAGTAATATGTGGATGATCTAGGAGGGGAGGCCAATAAGGCCAAGGACCCGCAAATACAAAATACAGGTACAATATAAGCTCTGGGAAGATGGCTGTCCGTTCGATAATCAACTGATCATGCAGGTAGCAAAAGTCGTAGTACTTTGTTAGATAAGATAATAATACGACACATAAACAGAGTATATGACAATGAGTTACCTTGTTACGACGTATAGTATTATCCTTGAAAGTCATCATGTAATAGGTCTGAACTATACAGCAAACCAAATTGACAAACACGACGCATATATTCTGGAATGTGGGGAATTCTATAACTGGTTCACTGAGACCATAAAACATCCATACGACGCACGCCAGCTGAGTAAAAGAAAATGGGTAGGGTTGTAGACCTCCAGTTGACTTCTCCCTTGTTATTCGCCAAATAATTGGCCTGTGATTAAATTTAACAAAGGAAAGAAAAAAAAACTAAATCAGATCAAATCATACCTATAGCGAGTTTGACGACTAAGAAATTTGTTTAAAGAACATACATAATCAAGACTAGGTAGAGGGAGTAGAAATTACTCACATTGGATACACAATTAGCAGAGCAAGTGACACAGCAGAAGCTACATAAAAACGAATTAATAAGCAAACAAGAATGAATAACTACAATAAGAAGAAACACAGTAGTATATTGTAAGTTTAGGAAAGGCAAAAGAAAACGTCGTCGACAAACCTGTAATGCCCAACACTAGGTCTGGTGTTCCTAAAAAATTCATCTTTCTCAGCAATTTTGATCTGATAGTCATGATAACAGAAAATATGAAACATAGTTAAAACCGATCGAGTACAAGTAAAATTTAAAACACACTTGATCAACAAACACGCACAAAATTATACACTCCATGGCCAATAAGTTAAGTTGTAATATAATATGTAGAAATCACTACAGGAAAGCATTGATCTTTGAATTATAAATATGCAGGATATTAATTTGTTGTAATAACCATTAAGTAGAAGCTATTTGTGGAAGGAAGATATGTAGCTAATGATGTATATGCAATGTAACAAATTTAAACAGAAAAAAGCTACCTTTAAGGCTTTAACCAACAAGTAGAGACACAAAAAATCTCATAAATATAGTTTTCAAACAAGAAGAAGCAAAAAGATGTAAACTTGGATTTCATCAACTGATAATGAGCGGTATAAGGCAAATTGAAAAGCCAAATCTCATCCACAATAATAAAAATAAAGAGGTTAATAAGGCGAGAATGATTTGTGGTGATCGGAATGCTAAGGAACCTTACAAACGCAACGGACGGAGGTCGATGTTTCCCGGCGATATTGCAGAGCAAAATTGGGGCTTCACGTTTCTCGCTCGCCCTGATTAGGGGGTTTTGCTCAATTGGAAAATTTCGTGAAGCAGTATTGTCTTGCCCAGGCAAATTTCTTACCTCGTTATCACACACACAGGACGTTTGCTCTGTTTTCTTTTTTTTCTACTGTATTTTTTCTTTTCCGCTGAGAGACTGATGATAGCTATGTTTGCCCAGGCAAATTGCTTACCTTTCGCGAGCACAATTGGTATCAGATCAAGGAGTCAATCGATTTGCTAGGTTTTACAGGTTCACCTATATATATACTCCCAGCAGGAGAACCGCTCTATGACGGCCAGAATAGCAGCATAGAACCGCCAAAAAACCGGACATGCCAAAACCGCTCGACCCGGACAAAAACCGGTGAAAACCGGCGAGCCGGGATCGTCAAACCGCCGGTTTAATCAGTTCTCAGAAAAGAAAGAAAGAAAAAGAAATCTGTTTTACAGAAAAATATAAAAAAGAAACCCAATTTTCATCCTTCCTTCAATCTCCACTGAGTTCTCAGCCGTTCTTGCTCCAGCTTTGCATCTTTTTCTTCCTTTTTGGCTAACATCGTGCGATTGAAACTCTGCAAACTGTATTTCTTCTTGACTTCTCCTATGTAGAATCTTGTGAAGTTGTGATGTGATCATTTATGTGTGTGTGGCTGCATGATGGATCTGTCAATAATGTTGGAGTTTTGATTCGTTTTTTCTCCAATTGTTGCTCTAGTTGGGTGAGTTCTGTTGACTGTTGAGAGAGACAAAAGTTAAATTGATGAGGGAGACAAAGGTGGAAACTGGAAACGTTTATTATTGTGTATCCCACATTTTTAATCCTTTAATTAATAATTTATTATTCCTAATCAATTCCATTTGAATTTAAATAATTTTTAATTAAGTTTGTATCTAGTTAGCTTGTGTTTGCAAATGCTTAAAAAAAATGTTTTTGTGATTTTGAAGTAGTAAAATCAGTTTTTTAGTGTTTTATATTACAACTTCTGCTGCAACTTTTTTGGAAAAAAACAGGTAACCGTTAGAAGCAGAGAAGCAACCCAATAGCTGCTTCTAACTGCTTTAAGCAAGTAGTAGTTTTTTTTTCAATTAAAAACAACTAATTAAATTAATTTTTGCAAACACTAAAACTTCTGCTTTTACAATTTTAAACTGCTTTTTATATGATATATCAAACACTACTGACTTTTGCTTAAAATCAACTTTTAGTAGAAGCAGACAAAAAATCACAAGTAAAAGCATTTGCAAACACACACTTATACTTGTAACTAGAAGACGTATTATTTATTCATAATACTCATCTAGATTCTATATATAAGCTCTCTATAAGCTTCTCATACTTGTATATATACTACATGTACTATCAGTTGAATATACAGAATAACACTACCGTTATTTCTCAACACGTTATCAACACGAAAAATAGGAATTAGAAATTAGTGGAGCACTTTCGTTATTTCACAACAAATAGATAGTAATAAAGTAGAAAAGAAAATAGATAGTGAATAAAATATGAGAGAGATTTTTCATTAATAGGTTGAGTAATTGAAATTGAAACGTCCTAAAATGAAAAATCGAAAGTTGAATTAGGGATGGAGGGAGTATATCTGAAATAGTATCGTGAATAGATAATACTTTATCTAGTTAAGCTTTGTTCTCTCCATCTTAAAAATTATTAATTTCAATTCAGTTTCAGTTCTGTTCAATTCAAATTTTCTTAGTTGTTTTTTTATACTACGTGAGCACGCTACACATGTTATTGTGGTATTAGTTACAAATAATAGAAAACCTGATGTTGGTTTCAGGAACTCAGAATGTTAGTTTCAGGTTCATTAAAGTTAGTTTCAGGGCCAACAATGTTAGTTCAAAACAAAATAGTATTAGTTTCAAAAAATTATAATTGAAGGCTGACTCTCTATAGGTGATCAAACAACTCAAGAGTGACGAGGCCTCTATGACGAACAATGGTGCAGTTTACGCTGATTCCAGACTTTATCTTGCAACTTTTGCTGATACAAGAATACTCCATATCAGACGTGAAGCTAACAACTTAGCACACCTGCTCTGTCACGACTTTGCTGAAGACTCTTTTGGCTATTTTGTTGTACCCTTCGATTATAGTGAACCTACTTAAGCTGCTTGGCCGTTCTATTCTTGTATTATGCTAGTCTTCCTGACTCTCTATACTGAGCTTTGCTCTCTCCTTTTAGATTAATAAATCCTTTCTTTCTCAAAAAAAAAAAAAAATTTGTATTAGTTTAAGCATTATTAGTATTAGTTTAAGTATTATTAGTATTAGTTTCAGGAACTCAGAAAATTAGTTTCAGGTTAATTAAAATTAGTTTCAGGAACCTAGAATGTTAGTTTCAGGTTCATTAAAGTTAGGGGCAACAATGTTAGTTGGGCTATTCTATGGTCTTTAGGAAGTAAAGTTTCATTATATAATTGAATTGAACATTTTACATTAATGGTTTAAAATTAAGTCGGAGTCAAAGTTGAAAAATGTTGACTGCAAAAAAGTCAAAACGTAACATTTGTAGTGGGACGGAGGGAGTAATTAACACTTTAATTAGATGAGTATATGTAAAATAAATAATTAAATATAAATAGTTAGAAATTAATTAACACTAATGAATGTCAACTATGTTATACATTAAAAGAAAATAATTTCAAGTAAAGGGTGCCATGTCAATAAATGAGTTGGAATTATGAGCATTCTTATGGACTTAAATAATCCTAATTGGCAGCATGACATGTTTTCTCTGCCTAAAAATTATTTATTTTGATACATTTGAAAAATCTATACTTGGACATTTCATTGTTTTAATTGTAGTGATTACACTCACTAATTTTCTTCCCCAATCACGAACTCATATTTCCATAAATTGGCAATCTATATACAAACAACACTCCAAAATATCATATGGTGTATTTCGTAGGCTTATCATTTCTCCATCTCCGTTTCATATCATGTTCATCTCCACGGGTTTAACTCAAGCTGATATATACATATGAGTCCGCCCCCGCCTCTTGCCGAAGTAAGACGACTTAATACGTTCTATACATATGCATTACTGGAGTTCACCCACAAGCTTCATGGTCCGACACTAGAACTCTTCTTATAATCAAGATTTCAAGTTGAAATGATGGGCCGGTCCGACCCTCCACATTCCTCACCACAGACGTATCTGCATTCTGGGGACTAGAATTCTGATCAATACAAATATAAAATGAGTCCGTCCTTTACTTTTGTCCGGTTGGAGTCTATGGACGGACTACCTCTGGTCTTGTCCTGAATATCGTCGTGAGTCCAACGCGCCACCTATCTCCGGGACCACTTGTCAACCTATCACCAAGCCGACCAAACTTCGGGATGTCAGAGAACTTGTCCCCAGAGCTCAACACTATAAATAGGAGGCATTTACTCCTCATAAAGGCAGGTAACGACTTCGCAATAATCCACTCTCTAAGTTTTGAGGTCCGGACCCAATCTTGATCCGCCTCCTAACTAGTTGAATCTTAGTCCGGACTGTCCAAGGCAGGCCAGCCCAAAAGGGTCTAACCCCTTCTATTCTTGTTTACAGTTCAGTCACTTCCAAGTGTCCAATCGACGGACCATCACACAGGGACAGTCTCACTTGACTGACGGACCCATTGCTATCAAGGAACTCTACACTCTGACTATCTCTTATTCCCAGGCGGACTCCTAATCTATACCCGGACTTATTCAACTAAAGGACTTCGAACTGAGAGTTAACGATTTAGGAAGAATCATACCTACGCTCCGACGGACTCTCTTTGATTTTAACTCTGACAATTGACTTATTCAGTTTTATCCCACATCATATTAGCGCCGTCTGTGGGAATCCCCTACGTACAAAAAGTCATGGCACCATCCAAGAGACAGACAAAAAGACTACTTCTACTCGTCCCCGATCTACGACCTCCAACGCCGGACCCTCTTCCCAACACCAACAACAAACCTCTGGTGGGAACGAGGCCTCCCTCTCCACCAAGGATGGCAGAACAAGCCCCACCTCCGCCACTAAATCCACCTCAGGCACCAATCATACCAATCCTAGCAAACGTGGCTAAAGTGAGTGCTGATGGAATACTAGCCGGGTTCAACGAGGCACAAATTCAACTCTTGCAAGCAGCCCTGCAAATGAGAACCCAACCACCCAATCCTATGGGCATTCCCATAGCGGAGGCCCCAGTATACCCCATCCAGAATCAACCACAAAGGCAGGCAGTGGCAGAACATGTGGTTGAATCTAGAGGACCTCCATATTCACAAAATACTGATCGATCTGAGAACATCAGAGCACCAAGCAGGAGAGCTCCAGAGGATCTGAGGAATCTATTAAACAACCGAGCCCGCATTAAACAGGGGAGTGGGGGGGGGGGTGGGAAACCTCGTGACCCCACTCCCCGGGTCTCTACAAGAGGCCGACGCCCACGGGACTACGAAAGGAGAGATCAATATCATGATCAATACACTGACCAGGAAACACTCTGCGCATACCGAGGAGACACACCTCCACGCACCTATGGGTGAAACAACAGGGATAACAGATCACTTACTCCAGATGAAAGAAGGGAGGATGAAGAACACTATAGGAGAAGAGGGAGGAGTCAGGAAAGGCGTAGAGAAAGAACCAGGTTTAGGTCTGAGAGAGCCCATCGACAGGATTCACCCATGAATGAAACAGAAAGAATTAAAGAACAAGTCTGAATTCATGAGGCAGCTCTGGACCTGGAACGATCAAAGTTAGAGTCACTCACTCAAACCAGGGACATTATCAAATATGGGTGGAATGTAAATCCTTTATGTTTGGCAATAAGGAGAACAGAACTACCTCTGGGGCGGAACCCACCCGCATCCAAAGAAATGTTTGATGGAAATTCATGTCCCATCGATCACAAAATTCGTTTTGAGGCATCTCTAGGAGGAATGGGCGTACTAGACAATGTGAAGGCCCAATTATTCCCTAATACCTTCTATGGACCGACAATGACTTGGTGGAAACAACTCCGACCAGATTCCATCATGTCCTAGGATCACTTGTTGGCAAAATTTACCCTGAGATTCGAAAATTTCCTGGAAACAGCACGACCTGTTAGCTATCTAGCAGAAATCGTACAAAAAGAACACGAGAGTCTAAGATCCTTAGTGAAGAGATTTGAGCAAGCCACAACCATGGTAGAGCAACACCCAATTATGGAACGAGTCATCCACATGGGTGAAAATACCAATAATGCTTCATTCCTTTACAAGCTTATTGACGCATACATAACCACCGAACGGGAACTTACCGACATGGTCAAGAAATTCTTGAGCACAAATGAGACTCTTGACAAAATTGTGGTAAGGGCTGAGGTAAAGAAAGCCAAACCCGTACAGGATAATCCTAGATTGGGATACCAGCACTTCGAACAGAAAAGAAAAGGAGACAGGAGGGGACGGATCGAGGAAAGAAGAAGATCCCCGCACAAGCTTTACATAAACTACACTGACTTGAAGGCTCCCAAGGAACAAATCCTCACCATCATGCAAAGTAAAGGAGTCCCGTTCGAATGGCCGGCCAAACACAGAGAGACAAGGTTCACCAGAAGCTCGAATGAGTATTGCCACTTTCATAGACAAGTGGGACACTCAACTGGAAAATGCATACATCTCAGACAGGAGATCCAGCGACTGATCGAAATGGGATACCTGCAAGAATATGTCATAAAACGATCCGATGGGGGCGACCGGCGGAATCAGGAGCAGGGAAACACATCTTAGGATCAGCAAAACACAAGGGAGCGCAAGAATACCCCTCCTTGCAAATCTGGTCCACGACAGGTGAGAAATGACCAACGGCCCCCAGACAGAAGGCGATCACTGAGCCCGAGGAGAACCTCAGCCTTGTATGGACCCCCAAGTCCAAGAGGGCGAAAAGAAGCTAGGAGATCCCCTAGCCCTAGAAGACAGCAAGGAAATCAGAGATCTCCTAGTTCGACCCGAGAGACAAGAAGGGTGGCTACGTAGGAACACAACCGACCTACGTAGAAGAGAACCTTGTCATTTATGGGAGAATACTTAGCATCGCAGGAGGACCAATAGGAGGGGATAGCCGGAACGCCCGTGAAGCAACAACCCGATCACTTCAGAAATCAGATGAAAAGTCTATCAACATAGTGAAACCTGGCACCAATGTCATTACCTTCGATGAATTTGAAGCACCACCCCCATCCAGAGGTGAGGGATTAATCCACGATCCCGATGTCCCATTGATGATAGAAGTAGACATTGTGGGATATGAGATGACCAAGGTACTCGTCGACACGGGAGCCTCCTCCAATATCCTCTTTATGAGCATAGTCAGAAAAATGCAGATGAGCTTGAGAGGAATGATACCCGTAACGACAGACCTTGTGGGCTTTGGTGGATCAAATATTAGACCAAGAGGAGTCCTCTATCTCTCACTTTCCATAGGAAAGGCACCGTGCCGAATCACCAAGCAGGTGCCATTCGTCATCACAGAAGCAGACTGTGACTACAACATCATCTTAGGAAGACCAGCACTGAATCAATTCAAAGTGGTGGTATCAACCTTCCATCTAAAGATGAAATTCCCAACAGAAGCAGGAATCAGAACCATTAGTGGAGACCGGAGACAAGGATGGAAATGTTACACCCTCTCCACCCGAAGAGCTTCCCGACCCTACTGAAAGGAACAAGATATCAGGAGAGAAGAAGCCGACGTAAGGGCAAAGAGACAATGTCTCTTCATACAGGAGAAGGTCCATAATCCGAGAAAGGAGAGACCCTTGGGGAAAGGGATGAATTGGCTAAAAATGGGTGTCGATAAGAAGAAGTCACCACCATCATAAAAGAAGGGGAAGACAGGATTGAGAAGTACAAGGTCATCCCACCAGGACCTCTAGGAGAAACCCCGACCAAGAGCTTTTTTCATGAAAACCGGATGGCACCTCATGAGGATGTCCTGGAAGTCCCTATCGTAGAGGGAATTAAGTCCAAAAAAGACCGCGAAAATCGTCTCGGAGATGGATGCTGAGACAACCATCAAAATGGTGGCATTTCTTATAAAGAATGCCGATATCTTCACATGGAGCACGGAGGACTTAACCGGAATTGATCCCCGCATCATGGTGCATGAACTTAACGTCAATTCAACGTCTGCCTATCTGTCAAACGAAAAGAGACCATGGCCCCATCAACAACAAAATCATCGCAGAAGAAGTTGAACGACTTCTCAAAGCAGGACATATTCAGGAAGTTCACTACTCAGATTGGATATGCAATGTGGTCCTAGTTGAAAACAGTCCGGGGAAGTGGAGGATGTGTAACGACTTTACCACCCTCAACCGCTTCTGCCCAAAAGACCCATATCCTCTCCCAAGAATCAAGCAACTAGTAGACTCTACCGCAAGATGTGCCTTGCTAAGCTTTATGGATGCTTTCCAAGGGTTCTACCAGATCAAGATGGCAAAACATGACATAGAGAAAATCGCCTTCATCACAGCAGGCAGAGTTTATTGTTTCAAAGTCATTCCGTTCGGACTACGCAACACAGGAGCTACATACTAGCGACTAATGAATCACATGTTCAGAGAAGAGCTGGGCAAATCAATGGAGGTTTACGTGGACGATATTTTGGTAAAAAGCAAGGAATCAACCGACCACATTCGACACCTAGAAAGATGTTTTGCCATAGTAAGGAAATATGGCATGAAGCTCAATCCGGCCAAATGCACATTCGGTGTTACAGGAGGAAAATTCCTAGGATACATGGTCACACAGAGAGGAATTGAGGCCAACCGAGAAAAGATAAAAGCCATACTAGAACTCTCCCATCTGGAGAAACTCTGTGATGAGTCGATTTTGTACCGTCTCATTTGGTCTTTTTTACCGTCTTTTTGTCATCCTTGAGTATAGTTTTATTTAGTTTTCCTTGAATATTTTTACTTGTTTTGTTCTTTGCGTGTTTTGTAGATATTTGACTAAACCGCGCTAATTGAAGGCAAATTGGTGTATTTTATATGCATCTACAAGAATTTGGAGTTCTAATGCCTCGTATGGATGCTAGAAGTGGAGCGGGAAGGCCAAAATATCAAGAATTGGAGTCAAAAGGCGTTGAAGGGCAAAGTTGTAATTTCCAGGAAAACTGGCGACGCTAGTTTTCAAACTGGCGTACGCCAGTGGTTCACTGTAACCAAACTGGTGATGCCAGTTTTCTTTTTTGCCATTCTTTCCGCGATTTGTTTCCTAATTCGCCCAAACCTAGTTTTTCTCCTTTCTATTACTTAGAACAAGACAGAATCACTTTTCATATTCATTATATTGTCAAGATTGAACTTGGATCTCAAGCTAGACCTAGTTTCCAACGATTTTCACCTTATAATCCGACAATTATCATTGATTGGGAGCGTAATCTACATACTTTCTTGCATAAATCGCTTCAGATTCTTCAGGTTCTACCTAGGGTTTGTGACAACGAAGGGTAAACCTGTATCAATTGATCGATTCCTCGTGTTTAGTATTAGATTATGTGTGTTAATCGTTTAATTGATTATTTGATTATGTCTTCGCATAACATGAGTAGCTAAACACCCTGATTATGGGGTGGTGACGGATTCAAGCATGCTAGCTAGGGTTTATGCGTTTATGTATAATCAAGTTACGATTACTTTGTGCCTTTTAGATTAAATTACATATCCTGCTATTACGTTTGATGCACAATCTGTCAATATCACTGTTAGATTAAGCATTTGATCCCTGGCAACCAAAACGTTTTTCGTCTTGCTTTATTCTAACAGTTAGTTGCAAACGGTAATAGTAGGATTAGCTTTATTGATCGTAGCTTAGTGAAATTGACGCCTTTACTAATGCTATTCGTTTTCTGAACCCAAGTAGTGACAACTTAAGGTAATCGTTTCATGTGGATCGCATATTTCCTGTTAGCTAGCTTGTTCTCCAGTCACCACTCCATAATTCTCCTCATTCATATATTAATCTCGTTAAGTGTTAATCATATCTAGTTTTGTCTGCTTAGTTGTTTACTGTTACGATAGTTAATCATCTCGCTGCCGAAGCAAACAAACCTTTACATGCTTTTCATATTGTTACTTTTATTCGTAAACTGAAGCTTAGCCTAGTTAAGTCCCTAGAGACCGACCTCGGGGTTAACTTCACTACACTACAGGTTTTCGTAGTGTCAAGAGTTAGCAAATATCAAAACTTTGATATTGACACATCACTCTGAGACGTCCAAAGACTTATAGGGAAGATGATATCCCTTAGCCGCATCATTTCTAGATCTGCTGAGAAGAATCTGCCATTCTTCAAAGTCCTAAGGAAATCCGACCATTTTGATTGGAACCCCGAATGCAGAAAGGTTGTGTGTAAGTTCATGGTGTTTAATGTGTGTTTCAAGCATTCTAAGTGGTGATATTTA